>NC_069472.1:7298533-7313533 GCF_026875155.1 Cherax quadricarinatus
TGTACTTTGTGTTCTTAATTGTTCATTCCCAATACTCATAATTTTGGACTTTGTGGGATAGAATTTTAGCAGCTACTTGTTAGACAAGACCAGCCGTTTGTCTACGTTGATTTCAAGTCCTTCCTGGTCTTAAACTGATGAGATTAAGACACGTGTGCAACATCTGGGTATCTTTATTGTAGACGTTTCGCCATCCAGTGGCTTTATCAATACAAATTCTAGGACATAACTTGAAGACAGTAGAACTATGTACAGAAGATGAGGTAATCAGTCCCTCAACCTAGGAGTAGGTGCGAAGAGCACCATAGTCGTGGAGATTCTGAAGCAGAAGAAAGGATCCTGGCGCTTATATAGTAACGTCAGGTGTAGCAGACGAGGGCATATTCACTGGTAGGCGGGATTTCCCAGTGGAAGTAGGTCCTTCCCAAAGAGATGGGTTAGTTGTAGTAGTAGTTGTCGTAGTCGTGAAGGTTATGTACATGTCCTCAGAATTAAGATTCCATGATGTTGCAGTGTCTGACAAGTTGTGTACACTGCAACATCATGGAATCTTAATTCTGAGGACATGTACATAACCTTCACGGCTACGACAACTACTAACTACAACTAACCCATCTCTTTGGGAAGGACCTACTTCCACGGGAATCCCGCCTACCAGTGAATTTGCCCTCGTCTGCTATACCTGACGTTACTATATAAGCGCCAGGATCCTTTCTTCTGCTTCAGAATCTCCACGACTATGGTGCTCTTCGCACCTACTCCTAGGTTGAGGGACTGATTACCTCATCTTCTGTACATAGTTCTACTGTCTTCAAGTTATGTCCTAGAATTTGTATTGATAAAGCCACTGGATGGCGAAACGTCTACAATAAAGATACCCAGATGTTGCACACGTGTCTTAATCTCATCTTGTCGGTATTATATACCATTCGTACACATGGTCTTAAACTGTTTGCATTTTCCTCATTAGCTTTGTATCATCTGCACACAGAGATAGCTCTTAATCTAGTCCTTCTGTCATGTCGTTCAAATACAAAAAAATATTACTGGTACCAGAGCTGATTCTTTTGGAACCCCATTCGTCACATGCGCCATTTTTGACACCTTATTGGAAAATCACTTATTCGTTTCCTTCATGAGAAGTATTTCTTGATCCATTGAAGTGCCTTTCCTGTTATTCTACCTGCTCGTTTATGTTTTTGTCCCAATCACTTGTGCAGTACTGTGTCAAAACCTATTTTACTCTCCAAAAATATGCAGTCTACCCTTCCCCCCCTCTCTCTCTCTTCTGACTCACTTCTGTAGTGAAACGTGGTCATTTCGTTTATGACACCACTCCTTCAAGTATGCTCTCCCATTCATATCCTGATAGTCTTTTCCATGGCCAGTGTCAGTGACACTGGCTGTGGTTTAATGCTACCTCTCAGTCCCCTTTTCTTGAATATTCAGACTATACTTGCTTTTTTAAGTACTTCTGTCTGTAGTCCTGTGTCAACTGACTAGTTGAAGATTGTGGCTGGCGGCTCACACAATCCTTCCTCTCCCTATCTCAGGAACTACAGAGAGATATCTCGTCCAACTGGCTTCGATATTTCTAGCTTACATAATAGTTCCCTAACTTATTCTCCTGCTGTATGTATTGAAACCAGCACTTGCTGGTGCACTCTTCCACTTTGGCTTTCTGGTACCATCCCCATTTCCTCTGAGGATACCTACATACGTTGCTTGCAGAGCACCTCGCTGACTTCCTGGTCTTCTTAATAAACTCTCCTCCTGCCTTCTTCAGCTTGAATGATTGGCCCTATACTGTTGCCTTCCTCCTGGTGTGGCTGTGTTATTACTTTAGGGTGGCTCTGGTTTTCGACATGTCTTACTTAAATCATCATTAACCCTCTCTTCTTACCCATACATATTTGTTCCTGGACCTTCTCACTTCCATAATTCTTAGCATTTTTTATTTGATTTTTTTTCCATGATCTACCACTTTTATCATTTGTCTTTTTCCACCTCTAGGTGAACCATGGGCTCGATCTGTTCTTTCTATTGCTTTTTTGCTTTTGGGTGTGAACTCCTCCTCTGCCTCCTGGCACTTTCCAGCTACATACTTCATCTCCTTCACAGTCTTTCCTTCCTTCTGGTTTCCGTTTCCACTGCATTTCATTCGAGATTTGTCTTGTGCCTTTGTGGTCACATTTATTAAAGTTTAGTTACTCTCATCCTTCCCAAACCATTTCTTTCTGTCTCACGTTCTCTCTAAATTTACTTCTAAAAATAATCAGAACACAGAACTGTTCAGTTGCTAGCGCCTAGGGATCTCTCATATTTAATATCACATATGTCAGAATTACTCAGTTTGGATTCAAGGTTCAGCCATTTATTTCATGCACTCCTCTCTCTCTCTGGTTGTGTCCCCCTGATCATGGACTAAAGTCTCTATTACACTTCTAGCATCCAGCCCCAAAGTTTCTGACCCCAGTGTGGTTCGGGTTCTTCCAGTCTTTTTTCTTAGGTTTAAAATTTCTCATAATCCAACCCTTCATTTCTCTTTTGCGCTTTTCTGGAAATCTTGCCTGTTCCACAACGCCCTGTTTTGTTTTATATTCTTTTTTTGGTTTTCCCCCCCTTTTTAGCAAGGGGTTGTATATACTGCTTTCACAATTAAACACCCGCTCTTGAGTGTGCTATTAATGTAAATTTTTTGCCTCTGTCTTTTTCCTCTTTTAAACTCAAATTCAATGATGTTTGCTTAAAAGCACTACTCCACCCCCTCCTCTTACTTTCGTCCTTTTTCTAATCTAATATCCCGCCGGGAAACGAGACTTTATCATCTCTAAAATCGTTGTCTCTTGGGCATAACGGGGATGCCTCCCCCTTTCGTTTCCCTTTTGTTTTTTTTGCTCCTGTTTTCTGGCCCTGATGCTTGGTTTTGCATATGGGCAGGGGGGTGGTAAGGGCTGGTGGAGAGGACTGTTGGTATAGGAAGGATGTAGGGTATGGCATGTGTTATGTTATTGTAATGCTAGAGTGCGAAGGGGGGCTAGAGTAGGTGGTGGTGTATGTGAGGATGGTCATGGTGTTCCTTAGAGGCTGAGCTTTCTCCCTTCTATACATTCTTTTGGTTTACTTCCTGCCTCTGGCATCTTTTATCTCCTTTAGTTTTTCCATCTCATCGTTTTGTTCCCATCGAGGTACACACAGTGAAATCTTTCTTACTGTTTTAGCCATAGTTTCCGTTTCTTAATTCTGTCAAGATATTTCTGCTCTGAGGCTCAGCTTGACTGAACACATTTTTTTCTCTCTAGTATTTTTCAGATTCCTGAAAATTTGTCGCTTGGTTCGCTTCTGCCGCCCCAGCTGTAAGTTTAATAATAGTTTGAATCGCTAACTCTTCCAAATACATATTTCTTCAATAGTCCTCTCTTCATCCTCCTGAAACCCACTGATAATCAGCGACCTTTATCTATCCTCCTCCTACTTGCTATTTCGAACAATCCTTTTGCTACTCGGTTTATCATCTGTACGCTACCTTCCTTTCGTCTTCTCCAAGTCCTTTTTAAGTTCCCTTAAATTTTCTTCCAGGCTTTGTTTCTTTATCCCGATAGCTGTTCCTTGTCTTTCCAGCTTCACTCTTTCTACAGATGACATCTGTATCTTCTGTCTTTTCCTCCGTCTCAGTGGGAAGATCACCAATCTGTTTGTGATCCAAGAACCTTATTATACCTCGTCTTAAAGCTGTGCTGATCTAATTGTGGATGCAGAGGTCGAGTCACAGCTCCTGGCCCCGCCTCTTCACTGTTTGCCACTGGTCCCTGTGTGTGTGTGTGTATGTATACCCACCTATATATAGGGTCGAATCATAGCTTCCGGTTCCGCCTCTTTGCAAGTTCACACTCCCCTCTCCAAGAACCTGTGTGTGTACTCACCTAATTGTACTCACCTAATTGTGGTTGCAGGGGTCGAGACTCAGCTCCTGGCCCCGCCTCTTCAATGATCGCTACTGGGTCCTCTCTCTCTGCTTCCTGAGCTTTGTCATACCTCTTCTTAAAACTATGTATGGTTCCTGCCTCCACTACTTCACTTGCTAGGCTATTGCACTTGCTGACAACTCTATTACTGAAGAAATACTTCCTAACGTCCCTGTGACTCGTCTGAGTCTTCAGCTTCCAGTTGTGACCCCTTGTCCCTGTGTTCCCTCTCTGGAACATCCTATCTCTGTCCACCTTGTCTATTCCCGCTGTATCTTGTATGTCGTTATCATGTCTCCCCTGACCCTTCTGTCCTCCAGTGTCGTCAGTCCGATTTCCCTTAACCTTTCCTCGTAGGACATTCCCTTTAGCTCTGGGACTAGCCTTGTTGCAAACCTTTGTACTTTCTCTAACTTCCTGACGTGCTTGACCAGGTGTGGGTTCCAGACTGGTGCTGCATACTCCAGTATGGGCCTAACATACACAGTGTACAGTATCTTGAACGATTCCTTATTAAGGTATCGGAACACTATTCTCAGGTTTGCCAGGCGCCCGTATGCTGCAGCGGTTATTTGGTTGATGTGTGCCTCCGGTGATGTGCTCGGTGTTATGGTCACACCAAGGTCTTTCTCCCTAAGTGAGGTCTGTAGTCTTTGTCCACCTAGCCTATACTCTGTCTGGGGTCTTCTTTGCCCCCCCCAATCTTAAATGACTTTGCATTTGGCTGGATTGAATTCGAGAAGCCAGTTACTGGACCACATGTCCAGCCTGTCCAGGTCTCTTTGCAGTCCTGCCTCATCCTCGTCGGATTTAATTCTTCTCATCAATTTCCCCGTCATCTGCGAACAGGGACACTTCGAGTGTTATTACTTTCCATCATGTCGTTCGCATATATCAAAAAATAGCACTGGTCCTAGAACTGACCCCTGGGGGACCCCGCTCGTAACAGGCGCCCACTGTGATACCTCTTCACGTACCATGACTCGTTGCTGCCTCCCTGTCAGGTATTCCCTTATCCATTGCAGTGCCCTCCCTTTTACATGCGCCTGATCCTCCAGCTTCTGCACTAATCTCTGTGGGAACTGTGTCAAAGGCCTTCCTGCAGTTAGGAAAACGCAATTACCCACCCCTCTCTGTGTCTTACTTCTTTTACCTTGTCATAAAACTCCAGGGGGTCTGTGATACAAGATTTGCCTTCCATGAACCCATGCTGGTTTTCATTTATAATCTTGTTCCTTTCCAGGTGTTCGACCACTCTCCTCCTGAAAATCTTCTCCATGGCTTTGCACACAATACATGTTCAGAGGAACATGTCTGTTTGTTTAGTGCCTCCCTTTCTGTTTCCTTTCTTAAATATGGGGACTACATAGCTGTCTTCCATTTCTCAGGTAGTTGCCCAGTTTCAAGGGATGTGTTGAAGATTGTGGTTAGAGGCACGCACAGCATCTCTGCTCCTACTCTAAGGACCCATGGGAGATGTTGTCCGTCCCTGCCTTTGAGGTGTCAAGGCAATTAAGAGCTTTTTCACCTCCTCCTCAGTTGTTCGTAGTCATCCAACACTTGTTGGTATATTCCCTCTTGATGTTCCCTTCTGTGCTGTCTTCCCACAGCCCTTCCTGTCTCTACTGTAGAAACTTTCCTTAAATCTCCTGTTCAGCTCCTCACATACCTCCTGATCATTTCTGTGGGGTTCTCCACCTTCTGTCCTTAATCTGAAAACCTGGTCTTTGACTGTTGTCTTCCTCCTGATGTGGCTATACAACAGTTTTTGGGTCAGTCTTTATTCTCGATGCTATGTCATTTTCATACTGTCGCTGGGGCCCCCCTCCTTACCTGTGCGTACTCATTCCTGGCTCTGAGACTGATCTCCTATTTTCGTGTGTTCTCTACCTTTTGTACTTTTTCCATTCTCTATTGCACTTTGTTTTTGCCTCCTTACACCGTTGGGTAAACCAGGGGCTCGTTCTGGTCTTCCCGTTGTTACTGTTGCCCTTGGGAATAAACCTTTCCACTGCCTCCTTGCATTTTGTTGTTACATATTCCATCATTTCATTTACTGGCTTTCCTGCCAGTTCTCTGTCCCACTGGACCTCCCGCAGGAAGTTCTTCAACCCTATGTGTGTGTGTGTGTGTGTGTGTGTGTGTGTGTGTGTGTGTGTGTGTATGTGTGTAAATATGTTTTGTAGAATTTATCACTAGGTAATAACTATTAATGGTTCACTGTAGTCTGCGTCTGCCCAAAATACTTTTGACGCCTTGAGCGAAGATATAATATGAATGACAACGACAATACTCACGATTATTTCCCATCTTTCATTAATCTAGAAAATTGATGTTTGAATGGAAATAGTAATTATGGCTCTGGTCCTCTATTAAAAGTTACTTTGCTTGCAAAAAATCAGAAGTAATTCCCTTTTAAAAACCATCTCAGTTAACTTTGCCAAGACACAGTTTAAATTTGGGACGAAATTTACTCACTCAAGCCTAAGCTCAGGACGGAATTACAGCTAAGCTTCCGAGAAGCTTCCAAAATTACGGATTCTGTTTTTTTTATCAAAAAACACTTTTATGTCCAAGTCGATGTTTTGAAAGAAAATACATAACACGTCGACCTCTTGAAGTTATGCGTAACTGCATGTATATAAAATATAATGCTGACTGACGTTTCGCTGAAGTTGCAAACGCAGCTTCAATGTATTAATAATAATGCAGATAGCATTTCCAAAGAGGAATTTAGCCTCATGATACATAATACATTATAACTATTAAGATTTACTTGCCATTTCGCCTAATAAAATCTGGGGGTACATACTGTGATTTCTCTCGCCTCAGTGGATAAGTAGACAACGGGTAAGGATCTATCACTGTAGAGTAAATATAATTATTTTCCATTTCACTTGGCTTGTATTTTCAAATATTGAGGATGTAGATGCTATTATTGATTTTCTGATAACGTTAATTCACGTTTTTAAGAATTAATTTACTAAACTGAGAATAAAAATAAGATACAGTTTCCTAAGTTTTAAGATAATAATCAAATAAATAACAACAAACGGCATCAAATACCGTAGAGGAACGAAACCACAAATAACCCCACAGAAAAGAGAGGAGCTTCGAGACGTTTCGGGTCCGGACTTGGACCATTGAACAAAGTCACGAATAAATATCCTTGAGTAACTTACAGAGTAACTTAAAACGCAACATTTATGGCAATACCAATGGGAAGTAAGCCAACAGAATTATCATAACTGATTAATTAATTAAATTATAATGTTAGTAAGATCTCGCAATTTTCATTCAGATATAAAAATCTTATAATAGATTCCCTAATTAATGTCCTTTAAATTCATCTCTGTTAAGTTGGATGCATTACCAACTAAGTGATGATGATTCAGAGTTCTACTCAGGAATCAAGACTCGAACCTGGTTCACTTAAAATAATGGAAACCATCCCGAGGATGCTGAAATCAGATGCCAAACTTTAATCTAAGAGGGGTCAAAAACCTTATCCGAAGGGAAGATTCATATGTGACCTCTGGCAGGACGTGTAAAAAAATTTTTTCTCTTAAAAAGCTGCTTAATAACATTACAAAAAAAAAAAACTCACGGATGAAGCCTCATCAGAAAATTGAAGAAGATAAGTCAAGCAATTATGAATTAAACATAATAAATATTAACCTGAAACTTTCTTTGAGTGTCAGTAAAAGTATAAATTAAAAGAAGTCCCGAGAGAATTACAATATATATGTTACTAAAAACTATTTATTTTTTCTAGTCTATGGGGAAATATGCACCATAGTAAATAACATTTTTAACATGCTTTGAGGGCACTTAATATTCATAAATAAATGCACATACTTATAAATCATAATCCAAATAGGCACACCCCATAAATAGCCTAGTATGCCTACCCAGCAGCAGAAACGTCCGACCAACGAAACCAACATGAACACCAATAGGTACCATCAAAATCCTTGTTGGAAAAGATACAAAGTTTCCATTACGACACCACATCCAATTACAAAGTTAAGCCAGTAAAATTACTATGTACCACGACTGTCGCAATGTATACATCATTGACATGGAAGAATATCTATTCTCTCAGTCTCTCGACGGCAAAGATATCACGGCACGAAGGAATCCTCAAGAAAGCTACATTCATCCTATGAGTCTAGTGAAGATAAAAACAAGATAGTCAGTATAACATCCCCCAAGAAAACACCTCAAAGTGAAGACGAAGTCTGGAGACTACTGCAGAAGAGAGCAGCATCTACACCCAAGATCAAAGACGAATGGTAAGCAAAGCGGAGACGCCTGGTGTAAGACAAGGTGTGTATAATGGTTTGGAAACCCGACAATGATGATTACAAAGAATTTCTTTCACCGTGTCCAACTTTTGGACGAAGACCACTTCGACAATGAAATGATACCACTATACCCCCACCCTCTCCTGCTTCGCCCTTACCTCACTACAGTATATAACCACGTCTATGGCCCTATGCTTGTACAGTCTACAAGACAGATGACTGAACACATCGACTCCAGGCTGAGACTGAATACCTCAAACTACTCTCTCCTTATGGCCATTCTACTTTGTATTGACTGATAAGCCCACTGTGAGGCCGAAACGTTTCTTGAATCTAAAGATTTCCCATATGTTGCATATTGTCTCAATCTCTTCAAGACAAAGGTAAACAATGCGGAGACGCTGGGTTAAGCAAGGTAAGCAAGGCGGAGACCCCTTGTGTGAGACAAGGGAAGCAAGGCGGACGACCCTTTGGGTGTCCAACAAGTAAGCAAGGAGACGCCAGTGTGAGACCAAGGTAAGCTAGGCGGAGACGCCTGTGTAAGACAAGGTAAGCAAGGTGGAGACGCTGTTAAGACAAGGTAAGGCAATGCGGAGACGCCTTGTGTGAGATAAGGTAAACAAGGCGGAGACGTCAGGTGCAAGACAATGGTAATGAGACCGAACACCTAAAAAAAACTCGTCACGCACACCACACAAACACTATAGGTATAATGCAACTTAACCGCAGTAAGGATACATCAGTGAACACAGGTAAGGTAGTCACTTCCCCATCACTGGGTGTGGCCTTTACACCTGTCTGTCCAAATCTTCTCCAGCCTATCTGAAGTCAGGGGGAAAGTCCAAAGACAAGTTGCATCTTGTTGGAGGATACCACTTATGAAGTTAGAACTGTGTCATCCCCGTCACTGCGTGTCACTCCTCACTGCTTGGTGTTACTTACCCTTTACTGCTGTGTCAACCCTCAATGTAGGTCACCCCCTTACCATGTGTCGCCCCTCACTGCTGTGTCACTCCCTCACTGCTTGTTACCCTACTAATTGTCACCCATAAACTGTAGTGTCACCCGTCACCATTGTGTCACCCCTCATGGCTTGTATCAAGCCTCACGTAGTGTCACCACTCACTGTAGGACACCCCTCACATTGTGTTCAACCCACACGGTAGTGTCACCCTTCATCCACTGTGTCCACCCTTCACAGCCGTGTCACGCCTCAGCATTTGTGTCACACACTCCTGCTGGGATACCCCTTACTGCCTGTCGTCACCCTCACTTGTATGTCACCCATCACCATTGGTCCCCTCCTGTAATTTCACCCCCCCTCACAGTATTTCACCCATCACATTATGTCACCCCTCACTGCTGTGTTTTACCCTTCGCTCTGATTATCACCCCTCAATTGCCGTGTCACCCCTCACTGCTAGTGTCATCCCCACTGCTTTGTCACACACCCTCACTGCTGCGTCCACCCCTCAATGCTCTGCTGTGTCACCCCTCACTGTTGTGTCATCCCCTCACTGCAGGTGTCCACCAACCCCTCATTGGAGTTTCACCTCTCCACCATTGGTGTCCACCCCCACTGCTGTGCTACACTCCAACAGCTGTGTGTCACCCACATTGCAGTCTCACCCCTCACTGCTCTGTCACTCCCTCATTCCAGTTCCACCCCGTCATACTGCTGTTCACCCCTCACTGCTGTTTACCCCTCCCTGTAGTTGTCACCCTCTCATCGTTGTGTCACCCCCTTCACATTGTGTCACCCCTCACATGCTGTGTCACCCCGCCCGTCACCAATGTGTCACCGCTCACTGCTGTGTCACCCCTCACCATTGTCACCCCTCTCCATTGTGTCACCCATCACCACTGTGTAACCCTCTCCTGCTGTGTCACCCCTCACCACCGTGTCACCCCTCTCCACTGTGGTCCCCCACTAACACTGTGTAACCCTCCTCACTGCTGTGTCATCCCTCACCAACTGTGTCACCCTTCACCACTGAAACACCCCTCACCACTATGTCACCCACTTACTGCTGGTCCCACCTCTCACGGCTGTGTCACACTTCAGTCACCAATGTCCATCTCTCACTGCTGTTGTCACTCCCTCACTGCTGTGTCACCCCCCCCTCACCACTGTGGTCACTCCCCCACCACTGTGTCACCCTTCACCACTGTGTCACACCTCATCACTGTGTCAACCCCTCACCACTGTGTCACCCCCTCACCATGTGTCCACCCCTCACCACTGTGTCACCCCTCACCACTTGTCTCCCCTCACCAATGTGTCGGCCCCTCACCACTGTGTCCACCCCCTGACCAACTGTGTCACCCCTGACCACTGTGTCACCCACTCACCACTGGTGGTCACCCCCTTCACCACTGTGTCACCCTCACCACTGTGTCACCCCTCACGCACTGTGTCAACCCTCCCCACTGTGTCACCCCTCACCACTGGGTCACCCTTCACCACGGTGTCACCCCCCTCACCACCAGTGTACACCCCTCACCACTGTGTCACCTACCCCTCACCACTGGTTCACCCCTCTCCACTGTGTCAACCCCTCACCACTGTTCACCCCTCACCACGGTGTCCACCACCTCACCACTGGTCACCCTCATCACTGTGTCATCCCTCACCACTGTGTTCACCCCTCACCACTGTGTCTACCCCTGACCACTGTGTCACCCATGCCACTGTGTCACCCCCCCGACACCCACTGTGTCCCCCTCACCACTGTGTCAACCTCCTCACCACTGTGTCACCCCTCACCACTGTGTCACCCCTCACCACTGTGTCACCTATCATCACACCACTGTGTCACCCCTGACCACTGTGTCACCCCCTCCACCACTGTGTCACCCTCTCACCACTGTGTCACCCCTCACCACTGTGTCACCCCCTCAACACTGTGTCACCCCTACACTCACCGTGTCACCTCTCATCCACTGTGGTCGCCCCTCACACACTGTGTCACCCCTCACAACGGGTCACCTCTCACCACTGTTCACCCCCCTCACCACTGTGTCTTCCCTCACCACTGGTCTACCCCAACACCACTGTGCACACCTCACCACTGTGTCACCTCTCACCACTGTGGTCACCCCTCACCACTGTGTCATCCCTCCGGCCCACGTGTCAACCGCCTCACCTCTCTGTGGTCACCTCTCAACACTGTGTCAGACCCCCTCACCACTGTGTCACCCCACACCAAGTGTCACCCCTCACCACTGTGTCACCCCTCAAACCACTGGGTCACCCCCTCCCATTCTGGTGTCACCCCTCACACTGTGTCCAACCCCTCACCACTGTGTCACCCCTCACACACTGTGACACCCCTCACCACTGTGTCAACCCCTCACCATAGTGTCACCCCTCAGCCACTGTGTCTCCCCTCACCGACTGGGTCACCTCTCACACTGTGTAGGCCCCCTCACCACTGTGTCACTCCCCTCAACCACTGTGTCACTCTCTCTCACTGTGTCACCCCTCACCACTGTGTCAATCCCTCACCATTCAGTGTCACCCCACAACCACTGTGTCACCCCTCACACGTGTAACCTCTCAACACTGTGTCACCCCTCACCACTGTGTCATCCCTCACCACTGTGTCACCCCTCACCACTGTGTCACCCACCTCTCACCACTGTTCACCCTTCACCACTGTGTCACCCACACCAATGTGTCATCCCCTCACCACTGGTGTCCACCCCTCACCACTGTGGCACCCCCCCTCACCACGTGTCACCCCTCACCACTGATCACCCTCACCACTGTGTCAACCCCTCACCACGTGTCACCCCACAACTGTGTCACCCTCACCACTGTGTCATCCCCTCACCATCTGTTGTCTCCCCTCACCACTGTGTCACCCCTCACCACTGTGTCACCCCTCCCCACTGTTTCACCCCTCACCCACTGTGTCCACCCCTCCACCACTGTGGTCACCTCTCACCAATTTGTCGCATCCCTCACCACTGGTCACACCCCACACCAATGTGTCACGCCTCACCACTGTGTCACCCCTCCCCACTGTATCACCCCTCACCACTGTGTCACCCCTCACCACTGTGTCACCCCTCACCACTGTGTCACCCCTCACGCACTGTGTCACCCCCCACACCACTGTGTCAACCCCTCACCACTCTGTGTCACCCTCATTACTGTGTCACCCCTCACCACTGTGCCCACCCCTCACCACGTGTCACCCCTCACCACTGTGTCGCCCCTCACCACTGGGTGTCACGCCAGCACCACGTGTCACCCCTCAACCCCCCACCCCCCTGTATCACCCCTCACCACTGGGTCCACCCCTCACCACTGTGTCCGCCCCTTCACCACTGTGTCACCCCCCCCACTGTGTCCCTCTCACCACGTGTCAGTCACCCCCTCACCACTGTGTCATTTCCCCACACTGTGTCACCCCACACCACTGTGTCACCCCTCACCACTGTTCACCTCTCACCACGGTGTCACCCCCTGCACCAACTGTGGTCATTCCCTCAACACTGTGTTCCAACCCCTCACCACTGTGTCACCTCTTCACCACTTGTCACCCCTCACCACTTGTCACCACCCCACACCAATGTTCACACCCTCACCACTGTGTCACCACCTCCACCACTTGCTCCCCACCCCTCACCACTGTGTCACCCCTCACCACTGTGGGTCACCCCCTCACCACTGTGTCACCCCTCACCACTGTACACCCCTCACCACTGTGCTCAACCCACCCCTCACCAACGTGTCACCACCCCTCACCACTGTTCCCCTCTCACCACGTGATCTCAATCGCCCCTCACCACTGTGTCACCCCTCACCACTGTGTCACCTCTCACCACTGTGTCACCCCCTCGTTACGCACTGTGGACGCCATCAGCCTCTCCACTGTGTCACCCCACACCACTGTGTCCACCCCTCACCACTGTGTCACCTCTCACCTACTGTGGTCACCCCCTCACCACTGTGTCACTCCCTCACCACCTTTGGGGGTTGGGGGGGGTCACCCCTCACCACTGGTGTCACCTCTCACCACTGTGTCACCCCCCTCACCACTGTGTCACCCCACAACAATGTGTCCACCCCTCACCACTGTGTCACCCCTCACCACTGTGTCACACCTCACCACTGTGTCACCCCTCACCACTGGCACTACCCCTCACCACTGAGTCACCCCTCACCACTGTGTCAACCCCACACCACTGGTGTCCCCCCTCACCACTGTGTCACCCCTCATCACTGTGTCACCCCTCACCACTGTGTCACCCCCTCACCACTGTGTCAACCCCTCACCACTGTGTCACCCCTCTCCACTGTTGTCACCCATTCATCACTGTGTCCCCCCATCACCACTGGGATCACCCCTCACCACTGTGTCACACCCCACACCACGTGTCCTACCCTCACCACTGTGTCACCCCTCATCAACTGTGTCACCCCTCACCACTGTTCACCCCTCACCACTGTGCACCCCCTCAGCCAATGTGTCACCCCTCACCACTGTTGTCACCCCTCACCACTGTGTCACCCATCGACTCAACAACCGCACAACCTGTCCTAGTAACCCAACTTCTCATTATAACAAATATTTATATTGGCATTCCGCAGATAATAACAATAATTAACTATTTTGATATAAAAATTACGTATTTTACACATGATCACATTAGACACACACACTCCCAGCCACACAAACACACACACACACACGACATCACACACACACTCCACACACACCACACACACACACACACACACTCACACACACACGCACACACAACACACACTCCATACACACACACACACACTCACACACACCCACAAAAACTAACACACAACACACACACCCACACACACACACACACACGCACACACACACACACAACACACTTACACACGAGTCATCGTAACTGATGAGGTGTCAAAAGGCCTGCCTGTGATGAGCAGGGTTCCACAGGGTCGTCTCCTAGAACCATTTGGCTTGTTTTGGTATATGTGAATGACTTTAACGGAAGGGATAGACTTTATATGGTGTCCTTGTTTGATGGATGATGTGAAGTAATGAGGAGAATCAATTCGTAGAGGATCAGGCAGACTACAAAGAGTCCTGGACAGGCTACAAGCCTGGTCCAGCAACTGGCTCCTGGAAATTTAACTCGCCCAAGCGAAGTCAATGGAGATCGTGAGGGCAAAGAAGACCGCAGACATAATATAGTTTAGGTGGTCATAGACTGTAACCTCACTTAGGAAAAAGATCATGGGCGAGTACAATACGAGCACATCTCCTGAGGGCACATCAGTGAATAACTGCTACAGCATACGGGCGTCTGGCAAACCTAAGGATAGCTTTCCGATACCTCATTAAGGAATTGTTCAAAGACTCTGTACGTCATCTACGTCAGGCCCCATACTGGAGTATGCGCACCAGTTTGGAACCCACACCTGGTCAAGCACGTCAAAAAAATAGAAGGAAAGTGCAAAGGATTGCAACAGACTATCCCCAGCCTAGGGTATGACCTACGAAGAACGGTAAAGGGAAATTGCCTGACGAAACTGGAGGACAGGATGTCAGGGAGACATTTAAAAAATACTGGCGCGGAATAGACAAGGTGGACATAGACAGGATGTTCCTGAGATGGAACACAGAAACAAGGGTCACACATGGAAGTTGAAGACCCAGATGTGCCAAAGGGATTGTTAGGAAGTATTTCTTCATTCACAGAGTTTGCAGGCA
>NC_069472.1:7318533-7328533 GCF_026875155.1 Cherax quadricarinatus
GTAAAATCCTGTGTCACACACCTACTAAGTTTTATAACAAGGTGGACATAAAGTAATCCGAAGAGTGAGAGGGGTGATTCGACTGCAAATTTTTGGACTGCAAGAAGGCCTTCGACACAGTTCCCTCACAAGAGGTACTGCAAAAGCTAGAGGATCAGGCACACATAAACAGGAAAGGCATCTGCAATGGAGCAGAGATATCGTGACAGGAGCAACACGAGTCATGGTAACGCAACGAGAGTCATATGGCGCTGTGACAAGCGGGGTTCCACAGGGTCAGTCCTAGGACCTTGCTGTTCTTGGTATATGTGAACGACATAACGGAAGGGATAGACCAGAAGGGTCCCTTGTTTGCAGATGAAGTGAAGTTAATGAGAAAATCAAATCGATGAGGATCAGGCAGGACTACAAAGAGACCTGGACAGGCTACAAAGCCTGGTCCACAAACTACTGGCTCCTTGAATTTGAACCCTGCCAAATGCAAAGTCATGAAATTGGGGAAGGGCAAAGAGACTCTCAGGCACAATATAGATTTAGAATGCCAAAAACTGCTAACCTCACTCAGAAAAAGATCTGGGTGAGTATAACACCGAGCATATCTCCTGAGGCGCACAGCAATCAGATAACTGCTGCAGCATACCGGCGTCCTGCAAACCTATACGGATAGCGTTTCCGATACCTTCATGCAAGGATTCGTTAAGAGACTCTGTATTACTGTACACCATTTACGTCAGCCCTCATACTGGGAGTATGCAGCACCAGTTTGAATCCCACACCAGTCAAGCACGTCAAGAAATTAGAGAAGTGCAAAGGTTTGCAACAAGAACTAGCCCCAAGCTACGGGATTGTCCTACGAAGAAAGGTTGAGGGAAAATCGGGGCCTGACCGACACTGGAGGACAGGAGGGTCAGGGAGACATTGATAACGACATATAAAATACTGCGCGAATAGACAAGGTGGACAAAGAGGGATGTTCCAGAGAAGGGACACAGACACAAGAGGTCACAATTGGAAGTTGAAGACTCAGGGGCAAGAGAGAGAGAGAGGACCTAGTAGCAATCCACGAAGAGGCGGGGCCAGAGCTGTGAATCGACCCCCTGCAACCATAAATAGGGGGAGGGGGGGGTTAAAATAGGTGAGTACACCCACATACACACACACACACATCACAGCACCCCCTGGCGACGGCTGTGATAAATCAATATCCTGAAACATTCAAGTGCCTCATTACGAACGACGCAACGAACTGCATTAAAATTTCTAAGAAAATTCCAAATTTGATGGAGTGCTATGAAAATGAATTCACAACAGTAGTGCCATGTTGCTGGGGTTGAGTGCCACTCCAAAATATCGTAATGGTGCCAGAGACCAACCTAAGTACAGGAAAACAATTCACAACACCTAACACTGTACTGCTGACACTGTACTGCTGACACTGTACTGCTGACACTGTACTGCTGACACTGTACTGCTGACACTGTACTGCTGGCACTGTACTGCTGACACTGTACTGCTGACACTGTACTGCTGACACTGTACTGCTGACACTGTTCTGCTGACACTGTACTGCTGACACTGTACTGCTGACACTGTACTGCTGGCACTGTACTGCTGACACTGTGCTGCTGACACTGTACTGCTGGCACTGTACTGCTGACACTGTACTGCTCTGCTACACTGTCCAGCTGACACGGATTGCTGGCACTGTACTGCTGACACTGTACTGCTGGCACTGTACTGCTGACACTGTACTGCTGACACTGTACTGCTGGCACTGCAATGCTGACACTGTACTGCTGACACTGTACTGCTGACACTGGATTGCTGGCACTGTACTGCTGCCACTGTACTGCTGGCACTGTACTCCTGACACTGTACTGCTGACACTGTACTGCTGGTACTGCAATGCTGACACTGTACTGCTGACACTGTACTGCTGACACTGTACTGCTGACACTGTACTGCTGACACTGTACTGCTGGCACTGTACTGCTGGCACTGTACTGCTGACACTGTACTGCTGGTACTGCAGTGCTGACAAGGTACTGCTGACACTGTCTGCTTCACTGGATTGCTGGCACTGTACTGCTTGCCACTGTACTGCTGGCACTGTACTCCTGTCACTGTACTGCTGGGACACTGTACTGCAGTACTGCAATCTGACTACTGTACTGCGTGACACTGTACTGCTGACACGGGATTGCTGGCATGTACGTGCCACTGTACTGCGGCACTGTAGCTGCTGACCTGTACTGGCTGGCACTGACTCCTGACACTGTACTGCTGACACTGTACTGCTGGTACTGCAATGCTGACACTGTACTGCTGACACTGTACTGCTGGCACTGTACTGCTGGCACTGTACTGCTGGCACTGTACTGCTGACACTGTACTGCTGGCACTGTACTGCTGACACTGTACTGCTCACTGTACTGCTGGCACGTAAACGGCTGGCACTGTACTGTCTGACACGTATGCTGACACTGTACTGCTGCACTGTACTGCTGCAAGGTTACTGCTGACACTGACTGCTGACTCTGTACTGCTGACACGTACTGCTGACACTGGATTCCTGGCACTGTTCTGCTGGCACTGTACTGCGCACTGTACGGCGGACACTGTACTGCTGACACTGTACTGCGGCACGGTACTGCTGCACTGTACTGCTGTTGGAATTGGTAATAGTAATTATGGCTCTGGTCCTCTATTAAAGTTACTTTGCCATGCAAAAAATCAGAAGTAATTCCCTTTTAAAAACCATCTCAGTTAACTTTGCCAAGACACAGTTTAAATTTGGGACGTCAATTTACTCACTCAAGCCTAAGCTCAGGACGAATTTTACAGCTAAGCTCCGAGAAGCTTCCAAAATTACGGATTCTGTTTTTTTTATCAAAAAACACTTTTATGTCCAAGTCGATGTTTTGAAAGAAAATACATAACACGTCGACCTCTTGAAGTTATGCGTAACTGCATGTATATAAAATATAATGCTGACTGACGTTTCGCTGAAGTTGCAAACGCAGCTTCAATGTATTAATAATAATGCAGATAGCATTTCCAAAGAGGAATTTAGCCTCATGATACATAATACATTATAACTATTAAGATTTACTTGCCATTTCGCCTAATAAAATCTGGGGGTACATACTGTGATTTCTCTCGCCTCAGTGGATAAGTAGACAACGGGTAAGGATCTATCACTGTAGAGTAAATATAATTATTTTCCATTTCACTTGGCTTGTATTTTCAAATATTGAGGATGTAGATGCTATTATTGATTTTCTGATAACGTTAATTCACGTTTTTAAGAATTAATTTACTAAACTGAGAATAAAAATAAGATACAGTTTCCTAAGTTTTAAGATAATAATCAAATAAATAACAACAAACGGCATCAAATACCGTAGAGGAACGAAACCACAAATAACCCCACAGAAAAGAGAGGAGCTTCGAGACGTTTCGGGTCCGGACTTGGACCATTGAACAAAGTCACGAATAAATATCCTTGAGTAACTTACAGAGTAACTTAAAACGCAACATTTATGGCAATACCAATGGGAAGTAAGCCAACAGAATTATCATAACTGATTAATTAATTAAATTATAATGTTAGTAAGATCTCGCAATTTTCATTCAGATATAAAAATCTTATAATAGATTCCCTAATTAATGTCCTTTAAATTCATCTCTGTTAAGTTGGATGCATTACCAACTAAGTGATGATGATTCAGAGTTCTACTCAGGAATCAAGACTCGAACCTGGTTCACTTAAAATAATGGAAACCATCCCGAGGATGCTGAAATCAGATGCCAAACTTTAATCTAAGAGGGGTCAAAAACCTTATCCGAAGGGAAGATTCATATGTGACCTCTGGCAGGACGTGTAAAAAAATTTTTTCTCTTAAAAAGCTGCTTAATAACATTACAAAAAAAAAAAACTCACGGATGAAGCCTCATCAGAAAATTGAAGAAGATAAGTCAAGCAATTATGAATTAAACATAATAAATATTAACCTGAAACTTTCTTTGAGTGTCAGTAAAAGTATAAATTAAAAGAAGTCCCGAGAGAATTACAATATATATGTTACTAAAAACTATTTATTTTTTCTAGTCTATGGGGAAATATGCACCATAGTAAATAACATTTTTAACATGCTTTGAGGGCACTTAATATTCATAAATAAATGCACATACTTATAAATCATAATCCAAATAGGCACACCCCATAAATAGCCTAGTATGCCTACCCAGCAGCAGAAACGTCCGACCAACGAAACCAACATGAACACCAATAGGTACCATCAAAATCCTTGTTGGAAAAGATACAAAGTTTCCATTACGACACCACATCCAATTACAAAGTTAAGCCAGTAAAATTACTATGTACCACGACTGTCGCAATGTATACATCATTGACATGGAAGAATATCTATTCTCTCAGTCTCTCGACGGCAAAGATATCACGGCACGAAGGAATCCTCAAGAAAGCTACATTCATCCTATGAGTCTAGTGAAGATAAAAACAAGATAGTCAGTATAACATCCCCCAAGAAAACACCTCAAAGTGAAGACGAAGTCTGGAGACTACTGCAGAAGAGAGCAGCATCTACACCCAAGATCAAAGACGAATGGTAAGCAAAGCGGAGACGCCTGGTGTAAGACAAGGTGTGTATAATGGTTTGGAAACCCGACAATGATGATTACAAAGAATTTCTTTCACCGTGTCCAACTTTTGGACGAAGACCACTTCGACAATGAAATGATACCACTATACCCCCACCCTCTCCTGCTTCGCCCTTACCTCACTACAGTATATAACCACGTCTATGGCCCTATGCTTGTACAGTCTACAAGACAGATGACTGAACACATCGACTCCAGGCTGAGACTGAATACCTCAAACTACTCTCTCCTTATGGCCATTCTACTTTGTATTGACTGATAAGCCCACTGTGAGGCCGAAACGTTTCTTGAATCTAAAGATTTCCCATATGTTGCATATTGTCTCAATCTCTTCAAGACAAAGGTAAACAATGCGGAGACGCTGGGTTAAGCAAGGTAAGCAAGGCGGAGACCCCTTGTGTGAGACAAGGGAAGCAAGGCGGACGACCCTTTGGGTGTCCAACAAGTAAGCAAGGAGACGCCAGTGTGAGACCAAGGTAAGCTAGGCGGAGACGCCTGTGTAAGACAAGGTAAGCAAGGTGGAGACGCTGTTAAGACAAGGTAAGGCAATGCGGAGACGCCTTGTGTGAGATAAGGTAAACAAGGCGGAGACGTCAGGTGCAAGACAATGGTAATGAGACCGAACACCTAAAAAAAACTCGTCACGCACACCACACAAACACTATAGGTATAATGCAACTTAACCGCAGTAAGGATACATCAGTGAACACAGGTAAGGTAGTCACTTCCCCATCACTGGGTGTGGCCTTTACACCTGTCTGTCCAAATCTTCTCCAGCCTATCTGAAGTCAGGGGGAAAGTCCAAAGACAAGTTGCATCTTGTTGGAGGATACCACTTATGAAGTTAGAACTGTGTCATCCCCGTCACTGCGTGTCACTCCTCACTGCTTGGTGTTACTTACCCTTTACTGCTGTGTCAACCCTCAATGTAGGTCACCCCCTTACCATGTGTCGCCCCTCACTGCTGTGTCACTCCCTCACTGCTTGTTACCCTACTAATTGTCACCCATAAACTGTAGTGTCACCCGTCACCATTGTGTCACCCCTCATGGCTTGTATCAAGCCTCACGTAGTGTCACCACTCACTGTAGGACACCCCTCACATTGTGTTCAACCCACACGGTAGTGTCACCCTTCATCCACTGTGTCCACCCTTCACAGCCGTGTCACGCCTCAGCATTTGTGTCACACACTCCTGCTGGGATACCCCTTACTGCCTGTCGTCACCCTCACTTGTATGTCACCCATCACCATTGGTCCCCTCCTGTAATTTCACCCCCCCTCACAGTATTTCACCCATCACATTATGTCACCCCTCACTGCTGTGTTTTACCCTTCGCTCTGATTATCACCCCTCAATTGCCGTGTCACCCCTCACTGCTAGTGTCATCCCCACTGCTTTGTCACACACCCTCACTGCTGCGTCCACCCCTCAATGCTCTGCTGTGTCACCCCTCACTGTTGTGTCATCCCCTCACTGCAGGTGTCCACCAACCCCTCATTGGAGTTTCACCTCTCCACCATTGGTGTCCACCCCCACTGCTGTGCTACACTCCAACAGCTGTGTGTCACCCACATTGCAGTCTCACCCCTCACTGCTCTGTCACTCCCTCATTCCAGTTCCACCCCGTCATACTGCTGTTCACCCCTCACTGCTGTTTACCCCTCCCTGTAGTTGTCACCCTCTCATCGTTGTGTCACCCCCTTCACATTGTGTCACCCCTCACATGCTGTGTCACCCCGCCCGTCACCAATGTGTCACCGCTCACTGCTGTGTCACCCCTCACCATTGTCACCCCTCTCCATTGTGTCACCCATCACCACTGTGTAACCCTCTCCTGCTGTGTCACCCCTCACCACCGTGTCACCCCTCTCCACTGTGGTCCCCCACTAACACTGTGTAACCCTCCTCACTGCTGTGTCATCCCTCACCAACTGTGTCACCCTTCACCACTGAAACACCCCTCACCACTATGTCACCCACTTACTGCTGGTCCCACCTCTCACGGCTGTGTCACACTTCAGTCACCAATGTCCATCTCTCACTGCTGTTGTCACTCCCTCACTGCTGTGTCACCCCCCCCTCACCACTGTGGTCACTCCCCCACCACTGTGTCACCCTTCACCACTGTGTCACACCTCATCACTGTGTCAACCCCTCACCACTGTGTCACCCCCTCACCATGTGTCCACCCCTCACCACTGTGTCACCCCTCACCACTTGTCTCCCCTCACCAATGTGTCGGCCCCTCACCACTGTGTCCACCCCCTGACCAACTGTGTCACCCCTGACCACTGTGTCACCCACTCACCACTGGTGGTCACCCCCTTCACCACTGTGTCACCCTCACCACTGTGTCACCCCTCACGCACTGTGTCAACCCTCCCCACTGTGTCACCCCTCACCACTGGGTCACCCTTCACCACGGTGTCACCCCCCTCACCACCAGTGTACACCCCTCACCACTGTGTCACCTACCCCTCACCACTGGTTCACCCCTCTCCACTGTGTCAACCCCTCACCACTGTTCACCCCTCACCACGGTGTCCACCACCTCACCACTGGTCACCCTCATCACTGTGTCATCCCTCACCACTGTGTTCACCCCTCACCACTGTGTCTACCCCTGACCACTGTGTCACCCATGCCACTGTGTCACCCCCCCGACACCCACTGTGTCCCCCTCACCACTGTGTCAACCTCCTCACCACTGTGTCACCCCTCACCACTGTGTCACCCCTCACCACTGTGTCACCTATCATCACACCACTGTGTCACCCCTGACCACTGTGTCACCCCCTCCACCACTGTGTCACCCTCTCACCACTGTGTCACCCCTCACCACTGTGTCACCCCCTCAACACTGTGTCACCCCTACACTCACCGTGTCACCTCTCATCCACTGTGGTCGCCCCTCACACACTGTGTCACCCCTCACAACGGGTCACCTCTCACCACTGTTCACCCCCCTCACCACTGTGTCTTCCCTCACCACTGGTCTACCCCAACACCACTGTGCACACCTCACCACTGTGTCACCTCTCACCACTGTGGTCACCCCTCACCACTGTGTCATCCCTCCGGCCCACGTGTCAACCGCCTCACCTCTCTGTGGTCACCTCTCAACACTGTGTCAGACCCCCTCACCACTGTGTCACCCCACACCAAGTGTCACCCCTCACCACTGTGTCACCCCTCAAACCACTGGGTCACCCCCTCCCATTCTGGTGTCACCCCTCACACTGTGTCCAACCCCTCACCACTGTGTCACCCCTCACACACTGTGACACCCCTCACCACTGTGTCAACCCCTCACCATAGTGTCACCCCTCAGCCACTGTGTCTCCCCTCACCGACTGGGTCACCTCTCACACTGTGTAGGCCCCCTCACCACTGTGTCACTCCCCTCAACCACTGTGTCACTCTCTCTCACTGTGTCACCCCTCACCACTGTGTCAATCCCTCACCATTCAGTGTCACCCCACAACCACTGTGTCACCCCTCACACGTGTAACCTCTCAACACTGTGTCACCCCTCACCACTGTGTCATCCCTCACCACTGTGTCACCCCTCACCACTGTGTCACCCACCTCTCACCACTGTTCACCCTTCACCACTGTGTCACCCACACCAATGTGTCATCCCCTCACCACTGGTGTCCACCCCTCACCACTGTGGCACCCCCCCTCACCACGTGTCACCCCTCACCACTGATCACCCTCACCACTGTGTCAACCCCTCACCACGTGTCACCCCACAACTGTGTCACCCTCACCACTGTGTCATCCCCTCACCATCTGTTGTCTCCCCTCACCACTGTGTCACCCCTCACCACTGTGTCACCCCTCCCCACTGTTTCACCCCTCACCCACTGTGTCCACCCCTCCACCACTGTGGTCACCTCTCACCAATTTGTCGCATCCCTCACCACTGGTCACACCCCACACCAATGTGTCACGCCTCACCACTGTGTCACCCCTCCCCACTGTATCACCCCTCACCACTGTGTCACCCCTCACCACTGTGTCACCCCTCACCACTGTGTCACCCCTCACGCACTGTGTCACCCCCCACACCACTGTGTCAACCCCTCACCACTCTGTGTCACCCTCATTACTGTGTCACCCCTCACCACTGTGCCCACCCCTCACCACGTGTCACCCCTCACCACTGTGTCGCCCCTCACCACTGGGTGTCACGCCAGCACCACGTGTCACCCCTCAACCCCCCACCCCCCTGTATCACCCCTCACCACTGGGTCCACCCCTCACCACTGTGTCCGCCCCTTCACCACTGTGTCACCCCCCCCACTGTGTCCCTCTCACCACGTGTCAGTCACCCCCTCACCACTGTGTCATTTCCCCACACTGTGTCACCCCACACCACTGTGTCACCCCTCACCACTGTTCACCTCTCACCACGGTGTCACCCCCTGCACCAACTGTGGTCATTCCCTCAACACTGTGTTCCAACCCCTCACCACTGTGTCACCTCTTCACCACTTGTCACCCCTCACCACTTGTCACCACCCCACACCAATGTTCACACCCTCACCACTGTGTCACCACCTCCACCACTTGCTCCCCACCCCTCACCACTGTGTCACCCCTCACCACTGTGGGTCACCCCCTCACCACTGTGTCACCCCTCACCACTGTACACCCCTCACCACTGTGCTCAACCCACCCCTCACCAACGTGTCACCACCCCTCACCACTGTTCCCCTCTCACCACGTGATCTCAATCGCCCCTCACCACTGTGTCACCCCTCACCACTGTGTCACCTCTCACCACTGTGTCACCCCCTCGTTACGCACTGTGGACGCCATCAGCCTCTCCACTGTGTCACCCCACACCACTGTGTCCACCCCTCACCACTGTGTCACCTCTCACCTACTGTGGTCACCCCCTCACCACTGTGTCACTCCCTCACCACCTTTGGGGGTTGGGGGGGGTCACCCCTCACCACTGGTGTCACCTCTCACCACTGTGTCACCCCCCTCACCACTGTGTCACCCCACAACAATGTGTCCACCCCTCACCACTGTGTCACCCCTCACCACTGTGTCACACCTCACCACTGTGTCACCCCTCACCACTGGCACTACCCCTCACCACTGAGTCACCCCTCACCACTGTGTCAACCCCACACCACTGGTGTCCCCCCTCACCACTGTGTCACCCCTCATCACTGTGTCACCCCTCACCACTGTGTCACCCCCTCACCACTGTGTCAACCCCTCACCACTGTGTCACCCCTCTCCACTGTTGTCACCCATTCATCACTGTGTCCCCCCATCACCACTGGGATCACC
>NC_069472.1:7333533-7357318 GCF_026875155.1 Cherax quadricarinatus
GAGAACAGCAATCCCGATACCTTAGTAAGGAATCCATTCAAGACACTGTACACCGTGTATGCAGAGCCCTACGATAGCAGCACCTGTTTTGGAACCCGCACATTGATAAAGCAACGGCAAGAAACTAGAGAAAGTACAAAGGTTTGCGACAAGTTAGTTCCAGAGCTAAGGGAATGTCCTCTATGATAAAGATTAAGGAAATCGCCCTGACGACACTGGAGGCAGGAGGGTCAGGGAGACATGATAACGACAGTAATAAAATACTGCGTGGGTAATAGACAAGGTGACAAAGACAGGATGTTCCAGGAGGGGACACAGAAACAAGAGGCCACAATAGGAAGTTGAAGACACAAATGTGTCAGAGAGATAGTAGAAGTATTTCTTCAGTCATAGAGTTGTAAGGCAGTGGAAATAGCCTAAAAATGACGTAGTTTGGGAGGCAGAACCATACAACAGTTTTAAGACGAGGTTTGATAAAGCTCAATGGAGCGGGAGAGAGAAGGCCCTGTAGCAACCTGAAGAGCGGGGTCCAGGACTAAGACCGACCCCTGCAACCACAAATAGGTAGTACAAATAGGTGAGTACAACAAGGGAAATCGGACTGACGACACCTGGAGCACAGATGGTCCGGGCATATGATAACGACATACAAGATATTGGCGGAATAGACAAGGTGGACAGAGATAGGATGTTCATGAGAGTGATCACAGGGACAAGGGGTCACAACTGGAAGCTGAAGACGCAGACGAGTCACAGGGTCTTAGGAAGTATTTCTTCAGTTCATAAGTTGTCAGCAAGTGGGAAGTAGCCAAGCAAGTGAAGTAGTGGAGCAGGAACCAAGATAGTTTATAAGAATAAAGTAGACAAAGCTCAGGAAGCAGAGAGAGAGAGGGATCCCAGTAGCGATCAGCGGGGCCAGGAGCTCGGACTCGACCCCTGCAACCTCACTAGGTGAGTACACACACACACACACACACACACACATCACACACACACCTCAGCCCAAGTGCTGAATGAGGTACATATAACCAAAGGAGAGGTGAAGAAGCTGCCTATGCGAACTTGACAACCTCAAAGGTGGTGGGACCAGACATCTCTCAATGGGTCCTTAAAGAGGGAGCAGAGATATTTTGTGAGCCAATAACAAAATCACACACAATCATTTGAAACTGGGCAACTCCCCGAGGTATGAAAATGGCAGAATGTAGTCCCAATTTTTTAAAAAGGGAGACAGACATGAGGCACATAAACTACGAACGTAGCACTAACGTGTAAAGTATGGTCAAGTCATGGAGCAGAATCATCAAGGAGAGAGGGTGGGGGCACCTGTAAAAAACAAGTTATAAATGACAACCAGCACGTTTCAGGGAAGTAAAATCCTGTGTCACACACCTACTAAGTTTTATAACAAGGTGGACATAAAGTAATCCGAAGAGTGAGAGGGGTGATTCGACTGCAAATTTTTGGACTGCAAGAAGGCCTTCGACACAGTTCCCTCACAAGAGGTACTGCAAAAGCTAGAGGATCAGGCACACATAAACAGGAAAGGCATCTGCAATGGAGCAGAGATATCGTGACAGGAGCAACACGAGTCATGGTAACGCAACGAGAGTCATATGGCGCTGTGACAAGCGGGGTTCCACAGGGTCAGTCCTAGGACCTTGCTGTTCTTGGTATATGTGAACGACATAACGGAAGGGATAGACCAGAAGGGTCCCTTGTTTGCAGATGAAGTGAAGTTAATGAGAAAATCAAATCGATGAGGATCAGGCAGGACTACAAAGAGACCTGGACAGGCTACAAAGCCTGGTCCACAAACTACTGGCTCCTTGAATTTGAACCCTGCCAAATGCAAAGTCATGAAATTGGGGAAGGGCAAAGAGACTCTCAGGCACAATATAGATTTAGAATGCCAAAAACTGCTAACCTCACTCAGAAAAAGATCTGGGTGAGTATAACACCGAGCATATCTCCTGAGGCGCACAGCAATCAGATAACTGCTGCAGCATACCGGCGTCCTGCAAACCTATACGGATAGCGTTTCCGATACCTTCATGCAAGGATTCGTTAAGAGACTCTGTATTACTGTACACCATTTACGTCAGCCCTCATACTGGGAGTATGCAGCACCAGTTTGAATCCCACACCAGTCAAGCACGTCAAGAAATTAGAGAAGTGCAAAGGTTTGCAACAAGAACTAGCCCCAAGCTACGGGATTGTCCTACGAAGAAAGGTTGAGGGAAAATCGGGGCCTGACCGACACTGGAGGACAGGAGGGTCAGGGGAGACATGATAACGACATATAAAATACTGCGCGGAATAGACAAGGTGGACAAAGACGGGATGTTCCAGAGAAGGGACACAGACACAAGAGGTCACAATTGGAAGTTGAAGACTCATGGGGCAGAGAGAGAGAGAGGACCTAGTAGCAATCCACGAAGAGGCGGGGCCAGAGCTGTGAATCGACCCCCTGCAACCATAAATAGGGGGAGGGGGGGGTACAAATAGGTGAGTACACACACATACACACACACACACACACAGCACCCTGGCGACGGCTGTGATAAATCAATATCCTGAAACATTCAAGTGCCTCATTACGAACGACGCAACGAACTCATTAAAATTTTTCCTAAGAAAATCCAAATTGATGGAGTGCTATGAAAATGAATTCACAACAGTAGTGCCATGTTGCTGGGGTTGAGTGCCACTCCAAAATATCGTAATGGTGCCAGAGACCAACCTAAGTACAGGAAAACAATTCACAACACCTAACACTGTACTGCTGACACTGTACTGCTGACACTGTACTGCTGACACTGTACTGCTGACACTGTACTGCTGACACTGTACTGCTGGCACTGTACTGCTGACACTGTACTGCTGACACTGTACTGCTGACACTGTACTGCTGACACTGTACTGCTGACACTGTACTGCTGACACTGTACTGCTGACACTGTACTGCTGGCACTGTACTGCTGACACTGTGCTGCTGACACTGTACTGCTGGCACTGCAATGCTGACACTGTACTGCTCTGCTACACTGTCCAGCTGACACGGATTGCTGGCACTGTACTGCTGACACTGTACTGCTGGCACTGTACTGCTGACACTGTACTGCTGACACTGTACTGCTGGTACTGCAATGCTGACACTGTACTGCTGACACTGTACTGCTGACACTGGATTGCTGGCACTGTACTGCTGCCACTGTACTGCTGGCACTGTACTCCTGACACTGTACTGCTGACACTGTACTGCTGGTACTGCAATGCTGACACTGTACTGCTGACACTGTACTGCTGACACTGTACTGCTGGCACTGTACTGCTGACACTGTACTGCTGGCACTGTACTGCTGACACTGTACTGCTGACACTGTACTGCTGGTACTGCAGTGCTGACACTGTACTGCTGACACTGTACTGCTGACACTGGATTGCTGGCACTGTACTGCTGCCACTGTACTGCTGGCACTGTACTCCTGTCACTGTACTGCTGGGACACTGTACTGCAGTACTGCAATCTGACTACTGTACTGCGTGACACTGTACTGCTGACACGGGATTGCTGGCATGTACGTGCCACTGTACTGCGGCACTGTAGCTGCTGACCTGTACTGGCTGGCACTGTACTCCTGACACTGTACTGCTGACACTGTACTGCTGGTACTGCAATGCTGACACTGTACTGCTGACACTGTACTGCTGGCACTGTACTGCTGGCACTGTACTGCTGGCACTGTACTGCTGACACTGTACTGCTGGCACTGTACTGCTTGACACTGTACTGCTCACTGTACTGCTGGCACGTAAACGGCTGGCACTGTACTGTCTGACACGTATGCTGACACTGTACTGCTGCACTGTACTGCTGCAAGGTTACTGCTGACACTGACTGCTGACTCTGTACTGCTGACACGTACTGCTGACACTGGATTCCTGGCACTGTTCTGCTGGCACGTACTGCGCACTGTACGGCGGACACTGTACTGCTGACACTGTACTGCGGCACGGTACTGCTGCACTTTATGTAGATTAGTTAGGCTAGATTAGATTTGATTATTGCAAATTTTCAGCTGCAAGCATTACAAAAGTAAAAAAAAAAAGTTAAAAATGCAAATATCTGAATAAATATATATAAAAAGGCAATCGGACTTTTTGGAGCACTAACAAAATATTGGGACCCCGCGTGCACACAGTCACATAACTACAGTGTAAACCACAATAAAAGCTGACAATGATTTGAATCATCAAAACTTTGTAGAATGACCCAAGTTATTTATGAATCGAGACCAAGAATCTTCACTTTAATAATTACTACATGTAAAACATTCTCCTTTTGTTTAGAATATCAACAGTTTTCTACCAATATTCTTGTACCGAAAAGAAGGAAATATTTACAATCTATCTCATTCACTGTCAGTATTTTCAGAAGTGCGTCGACACACCAACTCAAACTACCGCACTCGTCCTACTGGAGAGAGTTGACGCTCTACATGCAACTCGCTTAATAATTACGGAAAGCCTCTATGATATGGAGATTCTCATACTTTCCTGTTCAAAAGATGAAAGTCAATGAGAACTTCACAGACTACAGACAGATCCAAGTTAGAATAATTTGAGGGTAATACATTTTAACACGATTATATAAACACTTTTCAAGACGTTTATCATAACTGGAATACCCAGTATTTCTTTTTTTTTCTTCGGTGACTAGTGTCCTCATTCCTGTAATCTTTAAACTTGATTTTATCCATATATAATGATTTGGCTTCGATTATGCTAATAATTTATCACACGTTCCTGTGTTATTGATCTCTAATGCATAGTTGCTCTATGATAATTACTTACACCCATTTCCTCTTCTTAGTGATACGTACTAGACGGCAGGATAACCTCGGGAGTCTGTGCATAACAACCTGTCCATCACGCACTCACTGGCGTGACTGATTGGCTGGAACTCATTAGTCACTTCTGATGAGTCTACAGTATTCCACCAGAATTAGACCTCAGACCAGTAAGGATACAGTGGCTGCCTGCTTCATTACAACCAGCTAAATAACCTGTCGTTTTGTTATTAATTAATATTGGAAATTTTTATCAGAGAGAGTATAAAATTTCCGTTTTCTTGTTAGCGAATGGCGGATCATGCCTCCAGTTCCTCTAAGTCTAAATGAACTACAGGGATTAGCTCATACAATAATAATAATAATATATAATAATAATAATAATAATAATAATAATAATAATTTTATTGAAAAATAATAATGATACATCTGTTTAATATTTCAGACAATATTGAATGACCTTTTAATTAAAAATTTGTAGTAATAGAGAGAATAATATTAATATGTGATGAATGGTTTTGAAAACCGACAAGTTGAAGAATTGAGACACTTATGCAACATATGGGAATCTTTATTAAGGAAACGTTTCGCCACACAGTGGCTTCATCAGTCCAATACAAATCAGAAGGGTGTAAGGAGAGGAGGAGTTTTGAGGTAATCAGTCCCTCAGCCTGGAGTCGATGTGTTCAGTCCATCAATCTTGTAGAAAGATTGTACAAGATTGATGGAGTGAACACATCGACTCCAGGCTGAGGGACTGATTACCTCAAAACTCTTCCTCTTCTTACACCTTTTTGCTTTATATTGGACTGATGAAGCCACTGTGTGGCGAAACGTTTCCTCAATAAAGATTCCCATATGTTGCATAAGTGTCTCAATTCTTCAATATTTAATATATTTATTAATTAACAGATAAATACAGTATGTATCGAGCTGACATTAAACAAGTGACCCGGACCATCTCTGCTCCTGATACCTGCATATGTGGCTTTAACCAACCCTCTACTGACACTGCAGGTGTGGTGGTCTAGAGTGCAGTGTTCTAGAGCAGGGATCCCCAACCTGCGTCCCGAGGGCCACATGTGACAATTCTAGAATATGGATGCGGCCCTCACATGACATTATGAATTCATTTTTATGTAGATTCCAAACTGCACAGTGTCAGCAGTTACAAAATATTTAAATATATTTTATACCAAAACCTTATCACCACCTCTAACAACCACCTATCATTTCTGGTGCGCATGAGTTATGTGGATATAACTGGCAACTGCGGTCCTCTTTTAAATTTGGCTTTCCAGATTGGCCCTTTAATATTAAAAGGCTGGGGACTACTGTTCTAGTGTGTCCAGAGTTTACCTGGCTTCCTGGAAGGCTGCCTAAATTCTCGGATTCGAGTCTCCTCAAGTTGTAGTATTGTTTGCTTTAAAAACACTTGTTTGTGTTGGTGCATAAATTTGTGTACTGCTCGTGAGGCTGGAATCCAAACAGGAAGGGAATGAAATTAGACTCCAGGCTTACCACTTCCCGAATGTGGCTGGTGTTAGGAAAAGCATGCCCAGCGTTCTCACTGGACACTAACGTTTTCTGCTGTGATGGTGTAGTGGTCTAAAGAGTCAAGAGTTTAGGTGTCTTCCAAAAAGGATGCGTAAAGTTTAGAGTTCCAGTCTCAGCCAGAAGCTGTTGTATTGATTACACACACACATCATATATATACATATATATCAATAACAACACTGCGCTAGCCAAGGATTCGAACCCATGTTGTACTGGCCTGCCTCATGGTAAGCGAGAACCACAAGACGCTTTAAACCACAGGACCACCCAACCCTACAAGAATGACGCAGCCAGCATACGGATAGCATACGGAGGTATGCCCTCGGATGGCGGCCCAACAGCTAGCTGTGTACTGGCGGCGCCATTCTTGTAAGGCTGGGTGGTCCTGTGGTTTAAATCGTCATGTGGTTCTCGCTTACCATAAGTCAGGCCAGTACAACATGAGTTCGAATCGTTGGCTAGCGCAGTGTTGTTATTGATCAATACCACTCGTTCGTGGTTACACTAATATACATATATATATATATAAATATATATATATATATATATATATATATAAAATATATTATATATATATATATATATATATATATATATATATATATATATATAATATAGGAGGTACCACCTCTATAGCTGGATGGGGACCCTCATCCTCAGAGAAGACAATAAACGTACCTCAGGGAAAACTCAAGGTTCTCCCCGGAGCTGTTTGAATATTTTCTTCTCCTACCACCCCCTATACATTATATATATATATATAATATATATATTATATATAAAATATATATATATATATATATATATATATATATATAGGTGGCATATATATATATAGGGATGCTGACACGGCTGAAGCACTTAGACGAAAGCACCCTGCCAGGGAAACCAGTGGCACCAACAGTTCCAACACCTCTGTCCCCACTATGGAACCATTGATTGTGGAAACTCAGACATTTACAAAGCAATAATGTCGTTCCCATCTGGCTCTGCTGGGGGTTACACTGGAATAAGGCCACAGCATTTAAAGGAAATGGTTAATGCAGTTATTGGGGAAATTGCAGAGACACTGCTTTCAGAGATCACAAGGTTCGTCAACAATTCTTTGGCTGGTCTGATTCCTAATGAAATTAGACCTTTCTTTTTTGGTGCAACACTCTGTGCACTTAAAAAGAAGGATGGAGGAATTCGGCCAATTGCAGTAGGCAACACGTTACGCCGCCTCGTATCCAAAGCTCCTGTGCGAAGTATTCGTACACAGGCAGCCATGATGCTTCAACCAAACCAGCTTGGCTTTGGGGTCTCTCAAGGAAGTGAAGCAGCGGTTCATGAAACAAGGGCGTATATCAACAACCTGCCTGAGGACAATGCAGTGGTAAAATTAGATTTCAAGAATGCATTCAATCTCCTGAAAAGAGACGTGGTATTAGCAGCAGTACAAGAACATTTCCCTGGTCTCTTCCCTTTTGTTTCAGCTGGGTATAGCAAGGAATCAATGCTTCTCTTTGGAGAGCATGAAATCACATCATCAGAGGGTGTCCAACAAGGAGATCCTCTTGTACCATTTCTCTTCTGTATAGCAGTTAGGGAAATCACAGTCAGACTGACCAGCGAGCTAAACATCTGGTTCCTAGATGATGGCACACTAGCAGGTACAAAAGAGTCCCTCCTAAATAACAAAAAAAGGCACAATACTGTGACTGGAAAGATACACAAATAACCCGCACATAGAAGAGAGGAGCTTACGACGACGTTTCGGTCCGACTTGGACCATTTACAAAGTCACACTAACCAGAAACGGAGCAGGACGGCTATATATAGGCAGGAAGAGGTACTGGTGGTAGTAGTAATGGTCGTAGTAATAGTAGTAGTAGTGGTAGTAGTAGTAGTAGTAGTAGTAGTAGTAGTAGTAGTGGTGGTGGTGGTGGTAATAGTGGGGAACTAAGGAGGAGGAGCCAGTCAAATATAAAGAAAGGGGAGCACTGCAAGGGAGCTAGGTGCCCATAGAGGGGGAGCAAGTGCACAGAGGTGGAGGGAAGGGGAAGTGATGAAATAAATAATGAAGGAACAGAAACACGCGACAGAGGAAAGACAAAAAAAAAGGAAAGAGGAAAGGGGAAGAGGGAGAAGAAGAAAAAAAGATGAGGAATCAGGTTAAGTCACGGGTGTTCTGAAGTTTGGAGCATTTTACAATGTAGTGGGAGAGGAAGGCATCTACAGAGACGAAGCCAGGACTAAGATTCATACAAGGAAAGTTGTGTATTAGAGAGGATTCAACAAGACGGCGACTGTTAAAGTTGGAAGTAGGGAAGACAGTTTTAGCAGAAGACCAGTCTGTGATCTCTGACGTGACAGAAAAGAGCATTGTTAGTGTCGGCAAGCCTAACCCTATTTTTGTGCTCCCTAAGTCTGTCAGAAAGAGATCGGCCAGTTTCTCCAAAGTACTGAAGAGGACAGGAGGAGCAAGAAATAGAGTAGACACCAGGAACATCTGTAGAGGGAGGAGAGGTATGAACGAGATTAGTGCGAAGAGTGCTAGTCTGGCGGAAAGTAAGCTTGATGTCTAAGGGACGGAGAGAATTGTTGAGATTAGAAAGACCGGAAATGTAGGGAAGGCAGAGGACGGAAGAGTTCCCAGGAGTAGAGAGTTTGGGAGAGAAGAAATTACGTTTAGCACGTGAGAAGGCAGAGTCTATGAAATGGGAAGGGTAGCCAAGACGGGAAAACGAATTATGAAGAGTGGAAATTTCTGCTGGAAGGAACTGAGGATCACAGATGCGGAGGGCACGGAGAAAGAAGGAGATAAGAACACTTTTCTTGACAGGGGAAGCATGATAGGAAAAGTAGTGAATGTACATGCCACTGTGCATAGGTTTTCGGTAAACGGAAAAGGAAAAACCTGCATCTGAGCGGTGGACATGGACATCAAGGAAAGGAAGCAAGGAATTAGATTTCTTCTGGTTAGTGTGACTTTGTAAATGGTCCAAGTCGGACCGAAACGTCGTCGTAAGCTCCTCTCTTCTATGTGCGGGTTATTTGTGTATAGAGTCCCTCCTACATGACCTTACACAGGTAATGACACGGGGACAGGAAATGGGTCTCATCCTGAATCCATCCAAATGTGAAATCATATCAGTCAGTCAACAAGTGATAAATGCAGTGAGATCAAAACTACCAGGAGCAGCAGTCATTGCCCCCACAAACAGTGTCTTGCTAGGAGCACCTCTGGGAAGCAATGCCATTGACAATTCTCAGGAAGAAATTGGAAGAGTTAAGGAGAATGGAGCAACTAATAGGCAATCTGGACACCCACGATGCCTTGTACCTTCTCACAAAGTGCTTGAGTCTGCCCAGGTTGACATATTTCCTAAGATGTGCACTTTCATATAACCCTATACTGCACGAATATGACAGTATTCTGAGGCAGATTTTTACGAAAGTACGTACCTTACTCTAGAAGACGGGCAGTGGAACCAAGCTACACTTCCAGTCAGACTAGGAGGCATTGGTGTCCTCAAGTCATCAGAGATTGCGTTACCTGTTTTTCTGTCCTCGTGTATTGCATCCACAGAGCTTGTAGCAGCGATTCTCCCTGAACATCTTAGGGACAAGATTGGAGTCCGGGACCAAAAATTCATTGACGGAGCAATGATCTGGGATAATCTAACGGGCTCTGAAACCAGACCTGCTCCCCCCAACAACTACAAACAATCTCACTGGGATGGTCCAATAGGGCAAAATATAGCCTCAACAATGATTCAGAGTGTGTCAGGGAAGGATAGAGCCCGCCTCCTGGCAGTGAGAGCCCCTCATGCCGGGGACTTTCTGTTGGCTGTTCCCAACTCCAGCCTTGGCACACGCCTCGACTCACAGACCATCCGCATCGGTGTTGCCCTTCGACTTGCCGCCCCTATTCTCGCCGAACGCAGATGTATTTGTGGCAGTGAAGCAGCAGACCGATTCGGGTACCATGGTCTTGTGTGCCGTAAATCCGAGGGAAAGATTGCAAGACATGAGGAGGTTAATAACATTATCAAGAGGAGCCTCACAACAGCTGGATGCCCAGCAGTAAGGAAGCCACCCCAACTATGCAGATCTGATGGCAGCCAGAAGCGTCCAGATGGTATCACCCTTCAAGCCTGGACAGATGGGAAGCAGGTGGTGTGGGACTATACATGTGCATCTACCTTGGCTGATGCCTATCTCCAATACACCAGGGAGGAAGGAGGGGCAGCTGCCAGCTTCAGGGAGTCCCAAAAGTCTAGAAAATATGGAGAACTTGCCCATCATTATATGTTTGTTCCCATAGGCTCAGAGACCCTTGGCTCATGGGGAAAGAGTGCATCTAAATTCCTTAAGGAGCTGGGAAAAAGACTCATCAGGGTAACTAGGGATCCCAGGGCAGCTAGTTTTCTGGTCCAGCGGCTCAGTGCGGCTGTTCAAAGGGGTAATGCCTGCTGTATTTTGGGCACACGCCCCAGCTCTGAGGAGCTGGATGAGATTTTCGCCTTATAATCGGTGATACACACGTAACAACATGTACCTTATATGCCACCTTTATATCAACAATGTATCTCTTAAATCTTCTGTACCATATTATGTAATAAAATATTCCTATCGGTAAAAATATATATATATATATATATATATATATGTGAAAAGATGGGGTGGTAGGGGAAGTAGAATATTCAAACGGCTTCAGGAAGAAATCCAAATATTCTTCCTTGAAGCCTTTTTATCCACTTCTCCGAGGCCATGGGTCCCACAATTTACACCAGAGGTAAACCCCATCCTATATATATATATATATATATATATATATATATATATATATATATATATATATATATATATATATATATATATATATATATGGACAAACACTAATCTGTGTGTTGAATTAGACACATGTGCAACTCTTGGTTATCTTTATTGAGGAAACGTTTCGCCACACAGTGGCTTCATCAGTCCATACAAAGGATAAACTTGAAGAACAGGAGGAGAATGAAGTAATCAGTCCCTCGGCCTTGAGTCGATATGGTCAGTCCATCAATCTTGAATAGAATACGGCATATGAGCGGAGAAGCAGCTTATAAACCGTAGACAGGTGAGGGGCACGACCTACTTCCACATTGGACAAATGTAACACCACCTACGACTGCTGCCCCTCACCTGTCTACGGTTTATAAGCTGCTTCTCCGCTCATATGCCGTATTCTATTCAAGATTGATGGACTGACCATATCGACTCAAGGCTGAGGGACTGATTACTTCATTCTCCTCCTGTTCTTCAAGTTTATCCTTTGTATGGACTGATGAAGCCTCTGTGTGGCGAAACGATTCTTCAATAAAGATTGTGTCTAATTCAACAACATGTCGGTTCTCTGAACCATTCATCTACAATCCTGTCAGACACTGCAACTTCTTGGGATCTTAATACTTGGGAATTCTTCACTTGCCTAACCCTTGGGCACGACCTACTTCCACATTGGACAAATGTGACACCACCTACAACTGCTGCCCCTCACCTGTCTACGGTTTATAAGCTGCTTCTCCGCTCATATGCCGTATTCTATTCAAGATTGATGGACTGACCACATCGACTCAAGGCTGAGGGACTGATTACCTCATTCTCCTCCTGTTCTTCAAGTTTATCCTTTGTATGGACTGATGAAGCCACTGTGTGGCGAAACGTTTCCTCAATAAAGATACCCAAGAGTTGCACATGTGTCTAATTTAACAACATGTCGGTTCTCTGAACCATTCATCTACACTAATCTGTGTGGTGGAACTACCTCAGTGTTACTACTTTGGAATGTGTGATATCATTATGGTAGTTGCCTGGGTAGTGTTAATACTTGGGTATTAACATTGATAATGACATAGAAACAGTAATGATCAAGGGGTTGAGCACACTGGCACATGCTATCTTCAGAGCTATTAAGATAACAATTCAGAACGTTTGCTCAGTTATAAATTCTTATGCCCAACTCAACAGGGTTGCAGGAATTGTTATTTAAAGTGGCAGCAAAGGCAGATGCAGCCTACTTATAATTATCGAGATACTGAAAATATTTGTAAGTGTAACTATCTGGACGAGTGACAGCAAGGACGGTGTCACTACCTGGGTGATAAACTTGTGGTTTATGAAGGTAGTTTATGTTGCTTCCACGTCAAGGACATTACAGCTACTGCGCCAGACCTCAAGTTATTGGCACTGAAAAAGTCTTGAAGCTTTTGAGAAAAACGATTAAGAACATAAAGAATTTCGAGTGGCCGTAAAGGAAAATAATTTCACGATAGCATTGAAGCTATAATGAGATTCCCAATGTATGCCAGCCACAGAGAAATGTCTTTGAAGATTTGTGGCAAGCAGGAAGTCTGTAAACTCTGAGAGAGAAGGACAAGCGAAGTAACTGTTCAGTATCAGCTGCAGTTTCCCGACAACAAAAGAAAAGATTCGAGTGAAACTCGCAGCTGAGATAAAATGCTCCAGGGATAAAAGATTTTTTTGCTGAGGAAAAAAAGAAGCTAAAGGACCATTACATGAGGCCATGATGCCAGGGTAGCCCAGAGGGCCACCCAGCTCCACAACCACAATATAATAACATTTTTGGGGAGTTACCCAGACTTTTAACAAAGATATATATTCTTTTCAACTTTGGAACATGTTTCTCAATATTAAATATTTTGATTTGATTGTGAAGTAAATAATATCTTACGTTTGTGTGTATTACTTAGCAGTATTAAATATTGGAAGTTTTATGATGCTTGTCACTTACTGAAGGAGAGAAAATATAATGTAAGAGTTTTGAGACTTGTCGCTGCGAGAGTGTGAATGTGAGGGGGTGTGTGAGGGGGTGTGTGAGGGGGTGTGTGAGGGGGTGTGTGAGGGGGGTGTGAGGGGGTGTGTGAGGGGGTGTGTGAGGGAGGGTGTGAGGGGGTGTGTGAGGGGGTGTGTGAGGGAGTGTGTGAAGGGGTGTGTGAGAGGGTGTGTGAGGGGGTGTGTGAGGGGGTGTGAGAGGTGTGTGTGAGGGGGTGTGTGAGGGGGGTGGTGTGAGGGGGTGTGTGAGGGAGGGTGTGAAGGGGTGTGTGAGGGGAGTGTGAGGGGGTGTGTGAGGGGGTGTGTGAGGGGGTGTGAGAGGGTGTGTGAGGGGGTGTGTCAGGGGGTGTGTGAGGGAGGGTGTGAAGGGGTGTGGAGGGGAGTGTGAGGGGGAGTGTGAGGGGGTGTGTGAGGGGGTGTGTGAGGGGGTGTCAGGGGGTGTGTGAGGGGGTGTGTCAGGGGGTGTGTGAGGGAGGGTGTGAAGGGGTGTGTGAGGGGAGTGTGAGGGGGGTGTGTGAGGGGTGTGTGAGGGGGTGTGTGAGGGGGTGTGTGAGGGAGTGTGAGAGGGTGTGTGAGGGGGTGTGTGAGGGGGGGTGTGAGGGGGTGTGTGAGGGAGGGTGTGAAGGGGTGTGTGAGGGGAGTGTGAGGGGGTGTGTGAGGGGGTGTGTGAGGGGGTGTGTGAGGGAGTGTGAGAGGGTGTGTGAGGGGGTGTGTGAGGGGGTGTGTGAGGGAGGGTGTGAGGGGGTGTATGAGGGGTGTATGAGGGGGTGTGTGAGGGGGTGTGTGAGGGGTGTGTGAGGGGGTGTGTGAGGGAGTGTGAGAGGGTGTGTGAGGGGTGTGTGAGGGGGTGTGTGAGGGGTGTGTGAGGGGTGTGTGAGGGGGTGTGAGGGGTGTGTGAGAGGGGTGTGTGAGGGGGTGTGTGAGGAGGTGTGAGGGGGTGTGTGAGGGGTGTATGAGGGGGTGGTGAGGGGTGTGTGAGGGGGTGTGTGAGGGGTGTGTGAGGGAGGTGTGTGAGGGGTGTGTGAGGGGGTGTGTGAGGGGGTGTGTGAGGGAGGTGTGAGGGGGTGTGTGAGGGTGTGAGGGGGTGTGTGAGGGTGTGAGGGGGTGTGTGAGGGGTGTAGGAGGGTAGGTGTGTGAGGGGGTGTGTGAGGGGTGTGTGAGGGAGGGTGTGAGGGGTGTGTGAGGGGGTGTGTGAGGTGGTGTGTGAGGGGGCGTGTGAGGGGGGTGTGAGGGGGTGTTTGAGGGGGGGTGTGAGGGGGGGGTGAGGGAGGGTGTGAGGGGGTGTGTGAGGGAAGGTTGTGTGAGGAGGTGTGTGAGGGAGGGTGTGAGGGGGTGTGTGAGGGGGTGTGTGAGGGGGTGTGTGCGGGGGTGTGTGGAGGGTGTGAGGAGGGGGGTGTGTGAGGGGGGTGTGTGAGGGAAGGTGTGAGGGTGTGTGTGAGGGGGTGTGTGAGGAGTGTTGTGGGTGGGTGTTGAGAGTGTGGAGGGGTGTGTGAGGGGGTGTGTGAGGGGGTGTGTAGGAGGTGTGAGAGGGTGGTGAGAGGGGTGTGTGTGAGGGGGGTTGTGAGGGAGGGTGTGTGAGGGGGTGTGTGAGGGAGGTGTGTGAGGGGGTGTGTGAGGGAGGGTGTGAGGGGGGTGTGGTGAGGGGGTGTGTGAGGGAGGGGTGTGTGGGGGGTGTGTAGAGGGTGTGAGGGGGTGTGTGAGGGGGTGTGTGAGGGAAGGTGTGTAGGGTGTGTGTGAGGGGGTGTGTGAGGGAGTGTGTGAGTGGGTTGTGAGAGGTGTGTTGAGAGTGAGGGTGTTGACGGGGGTGTGTGAGGGGGTGTGTGAGGAGGTGGTGTGTGAGGGGGTGTTGTGAGCGGGGTGTGTGAGGGTAGGGTGTGAGGGAGGGTGTGAGGGTGATGTTGTGAGGGGGTGTTTGAGGGAGGGTGTGAGGGAGGGTGTGAGGGGGTTGTGAGGGGATGTGTTAGGGGTGTGTGAGGGGGTGTGTGAGAGGGTGTGTGAGTTAGGGAGGTGTGATGGAGGGTGTGAGGGAGTGTGTGAGGGGGGGTGTGAGATGGGTGTGTGAGGGAGGTGTGAGGGGGTGTGTGAGGGGGTGTGTGAGGGGATGTGTGAGGGGGTTGTGTGAGGGGGTGTGTGAAGGGGATGTGTTGGGAGTGTGTGAGGGGAGTGTGTGAGGGGGTGTGTGAGGGAGGGTGTGAGGGAGGGTGTGCTCCATTAGCTTCATCATACCTCGTCTTAAAGCTATGTATGGTTCCTGCCTCCACTACCTCACTTGCTAGACTATTCCACTTAATGACAACTCTATGACTGAAGAAATATTTCCTAACATCTGTGTCTTCAACTTCCAATTGTGACCCCTTGTTGCTGTGTCCCATCTCTGGAACATTTTGTCTCCGTTCACCTTGTCAATTCCTCTCAGTATTTTATGTTTTTCTCATGTCCTTCCTCTCTCTCCTGTCCTCCAGTGTCGTCAGGTCGATTTCAATTAACCTCTCATCGTAGGACATGCTCCTTAGCTCCGGGACTAGTCGGGTTGCAAACCTTTGCACTTTCTCTAATTTCTTGACGTGCTTGACTAGGTGTGAGTTCCAGACTGGTGCTGCATACTCGAATATGAGCCTGGCATACTCAGTGTACAGAGTCCTAAATGATTCCTTACTGAGGTGCCGGAGCGCTATTCTTAGGTTTACTAATCACCCAAATGCCGTAGCAGTTATTTGGTTGATGTGCGCTTCAGATGTGCTCGGTATTATACTCACTCCCTGATCCTTTTCCTTGAGTGAGGTTTAGCAGTCTTTGGCCCACTAAACTGTATTCCGTTGGCGGTCTTCTGTTCCCTTCCCCAATCTTCATGACTTTGCACTTGGTTGGGTTAAACTCTAGGAGCCAGTTGCTGGACCACGCTTGCAACCTGTCCAAATCCATTTGTAGTCCTGCCTGGTCCTGACCTGACTGAATTCTCTTCATTAGCTTTGCATTATCTGCAAAAAGGGACACTTCTGCGTCTATCCCTTCCTTCATGTCATTCACATATACCAGAAACAGCACCGGTCACAGGACTGACCCCTGTGAAACCCCACTCGTCACAGGCGCTCACTCTGACACCTCGCCATGTATTACGAATCGCTACCTGGTATTCTGTGATCCATTGCTGTGCCTTCCCTATTATATGTACTTGGCTCTCCACATTTTGCACTAATCTCTTGTGTGGAACTGTGTCGAAAGCCTTCTTACAGTCCAAGAAAACGCGGTCTAACCCCCTCCCCCAGCCATCGCTTTGTCGTAGAACTCCAATTGGTTTGTGACACAGGATTTCCCTTCCCTGAAACCGTGTTGGCTGTCGTGAATAAGCTCATTCCATTCTAGGTGTTCCACCACTTTTCTCCTGATAATCTTCTCCATGACTTTGCATACTGTACACATCAGTGAAACCGGTCGGTTTAACGTTGTGCTTGTCTACTTCCTTAAAAAGTGGGACTACATTTGCTGTCTTCCATACCTCAGGTAGTCGCCCTGTATCGATAGGTGAGTTGAAGATTGTTGTTAGTGGTACACAGAGCGCATCTGCTGGTGTGTGTGTGTGTGTGTGTGTGTGTGTGTGTGTGTGTGTGTGTGTGTGTGGTGTGTGTGTGTGTGTGTGTGTGTGTGTGTATTCACCTATTTGTGTTTGCAGAGTTTGATTCTCAGATCCTGGCACTGTCTTACCTTGCCACTCTTCAGAGTCACTCCTCGTAGCCGCGTGGGCCCCATCGTACCTGCTCTTAAAACTATGGAGCCCTCTCTACCATTTCCTAACCAAGATCATTCCACTTCCCGACCACTCTAAGACTGAAGAAATATTTCTTAACAACCCTATTTTACCTGTGACTTTAACTTCCAGCTATGTACCCGAGTTCCCACTTCTCGTCTCTCACTCAGCCTATTTCTGTCTACTTCAAAAATTTTCTTGAGTATTTTGAATGTTGTTAGCATGAGGCCTGGTCACAGACCGGGCAGCGGGGGTGTTAACACCCGATACCCTGTCCAGGTATCTCCAGGCAAGTCTTCCCTGGTTCTTCTATCCTCCATTCACTTCTGTTAGCCTTTCCTCGTGGTTCATGTCCAGCATAATCCTGCAGTTTCTCCAGATTTTAATGTTTTCTTTTTTCAGTGGCAGATTTTGTGCCTGAGGTAGGTTGTACAAAGAACCAGAAAGACTTTGTCGAGATTCATGACGACTATTCTTAGATTCTTTTTGTATGTTATTTATCTGTAATTACCTATTTGTAGCAGAGTTATACTCGTGGTGCCTCGTCTTCAGTACTCTGCTCAACACATATTTTTCTTTTAATTATTCCATTGGTTGCAGTACCAACAAATTCCTCTTCTTGCAATTTCCACAATAGTCATAACAATACATTTGCTGAGGTTCAGCTCAGTTATCATTGTATTTGATCAATATTGCAATTTGTTCAGGTACAAGTGTAATCTTTTCTTGTTCTCTTCAGTTTTTATTTTCCTTTTTAATGTTACATTACATCATCTACAAACAGAAATGAGGTTGACTCTGTCTTTTCTGGTACGTCATTCACTTATACCAGAAAAGTACTGACCTTAATAATAGTCCTTGCACAACCCCGCTTGTTTCTCTTTCCCATTTCCCTAGTTCGAGCAGATGTTCGAACAATTATGATATTTCGTGTCATTACGATTTCGTGAGTCAACCTGTTTCCTTCCCTAAGGAGTTATTTTATCCATGAAGAGAATCCTCTCACATTCCTCCCTGCTGTTCAAGTTGTAGCACTAGTCTCCTGTGAAGCGCAGTATCAAATGCCTTTTAACCACTCTAGAATTAGTACTCGACTCACCCACCTCACTCTTGCCTCACTCACAGAATGTCTTAGCTCTTCAATTGGTTGCAAGGCAAGATTTGCCATCAATAACCCAGGCTTGTCACTGTAATGAAGCCTCTTCTCTACAAGTGCTCTTCTACTCTCCTAAGTAATTTCCCTATTACCTCAAATAAAGTACATGGTAATGATACTAGTCTGAAACTCAGAGCTTCTTGGTCGTATATTTTCTTCAGTATTACGACCACATTAGCTGTCTATCAGAAAGCTGGCAACTTTCTCGCATCCACTGACCTGTTGCATATTTTCACTAAATATTCGGACAGTGCTTCAGCTCCTTCTTACAGAATACAATGTCAGACTTTGCCAGGTTCCGTTACTTTTCATGTATTCAACTCATTCAACCGATTTTTTCCACCTGTACCCCGTTGTGGGCATGGTATCCAGTATTGGTTGCTGCACCCTTCCTTCTTGTTTGTTAAATTAGACACATGTGCAACTCTTGGGTATCTTTATTGAGGAAACGTTTCGCCACACAGTGGCTTCATCAGTCCATACAAAGGATAAAGCTGAAGAACAGGAGGAGAATGAGGTAATCAATCCCTCAACCTTGAGTCGATGTGGTCAGTCCATCAATCTTGAATAGATTGATGGACTGACCGCCTCATTCTCCTCCTGTTCTTCACGTTTCTCCTTTGTATGGACTGATGAAGCCACTGTGTGGCGAAACGTTTCCTCAATAAAGATACCTAAGAGTTGCACATGTGTCTAATTTAACAACGTGTCGGTTCTTTGAACCATTCATCTACACTTCTTGTTTGTCTTGTGTTACCTCTGTTTCCACTGAGAAACCTTTTCATATCGTTTGTTAAATAGTTTGTAGACTTCCTTGTTATAATATGAGAGTTCTCCTCCTTTTTCCCTTTTCTGCTTCAGTCTTATTACCTAGTCTTTCTTCTGATGAGACTGAAACTGTTTCAGATCACTAGTGACAGTGTTGCTGTTTCAGATTACTAGTGACAGTGTTGCTGTTTCAGATCACTAGTGACTGTTGTTGATATGTCATTCTCAAACTGATGTTCACCTTCTCCTCATCCTTGAATATTTATTACTGATTCTGCTCATCACGTCTATTCTTCTCTTTCCGGAGTTTTATATGCTCTCTTATTAACAATTCATCAATTCTTTCTAAATCTTTGGATGAACTACTGGCTCCCTATCTTCTGCATTTACTTCATCTTTTCTCCCTCCCTCCCTCCTACCCTCTCTCTCTCTCTCTCTCTCTCTCTCTCTCTCTCTCTCTCTCTCTCTCTCTCTCTCTCCCAACATTTTCTGGCCTGGAAGTCCATCATCCTTATAGTTCCCTTTTCCCACTGCACTACATTTAGGAACTCTCCCTTTCTGTTATAGCTTTCTCTTCTAAAATCTGTTTTTTCTAGCCCCTCTTCAGCTGTTTATACCTCAATAATTTGTCTCACGAGGAATTCAGAATTCAGTACTGTGTAGTTGGCAATCCCCAGGAGGCTCCTGATTCGCTATTTTTTTTATGTTGGATGTGCTTGATTGAAATTCTGGGTGTACTTTGGTTGGCTCGTCTTCTCCTCTCTCTCCCCTACTCTCTCTCTCTCTCTCTCTCTCTCTCTCTCTCTCTCTCTCTCTCTCTCTCTCTCGAGATGCGTCCTTGACACACTGGCACAAATTTTTCCCTCACTCCCTCTATCATCTTTGACCTTTTCGTTTCCGCGCCCCAATTCTCCCGGTCTATTTTTGTTGTTGTTGTTGTTTGACGGAAATTTTCGATGATCAGTAGCTATATTTTTGCCCATTCTCTTCTTCTTGCTGTTTCTGCTATATTTCAATCGATGGTTTATTTTCATCTTCCTATATCGATCGCCTGGTGTTTGGCGGAGGGCTACAGATCACTGTTTCTTTAAGTTTGGGTCTTCCAGTCTTGACTGTGTCCGCTATGTAATCTTTGACTCGTTTATGGCACTGTATTACTAATCTCTGATTAGTAATACAGCGCCATCGCATTTCCTGCTTCCTCAATCTTTCCTTATCACTTAATATCATTCTGGGTATACAGCATCTGTTATTTTCTCAACTTTGTCGCTGTGATAGCTACTGTGGCTGGGATGGTAGAAGGAAGAGCAAAAATGATGGGTTATATTTAGTGATGAGGGATTGAGGGTGGGTCATGAGGTGAGCCTTTTAGGAGCGGCAGGATGTGAGCCTGTATATCCTCTTTGAAGTGGGTACTTATTTTTCCTGCTTACCCTCTCTGTTCCACTCACTATGTAGACAGTTTTCAAGCATGCTAATGAGCTGTTTCCTCACCGATTATCTCGTTCTCCCTCAACTAGGTACATCGTAATCTTCTTTATATAATTCTTTTAGTGTTGTGTGTGTGTGTGTGTGTAGACTCTCTTATTTGCTGAGGTAAATATCAAGATACGTCACTTGGCCCCGCCTCTTTCTTGGCCCACTAGGAGGGCCATCCCAAACTTTGCTCTAGAGCCTTGTCGTACCTCTTCTTGGTTATGTAGGGTCCTGTTCTCCATTTACATCACTATTTAGATTGTTCCACTTCTTGAAAACTCAAGGCTGAAGAATGTACTTCCAAACTGAGGCTAGTCTCAGACCGGACCGCGGGGGCTTGATCCCGAAACCCTCTCCAGGTAAAACACACGAGTGTGTGTTCGAACCTCACACCCCTTTTTCATGCTTTGGTCAGACCTGCTTGAGGGGTCCTCACCTTCAATCAAAAAAGCAGTTTCGACCAAATTATACACCGACTCTGTTCCATTGCTGGTATTCTGCCCCTTATGAATATCCTTGCAACGTACAGCACTCTCTGCTCTCATTTTTTTGAACACATAGGAAAATATTATTTTTCTTCCCTTATTTCGAAGAATATTTCCACTCACATTTTTTTGTCATTATCCTGGACTCCTCAGGTGGTTAAGTGCCCATTAACTACCCACTAAAAATTATTCAAGTTTCCACATTTTAACCATTCTAAAAAAAATTTCTTTAAGTAACTATTTTTAAATTCCCTAATTCCTTCTTCATATTTTATTTTTAATTTTTATTCCGTTCTCTTCAGAATTTTGCAGCTTCTCAAAATAAATAACGATCGTAGATACAAGACTCACTGATGTTCCCACAGCACCAGGAACTAACATCTGTGTTCCCCTGACTCTCCACTTTCAATATGTTGCACATATTTTGTACCCTTTATTGCACTGTATTCCATATTGAGCCATGTTCTTGGTTTGTAGTTATTGGCGCATTTCTCTTCACTCACTGGTAACTTCCCTGTCACTCAAATGCTTCCAATATCCGATATCCGCTGACCAGCTGAAGCTTCCCCAGTGAACAATTTTTTCTCGTCAACGAGCCAATGTGTGCGTGCGTGTGTGTGTGTGTGTGTGTGTGTGTGTGTGTGTGGTGTGTGTTGTGTGTGTGGTGTTGTGGTGTGGTGTGTGGTGGTTCAGACCTTTATGTAGTTATAAGTGTTCGATTTTAACTCTTCGTCATCACTGGCCACTACTGGGTTCACTCTCCTACAGATTTATCAAAATCTTCTTAATTAATTCACTCTCCTACAGATTTATCAAAATCTTCTTAATTAATTCACTCTCCTACAGGTTTATCAAGTGTCTTCTTAATTAATTCACTCTCCTACAGGTTTAGCAAGTGTCTTCTTAATTAATTCACTCTCCTACAGGTTTAGCAAGTGTCTTCTTAATTAATTCACTCTCCTACAGGTTTATCAAGTGTCTTCTTAATTAATTCACTCTCCTACAGGTTTATCAAGTGTCTTCTTAATTAATTCACTCTCCTACAGGTTTATCAAGTGTCTTCTTAATTAATTCACTCTCCTACAGGTTTATCAAGTGTCTTCTTAATTAAAGCTATATAAGAATCTTGTCTTTTTCACTCCACTGTCCTGGCTAATCGACTTCATGACCACAATAAGGCTGAATAAATCGTTCCTTACATCCCTATGATTCATATCCGTTTTCAACATCCAGCTCTGCCCTCTCGTTCCCATTTTCTGTCTCTAACCATCCATTCCTCTTTATCCTATCAATTCCTCTTACCTTTGTACCCTGTATTCGTATTTTCATAGGCTTTCTTTCCACTAAAGTTATGAATCTCATCAGATTTTCCTCCCCTAATTTTTCCTCATACCTCATACCCTTTCCGGACCTTATCTCGTTGCAAACTTTTCAACCTTTGAATCTTGCCTTTGTAGTCTTTTATGCCAGAGAAACATGGAACTTGAGTTTTGGGTGTGAACGGTTAACACTGTGAGGACCCATGTCCTAAAGTTCTTCGTGTGTACAAGAAGATGCTTTCAAAAAGTTCCTGGACTGCCGAGAAAAAAAATGTTTAGGCTTCCCTAATCCCCTAGTTGAAATTTCTTTCAAAAAATGAATTTTCTCATTCTCCTGGCATTATCTCTCTCCAAGTTTACTTTCACAAGATATTCGGAACTCAAGACTTTATGCTCATTATCACTGAGTGGTTTCTCGTACTGGATATTCACTACGTCAGAATGAACACAAAATGCAGGTCAGCTAACGCATCCCTTCCTCTCTGGTTGTAGCAATTTAGTCAAACACATTTCTGGTTCCCCGAGTTGTTCAAGGATCTTCTTGTCTGTTTCCTTGTGGTTAAAGTCTCTCAAGGTCAACAACTTTGCATTGTTCATGTGGGCTCTTCTACGTCTTATTAAATAGTGTGAATTTTTGTCCCCGTTAAATCATGTTCAATGTGTGTGTACTCACCTATTTGTACTCACCTATTTGTGGTTGCAGGGGTCGAGTCTTAGTGTGTGTGTGTGTGTGTGTGTGTGTGTGTGTGTGTGTGTGTGTGTGTGTGTGTGTGTGCGCGCGCTAATGTCCTGGCTCCACTCCTTCGTTGGTCGATCTTAGGTTCACACTCGCCTGGCTTAGAGAGCCTTACATAACAACATAAGAACATAAGAAAGAAGGAACACTACAACAGGCCTGCTGACCCATGCGGAGCAGGTCCGTGCCCCCCCCCCCGGATAAGCCCAATGACCCACCCAGTCTGGTCACCTCCACTCAAGGATAGAGCACTGCACCAGACCCAGCAGAACAAGCTAGTCAGGTCCAACTCGCACCCACTAATGTATTTATCAAACCTATTTTTAAAACTGCACAACGTTTTAGCCTCAATAACTGTACTCGGGAGTTTGTTCCACTCATCCACAACTCTATTACCAAACCAGTGCTTTCCTATATCTTCCTGAAACTGAATTTTTCAAACTTGAAACCATTGCTGCGAGTCTTGTCTTGGCTGGAAATTTTCAGCACGCTATTTACATCCCCTTTATTTATTCTTGTTTTCCATTTATACACCTCGATCATATACCCCCTAATTCTACGCCTTTCGAGAGAGTGCAGATTCAGGGCCCTCAGTCTATCCTCATAGGGAAGATTTCTGATACATGGGATCATCTTTGTCATCCTCCTCTGTACGTTTTCCAGAGCATTTATATCCATTCTTTAATACGGTGACCAGAATTGAGCAGCATAGTCTAAATGAGGCCTAACCAAGGATATATAGAGTTGAACAACCTGAGGACTTCTATTATTTATGCTTCTAGATATGAAGCCAAGAATTCTGTTAGCTTTATTGCGAACACTAATGCACTGTTGTCTTGGTTTTAGATCGCTAACCAGAGCTCTTAAT
>NC_069472.1:7357818-7389316 GCF_026875155.1 Cherax quadricarinatus
TTTTGCCCGAGGAGAGGAAAATTTGGGGAAAACCCCATAGGGGGGAATCAAAAACCTTTGATCCAAGGAGATCATAAGAAAAAATTCGAGGCGGGGGGGACCGGAGACGTGCAGAGGCGCAGCAGAAGGCGGGGGGGGGGGTCGCGAAGGGCCGGGGGCGCCGGGCGGGGCGCGGCGGGGGGTCGCAAAAGGGGCGGGCGGGCGCGCGGCGCGAGGGCGGGGGGGTCGCGAAGGGGGGGGGGGTGGGGGCGGGGGTATTGGTTGGGGGGTAAAGGGTTTGGGGTGTTCGAGGGCGAGGTCTGGCAAAACCGGAAGTAACACCTAGGTGTAAAAAAGGGCCCCTCCAGTGCTGGTCCTAGCCCGGATACCTCGCTCAGTGGAAGGTCAAAACCGGAAGCCCTCGCTTTAGGGGCCCCAAAAGGGAAGTTCCTCGCCCTGGAAACCCCAAACGGAATTTCCCTCGCTCAGTGGAAAAATCGACTATTATATATATTTATATATATATATATATATATTATATATATATATTTATATTTTTATATATATTATATTATTATATATATTATATATATGTTGAAATAAGATCACAGTAAACAGGGATTTCAGAATATGAAAAACAACCATCTAAAAAGATAGAAAAAATTCCAGCGCTTTCGTGATATAATTATCAAGGAAGTTTTGTATGGATTGATAATGTGAGTGTCACGAAGCGTTGGAAATTTCTCTTTCTTTAGGTGGTTGTTTTGCATAATATATATATATATATTATATTATATTTTATATATATATATTTATATATATTTATATATATATATATATATTTTTAATATTATACTTTATATGGCTTCATCAGTCCAAAACAAAGGATAAACTTGAAGAACGGAGGGAATGAGGAAAATAGTCCCTCGTCTTGGTCGATGTGGCAGCCCATCAATTTTGAATAAAAATACGGCATATGAGCGGAAAGCGCTTGTAAACCGTAGCAGGTGAGGGCAGCAGTTGTAGTGGTTTCCATTTTCAATGTGGAAGTGGGTGTGCCCCTCACCTGTCTACGGTTTAAAGCTGCTTCTGCTTATGCCGTATTTTATTCAGAGATGGAAGACCACATCGATCAAGGCTGAGGGATGTTTACCTCTTTTCCCCCCTTGTTCTTCAAGTTTTCCTCGCAGGACGATGAAGCCACTATGTGGCGAAACGTTTCCTCAAAAAAAGATCCCCAAGAGTTGCACAGTGTCTAATTCAACAATATGTGGGTTTTCTTGAACCATTCATCTATACTAATTGTGTGGGGGAAAATACCTCAGGTTACTATTTGGATTGTTGATATCATTATGGTATTTTCCCTGGGTAGTTTTAAATATTTGGGGTTTATTAACATTGATAATGACATAAAACAGTAATGATGGGGGGTTTGAGCAATGGCAATGTATCTTCAGAGCTTTTAAGATAAAAAATTTCAGAACGTTTGCTAGTTTAAATTCTTATGCCCAAAAATCAAACAGGGTTGAAGGAATTGTTATTTAAAGTGGCAGCAAAGGCAGATGCGCCTACTTATAATTCGAGATACTGAAATATTTTTTGTGTAACTATCTGGGGAGTGCAGAAGGACGGGTCACACCTGGGTGATAAACTTGTGGTTTAGGAGTAGTTTGTGTTGCTTTCCAGTCAAGGGACATTAAGCTATGCGCCAGACTCAAGTTATTGGCACTGAAAAAGTCTTGAAGCTTTTTAGAAAAAGATTAGAACATAAAAGAATTTTGAGTGGGCCCTAAAGGAAAATAATTTCACGATAGCATTGAAGCTATAAAGAGATTCCCCAAGTATGCCAGCCACAGGAAAAGTCTTTGAAGATTTGTGGCAAGAGGAAGTCTTTAAACTCTGAGAGAGAAGGACAAACGAAATAATTTCAGATCAGCTGCCGTTTCCCGACAACAAAAGAAAAGATTCGAGTGAAACTCGAGCTGAGATAAAATGCTCCCGGGAAAAAAGATTTTTTTTTTTTTGGGAAAAAAAAAAATAAAGGACCATTACATGAGGGCCCTGATGCCAGGGTAGCCCCCGGGGCCCCCAAGCTTACAAACCCCAATATAAAAAATTTTTGGGGAGTTACCCCGCTTTTAAAAAAAGATATTTTTCTTTTCAACTTTTGGGCAGTTTCTCATTTTTAAATATTTTGATTTTTCGTGAAGTAAATAATTCTTAGTTTGTGTGTATTTTCTTAGCAGTGTTTAAAAATTGGGAAATTTTTTGAGCTTGTCACTTACTGAAGGAGACAAAAAAATAAAGTAAGAGTTTTGAGACTTGGCGCTGCGAGATTTTTGAAGTGAGGGGGTGTGTGAGGGGCTGTGTGAGGGGGTGTGGGAGGGTGTGTGTGAGGGGGGGTGTGGGGGGGGGGGGGAGGGGGTGTGTGAGGGGGTGTGTGGGGGGGTGTGTGAGGGGGTGTGTGGGGGGGGTGTGAGGGGGGGTGTGAGGGGGTGTGTGAGGGGGGGGTTGAGGGGGTGTGTGACGGGGTGTGTGAGGAGGGTGTGAAGGGGTTGTGTGAGGGGAGTGTGAGGGGTGTGTGAGTGGGTGTGTGAGGGGGGTGTGAGAGGGTGTGTCAGGGGGTGTGTGTCAGGGGGTGTGTCAGGGGGTGTGTGAGGGAGGGTGTGAAGGGGTGTGTGAGGGGAGTGTGAGGGGGTGTGTGAGGGGGGTGTGTGAGGGGGTGTGAGAGGGTGTGTGAGAGGGTGTGTCAGGGGGTGTGTGAGGGGGTGTGTGAGGGAGGGTGTGAAGGGGGTGTAGAGGGAGTGTGAGGGGGTGTGTGAGGGGGTGTGAGGGGGTGTGTGAGGGAGGGTGTGAAGAGGTGTGGTGAGGGGAGTGTGAGGGGGTGTGTGAGGGGGTGTGTGAGGGGGTGTGAGAGGGTGTGTAAGGGGGTTGTGTCAGGGGGTGTGTCAGGGGGTGTGTGAGGGAAGGTGTGAAGGGGTTGTGTGAGGGGAGTGTGAGGGGGTGTGTGAGGGGAGTGCGAGGGTGTGTGTGAGGGGGTGTGTGAGGGGGAGTGTGAGAGGGTGTGATGGGGTGTGTGAGGGGTGTGTGTGAGGGGGTGTGTGAGGGAGGTGTGTGAAGGGGTGTGTGAGGGGAGTGTGAGGGGGGTGTGTGAGGGGGTGTGTGAGGGGGTGTGTGAGGGGGTGTGTGAGGGAGTGTGAGAGGGTGTGTGTGATGGGGTGTGTGAGGGTGTGTGAGGGGGTGTGTGAGGGAGGGTGTGAGGGGGTGTGTGAGGGGTGTATGAGGGGGTGTGTGAGGGTGTGTGTGAGGGAGTGTGAGAGGGTGTGTGAGGGTGTGTGTGGGGGGGGTGTGTGAGGGAGTGTGAGAGGGTGTGTGAGGGGGTGTGTGAGGTGGTGTGTGAGGGGGCGTGTGAGGGAGGGTGTGAGTGGGTGTTTGAGGGGATGTGTGAGGGGGGTGTATGGGGGGGGAGGGAGTGTGAGAGGGTGCGTGAGGGGGTTTTTGAGGGGGTGTGTGAGGGGGTGTATGGGGGAGGGTGAGGGAGTGAGTGTGAGAGGGTGCGTGAGGGGGGGTGTGTGAGGGGGTGTGTGAGGGGGTGTGTGAGGGAGGGTGTGAGGGGGTGTGTGAGGGGGTGTGTGAGGGGGTGTGTGAGGGAGGGTGTGAGGGGGTGTGTGAGGGGGTGTGTGAGGGGGTGTGTGAGGGGGGTGTGTGAAGAGGGTGTGAGGGGGTGTGTGAGGGAGTGTGTGAGGGAAGGTTGTGAGGGTGTGTGTGAGGGGGTGTGTGAGGGAGGGTGTGAGGGAGTCTGTGAGTGGGGTGTGTGAGAGGGTGTGTGAGGGAGGTGTGTGACGGGATGTGTGAGGGGTGTGTGAGGGGATGTGTGAGGGGGTGTGTGGGGGTGTGTGAGGGGGTGTGTGAGGGGTGTGTGAGGGAGGGTGTGAGGGGGTGTGTGAGGGGATGTGTTAGGGGGTGTGTGAGGGGGTGGTGTGGAGGGTGTGTGAGGGAGGGTGTGAGGGAGGGTGTGAGGGGATGTGTGAGGGGGTGTGTGAGGAAGTGTGTGAGGGGGTGTGTGAGAGGGTGTGTGAGGGGATGTGTGAGGGGGTGTGTGAGGGGATGTGTGAGGGGGTGTGTGAGGAAGTGTGTGAGGGGGTGTGTGAGGGAGGGTGTGAGGGAGGGTGTGCTCCATTAGCTTTATCATACCTCGTCTTAAAGCTATGTATGGTTCCTGCCTCCACTACCTCACTTGCTAGACTATTCCACTTAATGACAACTCTATGACTGAAGAAATTTTTCCTAACATCTGTCTTCAACTTCCAATTGTGACCCCTTGTTGCTGTGTCCCATCTCTGTAACATTCTGTCTCCGTTCACCTTGTCAATTCCTCTCAGTATTTTATATGTTTTTCTCATGTCCTTCCTCTCTCTCCTGTCCTCCAGTGTCGTCAGGTCGATTTCAATTAACCTCTCATCGTAGGACATGCTCCTTAGCTCCGGGACTAGTCGGGTTGCAAACCTTTGCACTTTCTCTAATTTCTTGACGTGCTTGACTAGGTGTGAGTTCCAGACTGGTGCTGCATACTCGAATATGAGCCTGGCATACTCGGTGTACAGAGTCCTAAATGATTCCTTACTGAGGTGCCGGAGTGCTATTCTTAGGTTTACTAATCACCCAAATGCCGTAGCAGTTATTTGGTTGATGTGCGCTTCAGATGTGCTCGGTATTATACTCACTCCCTGATCCTTTTCCTTGAGTGAGGTTTGCAGTCTTTGACCCACTAAACTGTATTCCGTTGGCGGTCTTCTGTTCCCTTCCCCAATCTTCATGACTTTGCACTTGGTTGGGTTAAACTCTAGGAGCCAGTTGCTGGACCACGCTTGCAACCTGTCCAAATCCATTTGTAGTCCTGCCTGGTCCTGACCCGACTGAATTCTCTTCATTAGCTTTGCATTATCTGCAAAAAGGGACACTTCTGCGTCTATCCCTTCCTTCATGTCATTCACATATACCAGAAACAGCACCGGTCACAGGACTGACCCCTGTGAAACCCCACTCTTCACAGACAGGCGCTCACTCTGACACCTCGCCATGTATTACGAATCGCTACCTGGTATTCTGTGATCCATTGCTGTGCCTTCCCTATTATATGTACTGTACTTGGCTCTCCACATTTTGCACTAATCTCTTGTGTGGAACTGTGTCGAAAGCCTTCTTAAGTCCAAGTAACGCGGTTCCTACCACATCCCCCAGCCATCGCTTTGTGTAGCGATCTCCAATTGGCTTTGCTGACACAGGATTTTCCTTCCTGAAACCGTCGTGGGCAGTCGTGAATATGCTCCATTCCCTTTCTTGGTGTTCCACCACTTTTCTCCGTATCTTCTCCATGACTTTGCATACTGTACACATCTGTGAAACGGGTCGGTTTAATCGTTGTGCTTTGTCTACTTCCTTCAATAGTGGGACTACATTTGCTGCTTCCATACCCTCAGGATGTTCGCCCTGTATCGATAGGTGAGTTGGTGATTGTTGGTTCGTGGTTACACAGAGCGCACTGCTCTGTGAGTGTGTGTGTGTGTGTTTATTACCTATTTGTGTTTTGCAGACGTTCGATTCTCAGATCTGGCACTGTCTTACCTTGCCTCTCTGTAGAGTACTCCTCGTAGGCCCGCGTGGGGCCCCATAGTACCTGCTCTTTAAAACTATGGAGACCCTCTCTACCATTTCCTAACCAAGAATTCATTCCACTTCCCGACCACTCTAAGACTGAAGAAAATATTTCTAAAACCATATTTTACTGTGACTTTAACTTCCAGCTATGTACCCGAGTTCCCACTTCTCGTCTCTCACTCAGCCTATTTCTGTCTACTTCAAAAATTTTCTTGAGTATTTTGAATGTTGTTAGCATGAGGCCTGGTCCACAGACGGGCAGCGGGGGTTTTGTTGGCACCCGTTTACTGTCCAGGTATCTCAGGCATGTCTTCCCTGGTTCTTCTATCTCCATACAATTCTGTTAGCCTTTGTCCTCGTGGTTCTGTCCTGCATAATTCTGCAGTTTCTCCAGATTTTAATGTTTTCTTTTTTCAGTGGCAGATTTTGTCAGTGTTGCACACTCTAAGATGTGCCTGAGGTAGGTTGTACAAAGAACCAGAAAGACTTTGTCGAGATTCATGACGGCTATTCTTAGATTCTTTTTGTATGTTATTTATCTGTAATTACCTATTTGTAGCAGAGTTATACTCGTAGTGTCTCGTCTTCAGTACTCTGCTCAACCATCTTTTTCTTTTAATTATTCCTTGGTTGCAGTACCCAACAAATTCTCTTTCTTGCCCAATTTCAACACTAGTTCCCTAACAATACATTTGCTTGAGGTTAGCTCAGTTATCATTGTATTTGATCAATATTGCAATTTGTTCAGGTACAAAGAGTAATCTTTTCGTGTTCTCTTCAGTTTTATTTCATTTTTTAATGTTACATTACTTCATCTACAAACAGAAATGAGGTTGACTCTGTCTTTTATGTACGTCATTCACATTATACCAGAAAATACTGACCTTAAATATAGATCCTTGCACAACCACCTTGTTTCTCATTCCATTTCCCTGTTCGAGCAGTTGTTCGAAACAATTATGATATTCGTTGTCATTACGATTTCGTGAGTCAACCTGTTTCCTTCCCTAAGGAATTTATTTTATCCATGAGAGAAATCCTCTCACATTCCTCCCTGCTGCTCAAGTTGTAGCACTAGTCTCATGTGATCGCAATATTCAAAATGCCGTTTATCAACTGTCTAGGAAATTAGTACTCGATCACCCACCTCACTCTTGCCTCAATCATAGTGAATGTCTTAGCTCTTCATTGGTTGCTAGGCAAGATTGCCTTCAATAACACAGGTTGCACTGTATTGAAGACTCTTCTCTACAAGTGCTCTTCTAAATCTCCTAAGTAGCTTTCCCTATTACCTCAAATAAATGTACATGGTTAATGTTACTAGTCTGAAACTTGAGCTTCTTGGTGTATATTCTTCAGTGATTACGACCACATTAGCTGTCAATCAGAAAGTGGCAACTTCTCGCACCACTGACCTGTGCATATTTCATAAATATTGGCAGTGACTTCACTCCCTTACAGAATACAATGTCGACTTTGCCAGGTTCGTTTTTTCATGTTTAAACTCATTCAACACGATTTTTTCCAGCTGTACCCCGTTGTGGGCATGATATCACAGATGGTTCGCACCCTTCCTCTTGTTTGTTAAATTGACACATTGAACTCTTGGGTCACTTTATTGCAGGAAACGTTTCGCCACACAGTGGTTATCATTCCATACAAGGATAAGTTGACGCAACGGAGGAGATGAGGTAATCCAATCCTCAACTTGGTCGATGTGGTCAGTCCTTCAATTCTTGATGATTGATGGACTGACGCCTAATTCTCCTCCTGTTTTCAGGTTCTCTTTGTATGGAGAAAGCCCGTTTGCGCAAACGTTTCTCAATAACAATAAAGTAAGATACAGAGGTGCACATGTGTCTAATTTAACAATGGGTTCTTTGAACCTTCATCTACACTTCTTGTTTGTCTTGTGTTACCTCTGTCAGAAACCTTTTCATATCGTTTGTTAAATAGTATGTAGATCCTTGGTTAAATATGAGGTCTCTCCTTTTCCCTTTTCTGCTTCAGTCTTCATACCTAGTCTTTCTTCTGATGAGACTGAATGTTCAGTCACTAGTGACAGTGGACTGTTTCAAGATACCTAGTGACAGTTGTTGCTGTTTCAGATCACTAGTGACAGTGTTGCTTTGAACGATCACTAGTGACAGTGTTGCTGTTCAGTCCTGTGACGTGTTGCCTGTTTCAGACACTAGACAGTTGTTGCTGTTTCAGTTATAGTGACAGTGGCTGTTTCAGATCAGACAGTGTGCTGTTTCAGATACTAGTGCAGTTGTTCTGTTTTCAGTCCTAGTGACAGTGTTCTGTTCAGATCTATACGTGACAGTGTGCTGTTTCAGATTACTAGTGACAGTGTTGCTGTTTCAGATCACTAGTGACAGTTGTTGCTGTTTCAGATCACTAGTGACAGTTGTTGCTGTTTCAGATTACTAGTGACAGTGTTGCTGTTTCAGATCACTAGTGACAGTGTTGCTGTTTCAGATCACTAGTGACTGTTGTTGATATGTCATTCTCAACCTGATGTTCACCTTCTCCTCATCCTTGAATATTTATTACTGATTCTGCTCATCACGTCTATTCTTCTCTTTCCGGAGTTTTATATGCTCTCTTATTAACAATTCATCATTTCTTTCTAAATCTTTGGATAAACGACTGGTTCCCTATCTTCTGCATTTACTTCATCTTTTCTCCCTCCCTCCCTCCCTCCCTCTCTCTCTCTCTCTCTCTCTCTCTCTCTCTCTCTCTCTCTCTCTCTCTCTCTCTCTCTCTCTCCCAACATTTTCTGGCCTGGAAGTCCATCATCCTTATAGTTCCCTTTTCCCACTGCACTACATTTAGGAACTCTCCCTTTCTGTTATAGCTTTCTCTTCTAAAATCGTTTTTTCTAGCCCCTCTTCGCTGTTATACCTCAATAATTTGTCTCACAAGGAATTCAGTACTTGTGTAGTTGGCAATCCCCAGGAGGCTCCTGATTCACTATTTTTTTTATGTTGGATGTGCTTGATTGAAATTCTGGGTGTACTTTGGTTGGGCTTCCTCTTCTCCCTATTTTTTCTCCCCTACTCTCTCTCTCATCTCTCTCTCTCTCTCTCTCTCTCTCTCTCTCTCTCTCTCCTCTCTCCTCTCTCTCTTCGAGAATGCGTCCTTGACACACTGGCACAAATTTTCCCTCACTCCCTCTATCATCTTTGACCTTTTCGTTTCCGCGCCCAATTCTCCGGTCTATTTTTGTTGTTGTTGTTGTTGACGGAAATTTTCGATGATCAGTAGCTATATTTTTGCCCATTCTCTTCTTCTTGCTGTTTCTGCTATATTTCAATCGATGGTTTATTTTCATCTTCCTATATCGATCGCCTGGTGTTTGGTGGAGGGCTACAGATCACTGTTTCTTTAAGTTTGGGTCTTCCAGTCTTGACTGTGTCTGCTATGTAATCTTTGACTCGTTTATGGCACTGTATTACTAATCTCTGATTAGTAATACAGCGCCATCGCATTTCCTGCTTCCTCAATCTTTCCTTATCACTTAATATCATTCTGGGTATACAGCATCTGTTATTTTCTCAACTTTGTCGCTGTGATAGCTACTGTGGCTGGGATGGTAGAAGGAAGAGCAAAAATGATGGGTTATATTTAGTGATGAGGGATTGAGGGTGGGTCATGAGGTGAGCCTTTTAGGAGCTGGCAGGATGTGAGCCTGTATATCTTCTTTGAAGTGGGTACTTATTTTTCCTGTTACCCTCTCTGTTCCACGTCACTATGTTAGACAGTTTTCAGCATGCTACATGAGCTGTTTCCTCACCATTTCCTGTTCTCCCTCAATCTAGGTACATCGTGATTTCTTTTATATATTCTTTTTAGGTGTTGTGTGTGTGTGTGTGTGTGTGTACTCTCTTATTTGCTGAGGTGAATATCAAGACACGTCACTTGGCCCCGCCTCTTTCTTGGTCACTACGAGGGCCATTCCCTACCTGCTCTAAGAGCCTTGTCTCCATTACATCACTATTTAGATTGTTCCACTTCTTGACAACTCAAGTGCTGAAGAAGTACTTCCTAACTGAGGCTTAGTCTCAGACCGGGACCGCGGGGGCGTTGATCCCCGAAACCCTCTCCAGGTAAACACTCATCTGAGTGGGTGTTCGTGAACCTCTACACACCTTTTCATGCATTTAGTCAGATCAGTTGCTTGAGGGAGTCCTCACCTTCCAACAAAATAGAGCAGGTCGACCAAATTATACACTCAGACTCTGTTCCATTTTGCTGGTATTCCTGTCCTTGATGAATTACCTTTGCAACGTACAGCACTCCTGCTCTCAGTTTTTTGAACACATAGGAAAATATTATTTTTCTTCCCTTATTTCGAAGAATATTTCCAATCACATTTTTTGGTCATTATCCTGGACTCCTCAGGTGGTTAAGTGCCCATTAACTACCCTCTAAAAATTATTTAAGTTTCCACATTTTAACCATTCTAAAAAAATTTTCTTGAAGTATCTATTTTTAAATTCCCTAATTCCTTCTTCATATTTTATTTTTAATTTTTATTCCGTTCTCTTCAGAATTTTGCAGCTTCTCAAAATAAATAACGATCGTAGATACAAGACTCACTGATGTTCCCACAGCACCAGGAACTAACATCTGTGTTCCCCTGACTCTCCACTTTCAATATGTTGCACATATTTTGTACCCTTTATTGCACTGTATTCCATATTGAGCCATGTTCTTGGTTTGTAGTTATTGGCGCAGTCTCTTCACTCACTGGTAACTTCCCTGTCACTCAAATGCTTCCCAATATCCGATATCCGCTGACCAGCTGAAGCTTCCCCAGTGAACAATTTTTTCTCGTCAACGAGCCAATGTTGTGTGTGTGTGTGTGTGTGTATGTGTGTGTGTGTGTGTGTGTGTGTGTGTGTGTGTGTGTGTGTGTGTGTGTGTGTGTGTGTGTGTGTGTGTGTGTGTGTGTGTGCAGACCTTTATGTAGTTATAAGTGTTCGATTTTAACTCTTCGTCATCACTGGCCACTACTGGGTTCACTCTCCTACAGATTTATCAAGTATCTTCTTAATTAATTTACTCTCCTACAGGTTTATCAAGTGTCTTCTTAATTAATTCACTCTCCTACAGGTTTATCAAGTGTCTTCTTAATTAATTCACTCTCCTACAGGTTTAACAAGTGTCTTCTTAATTAATTCAATCTCCTACAGGTTTATCAAGTGTCTTCTTAATAATTCACACCCCTACCAACAGGTTTAATCCAAAGTGTCTTCTTAATTAATTCAATCTCCTACAGGTTTATCAAGTGTCTTTCTTAATTATATTCACTCTCCTGGCAGGTTTATATCAAGTGTTTCTAATTAATTCACTCTCCCTACAGGTTTATTCAAGTGTCCTTCTAATAATTCACTCTCCTACAGTTAATCAAGTGTCCTTCTTAATTAATTCCACTCTCCTGCAGGTTTATCAAGTGTCTTCTTTAATTAATTCACTCTCCTACAGTTTTATCAATGGTCTTCTTAATATAATTCACTCTCCTACAGGTTTACAAGTGTCTTCTTAATTAAAGCTATATAAGAATCTTGTTCTTTTTCACTGCCAACTGTGCTGCTAATCGATCTTCATGCCACAATTTTAAGGCTGAATAAATCGTTCCTTACATCCTATGATTCATCATCCGTTTTCCAATACACCAGTCTGCCCACTCTCGTACCCATTTTCTGTCTCTAACCACGCATTCCTTTTATCCTATCAATTCTTCTTACCTTTTGGTACCCTGTATTCGTATTTCATATAGGCTTTCTTTCCACTAAAGTTATGAATCTCATCAAGATTTTCCCTCCCCTATTTTTTTCCTCGTACCTCAATACCCCTTCCGACCTTTCTGCGTTGCAAGACTTTTCACGCCTTTTGAAATCTTGCCTTTGTAGTCTTTTATGCCAAAGAAACATTGGAACTTGATTTTGGGTGTGAACGGTTTAACAACTTGAGGGACCCATGTCACTAAAGTTCTTCGTTGTAACAAGAAGGATGCTTTCAAAAAGTTCCTGGACTGGCGAGAAAAAAAAATGTTTAGTGCTTCCCTAATCCCCTAGTTGAAATTTCATTTCAAAAAATGAATTTATCTCATTCTCCTGGCATTATCTCTCTCCAAGTTTACTTCATTACAAGATATTCCGGAACTCAAGACTTAATGCTCATTATCACTGAGTGGTTTCCGTACTGGATATTCACTACGTCAGAAATGAACACAAAATGCAGGTCATCTAGCTCCAATCCCCCTCCATCTGGTTGTAAGCATTTTAGTCAAACACATTTCTGGTTCCCCGAGTTGTTCAAGGATCTCTTGTCGTTTCCTTGGTGGTTAAAGTCTCTCAGGTCAACAACTTTGGCATTGCACATGTGGCTCTTCTACGTCTTATTAAATAGTGTGAATTTTTTTGTCCCCGTTCAAATCATGTTCAAGATGTGTGTTGTGTGTGAGTGTGTGTGTGTGTGTGTGTGTGTGTTTGTGTTTTTAAAACCATTTTGTCCTAGGGCACTATGTCGATTAGACACTAGGCCCTTGTTGTGTTGTGTGTGTGCGTGTGCGTGTGGTGTTTGTGTGTGTGTTGTGTGTGTGGTGTGTGTGTGTGTGTGTGTGTTCTGTGGTGTGTGTGTGTATGTGTGCGTGTATGTGTGTGGTGGGAGTGTGTGTGTGTGTGTATGTTGGGGGTTGATTGAGTGTGTGTGTGTGTGTGTGTAATGTGTGGCGTGTGAGTGTGTGTGTGTGTGTGTGTTGTGTGTGTGTGTGTTTGTGGTGTGTGTGTGTGTGTGTGTGTGTGTGTGTTGTACTCCACCTAATTGAGGTTGCAGGGGTCGAGACCCAGCTCCTGTCCCCGACATCTTCACTGATCGCTACTAGTCCCTCCCTCTCCTGCTTGTGTGTTTGTTTATGTGTGTGTGTGTGTTATGTGTGTGGTGTGTGTGTTATGTGTGTGTGTGAGTGTGTGTGTGTGTTTTTGTGTGTGTGTTTGTGTATGTTGTGTGTGGTGTGTGGTGTGGTACTATCACCTAATTGTGGCTTGGGCTGCAGGGGTCGAGACTCAGCTCCTGTCCCCGACTCTTCACTGATCGCTACTAGGTCCTCTCCCTCTCGCTTGTGTGTGTGTGTTTGTGTGTGTGTGTGTGTGTGTGTTTGGTGGTGTGTGTATGTGTGTGTGGTGTGTGCGTGTGTGTGTTTGTTACTCACCTATTTGTGGTGCAGGGTCGAGTCCTAGCTCCGGGCCCCGCCTCTATCATTCACACACCGGTTGCTACTCAGGTTGAGGCCCTCTCTCTCCCCCCTCCATGACTTTATCAAACCTCGTCTTAAACTGTGTAATGGTTCCTGCCTCCACTACTCATTTTCTAGCTATTCCACTGCCTTACAACTCTATGACTGAAGAAATACTCCTACTATCTCTCTGACTCATTTGTGTCTTCAATTTCCAATTGGTGGCCTCGTGTTTCTGTGTCCCTCCCTGGACATCCCGTCTTTGTCCACCTGTCTATTTCCACCGCAGTATTTTATATGTCGTTATCATGTCTCACCTACCCCTCCTGTCCTCCAGTTCGTCCAGGTCCGCTTTCCCTTAATCTTTCTTCATAGACATTCCCTTAGCTCTGGAACTAACCTTAGTCGCAAACCTTTGTACATTCTCAAGTTTCTTGACGTGCTTTATCAAGTGCGGGTTCCAACAAAGGTGCCTTCATACTCCAGTAATGGTCCAGACATACACGGTGTACAGAGTCCATGAATGAATTCCTTACTAGGTATCGGAATGCTGTTCTCAGGTTTGCCAGGCGCCCATATGCTTGCAGCAGTTTATCTGATTGATGTGTGCTTCCGGAGACCATGCTCGGTGTTATACCACCCCAAGATCTTTCTCATTGAGTGAGGTTTGGAAGTCTTTGGCCACCTAGCCTATACTCTGTCTGTGGTCTTCTGTGCCCTTCCCCTATCTTCATGACTTTGCATTGGCAGGATTAAATTCGAGAAGCCCATTTGCTGACCAGGTGGCCCATCTGTCCCAGGTCTCTTTGAAGTCCTGCCTGGTCTCATCAGATTAAAATTCTCCTCATTAACTTCACATCAGTCTGCAAACAGGGACACTTCCTGATCTAAACCCTTCCGTCATGGTCGTTCACATATACCAAAATAGCACTGTCCTAGGACCGACCCCTGTGGACCCCACTCGTCCACAGGTGCCCAACTGTGATACATCATTACGTACCAGACTCGTTGTGCCTTCCTGTCAGGTATCTCTGAACCATTGCAGTGCCCTTACCTTTTATATTGCGCCTGATCTCTACTTCTGCACTAATCTCTTGTGAGAACGTGGTTCAAAGGCCTTCTTGCCAGTCCAAGAAGATGCAATAACCCACCCTTCTCTCTCTTGTTTACTTCTGTGTGTGTGTGTGTGGTGTGTGGAGTGTGTGTGGAGTGTGTGTGTGTGTGTGTGTGTGTGTGTGTGTGGTGTGTGTGTGTGTGAGTTGTGTGTGTGTGTGTGTGTGGTGTGTGTGTGTGTGTGGTAATCACCTAATTGTGGTTTTGCAGGGTCGAGACTCACTCCCTTTCCCGACTCTTCACTGATCGCTACTAGGTCCGTCTCCCTCTCTGCTTGGTGTGTGTGTGTGGTGTGTGTGTGTGTGTGTGTGTGTGTGTTGGGGTTTGTGTGTGTGTGTGTGTGTGTGAGTGTGTTGTATTTGTGTGTGTAGTGTGTTACCTCAGCTATATGTACTCACCATTTGTGTTGCAGGGGTCCGAGTCACAGCTCCTGGCCCCGCATCTTCGCTGATTTGCTACTAGGTCCTGTCTCTCCCTGCCCCAAGACTCTATCATAACCTCGCCTTAAAACTATGTATGGTTCCCTCCCGCCTCCACACGTCACTTCTAGGCTATTGCAACGCCTGACACTCTATGACTGAAAGAAATACTTCCTAACATCCCTTTGATTCGTATCTGAGTCTTCCAACTTCCAATGTGACCTCTTTTGTGTCTTGTCCTTCTCTGGGAACAAAAAATCCCTCCCTTCTTTTTCCACACCTGTCTATTCCGCGCAGTATTTTATATGTCGTTATCATGTCTCCCCTGACCCTCCGTCCTCCCATTGGTCCGTCAGGCCGATTTCCCTCAACCTTTCTTCGTAGGACAATCCCCGTAGCTCTGGGACTAGTCCTTGTTGCAAACCTTTGCACTTTCTCTAATTTCTTGACGTGCTTGACTAGGTGTGGATTCCAAACTGGTGCTGCTACTCCAGTATGGGCTGACGTAAAATGGTATACCAGAGTCCTTAAACGAATCCTTACTGAGGTATCGGAACGCTATCCCCGTAGGTTTGCAGGCGCCCGTATGCTGCAGCAGTTATCTGATTGATAAATTAGACACATTGGCAACTCTTGGTATCCTTTATTGTGAGGAAACGTTTTTCGCCACACAGTGGCTTCATCAGTCATACAAAGGAGAATCTTGAAGAACATAGGAGGAGAATGAGTAATCTGTCCCTCAACCTTGAGTCCACGGTGTGGTCAGTCCCATCAATCTTGATAGAATACGGCAATACGTGCTGAAAGGAGCTTATAAACCGTTGCAGGAGAGGTGCAGCAGTCATAGGTCGTGTAACATTTGTTCACGTTGAAGTAGGTCGTGCCCAAGAAATTAGGCAACGAAGAATTCCCAAGTATTAAGATCCCAAGAAGTTTGCAGTGTGTGACAGGTTTGTAATGAATTGTTCAGAGAACCGACAATGTTGAATAAAATTAGACACATGTGCAAACTCTGGGTATCTTTATTGAGGAAAACGTTACGCCACACAATTGAGTCTTCATCAGCTCCATACAAACGGTTTATAACTCCTCTCAGCACGAATGCCGTATTCTATTCAAGATTGATGGACTTACCACATCGACTCAAGGTTTGATGGGACTGAACCTCATTCTCCTCCTGTTCTTCAAGATTCTCCTTTGTATGGATGATGAACACTGTGTGGCGAAACCGTTTTCCTCAATTAAGATACCCAAGATTTGCACATGCGGTCCTAATTTATCAACATGGTCCGGTTTCTCTGAACCATTCATCTCTATAACCTGTCAGACACTGCAACTTCTTGGGATCTTAATACTATGGGAATTCTTCGCTTTGCCTAATTCTTGGGCACGACCTAACTTCTACGTTGAACAAATGTTACACGACCTATGCTGCATGCACCCTCGCTGCCAACGGTTATAAGCTCCTTCTCAGCACGAATGCCGTATTCTATTCAAGATTTGATGGACTGACCACATCACTGAATGGTTGAGGGACTGATTTACTTCATTCTCCCTCCTGTTCTTCAAGATTCTCCTTTGTTGACTGATGGAAGCCACTGTGTGGGCGAAACGTTTCCCCTCATAAAGATACCCAAGAGATGCACTATGTGTCTAACTTATCAAGGTCGGTTCTCTAACCATTCATCTACAGTTATCTGATTGATGTGCGCCTCAGGAGATACGCTCGTGTTATACTCTCCCCCAGATCTTTCTTATTTCCTTGAGTGAGGTTTGCAGTCCTTTGGCCATCTAAACTACATTGTGTCTGCGGTCTTCTTTGCCCTTCCTCCCAATCTTCATGACTTTGCATTTGTCAGGTTAAACTCAAGGACCAGTTGCTGGACCAGGCTTGTTAGCCTGTCCAGGTCTCTTTGTAGAGTCTGCCCGATCCCTCATCCGATTTGATTCTTCTCATAAACTTCGCATCCTCTGCAAACAAGGACACTTCTGAGTCTTCCTCCTTCCGTTATGTGTGTGTGTGTGTGTGGGTGTGTTGACTTCATCCTAATGTAGTCACCTAATTGTATTGCAGGGGTCGAGACTCAGCTCCTGGCTCCTGTGTGTATGGTGTGTGTGTGTGTGTGTGTGTGTAGTGCGCTAATGTCCTGGCTCCACTCCTTCGTTGGTCGATCTTTTAGGTTCACACTCGTCCTGTCTTAGAGACTTTACATAACAACATAAGAACATAAGAAAGAAGGAACACAAACTACAACAGGCCTGCTGACCCATGCGGAGACGGTCCCGTGCCCCCCCCCCCGGATAAGCCCAATGACCCACCCATTCCTGGTCACCTCCACTCAAGGATAGAGCACACTGCACCAGACCCACAAATAACAAGCAAGTCCAGGTGAAACTCGCACCCACTAGATGTTTTTATCAAACCTATTTTAAAACTGCACAACGTTTTAGCTCCTCAATAACTGTACTCGGGATTTTTGTTCCACTCATCCACAACTCTATTACCAAACCATGCTTTCCCTACATCCTGTCCTGATACTGATTTTCCAACTGAAACCATTGCTGCGTAGGTTCCTTGTCTGTCTTGGCGGGGAAATTTTCAGCACGCTATTTACAATCCCCTTTATTATTCTGTTTTCCATTATACACCTCGATCATATCCCCCTAATTCTAAACGCCTTTCGAGAGAGTGCAGATTCAGGGCCCTCATCTATCCTCATAGGGATGATTTCTGATACATGGGATCATCTTTGTCATCCTTCCTCTGTAACGTTTTTTCCAGAGCAATTATATCCATTCTGTATACGGGTGACCAGAATTGAGCACATAGGTCTAAAATGAAGCCTAACCAAGGATATAAAGAGTTAAGACAACCTGAGGACTTCTATTATTTATGCTTCTAGATATGAAGCCAAGAATTCTGTTTAGGTTTTATGTGCGAAACACTAATGCACTGTTGTCTTGGGTTTTAGACTACTGCTAACCAGAGCTCCTAAAATCCTTTTCGGCAATCAGTAGTAATTAAATCTATATTATTTAGTTTATATGTGGCATGGTTATTTAACTGTCGGCAACATTTAGAACTTGCAATTTGTCCAATATTAACTGCATCTGCCACTTCTCCCGACCATTGCATCAGTCTATTCAAATCATCCTGGGAGCTCTAGTGTCCTCATTAGAATGAATTGGACTGCCTATTTTGGTGTCATCAGCAAATTTGCTTATGTCGCTATTTATTCCCTCTTCTATGTCGTTTTGTAAATTGTGAACAATAACGGCCCCATACACTGACCCCTGAGGAACACCGCTTGCGACGTGTCCCCCATTTTGATTTCTCTTCTCCCCCATTTATTATCAAACTCTCTGCAGTCTATTTGCAGCCATGCCTCTACCCAGGAAAAAATTTCTCCTCCTAATTCCGTGTGCATTAAGTTCCTCAATCCCCTTGTGTGGAACTCTATCGAAAACCTACTGAAGTCCAATAACACAATATCATATTATTACCATGATCTACCCCTCCTCAAAAACCTAGTGAAAAAATTAGTAAATTCGTAAGACAGGAAACGCCCCATTTGTAAAACCGTGTTGAGATTCATTAATCCAATCTGTGCCCTATCAAGCTGGCAAACGAATTGCTCGGCAATTATTGATTCCATAAATTTTCCCACTGTATTCGAAGCCAAGGACTGTCACCTGCCTTCTAAATAGTATTACATTTGGCCATTTTCCACTTAAGCCAGTTTCTAGTGAATATGTTAAAAAGGATTAGCCAAAGTAGCTAATTTCCTCTTTACATTCCTTAACAACCCTTGTAAACAGTTCATCAGGGATTGTGGGGATTTGTTATTTTAGTTTCTCATTTGTCAGAGAAGAACCATGTCACTAGTACCGCAAATCGTACATAGTTTATTATCATCCTGTTTCTACCTAACCTATTATTCAGAAATATCGTTATCACTGTCGTGAGATTCTGACCAGAGTTACTCTTAAGTGGCCATCTTGTCCTAATCTTTCTTCTGTATAACTGAAAGAACCCTTTTGGTTAGTCTTTTGAATCCCTCTTGCGACCTTAGCCTCATAATCCCCTTTTGCTTTATTGATTTCTTTTATTTCTCTCTTAATGAATTATTGATTTCTTAACTGTCCATCCCCTCTTTTGATACGCCTATATATGCCTCTCTTTTGACCAATGAGATGTTTTAATCTATTGTTCATCATTTGGGATCATTTTTGTTTCTAGATAATTTCCCTACTGGAACAAGAGTTGTTGGGCAGCTAAAACTAAGCTCTGAAAAACGCATAATTGGACAACCAAGATCACCTACCTGACCCATAGTCAGGAACATCCCAATTTAGCCCACCCAGTAATTTTTTCAGTCCCATGAAACGGCAAGCAAAAAACTGGGACAGAGGTTTGATTGCAGTTATCTGGGTAACTTCCATGATATATTGAAACAAAGATGATAGTGATCACTTTCCCCAAGCTCATCATTAACCTCAAGATTATTGATTATGAATCTTTGTTGGCAAGAACCAAGTCAAGCAGATTGTTTCCCTCTAGTTGGTTCAGTCACAACCTGTCTAAAAAAGCAATCCTGAACCGTAATCAAGAAAGCCACTAGACTCAAGATTTCCTGTCATATAGTTCCAATAAATTTGTCTAAAGTTAAAATCTCCCATTTTTCACAACATTTCATATCGAGAAGCCCTTATGAATGTCCGTTATTCCATAACAGCTTACTGCCCTCCCTATCAAGGTTTGGAGGCCTATAAATCACACCAATTTAATTGTCTTCGTCCCTCGAGAAACTTGTAAGGCAAACAGACTCTTTTGTCGATTTTCTAATCTTATATCATGTCTAAGACAACAATTTAAATTTCTTTGACATACATCGCCACACCACCACCCTCCTGTTGACCCTATCAGTGTGGAATAGTTTTATAACCTTGTATGTTGCATTCAGAAGGGCAATTTCTCTATCTTTCAGGTTGAACCAGTCTCTGCTATACCAATAATATCATATTACCTACACTTGTCAAGTATCTTAGCTCAAGTAACTTATTTCTTAGATCTCCTACTATTGTATAGTAAACCTTAAGGAAGCTAGTCATACTCGTTGCCCTACTCTCTCTCTCTTTGTTTGTTGATCAGTTGATTTGCCATTACTACAACTTTAATTTGAATATTGTCTTTTAAAACAAATAATCCCTGAGGTATCCCGGTAATAACCTGCTGTTTTTAACCCTAATGCTGCAGCCCTGATTGTTTCCCACAAACACCCATACTCTATAATCCATCAGTTAAATATAATTCCTAGACAAGTCATCAATTACCCTCTTCAATTGATTGGCTAAGGCAACCACTCCATCCCCAAGATGAACCTCCCTCCCTTGCATACTATCATTCGTTTGCCAAAGAATAGGTCCCAGTTATCAATGAATGGGATTGCAAGGTCTTTGCAGTACCTGTCTAAACCAGCAAATTATACCAGTTGCCCTAGACACCATTCATTGCCCAACCCCCATTTCTAGTAAGATGCTACATATGACTAGGATCCCCTCCCTTAGCCTAACCTACTTCTATGCTGACCTGTACTATCCACAGCTCCTCTCGTCCTTGCCATTCTCCATGTCATTACCCCCCACCACTAAGACAGATAATGGGGCTTTGTTCCCATTACCTGACATATATTATCCAACTGCTGACTATTCACCAATCACCAGCTCCAGGAAGAGCACACTCTCTCCTGAACAACTTTTGTCTCTGTTACAAAATGCACAGTCCATATACTTAAACCTGAGAATCGCTACATTAAAATAATCTTAGGTGATTAGCAGGGAATCAGTGGTACCTTCAACCTCACTAACCACTGAAGTAACACTCGTTTGGAGAACAGAGAATCGATTTTCCTACCTTCACATCTTCTCTATTAACTCTCTCATCTTCCTTCTTCCTGAACTCTGTGAACCCCTGCCACTTAAAAGCGGGCTGCCACTATCACTGCCTGGTGACCATTTTCCTCCTAACCAGCTAAATCTATCTCACACTTCGCTCCCCAAACTCATCTATGCGAAGCTCAGCCTCCTATTTTCCTCCTGAAGAGAGTAGAATCTCCTTTCTTCCACACTTGAACCTGAGATTCTAAAACACTACAACAAGCATGGTGGCTTGGTAACAGTCCACGCTAACTCCCAAATTCTTTTAAGTCTAAAAAAATACTTCCTAACGTCCTTATGACTCATCTGAGTTGTTAACGTCCAGCTGTGCCCAGATTTCGTGTTTCCCGTTTCACTCTCCTCAATTACTCTATTATTTTGTACCTTGGTTTATCGTATCAGCCCAGTGCTTCTGTTCTTCAGTGTCATCAAGCTGAGTTCCCTTGACCCACTTCTCAAGGACATATAACCCCCTACTCCGGACTATAGTCCTCGTTGGAAATCTCGCACTTTCTCCAAATCCTTGTTATGCTTTTCCAGGTGTGGGTTCATACAGGTGCCGCATAACTTAAAAATAGGTCCTACGTACACGTATACAGTATCGTGAATGACTCCTTACTTTTAATGTATAAACCTTATTCTTAGATTGCGGAGACAACTCATTTGTGGCAGCAGTTATTTGGCTGATGTCCCACAGATGATATGCTCGGTATAAATGCTCACCCCAAGATCCTTGTCTTGAGTGAGAGATTCCATTCCAGCTATTTAAACCCCCGCTTCGGTCTTCTTAAAACCCTTACCAAACTTCATTACCTTGCACTACTAAGGTGGAACAAACTCCAAGACCCGAGACTTGTCGGAATCATAATGAAACCTGTTCCCAGATAAATTTGTAAGTCCCTTTTCTGGTGCACGTTTGAATAGTTTGCGTCATCAGAATGCCTCTGCCTATCTTTCTATCCATCATGTAATCCACGTAACAAGAAATAGCAACCGCACTAGTACTGATCTTTGTGGAATCCCAACTCGGCCATACCACCTATTCCGACATCTTTTAATGCCACCCGTCACTCACTGTTTACTTTCCTGGCAGATAGCCGTGATCCACTGAAGTTCCTCACCTGTTACTCTCCCTGTAAACGCTATAGCGCTTATCCTGTACTAATTTGTACCAGTCTCTTGTGCGTTAACGTGTCAAAAACCTTCCTACTGTCCAAGAAAGTGCATCTTCTTGACAGTTTTTGTATTTGTTGCAGTAGTTACTGGTTGTGCAACGGTCCTGTGTGTGTGAGGATCAAAGTCAGCATGTGTACTCACCTAGTTGAGGTTGCATAGGGGTCGAGTTCCCGAGCTTCCTGGCCCCGCCGGTCATTCAATGGTCGCTACTCTAGGTCACTCTCACTATCCCAGCAGCCGTGAGCTTTATCAAACCTCAGCATAAAGCCATGTATATGGAATGAGGCCCCTGCCACCCTACATCGCTTCCCAAACAAATCCCTTACTGAATACACTGTGGCTTGACGAAATACTTCCTAACATCCTAGTGATTCATCTGTGTCTTCAACTTCCAACTGTAGCCCCTTGTTACTGTGTCCCAATCTCTGGAACATCCTGTCTGTGTCCACCTTGTCAATTCCTCTCATAAAGTATTTTGTATGTCGTTAATCCCATGTCCCCCCTATCTCTCCCGTCCCTCCAAGGGTTGTCGTCATGTTTGATTTGCCCTTAACCTCTCCTCGTAGAGCATACCTCTTAGCTCTTGGGACTAGTCATGTTGCAAACCTTTGCATCTTTCTCTCAGTTAGGTGTGGGTTCCAAACTGGTGCCGGGCATACTCCAATAGTCCTAACTATAACGTGTACAGTCCTGAACGATTTCCTATTAAGATGTCCGGGAATGCTGTTCTGAGGTTTGCAGGCGCCCATATGCTGCAGCAGTTTATTTGGTTGATGTGAGCTTTCAGGAGATGTGCCTGTGTTTATACTCACGCTCAGATTTTTTTTCCCATATGTGAGGTCTGTAGTCTCTTTTGGCCCGCTAGGACTGACTTCCGTCTGCGGTCTTCTTGCCCTTCCCCAATCTTCATGACTTTGCACTTGTGGGATAGAACCCAGGAGCCATTGCTGGAAAGGGTCAGCAGCCTGTCCCAGATCCCTTTGTAGTTCTTGCTGGACCAGGATTTCGATCGATTGAATTCTTCTTCTAAACTTCACGTCATCAGCAAACAGGGACACCTCAGAGTCTATTCCTTCCGTCATGTCGTTCACAAATACCAGAAACGAAGCACTGGGTCCTAGGACTGACCCCTTTGGTACCTCGGCCCCATACGCTGGTCATAGGTGGCCACCTCTGACACCGCATCTCCATGTACCATGACTTCGTTGCTGTCTTCCTGAACAAGTATTAATCCGTTGATCCATTGTAGTGCCTTCCCTGTTACCCTGCCTGGTTCCTTCCAGTTTTGCACCAATCTCTAGTGGGAACTGTAGCAAAGCGGCCTTCTTGCATCCAAGAATCTCAACCCACCCACACCCCTCTCTCTTGTCTTACTGCTGCTGTCACCATGTCCATAGAACTCCAGTGGTTTTGTGAAACAGGATTTCCACGTCCCCAGAAAAACCATGTTGGCTGCTGTTGATGAGATCATTTTCCTTTCTAGGAGGTGTTCCACCACTCTTTCTCTCCTGATAATCTTCTCCATGATTTTGCATACTATAAACATGTCAGGGACACTGGTCTGTAGTTAGTGCTTCATTCTGTCCCTCTCCTTTTTTAAAGGATTGGATTACATTTGCTGTCTTTCCATGCCTTCAGCGCAATCTCCCTGTTTCGATAGATGTATTGAAATTGTTGTTAGGGTACACATAGTGCCCTCTGCTCTGTTGCCTGCCCTCATCCAATACCCATGGTGATATGATTAAACGATGGTGCCGCCCTTGCCATAATATGGACACACTCACCCAACCTCCCCTCAACCCTACATCCAAACTGAATGATTGTCACCATGTGTCCAGCACACGGGGTGTGCCCACCTCATCCGTCCCTTTCTGGAGCCCCTTTCAGTCTCCTCTGTAACACTCCTTTGAAATCCTCTTGTTGAGTTCCTCACAAACTTCACGGTCATTTCTTGTTGTCCTCTCCTCCTTCCTTTCCTAGCCTGATTAAACCTGGTCCTTGACCGTTGTTTCCCCCTCGTGAATGGCTGTATAACAGTTTCGGGTCAGATTTGCCGTTTCGCTGCTACACATTTTCCATATTGTCTTTGGGGACCTCTCCCTTCTTATCTGTGTAAATTCGTTTCCTGGCTCTACGACTGCTCTCCTATTCTCCTGGGTCCTTTGCCAGTCTAATTTTCTACCATTCCCTAGGCACACTTGGGTTCTGCCTCCCTCCTGCACTCTTTGGGTAAACCATGGGCTCATCCTGGCATTTTTCAATTATTTCCTGTTACCCTTGGGTACAAAACCTCTCCCCTCAGCCTCCCTTGGCATTTTGGTTGCTACATATTCCATCATCTATAACTGGCTTCCCTGCCCAGTTCTCTTGTCCCACTGAATCCCCGTTCATGGAATTCCCTCATTCTATGTAGTCCCCTTTCTTGTAGTTTGGAGGCTTCATTCGTCCTGGGGGCCTTCCTTTGTGTGTGTGTGGTGTGTGTGTGGTGTGTGGTGTGTGTGTGTGTATACTCACATAGATTTACACGACTAGTTGTGGTTGCCAGGGGGTCGAGTTCATAGCTCCTGGCCCTATTCTCTTCACTTGGTCGTCTACTTGGGTCAATCTTTCCCAGCTCCATGAGCTTTATCATACCTCTTCTTAAATGCTATGACTGATCCTGGCCCTCCACAACAACGCTTCACAAACTATTCCATCGTCCTGAGACTGAGAAATACATCCTTCCTAACAATCCCATGATTCCATCTGAGGTTTCCATCTTCAACGAGATAATTTCAGGAAGGCGTATGAAAGCTATTGGGAAAAATTAGTGGGAGTCAAAATCTGATTAATAAGCAACTTTAGTGGAAAGAAAGCCTGTGAATGATACGAATACAGGGTACAAAGGAAATAGGAATTGACAGGATAAAGAGGAATGGATGGTTAGAGACAGAAAATAGGAACGAGAGGGCAGAGCTGGATGTTTAAAACAGATATGAATCACAGGGATGTAAGGCAACGATTTATTCGACTCACTTAAACTCAACACTCAGAGCAGACACTGTTAACTGGACCAGATAACTTCATAAATCATCTAGCTAACAATGTACACAAAAATATATCTATATCAGCTTCAGTTAACAGCAACACACCAACTTTCACACACCAGCAAATAAATCATGGCGGCTACTTCTTTTCCATATCAAAATCCTCCCATGACTACACCCTCAAAACCAACATCATTATAAGTTCTATTATTTTTTACAAATTACACTACAACTACACAACCAACGAACATAAAAAATTAGATCAAAACACACACACACACACACACACACACACAACGACCCACACACCCCACACATGCACACACCCCAAATATCAATCACTCAAATTAATAATTAAACACTAAAAAACCTATCAAAATAAATATAAATACACAAAATACATATACAGAAAAAAACATAAACAAGAATACAATGGCACAATGTATCAAAGATGACTGAATTTCCTCCAGCTCCTCGCGAGGCTGGACGTGAACCAGTATGCAGCAAGCCATTTCCCCTCTGGATGGCGACGCCTGAGGCGCTGGAACATGAAAGAGGCGGTCTGCCCTTGGGTTCCCCTGGTGGTGTCGATGAGTCTGGAACCCAATTCTTTAAGGAAACGTGTGGCATTTTTTCTTCCCCATGATCCCAAGTCTCTATCACCCCGCACTGGGACAAATGATACTGTTTTGGCTAATGTCCCTGTACTTGCATGATCTTGTACTCCTCCCTGTGGTCAGCACTCCTCCCAGTCGCCCCACCTCACTGTGATGATATAGGTGTCAGCCAGTGTGGACACACAGTATCAGTTCCCATGCTAAGAGCTTGCCATTCTTCCAGGATAGATGGTGAATCCCGTCGGGGCTGTTTGCTGGGTTTGTGGGTATTGTTTGCTGCAAGTGATCGTGGCTCCCTCTCGGCAGGGCATCCATCTGGTAGCAAGGGTTCTCTTAATGATGTCGTTGACCTCATTGTGTCCTTGCATGCCAGCCCTTGGTTTTGGAACAGTTAAGACCATGTTAGACCGTATTGGTCTGCTTGCACTTTTCGCCGCAAATACCCATAAATATTCTTGTGAATTGGGGCAGGCATGGCGCAGAGCCACTGCAATAATACGGAGGGTCTAAGGGACGAGAGTCGCGTTTCCCATTGCACGATATGGGAAACTGTTTTGGGGAAGTCCCCCGAGTGAGTGCATCTCACAGCCTGGAGACGGGCCAATCTCCCCATAATCTGATGTTGCAGCCCTGAGCATGTTGGCAAGCAACCTTTCAGCAATTGGGCTTCCCAGCTGACTGTTTGTGAGCCAAGTGCTGCAACTAGGGGTTTTGTGCTGGAGCAGCAAGAGTCCTCCCATTCGGTGAAGGCACTGACATAGCTAGGGCTTCTATTCCTGTATACATCAATGTAGTGATAGGTCACTGAGGGTGTCAGGGAAGAATTGTCTAATCAACTCATTGATGCAATGGAAGAGGATAGGAAAGCTGGTAGAGCAACTGGGAGGATCTTCGTACTCCTAGCCCTCCAAACAAGCCTGACCGATTGAGCTTGCAACCCTGTCCATCCGTCAAGGGAAAATTCATACACTCTCAGCATGCCTTCAGGAGAGAGTCATATTCCTTGAGTTTTTGAGGACTGCTGAAGGCTGGGGAAGCATCTCAGAGAATAGGTAAGTTTTGGGTTGAGGCACCTGTAGGGGAAAGTAGGTAGAAGCATCGTTGGTCAATGTCCTTTCATCCTGCTTTTCCCATCGTCCGAGTTCTGAGACTTTTTTTCCTAGGAACAGATCGATGGCATTGGACCCACAGAGGAGCAAAAGCACCGAGGAGAGTGCTATTGGCTGGAATCAATGCTCGTGCTCCTGGTAAAACGGTACTAATATTTCTGGAACACTGTTGATTGGTAGAAACTAATTCACGAGTTGGTGGGGTTTAAAGAAAAGGCCCAGGCTTTCTCTTCTCCCATGGTCCTTTAATTTTACTGATGTCCCCCAGGAGATTCTGTTGTGCCATGCTAAGGTACGCGTCGTCACAGTAACAAGATATATGAGCTCGCGGAGAGTGCCTCCGTGACTCCTTGATGACGCAAACAAAATAGAAAGGGGGCCGAGAGGGTCCCCCCTGTTGCACGCCCTCACAAACAAGTCAATTTCATGGTCCCACACAACAATAGTTTGGAAGTCACACAATAAACACGATTCTATGAAGGGATAAAGGATAAAGCCCTGTGTGAAAACGCCGAAACCGAGTGAGTTTGGTTTCAGCAATGCAAGCACCTCTTGACTTCACCCTTCTTACTGCAGCCTTGGCGACTAGGCGCCGAAAGGGTGTTTACCCACTGCAAGGGCCTGATTCCGTTCCGCCATCCTTTTTTCCGGAGGGCACACATGAGGCCCCAAAAGAAAAAGGGTCTGATGGCCTTCTGGGACACCGCCACCAGGCACAGGTTGGAAGTGTTCGCTTTTAACTCTTCGTCATCACTGGCCACTACTGGGTTTCACTCTCCACAGATTATCAAGTATCTTCTTAATTAATTTACTCTCCAACAGGTTTACAAGTGCTTCTTAATTAATTCACTCTCCTACAGGTTTATCAAGTGTCTTCTTAATTAATTCACCTCCTACAGGTTTAACAAGTGTCTTCTTAATTAATTCAATCTCCTACAGGTTTATCAAGTGCCTTCTTAATAATTCACACCCCTACCAACAGGTTTAATCCAAAGTGTCTTCTTAATTAATTCAATCTCCTACAGGTTTATCAAGTGTCTTTCTTAATTATATTCACTCTCCTGGCAGGTTTATATCAAGTGTTTCTAATTAATTCACTCTCCCTACAGGTTTATTCAAGTGTCCTTCTAATAATTCACTCTCCTACAGTTAATCAAGTGTCCTTCTTAATTAATTCCACTCTCCTGCAGGTTTATCAAGTGTCTTCTTTAATTAATTCACTCTCCTACAGTTTTATCAATGGTCTTCTTAATATAATTCACTCTCCTACAGGTTTACAAGTGTCTTCTTAATTAAAGCTATATAAGAATCTTGTTCTTTTTCACTGCCAACTGTGCTGCTAATCGATCTTCATGCCACAATTTTAAGGCTGAATAAATCGTTCCTTACATCCTATGATTCATCATCCGTTTTCCAATACACCAGTCTGCCCACTCTCGTACCCATTTTCTGTCTCTAACCACGCATTCCTTTTATCCTATCAATTCTTCTTACCTTTTGGTACCCTGTATTCGTATTTCATATAGGCTTTCTTTCCACTAAAGTTATGAATCTCATCAAGATTTTCCCTCCCCTATTTTTTTCCTCGTACCTCAATACCCCTTCCGACCTTTCTGCGTTGCAAGACTTTTCACGCCTTTTGAAATCTTGCCTTTGTAGTCTTTTATGCCAAAGAAACATTGGAACTTGATTTTGGGTGTGAACGGTTTAACAACTTGAGGGACCCATGTCACTAAAGTTCTTCGTTGTAACAAGAAGGATGCTTTCAAAAAGTTCCTGGACTGGCGAGAAAAAAAAATGTTTAGTGCTTCCCTAATCCCCTAGTTGAAATTTCATTTCAAAAAATGAATTTATCTCATTCTCCTGGCATTATCTCTCTCCAAGTTTACTTCATTACAAGATATTCCGGAACTCAAGACTTAATGCTCATTATCACTGAGTGGTTTCCGTACTGGATATTCACTACGTCAGAAATGAACACAAAATGCAGGTCATCTAGCTCCAATCCCCCTCCATCTGGTTGTAAGCATTTTAGTCAAACACATTTCTGGTTCCCCGAGTTGTTCAAGGATCTCTTGTCGTTTCCTTGGTGGTTAAAGTCTCTCAGGTCAACAACTTTGGCATTGCACATGTGGCTCTTCTACGTCTTATTAAATAGTGTGAATTTTTTTGTCCCCGTTCAAATCATGTTCAAGATGTGTGTTGTGTGTGAGTGTGTGTGTGTGTGTGTGTGTGTGTTTGTGTTTTTAAAACCATTTTGTCCTAGGGCACTATGTCGATTAGACACTAGGCCCTTGTTGTGTTGTGTGTGTGCGTGTGCGTGTGGTGTTTGTGTGTGTGTTGTGTGTGTGGTGTGTGTGTGTGTGTGTGTGTTCTGTGGTGTGTGTGTGTATGTGTGCGTGTATGTGTGTGGTGGGAGTGTGTGTGTGTGTGTATGTTGGGGGTTGATTGAGTGTGTGTGTGTGTGTGTGTAATGTGTGGCGTGTGAGTGTGTGTGTGTGTGTGTGTTGTGTGTGTGTGTGTTTGTGGTGTGTGTGTGTGTGTGTGTGTGTGTGTGTTGTACTCCACCTAATTGAGGTTGCAGGGGTCGAGACCCAGCTCCTGTCCCCGACATCTTCACTGATCGCTACTAGTCCCTCCCTCTCCTGCTTGTGTGTTTGTTTATGTGTGTGTGTGTGTTATGTGTGTGGTGTGTGTGTTATGTGTGTGTGTGAGTGTGTGTGTGTGTTTTTGTGTGTGTGTTTGTGTATGTTGTGTGTGGTGTGTGGTGTGCAATTTTTTAATAAATTATGGGAAGGGGGAAAGGGTACCTGGGGTTTGGGCAGAAAGCATGCATAGTTCCTTTTAAAAAAGGAAAAGGGGATAAAAGAGTAAAAAATTTAGGGGGATAAGTCTGTTGATATACCTGGAAAGTGTATGGGTTTTTAAAATTTGAAAGAATTAAGAGAAAGAGGGGAGAATGGGATAGCAGATAAACGGGAGGCTTTAGGAAAGGTAGGGGGTGTGTGGACAGGTGTTTACAGTGAAACATATAAGTGAACATATTTAGAAAGGCTAAAGGTTTTGGGGCATTTATGGTTTTGGAAAAGGGCGTATGACAGGGGGATGGGGGGGCAATGTGGAGTTGTTGAAGTTTTTGGTGTAGGGGGTAGGTTACTGAAGCATGAAAAGTTTTTACGGGAGATGAGGCCAATTAGGTAGTGGAAAGGGAATTTTTTTTTCCAGTAAAAGTGGGGCCTTAGACAAGGATGTGTGATGTCACGTGGTTTTTTAATATATTTATAATGGGGTTGAAAGAGAAGTAAATGCGGGGGTCTTGGCAAGGGGCGGGAGTTAAAAGATAAAGAATCACACAAAAAGGGGGGTTTGTCACAGCTGCTCTTGCTGATGACACTTGCTCTTGGGGATTCTGAAGAGAAGTTGCAGAGATTGGGGATGTTTTTGGGGGGTGTGCAAAAGAAGAAAATTAAAGGTGAATACGGGAAAGAGTAAGGTTATGAGGATAACAAAAGATTAGGTGTGAAAGATTGGATATCGATTGGAGGAGGAGTATGGAGGAGGTGAACGTATTCAATTTTTTGGGGGGGACGTGCAGGGGATGGGTTTTTGAAAGATGAGGTGAATCATAAATTGAGGGGGAAAAAAGAGTGAGTGGTGCATTTAGAGTCTGGGGGAAAAAAAAAACTTTGTCCTTGGGGGCAAAGAGGGGAATGTATGAGAGTATATTTTTTTTACCAAAACGCTCTTTATGGGGGGAAGGGGTGGGTGATGAATGTTGCAGCGAGGGGGAAGGCGGGGGCAGTGGAAATGTATGTCTGAGGGCAATTTTGTGTGTGAATATAATGCAGAGTTCGTATTTTGTAAGTAGGGGGGTGGGGGTTACCAAACTGTTGCCCAAAGGGCTGGGGAAGGGTTGTTGAGGTTTTCGGACATGTAGAGAGAATGGAGCGAAACAAAATGATTCAAGAGTGTACAGTCTTAGGGGAAGGGAAGGGGGGGGGGGGTCGGCCTGGGAAAAGGTTGGAGGGGGGGGGAAAAGGAGGTTTTGTGTGCGAGGGGCTTGGACTTCCAGCGGGCATGCATGAGCGGTTTGTACGAGTAAATGGAGACAAAGGGTTTTTAATATTGACGTGCTGTTTTAGTGTGAGGAAAGTAAAATTTTGAAGGGGTTCAGGGAAAAAGGCAGGCCCGGCTTGAGTCCCGGAGATGGGAAGTACAGTGCCCCCACTTGAAGGAGGGGTGTTAATGTTGCAGTTTAAAAAAGTAGTGTAAGCACCCCTTTTGGCAAGAAAGTGATGGAGGAATGATGGTGAAAGTTTTTATTTTGGGCCACCCTGCCCTTTGGGGGGAAAACGCCAGTGTGATAATAAAAAAAAAATTTTTTTTATATATATATATATATATATTATATATATATATATATATATTTTATATATATATTTTATTAACACACTGGCCCATTCCACCAAGGGAGGGTGGCCGAAAAAAAAAAACTTTCACCTCAATTTACTCCTCCTGCTTCAGAAGGGTGTTTACACTAAAGTTTTTTTTAAATGCAACATTAACCCCCTCCTTTTAGAGTGCAGGTAGTAGGTTGGTAGACGCAACCACCAGGGAAGTTTTACCTCTCCAGATGACTGTGAAAAAAAAACCCGTAAATGTTTTTCATGTTGGGGGATTTCTGGTTTTTTTTTTCTGCTCATAAACACGCAGTAACAGGGATATTTGCTTTTCTCCTACTTTCACTTTGGTCCCTTTCCCGACACGACGCATATTTTATACATACATCTAGGTTTTTCTCTTTTTTTAAATAGCTCTTTTCTTTTTTTTTTCTCCCATTTTCCCGGGGGGTGGGAAAAGAATCTTTCCCCAAAACATGGTGGTATGGGCGATAAAAGCCGGGAGAATGGGTGTAACCCCTTTCTGTAAATTTTCTAAAAAAAGAAGAAGAAAAACTTTAAATTTTTTATTATTAAAATTTTAAAATTAATTTATATATATATATATATAAATATATATAATATATATATATAAAGAATTATAAAACCCATTTCGCAAAAGCTGCAAGGGACAAGTTTTACAACCTCCACCAAACCAGGTCTTGAGGTAAGCCAAAAAGGGTTTTTACGTGCAATTTATCGTGCATAGGTACACGTTTTTAAAAGTTCTTTTTGGGGTTTTCTTTTCTTTAAAAAAAACGAAACCATTTTTCTTTAAA
>NC_069472.1:7389816-7407834 GCF_026875155.1 Cherax quadricarinatus
GGGAAGAGCCCAGGGAAATGTTCTTGAAATGTGCTAATCCAGTCTTTTCGGGAGATTGAATGCTTTCTTAAAATCTAATTTACCACTGCTTGCCCTCAGGCAGGTTGTTGATATACGCCCTTGTTTCATGAACCGCTGCTTCACTTCCTTGAGAGACCCAAAGCAAGCTGGTTTGGTTGAAGCATCATGGCTGCCTGTGTACGAATACTTCGCACAGGAGCTTTGGATACGAGGCGGCGTAACGTGTTGCCTACTGCAATTGGCCGAATTCCTCCATCCTTCTTTTTAAGTGCACAGAGTGTTGCACCAAAAAAGAAAGGTCTAATTTCATTAGGAATCAGACCAGCCAAAGAATTGTGACGAACCTTGTGATCTCTGAAAGCAGTGTCTCTGCAATTTCCCCAATAACTGCATTAACCATTTCCTTTAAATGCTGTGGCCTTATTCCAGTGTAACCCCCAGCAGAGCCAGATGGGAACGACATTATTGCTTTGTAAATGTCTGAGTTTCCACAATCAATGGTTCCATAGTGGGGACAGAGGTGTTGGAACTGTTGGTGCCACTGGTTTCCCTGGCAGGGTGCTTTCGTCTAAGTGCTTCAGCCGTGTCAGCATCCCTTATAATATATAATATATATATATATATATATATATATATATATATATATATATATATATATATATATATATATATATATTATAATGTATAGGGGGTGGTAGGAGAAGAAATATTCAAACAGCTCGGGGAGAACCTTGAGTTTTCCCTGAGGTACGTTTATTGTCTTCTCTGAGGATGAGGGTCCCCATCCAGCTATAGAGGTGGTACCTCCCTTATTATATATATATATATATATATATATATTATATATATATATATATAATATATATTATATATATATATATATATATATATATATATATATATATATATAATGTATATTAGTGTAACCACGAACGAGTGTATTGATCAATAACAACACTGCGCTAGCCAACGATTCGAACTCATGTTGTACTGGCCTGACTTATGGTAAGCGAGAACCACATGACGATTTAAACCACAGGACCTCACCAGCCTTACAAGAATGGCGCCGCCAGTACACAGCTAGCTGTTGGGCCGCCATCCGAGGGCATACCTCCGTATGCTATCCGTATGCTGGCTGCGCCATTCTTGTAGGGTTGGGTGGTCCTGTGGTTTAAAGCGTCTTGTGGTTCTCGCTTACCATGAGGCAGGCCAGTACAACATGGGTTCGAATCCTTGGCTAGCGCAGTGTTAGTTATTGATATATATGTATATATATGATGTGTGTGTGTAATCAATACAACAGCTTCTGGCTGAGACTGGAACTCTAAACTTTACGCATCCTTTTTGGAAGACACCTAAACTCTTGACTCTTTAGACCACTACACCATCACAGCAGAAAACGTTAGTGTCCAGTGAGAACGCTGGACATGCTTTTCCTAACACCAGCCACATTCGGGAAGTGGTAAGCCTGGAGTCTAATTTCATTCCCTTCCTGTTTGGATTCCAGCCTCACGAGCAGTACACAAATTTATGCACCAACACAAACAAGTGTTTTTAAAGCAAACAATACTACAACTTGAGGAGACTCGAATCCGAGAATTTAGGCAGCCTTCCAGGAAGCCAGGTAAACTCTGGACACACTAGAAACAGTAGTCCCCGGCTTTTAATATTAAAAGGGCCAATCTGGGAAAGCCAAATTAAAAGAGGACCGCAGTTGCAGTTATTTCCACATAAATCATGCGCACCAGAAATGATAGGTGGGTTTGTTAGAGGTGGTGATAAGTGTAGGTGATATAATTATTTAAATATTTTGTAAACTGCTGAACACTGTGCAGTTTGGAATCTACATAAAAATGCATTCATAAGGTCATGTGGGGCCATCCATCTTCTAGAATTGTCCATGTGGGCCATCAGGGACGCTGGTTGGGGATCCTGCTGTTTAGCATGCCACTCTAGACCACCACACCTGCAGTGTCAGTAGAGGGTGGTTAAGCCACATATGCAGGTTTCAGGAGCAGAGGATGGTCCGGGTCACTTGTTTAATGTCAGCCGATACATACTTGTATTTATCTGTTAATTAATAAAATATATTAAATATTTAAGAATTGAAGACACTTATGCAACATATGGAATCTTGATGAGGAACGTACGCCACACAGTGGCTCATCAGTCCAATATAAAGCAAAAAGGTGTAAGAAGCGGAAGTGTGTTGAGGTCATCGTCCTCAGCCTGGATTCGATGGTTACTCCATCAATCTTGTACAATCTTTCTACAAGATTGATGGACTGAACACATCGTCTCAGGCTGAGGGGGAATGTTACCTCAAAAACTCCTCCTTCTTACACCTTTGATTGTATGGAACTTGAGGAAGCCACGGTTGTGGCGAATAACGGTTTCCTTAAATAAAGATTCCCATATGTTGCTAAGTGTTCATTCTTCACTTGTCGGTTTTCTAAACCATTCATCACATATTAATATTATTTCCTCTTTTATACAAAATTTTTTAATTAAAAGGTCATTCAATAGTGTCTGGAAATATTAAACAGAGGTATCATTATTATTTTTTCAATAAATTTTATTATTATTATCTTATTATTATTATTATTTTATTATTATTGGTATGAGCTAATCCCTGTAGTTCATTTAGACTTAGAGGAACTGGAGGCATGATCCGCAATTCGCTAACAAGGAAACGGAAATTTTATTACTCTCTCTGAAAAAAATAATTTCCAATATTAATTAATCAAACAAAACGGCAGGTTATATAGCTGGTTGTAATGAGCAGGCTGCCACTGTATCCTTTACTGTTGAGGTCTATTTGGGTGGAATCTGTAGACTCATCAGAAGTGACTAATGAGTGCCAGCAATCAGTCAACGCCAGTGAGTGCGTGATGGAAGGTTGTATGCACAGACTCCGAGGTTATCTGCGTCTAGTACGTATCACTAAGATGAGGAAATGGTGTAAGTAATTATTCCTAGAGAAACTATGCATTAGAGATCAATAACACAGGAACGTGTGATAAATTATTGTAGATAATCGAAGCCAAATCATTAATATGGATAAATTCAGTTTAATGATTACAGGAATGAGGGACACTAGTCACCGAAGAAAAAAGAAGAAATATCTGGTAGCATTCCGTTATGATAAAACGTCTTGTAAAAGTGTTTATATAATCGTGTTTAAAATGTATTACCTCAAATTATTCTACTTGGATCTGTCTGTAGTCTGTGATGTTCTCATTTGACTTTCATCTTTTGAACAGGAAAGTATGAGATTCTCATATCATAGAGGCTTTCCGTAATTATTAGCGAGTTGCATGTAGAGCGTCAACTCTCTCCAGTAGGACGTGTGCGGTAGTTGGATTTTGTGTGTCGACGCACTTCTGAAAATACTGCAGTGAATGAGATAGAAGTAAATATTCCTTCTTTCGGTACAAGAATATTGGTATGAAAAATGGTGATATCTAAACAAAAGGAGAAATGTTTTACATGTAGTAATTATTAAAGTGAAGATTCTTGGTCTCGATTCATAAATAACTTGGGTCATTCTACAAAGTTTTGATGATTCAAATCATTGTCAGCTTTTATTGTGGTTTACACTGTAGTTATGTGACTGTGTGCACGCGGGGTCCCAATATTTTGTTAGTGCTCCAAAAAGTCCGATTGCCTTTTTATATATATTTATTCAGATATTTGCATTTTCAACATTTTTTTTTTACTTTTGTAATGCTTGCAGCTGAAAATTTGCAATAATCAAATCTAATCTAACCTAACCTAATCTACATAAAGTATATCGTGAGTGAAAAGCCTAGTGTTGCATCAGAACGGGTTGAGATTTTGTCCCATTGAGCGCAAGATTCCAACTGTGGGTCAATAAATTACCATTATGCCGCTTTATCAACCTTGCTGTGAAAACTTTAGTATGAAGTTCTCTGACTTGTTAAATTCTCAGACTGGAAAATGCCAGAGGCTATCGCCAACAGCCTAGTCTTTACAACGACTCTCTTCCATCAGAATAAGAACGCCAGGGTTTGTCATTGGAAAATTAAGATTATCACTTTAAATTTTTTATTGTCGGTTATCGAACTGGGAACAATAATTTACATGCCTTGTTCCCTACCTAGAATGGCAGTGAGACTTTTAATAATTTGTCCTAAAATTCACTGAATACTAGACTGGGAAATGTGAACAGCAGCCACCAACTACGACAGGAAACGGTAATTTTTTACAAATTTCTCAGTTCATCACAAGAATCTAAAGTGCAGTTCTTGTTTCCAAATTCAGTTTATGAAATAAAAACATAATTTAAAGTATTAACTTGTCTATGCATTGCAGGGGAATCGAACCAGGAGTAGCATCCATAGCCAGTGCCCCGAAATCCATGAAATGTTATTACTGTGTATTTTAGTTATTCGTATTTTAGCTATTCGTACACACACACACACACACACACACACACACACACACACACGAATCTCGTTTAGGGAATAGCGAGTATGAGAGGTACTTCGATGCTAGCGACGACACAATACAGAGTTTCAAATATTTTGTGGAAGTCAACACGGACGGAAATATTGCAAGGGAAGGAAGGGAGAAGTAGACGTCAAAAGAGATTACTCAGCTATGACGGGGTTCCTGAATTAAGTGTAATATGATTGGAAGGAAATATAATAAGTGACATGATAGAGTACGTAGCTGTCAATAGAAAGGAAGCAGAGAAGAAATTCATAGTTGGATTAAAATGACACTTAAACAAGCACCTGCACTTATTTCGAAATATTTCGACCCAGTCTCCTTGCTTCAGTTTCCCAAGATCCTGGTTTATCATGGTCCCAAGACCGAAATGTTCTTTAATACATATGTCCTCTTTTTTCCTCGTGTGTCTTTTTTAAACCACTTGCTGGTATCAATTACTAAGGTTTAAACAAGGTAATACATACCAGGGAGCAGAAGTAATGGCAAGAAAAAGAGCTAGGATATGGTTCACTCAGAAGTGCAGAGACGCATAAAACAAACTAACCACACAATAGAGCAGACAATTCATGTGATGGCCCTGGGAGTGATAATGTCGGTGAATCTCACTTTCAAAGATCACAGCAATGTCTCTATCACATCTGCTAGGAAAACGATAGGATGGGTAAGGTATGTAATAGAATGGGAACAGTAAAATAAGCAAAGAACAGTGGGAAAACAGGGAAGCCAACACAACCAAAATCGGGAACAAACGTGAAAAAAAGATATTGGGCGATAATAAAAATATGGCATAGCATCGAGATCCAAATTTGAAACATATTTGCTGAAGATTCACAGCTGAAGGTAGATGGTAGTAAAGTCCAACGTAATAAAACTAAATAATAAGGAAGGAAAGTTGAAATGAAAAGAAATCTGCGAGAAGCTGAAGAAAATTATTAAGGGTGTGTTCTCGAATGAAATAGGGATATAGCCAAAGACTGAAAGAGAAAGAATACATCAAGGAGTACTGGACACAATACACACGATAGGAGAATAGGTGAAGATATTTCTGTGCTAGATGCTACGAAAACAAAGGAACCAGTTTATTTTCTTCTGTGGTTTTTGAAAGAAGGAACACGAGGACAGTGTGAACCGCTGGACTAAATCTTCTACAAGTTAAATGATAGAGGGAAACTGCCAAAGGAGTGAAAGACAGGGAGGATGGAACAAGATAGAATGACTTGGAGAGCGTATAAATCTGTAGTGGAAGGAAGGCAGGGTAGCAGTCTTCCTAGGAAAGGTTGAGGGAGGGGGTAAAAGAGGTTTTGTATGCCAGAGGCTCCGACATCGTGCGTGAGCGTATTAGTTAGGAGCGAGTGGAGGAAAATACGTAGTTTTTTAAGACTTCACGTGCTGTTGGAATGTGAGCAAAGCAACGTTTATGAAGATATTCAGGGAAACCGGTTAGCCGGACTTAAATCCTGGAGGAGGAAAGTACGGTACCTGCATTCTGAAGGTGAGGTGGGGATATGCTTTAGTTTTTGAACACTAGTATTGGCACGTCTCCGGCAAGATAGTGGTGGAGTGAGTGATGATGAAAGTGTTTCTTCTTTTTCGGGTCATCCTGCTTTGGTGGGAAACGGCCGATGCGTTATTATATAATAATATATATATATATATATATATATATATATATATATATATATTTTATATATATATATATATATATATATATATATATATATATAATATGATCAGACTTGAGAATATATTTCGTTATTGATAGCGTCGTTATATCCATTTGCGTTGCTCATAAAATGCTTTAATGTTCATGATGGATATCATTATGGAATACAGAAAGAGATAATTTCATTTTGAGAGTATAATGATTTCAAGTCAAATTACATTTTAATAATCGTAATTAAATTAATGATGTACTGCAACTGAAATTTTAATGAGCGTTGGGAAATTATGTCAGAAAAGCTTCGTGATTTCGTAATGCAACGGATGAACCAATTGTAATTATTTACGTCCTGTCTGTCTCAAATCTAGCTGGGTTGGTAGCGCACTCAGCTCACAATCTAAGGTCCACGGTTCGATCCCCGGTACGGGTGGTAACATTAGAACGTGTTTCTTTAAGACACTTGTTGTTCCCGTTCACCTAGTTGTAAAATAGGTACCTGGGAGTGTGTCAACTGGTGTGGGTCGCATCCTAGGGACAAAATTGACCTGATTTGCCCGAAATGCTCTGGATGACAAGGCGTTTTCTATATAGTAGTATGTTACTTGTGTCAGCTATGCCTGTATACCTTGTACATGTACTTCCAAGAAATAAAGATTATTATTATTATTATTATTATTATTATTATTATTATTATTATTATTATTATTATTATTATTATTATTATTATTATTTTATTATACTCAAATTATGAGTGCTTGTGTACATACATTAAGGCAAGGTTCAAGTTACTGATCACAAATGTGGGTGCACTGTGTTCCTTGTTTTGTAGTCTATTTCCTTCCAGGAAGTGTCCTGACGCTAAGTACGGGCTCTTGACCTCAGGATCCACGGTAAGTAAGCTACTCTCTTACCGTAGATTAATTCTGACTGCCTTCCATTCCCCAAGGAACTGTGCACCCACTCCAGCTTTATTTTTCCCTCCTGATGTAAATATGTTTATATGGCTTATTCCAAGATTTTATTTCCTTGTAATAAGTTGACTAGTCTAGTCTGTGTCAGTGCAAGAACAATTATAGTAAAAAAAAATGGAAATGTTGGATTTCGTAGTTTAATTAATAGAAGAATGTCTCACTTGATCGGATTGAAACTTTTGATATTAGAGTCTTACCTAGAGGGATGTATGACTCAATAATTGTCTAATACATATGCAACAATGTATTTAAATAAATGCTTATAGTCACACACTCCCCATACATATACACAAGCAAACATACGCACGTAGATACCCATGCACTAGTATACACACACGTATAATACATACATATATTATATATATATATTATATATATATATATATATTATATATATATATATATATATATATATATATATATGCACACGAACACATATGAACATAAATATATGCACATGCATAATATACATATGCATATATGCAAGTATGACTTTCAGCAAGTGTTTATACACAAGTGTATATATAATACACCAATGCGCACGCAACTTGTATTAAAACACACACCTGCACAAAAATATACATGCAAGAGTGGAAAAGAATAATTATATACAGACATACAACATATACATACACCCAGGAACACAAATTTCTATATTTCGTCGCATCAGAGATTTATTACCACTCTTCACTTTTTTTATTTTCTTTCTTTTTTTGCATATATTGGAGAAGAGACGGCAGGTTAAAATATATTGAATACATGGACGCTTTCCGGATTTTGCAGCAACTGGTAAACATATAGTTGAAAATTTATCACCTCCCTACACTATTCCTTCTGCATGTACTGAAGAAGAGGGATGCTGGGTAGCCATCTCGAAAGGCATAAATTGATTAATGAATCTCAGCACCGTTTTACAAAGGGGCGTTCCTGTCTTACGAAATTACTTTCTTCACTAAGGTACTTGAGGAGGTAGATCATGGTACTGATTAAGATATTGTGTATGTGAACTTCAGTAAGGCTTTCGATAGAGTTCCACATCAGAGGTTATTGAGGAAACTTAAGGCACACGGAATAGGAAGAGAAATTTTTTCCTGGGTTGAGGCGTGGTTGACGAATAGGCAGCAGAGAGTTTGCATGTATGGAGAGAAATCGGAATGGGGGCACGTCACAAGCGGTGTTCCACAGGGGTCAGTGTTGGGCCCCATGTTATTTACAGTCTACTTAAACGACATAGATGAGGGAATAAATAGCGACGTAAGCAAATTTACTGATGACACCAAAATAGGCCGTCCAATTCATTCTAATGAGGACATTAGAGCATTCCAGGAGGATTTGAATAGACTGATGCAGTTGTCGGAGAAGTGGCAGGTGCAGTTTAGTATAGACAAATGCAAAGTTCTGAATGTTGGACAGGAAAAAAATCTGTGCCACATATAAACTAAATAATGTAGATCTTAATACTACTGATTGTGAAAAGGATTTAGGAGTTCCGGTTAGCAGTAATCTAAAACCAAGACAACAGTGCATTAGTGTTCGCAATAAAGCTAACAGAATCCTTGTCTTCATAGCAAGAAGTATAAATAATAGGAGTCCTCAGGTTGTTCTTCAACCCTATATGTCTTTGGTTATGCCTCATTTAGATTATGCTGCTCAGTTTTGGTCACCGTATTACAGAACGAATATAAATACACTGGAAAACGTACAGAGGAGGATGACAAAGTTGATCCCATGTATCAGAAATCTTCCCTATGTAGACAAACTGAGGGCCCTGAACCTGCACTTTCTAGAAAGGCGTAGAAATCGGGGGATATATGATTGAGGTGTATAAATGGAAAACAGGAATTAATAAAGGAGATGTAAATAGAGTGCTAAAAATATCTAGCCTAGACAGGACTCGCAGCAATGGTTTTAAACTGGAAAAATTCAGATTCAGGAAGGATCTAGGAAATTACGATGTTGCACATGTGTCTTAATTTCATCTTGTCGGTATTGTATACCATTCTTAAACAACTTGTGTAGTTTTAACAATAGGTTGATAAATACATGAGAGGGTTTGGGTGGGTGTGAGTTGGAGCTGACTAGCTTGTGCTATTGGGTCGGATGCACTGCTCCTCCCTTAAGTGACGTGTCTGACCTCACTAGGTCAAGGCATTGGCTTAAACCATACCCCCGGCCGGGATTGAACCCACGGTCATAGAGTCTCAAAACTCCAGCCCGTCGCGTTAGCCACTAGACCAGCTAGCCACAATAAGATTCATCCAACTAGGTATATTTCTACACCATAGGAAGGTTAGCACAGGCACCACTGTGACCACGAATGCAAGTTTTAACCATACCCCCGGCCGGGGGTATGGTTTATTTGCAATCGTGTCATTACGATTTCTTGAGTCATTGGCTTAAGCCGATACGAGAATTGGAACTGCCTCGTATAGGCCAGTAGGCCTGTTTCAGTGTTCCTTCTTATGTTCTAATGTATGGAATATAGCGACGATCTTTTCAGATTTCGCATCAAGTGAAAAATATTTAATTAGGTATTCCCGAAGATGTATCGTTTAAGAGGTTGATTTTTTTCCTTCCTCCTTTTCGATTTTTTGATCATATCTCGCAGCATTCTATGACCCTTACGAGCTTAGCGCTTGGTTATGCTTATAATAATAATTTGACCCTGTCTCTGAAGGCCTCACCAAATGGGCTTCAAGTTTTCAACATTTGTGTACGGTAACGAGGACTAAATTCTTGACACAATTGGCGTATTCACATGAACTGTGACCACAGTATTTGAACCTATTCCCAGCATCCTGAAATAGCTAAAATTACTTGCAAAATCCTCAGTAGCGGAGCTTTAAATGTTTAAAACAGGTGCCAAAAACTACGACGATGGCGGAGAGTGAAATTCAGAAGTGTGGGCGCAGCAGAGCTGACGATTTTACCTGGAAAATTGAGTGAAATTTCTATTCCTGATAAATCACGTTAAATAAATTTTTATTTGACTACTTCTGAATACCTTCAATATTTAATGGCTGATGCATCGCAGGGCCAGGACTTATTATATTTCGTTCACCTACCGGCAAATTTTTGATTTAGTAAAAAATCAAATATGGAAGTGTTGGAAACAACGCCTTAGCTGGAGAATGACTCATCTGTTCCGCTTCGTATTTTCACGACTAACTTTTTTTTCTGAATATAAGACTCGGATTGCCATTGGGATGATTAAGCCTCAATTCGCCAATTTTATTGAATAAATAATGATATTTTTTTTATTCAATATCTAACGAATGCTTCTACTAATTGGCTTTAACATTATTGACGACACATTCAGTAATAAGGATGATAATCCATAAGTTTATTACGAATAAGTGTAAATCTCATGCTTACTGAAATATTTAAAAAGCTTAGAATACTTGGACTTAGATCAGTTACCGAAGAATGCCTTTTCTGATCGACTTCAAACTTTTACCACTGGTGGGATTTATTATTGCACAGCTTGTCACTCACTGACCTGTGTGAATTTCACTTTGCCAATTTTATTAAGCAAATTGCTTCCTTAGTAATAACTAGTGAATGCCTCTTCTGATCAGCTTCAAACTCCAAACAGCAGTTAGTCTTAATGTGAAATAAGTCATGACTTTACTTAGTATGACTTTGCTTGGTTTTCTTAGGTTAAATCAACTTATTCTTTATGTAGATATAACATCTATGCTACACTTACATGACACTTAGTTTCTTTAAAGTTGGGTAGTTTTACATACAGAAAATTTTAGTTTGATTTTAGCCTATATAGGTTGAAGTCAACTTTTTAGAGCAAATGTTGTCTTCTATGAGATAATATACAAGTGTCACTTATGATTACCTTCAAGCCTTCTAGGCTTATACCGTGATAATGCAACATCTGTGCGGCTTCAAGATTAATTTGCTCGCGTGCTTCAGAATATTGATCTCCTTGGCCTCTCTGAAAAATTTTGTTTGGATTTGGAATTTATATATCCTAATTGACAATTTTTATTGAAGAAATTTGGATAGTTTCTATATGATGACTTGTGACTGCCTCTTCTGATTCCTTTCAAATATTCAGCACTAACATTTAACTGCATTATCAGCTTATGCCGCACTCTGCACTTTTCCAATCGCGTGCATTGAGGCACGCGGATTATAGTTACGGATTACGGTGGAGACCTTCCTCGGATAGCACAGCGACTGAAGCATTTCTAGTTTTCTTATGAGATTCATAAGGTTAGTGTCTGAACATTCTCGTATATTTACATACAGAATTTTCTTTGCATTACATCTCTCAGGGGACACCAACCTTGACATTCCTTCCCTGGATTTTACCTCCACTAAAGATTGCTCTAAGTTTTCTAACTCTGATAGCTTTCGTGACTTGAAAAGAGCTTTGAGGACAATGCAGTATTCCAAATATGAGAACATTAGTGACTTGAATCACGTTTCTAACACTATTACTCTTAAATATTTTACATTGCATGTTTTAAATTTCTTTTTACAGTTTACAGTTTCAAATGTTTTATGTGTCATTTACTTGATTACCGACTTAGTTTCGATTATATTTTAAAAATCTGTTTTCCATTTCAACTTTTCATATCCTGGCCTTCAGTTTGCTACTCAGCCATAATTTCTTACCCTCATTTTATCTGGCCAGTCATGAGTTGCTTATCCACGATCGTCTCTCCTCTGGTTTGGTCCAACCTCTGGACCCACCCTATCCTTTTCCTGTCTTATCTGGTCCATCCTTTGTTGGTCACCCGTAGTGTCTTACTCTTCGTGGATCTGGTCTGCCCTCTACTACTCACACATGCTCTCCTCCAGGACTCCAATGTAAATCAGTCACTTTCTCTGATTTTTGGGGGTTATTTAAGGTAATTTACACTACGTATGATAAGCGTACTTATGTGTACCTGTGCTTCAATAAACTTACTCCTGCTCTGATCTGATGTAATCTGTCCTCTGATTTAATCTGTTGCTCATCCTTGTTTTCCTATTCTTGTCTTGTCTACACTGAATCTGATTGCTATTTTTTCATGACTGCTCTTAATAAAACGACGTTTCTCTCAGTAACTTCATTTAGACTTTAAAGAGCAAAATGTCGTTTTAATAATGGCTTGTTCTCTCTACATGCTTTTTTTGTTAAGCAATATTGCATGTCCCATTCTTCTCAGTGCAGCACCTGCTTCTTTCTACGCACTCTTCCATCGGTATAAAATAAACGTCTTTGACTGATGTTGACTCACGAAATCGTAATGACACGATTGCAAACAAACCATACCACTGGCGGGATTTGAACCCGCGGTCAGAGAGTCTCAGTGGCTAACGCAACGGTCTGGAGTTTTGAGACTCTGACCGCGGGTTCAAATCCCTCCGGTGGTATGGTTTGACTGATGTTCGCTGTACACATCTCTTTACTCGTCTCGTTACTCTCATCACATCCTGTCCCATTCCAAATCATTCACTTATTTCCAGAGCTCTGAGTTAATCCTTTGTCCAACGAATTGCTTCCATATAGCAAAATAGTCTTCCTCTTCCCCAGGTGTTTCGTAAGGTTTGTCGCGTCAACAAGACACAAGCCTGTTTTGGGAAAACGCTTTGCTCAAAGCAGCGCTTTGTCTGGTCAAACTGGCTTTTAAAAAAATTCCTTAGAGCGAAAAGTTGTGCCAATAAACTTTTCTTTTGTGTTCCTGGCTGTGGGCAGCGCATTGTCAACAATGTGTCGATTCTGTGACTTTCACGCCGATTTAGTTCTGATTTCATTATTTACACTTTTTAAACTGCTGGCACAATTCTGTCTTGCGGAAGCACTGGAGGTATCAAGTGAGTTAATGTTTTTTTGCGGATACAATACTTCTGGTACTACTACTACGAATAATAATAATAATAATAATAATAATAATAATAAAAGAAGAAGAAGAAGAAGAAGAATAAGAATAATAAAATGAATAGAATTAATAATAATTATAATACAATGATAATGATAATAATGATAATTTTCATATAAAAATTATTTTGACCGTTGCGCGATCCGTGTATCCCTATCCCAGTATTCCATAACTTCACACCCCTGTGCCTCAGTGCTCGCGATTGGAATAGTGCAGAGTGCGGCATACGTTGATAAAACATTTAAATATTCAAATTGAAATTCAAATGTTTATTTATCTGTATAGACTTAGAATGTGTGGTTTTACGTATTATAAGATAATTATAAAATAAAGTACATATTACAAAGAACGCCACTAGTATGCCTAGGTATACCTAGGCATTTCGGACAGACTAATACTATTTCTAACTGTATATTGACACAGGCTATGAATAATACTTGTATTAAAGTTAGGAAGCTAGATTTACAAAAGTGAGGTAGTTCAACAAATTTAAAAATTAACAATTAGTTTATCAATTAAAGAGAATGATCTCATCTTGGTATCTGGAGTTTATCTGGAGAGAGTTCCGGGGGTCAACGCCCCCGCGGCCCGGTCTGTGACCAGGCCTCCTTAGGTCAGTGTCCCAGGATGCGACCCACACCAGTCGACTAACACCCAGGTACCCATTTTACTGATGGGGAACATAGACAACAGGTGGAAAGAAACACGTCCAATGTTTCTACTCTGGCTGGGAATCGAACCCAGGCCCTCACCGTGTGAAGCGAGAGCGTTAACCACCAGGAGTGTCTTAGACAACCTTATGATTAGTTTAAGAATTATGTAGCAAAAGTTAGATTCAAAATTTTACGTTGACAGTCATTAGGGTAAATTAGGGAAAGTCACAGGTATCAAATACGTGTATTTGTATTTTGTTTTGGTTATGTGCAGCTAAGGCAGTTTTCATGTGGTTAGGTACCGGTGGGGTGTGTTAGGTACCGATGGTGTGTGTTAGGTAAGGGTGGGGTGTGTTAGGTACCGGTGGGGTGTGTTAGGTACAGGTGGGGTGTGTTAGGTACAGGTGGGGTGTGTTAGGTACCGGTGGGGTGTGTTAGGTACCGGTGGGGTGTGTTAGGTACCGGTGGGTGTGTTAGGTACCAGGTGGGGTGTGTTAGGTACCGGTGGGGTGTGTTAGGTACCGGTGGTGTGTGTTAGGTACCGGTGGGTGTGTTAGGTACCGGTGGTGTGTGTTAGGTACCGGTGGGGTGTGTTAGGTACCGGTGGGGTGTGTTAGGTACCGGTGGGGTGTGTTAGGTACCGGTGGGGTGTGTTAGGTACCGGTGGTGTGTGTTAGGTACTGGTGGGGTGTGTTAGGTACCGGTGGGGTGTGTTAGGTACCGGTGGTGTGTGTTAGGTACCGGTGGTGTGTGTTAGGTACCGGTGGGGTGTGTTAGGTACCGGTGGTGTGTGTTAGGTACCGGTGGGGTGTGTTAGGTACCGTTGGGGTGTGTTAGGTACGGTGGGGTGTGTTAGGTACCGGTGGGGTGTGTTAGGTACCGGTGGTGTGTGTTAGGTACCGGTGGGGCGTGTTAGGTACCGGTGGGGTGTGTTAGGTACCGGTGGGGTGTGTTAGGTACCGGTGGTGTGTGTTAGGTACCGGTGGGGTGTGTTAGGTACCGGTGGGGTGTGTTAGGTACCGGTGGGGTGTGTTAGGTACCGGTGGTGTGTGTTAGGTACGGTGGGGTGTGTTAGGTACCGGTGGTGTGTGTTAGGTACCGGTGGTGTGTGTTAGGTACCGGTGATGTGTGTTAGGTACCGGTGGGGTGTGTTAGGTACCGGTGGTGTGTGTTAGGTACCGGTGGGGTGTGTTAGGTACCGGTGGGGTGTGTTAGGTACCGGTGGGGTGTGTTAGGTACCGGTGGGGTGTGTTAGGCACCGGTGGTGTGTGTTAGGTACCGGTGGGGCGTGTTAGGTACCGGTGGGGTGTGTTAGGTACCGGTGGGGTGTGTTAGGTACCGGTGGTGTGTGTTAGGTACCGGTGGGGTGTGTTAGGTACCGGTGGGGGTGTGTTAGGTACCGGTGGGGTGTGTTAGGTACCGGTGGGGTGTATTAGGTACCGGTGGTGTGTGTTAGGTACCGGTGGGGTGTGTTAGGTACCGGTGGGGTGTGTTAGGTACCGGTGGTGTGTGTTAGGTACCGGTGGTGTGTGTTAGGTACCGGTGGTGTGTGTTAAGTACCGGTGGGGTGTGTTAGGTACCGGTGGTGTGTGTTAGGTACCGGTGGGGTGTGTTAGGTACCGGTGGTGTGTGTTAGGTACCGGTGGGGTGTGTTAGGTACCGGTGGGGTGTGTTAGGTACCGGTGGGGTGTGTTAGGTACCGGTGGTGTGTGTTAGGTACCGGTGGTGTGTGTTAGGTACCGGTGGGGTGTGTTAGGTACCGGTGGGGTGTGTTAGGTACTGGTGGTGTGTGTTAGGTACCGGTGGTGTGTGTTAGGTACCGGTGGTGTGTGTGTTAGGTACCGGTGGTGTGTGTTAGGTACCGGTGGTGTGTGTTAGGTACCGGTGGTGTGTGTTAGGTACCGGTGGGGTGTGTTAGATACCGGTGGAGTGTGTTAGGGAGATAAGGTGTTTTTTAACGGTGCTTTTGAAAATGGTGGATGAGTCGGCAGTTCTCGAGTTTTCAGGCGGGAGTTCCATATTTTAGACCCTTTTATGTACATTGAATTTTTGTATAGATTTAGCCGGACACGAGGAATGTCATAGAGAAGCTTGTGTCTGGTATTATGCCTATGGGTCCTGTCACAACTATCAAGAAAGTGTTTTAGTTCGGGGTTAATATTGGAATTTATGGTTCTGTAAATGTAGATTGCAGAGTAGTAAGTGTGGATGTTCAGAACAGTGAGTAAGTGTAGGTCTTTGAAGAGTGGGGGGGAGGGCTGCCTAACATTGGATTGTGTGATAATTCTTAGTGCGGCTTTTTGTTGGGTTGTTATTGGGTTTAGGTGGGTAATTGCTGCTGATCCCCAAGCACAAATGACATATGCAAGGTAGGGATAGATGAGTGAATAGTATAGTGTGAGATGAGCTGATTGTGGTACGTAATATGGTATCTTAGAGAGGATCCTAACAGTTTTGGATACTTTTTTTGTTTTGTGTTGGATATGGGTGCTGAAATTCGGGGTGCTGTCTAGGTGTAGGCCCAAGAATTTGTCCTCATTATGCTTATCAATAGGAGCACTGTCGATCTTAATGTCGAGTTGTGCAACACCTGTTCTGTTACCAAACAGAATATAGAATGTTTTGTCAGTGTTAAGTGTAAGCTTATTGGCAGTCATCCAGGTTGATATTTTTAGGAGCTCTTCGTTAACAATGGTGTTGAGCGAGGCAAGATTTGGGTGGGGGATGACATAAGTCGTGTCGTCAGCAAGGAGAATTGGTTTCAGGTGTTGTGATACGTTGGAAAGATCATCGATTTATAAGAGGAAGAACAGGGAACCAAAGACACTGAGGTACTCCAGTATCAAGTGGTCGTGTTGATGAGGTTGTGTCCTTAATGGAGACATATTGATACCTGTTAATAAGGTAGGATTTGAAGTATGTAAGTGCATGGCCTCTTATACCATAATGATCAAGTTTGTGGAGCAGGATGCCTTGGTATACTGTATCAAAAGCTTTCCTTAGGAATTCGCGTTGAAGATTTCAAGGAAATGAGAAGAGAAATTCACAAGTCCTTCTAAGAAAATTAATATCCAAATTTCTTCAATAAAAATGATAAATTATGACGTACACAGCTCATAATTTAATTTTAACCTTTCAAAGAGACCAATATCCTAAAATTCACAAGCATGAAACCGGAAGAGTTGAAGCTGATCAGATGCATCACTCGGAAATTATCGAATGAAAAACAGTTTTTTTTTCTATAGGTTATTAGAAAAACAAATTGCGTCCAAAAATGGGCGAAATTCATCCGCGCTTTTCTGCAAGACTGACTAACTTTTAAGAGAGAACAGTAAGTAAGTTTTTAGTAAGCTTAGTGCACATAATGTTTTTAACATTGGTCATGAGGGAAGCACAGCTGTTATTGGCACAGAAAATTGAATTGTGTTGATTTAACTTAGGCTAGACAATTTTAACGATAACAACACATCCTTGTATCAAGATATTGCTTCATTTGAGGAAACACATCAGTACTAAAAGTTTAAAGCCGACCAGAAGATGCATTTTTCAGTTATTACACAGAATATCAAGAAAATTTGTACCAACACAGCCTACACCCATGAAACGTTTCATCCATTTCAAATGATGCGTCAAACGTTGAAGACTGATGACATTAACAATTGTTAAAAGAAAGCGATAAACCCATAGGAGCATCGGTTTTGTTGTGGCTATCCCGGTGTTCAGACATATTTACAAATGATTTCTATTGTGTACATGGTGCTTATTTTGCTTAAATTACACTTCTATGCAAAATGCACATATCCACATATACATTCAGTTTCATTTGCTCTCCTATATTAAGCATCTATTTCAGATTAATATGAACAGACAAGGATGCCTGAACAGTGGCAACTTACATACCAGTACTAATTCAGCTGCAAGATAAATGGCTTTGTAAATGGTCCAATTCGGACCGAAAAGTTGTCAACTCCTCTCTCCTATGTGCTGGTTATTTGTGTATTGTTCCAGTCACGGTACTGTGCCTTTTTGTTATTTATTGACGAAGATAAAAGAAGGGTTCCACACACACACTCCACTGACACAGGGGTTGAATGGAAAACGTACATCAGTGCCATTGGTAGTCTCAGTGGTGTGGCACTAACCGAGGAATCGTCTGAATGTCTGTTATTTCTGCATTGATGGTCTGTTGAAGAAAAAACAAGAACAAGATAGCATATTCAAATTCTAAGTCAGCATTAAAACCTATACCACAATGTAAGGACACTTCTATACCTGTTCAACCTTTTGCTAAACGTGTTGCAATGTCTGACAGTTTGAATATGATGATAATGGTGCTCAATACTGACATCAAT
>NC_069472.1:7408334-7451746 GCF_026875155.1 Cherax quadricarinatus
ATGACTAGAAATTTCCCTTCATCAAGATCATTGATATATATTAAAACAAAAAACGGGCCCAAGCTGATCCCTGTGGAACGCCACTTGTTACTGATCCCCACTCGGTTTTAACCCCTTTTATGGACACTCTCGTTTCCGTCTGTACCATACTCATCCACGAGAGCACCCCCCCCCCAATGCCATGAGCGCTACTTTCTTAAACATTTTTTGGTGGGGAACTCTATCAAATCCCTTCTAAAAATTAAGTAAACAATATAAAATTTCTTTACGTGGTAAAAACAGCCTAAAAACTTTACTGAAGAAAGTTAAAAAATTTAGTTGACAAGCCCGGGCCTCTTGGAATCCATGCGGTATCATTAATCAAGCTATTTATCAATTGGCTTCTTATAATCTCAGCTATAATTGACCTAGCAACTTGCCTAAAATTTGGGGGTCGGCTTAGGGGGGTAATTTTAGGGTAACGACTTGTCCCCTGTTTAAAAATGGGAATTTACATTAGCCATTTTCCCACATATCAGACATACACCTGTTTGAAGGATAAAATTAAAAAATTTAGTTAAGGGGTTACGCCCTTTCCTTTTTTGCATTCCTTAAAACCCTTGAAAAAACCTCATCAGCCCCCGGTGACTTATTTTGCTTCAGTCGGTCTTTTGCTTCACAACCATTTCCTAGCAACTGTGATGTTACAAAATTTATTTTTCGGATCCACAAAAATTAATTCCGGAATATTATAGTGTTTCCTGTTAAAAGCCGAAAAAATAATTATTTAAAATCGAGCACATTTCTTTCCTTTGTCAAAAGATGCCCTAGTTATTTTTAAGGGGACCTATCTTATCTCTGACTTTTTTTCTATATACCGGGAAAAAAAAATTTTTGGATAGTTTTTAGAATCCCTGAAATTTTAATTTTCATAGTCCTTTTAGCTTTTCTTATCCCCCTTTTTTTGTCCCCTTTAAAGTCAAAATACTGATTCATAAGATACCCTCGCCTCTTTTGATACGCCATAAAATTCCCTTTCTTATGCCCTAGTAGATATTTCGCCTTTATTCACCATTGAAAATAATTAATAACTAGATTTCTTGCGAGATCCGAGAAACGTATCCCCGTATCTCATATCCACCCCCTCTACTTCAATTAGGCAAAAGGAATATGCAGAGCGGGGCAGTTTTACTCAGTTAAATATCATTTTTAAACATTTAAAGCGTTCAGGGGTTATTGCGGGAAAAACTGTCCCATTTTCCCCAAATAAAAATGGAAAAATTTTTGCACCTAAAAAGCCCAAATTCAGTCTGAACTTCCACTAAGTAAGTCACACCACTACCAAATTTAAATCCATCAGAAAGAATACTAAAGTACATCAGAATTTTAAGTTTAAATCACTCAGAATTTGTATTGTCAGGTTATTGGTGTTAAAGTTTTTGAAAAAGACACAAAAGAATTCTAAATTACGCAAAAAAAACCAGTGTTGCAAATTTAAATTTTTTTTTAAAAAAAATAGGAAAATTTGGCACCTACACATCCCAGCAGAGAAGCCAATTTGTTGAATAAATAAAAATTTTAAACTTGCACAAACTGTATCAAGACGAAGCTTTTTTTAAAAAAAATTCATCGCATAAAAGTTTGAAACTGATCAAAGAAACTTTCTCCAGTTATAGCCGGGAAATCCAAAAATTTCCAGTATTTTAGCTACTTTAGTTAGAAAATTTTTAAAATTTTTGAACTACACAACCTTAACCCAATAACTGTCATCTTCACAAAAGATACACACCTTTAGAGTTTTAAACATTTCCCAAGATCATATTCAAGTTAATTTAGGGAAAATATCGACAATCTTAAAAAAAAAATTAACATATGAGCTAAAAACACTCTTAAAACAATCTAACCTTCTTTAAAATGAAGGCCAGTTTGAAACTTGTAGCTGGTAAACAGAGGCTTTCTAAATTTATTGTATATAAACGAAAAAAAGAATGGCCTATAAAATTGGGCAAAAGTACAACTTCCATCACAGTAAATTCCCTGACTTCTCCTAGTTAAATTTTTTCATGGGATAAATGGTATTAAGTACAAACAATAAAAATTAGACATAAATGCAGTAAATGCGATCCATATCAATAAAAACCATTATCTGCATTTATGTCTTTTTTTTTCCACAGTTATCAGTGAAAAAAAATTAAAGTCAGGAGGTTTAATGGTGCCAAGTTATAAATAAAAACCCTTTGGAGGAAGACTATACCTGAGAACGTGACCAAAATACAGGGGGGACTCTTCCACAATATAAAATGAAAGTATGTATTTTCGTAGTTATCACTTGCGGTATTGCTACCTTTAATAATACAAATTAAAAAATCCTAAAAACAGCCCAAATCATTGTACAATTTTCTTTCAAAGAAAGTCACCTCAGTAAAATTTTTTGGGAATCATCAGAACGGGCTTTTCCCCCACAAATTGCTTGGAATCAAACGGGTTCACGTTATAACAAAATAAAAAATTTGAAAATTTTTGTATCTACGCACCCGAAACTTTGGTTAAATTTTGCATCAGCCATTAAGACGCCATTAAAAGTGCATCAGAAATTTTAAAAGTCATTAAAAGATGAAACAGCCTTTAAAAGATCCCATTAAAAGATGAAAGAACTTTAAAGTTTGAAATTATTTACAAGGGGCATACTTCTTATTTAAAATCATTTTTATAAAAAAAATCTACCTTTCCCTTTACCTTAAATTGCTTTTGTGTACCCGACCCATGTAATCATTAGTGAACTTGCCAACTGGCAGAAGAGTGCAGTGGACAATGTATTACTAAGAGCAGTAACACACACAGCGAGAGGCATTCTTGAGTTTTCCCCCAGTGCTCAGGCTTAATGCCAAAGCTGAGATGTGACTCCAAAAGGATCCTGTAGTGCTTGCTGCCTTGCACCTCCTGACATCGTCTGTTTGCTATGCAGCTGCCACACCCTTCGAGCCCAGTGTGGGTGAGGTTTGGGTGGCAGCCCAACTTGCCTGGCTTCTCCCTCCGAGCCCCGGGGGGGCGGGGAATGGGGCTAGGCCTAGGGCCCTCTGGTCCCAAAAGACGAGGAGGTACTTGAAACCTCCTCCCATGGCAGACATTGATCTGAGACACTCCCTCGACAGGGAGCCAAGGCCGGGCCACCTCTTGGAAAAGCCCCAGGCAGGCGATTATAACCGGCGAATTTACAACAGAACTGCCAAAATGGATGTAGGAGGATGGTTTCTCTGTTGGATTAAAGGCTACCTGTCCAACAGAAAGATTTCTGTGTTGTTCCAAATGCATAGAAATGTAACTATAGATTATGAATTAGGAAACCCCCAAGGGAGGTGTGCTCAGTCAAACCTTATGCAATATTCTATAAATGCCTTTACTTAATGCTATGTCTAGCTATCCCAATCATTATATATTAGCTTTTGCTGATGATAAAATGATTCACACCCCCGGGATTCTCCAACACCCAAAAACACCCTTAACCATGTACTAACCTAGTGTCAGGATCTAGGGTTGATTATCTCTCTTGATAATCAAAGGTGTCCTCCTCGACAGAGAGGTGCAGTTCACCAAAACCCGGGTTTTGAATGATGGGTTCGACTAGAATATGTAACCAGATACAGGTATTAGGCTTTGAGGTCCCACTATTTGGACCTGTTGTAAAAGAGACTTTGTCGCAGGTTTTCATCCCAGGGATGGTGCTAATATTAAAATTTTGAATATGATGTGCAGTATTTTGCTTTTTATTAGATCATTGGTTGATTATGCCCCCCACTACTTGCTTGCGTCTTACTGGAAGTTTGAAAGGCTGGAAAAACTGCAGAACGAAGTAATGAGAATCATCCTAGGATGCTTTCGTGCTGCCAAAAATTTTAAATATGCGGAAAGAACTTGATATTTCCCAAACATCAGAGATCGTGTTACTGAAAGAAATTACTCATTGGGTCAGTATGCTCAGGCAAGCCCATTCAAACCCTGCACAGAAGCCCTTCAAATTTTCCTCTGCGCTGATGAAAAACTCCTCCAGATAGATCGAAAAAAACGGGAAATTGATGTCCTCACGAACCAGATACATGATCTATGTCAAGTAAGGCAACAGCGACACTTCCCTGCTCCATAGGATATTACCCCATTCCAAACTACCATCCCTCCATTTCCCTCCAAAAAAATTCTTAAATCACAACCAAAGCTTCGCCTTTAAGCCAAACAGGATGTCTTAAGCTATATTGATAACTTAGTCACACAGCACACTCTTTCACAAATTATTTATGTTGATGGTTCTGTTTACCAATCCAAGGGTGCAGCTGGTAGTGCTGCTGTTGTCACACAGAGTGATGGCTCTCATAAATAAATTGGAGCACGCATCAATAACTGGGCCTCTACTCTTTAAACAGAGCTGTTTGCCATACTCCTTGCACGCAAATGCGTCCATGCATCTAAGGTTAACACTTTAACTGTAACTGATTCTCTGTCATCAGCAACACAGGTAAGAGAAGCAATGCTATAAGAAAAACTACTGCCAGCCAGGACACAACCCTCACCACCCACCGGCACCACCTTAACACTCGTCTAACAACAATAACAAACATGGCCGCAGCCACAAACATTCAAGATAACTCCCTCCCTGGACTAGAGGATTTGCACATTAAAGACCCAGAAATAGCTGCAATCATCAGGCCCGGTGGCCTGGTGGCTAAAGCTCCCGCTTCACACACGGAGGGCCCGGGTTCGATTCCCGGCGGGTGGAAATTCCGACACGTTTCCTTACACCTGTTGTCCTGTTCACCTAGCAGCAAATAGGTACCTGGGTGTTAGTCGACTGGTGTGGGTCGCATCCTGGGGGACAAGATTAAGGACCCCAATGGAAATAAGTTAGACAGTCCTCGATGACGCACTGACTTTCTTGGGTTATCCTGGGTGGCTAACCCTCCGGGGTTAAAAATCCGAACGAAATCTTATCTTATCTTATCAGAAGGCAAAGTCAAAAAATCAATATGCTAACCCGGGAAATGGAAGAGCTTAAGTCCAATGATACGTTAATCCAGGAAATTAAAGACTTCAAAACCAACAACACGCAGAACAGGGGACAAAATTACAACTTTTTTTTTTTATTATCACACCGGCCGATTCCCACCAAGGCAGGGTGGCCCGAAAAAGAAAAACTTTCACCATCATTCACTCCATCACTGTCTTGCCAGAAGGGTGCTTTACACTACAGTTTTTAAACTGCAACATTAACACCCCTCCTTAAAGGGTGCGGGCACTGTACTTCCCATCTCCAGAACTCAAGTCCGGCCTGCCGGTTTCCTGAATCCCTTCATAATGTTACTTTGCTCACACTCCAACAGCACGTCAAGTTTTTAAAAACCATTTGTCTCCATTCACTCATATCAAACACGCTCACGCATGCCTGCTGGAAGTCCAAGCCCTCGCCCCACAAAACCTCCTTTTAAACCCCTCCTCCAACCCTTCCTAGGCCGACCCCTCCCCCGGGCCTTCCTTCCACTACAGACTGATACACTCTTGAAGTCATTCTGTTTTCGCTCCATTCTCTCTACATGTCCGAACCACCTCAACAACCCTTCCTCACCCTCTGGACAACAGTTTTGGTAATCCGCACCTCCTCCTAACTTCCAAACTACGAATTCTCTGCATTATATTCACACCACACATTGCCCTCAGACATGACATCTCCACGCCTCCAGCCTTCTCCTCGTGCAACATTCATCACCCACGCTTCACACCCATATAAGAGCTTTGGTAAAACATACTCTCATACATTCCCCTCTTTGCCCCCAAAGGGACAAAGTTCTTTGTCTCCACAACTCCTAAGTGCACCACTCACTCTTTTTCCTCATCAATTCTATGATTCCCCTCATCTTTCATAGACCCATCCGCTGACACGTCCACTCCCAAATATCTGAATACGTTCACCTCCTCCATACTCTCTCCCTCCAATCTGATATTCAATCTTTATCACCTAATCTTTTTGTTATCCTCATAACCTTACTCTTTCCTGTATTCACCTTTAATTTTTTTTTTTGCACACCCTACCAAATTCATCCACCAATCTCTGCAACTTCTCTTCAAAATTTCCCCCAAGACCCACAGTGTCATCGGCAAAGAGCAGCTGTGACAACTCCCACTTTGTGTGTGTTCTTTATCTTTTAACTCCACGCTCTTGCCAAGACCCTCGCATTTACTTCTCTTACAACCCCATCTATAAATATATTAAAAACCCAGGGGTGACATCACACATCCTTGTCTAAGGCCTACTTTTACGGGGAAAAAAATTTCCCTCTTTCCTACATACTCTAACTTGAGCCTCACTATCCTCGTAAAAACTCTTCACTGCTTTCAGTAACCTACCTCCTACACCATACACCTTGCAAACATCTGCCACTTTGGGCCCCCTACCACCCTGTCAAAACGCCTTTTCCAAATCCATAAATGCCACAAAGACCTCTTTAGCCTTATCAAAAATACTGTTCACTTATATGTTTCACTGTAAACACCTGGTCCACACACCCCCTACCTTTCCAAAAGCCTCCTTGTTCATCTGCTATCCTATTCTCCGTCTTACTCTTAATTCTTTCAATTTAAACTCTACCTTTACATTTTACCAGGTACACTAAACAGACTTATCCCCCTATAATTTTTACACTCTCTTTTATCCCCTTTGCCTTTATACAAAGGAACTATGCTTTGCTCTCTCCCAAATTTCCCTAGGTACCTTACCCTCTTCCATACATTTATTAAATAATTGCACCAACCACCCCAAAACTATATCCCCACCTGCTTTTAACATTTCTATCTTTATCCCATCAATCCCGGCTGCCTTACCCCCTTTCATTTTACCTACTGCCTCACGAACTTCCCCCACACTCACAACTGGCTCTTCCTCACTCCTACAAGATGTTATTCTCCTTGCCCTATACACGAAATCACAGCTTCCCTATCTTCATCAACATTTAACAATTCCTCAAAATATTCCTTCCATCTTCCCAATACCTCTAACTCTCCATTTAATAACTCTCCTCTCCTATTTTTAACTGACAAATCAATTTGTTCTCTAGGCTTTCTTAACTTGTTAATCTAAACTCCAAAACTTTTTCTTATTTTCAAAAAATTTGTTGATAAATCTCACCCCACTCTCTCATTTGCTCTCTTTTTACATTGCTTCACCACTCTCTTAACCTCCCCTCTTTTTCTCCATATACTCTTCCCTCCTTGCATCACTTTACTTTGTAAAAACTTCTCAATGCTAACTTTTTTCCCTTACTACTCTCTTTACATCATCATTCCACCAATCGCTCCTCCTTTTTCCCCCCTGCACCCACTTTCCTGTAACCACAAACTTCTGCTGAACACTCTAACACTACATTTTTTAAACCTACCCCATACCTCTTCGACCCCATTGCCTATGTCTCATTTTGCCCATCTATCCTCCAATAGCTGTTTATATCTTACCCTAACTGCCTCCTCTTTTAGTTTATAAACCTTTACCTCTCTCTTCCCTGATGCTTCTATTCTCCTTGTATCCCATCTACCTTTTACTCTCAGTGTAGCTACAACTAGAAAGTGATCTGATATATCTGTGGCCCTCTATAAACATGTAATCCTGAAGTCTAAATCAACAGTCTTTTATCTACCAATACATAATCCAACAAACTACTGTCATTTCGCCCTACATCATATCGTGTATACTTATTTATCCTCTTTTTCTTAAAATATGTATTACCTATAACTAAAAACCCCCTTTTTATACAAAGTTCAATCAAGGGCTCCCATTATCATTTACACCTGGCACCCCAAACTTACCTACCACACCCTCTCTAAAAGTTTCTCCTACTTTAGCATTCAAGTCCCCCACCACATTACTCTCTCACTTGGTTCAAAGGCTCCTATACATTCACTTAACATCTCCCAAAATCTCTCTCTCTCCTCTGCATTCCTCCTTCTCCAGGTGCATACACGCTTATTATGACCCAAATTCTCGCATCCAACCTTTACTTTAATCCACATAATTCTTGAATTTACAAAATTCATATTCTCTTTCCCCCTTCCATAACTGATCATTTAACATTACTGCTACCCCTTCCTTTGTCTAACTCTCTCAGATACTTTCCCGATTTAATCCCATTTATTTTCCCCCCACTGAAACTCTCCTACCCCCTTCAGCTTTGTTTCGCTTAGGGCCAGGACATCCAACTTCTTTCATTCATAACATCAGCAATCATCTGTTCTTGTCATCCGCACTACATCCACGCACATTTAAGCAACCCAGTTTTATAAAGTTTTTTTCTTCTCTTTTTTAGTAATTGTATACAGGAGAAGGGTTACTAGCCCATTGCCCCCGGCATTTTAGTCGCCTCATACGACACGCATGGCTTACGGAGGAAAGATTCTTTTCCACTTCCCCATGGACAATAGAAGAAATAAAAAAGAGCAGAGCTATTTAGAAAAAGGAGAAAAACCCAGATGTATGTATATATATATATGCTGTGCGTGTCTGTGAAGTGTGACCAAAGTGTAAGTAGGAGTAGCAAGATATCCCTGTTATCTTTGCGTGTTTATGAGACAGAAAAAGAAACCAGCAATCCTACCATCATGCAAAACAGTTACAGTTTTTGTTTCACAGTCATCTGGCAGGACGGTAGTACTTCCCTGGGTGGTTGCTGTCTACCAACCTACTACCTCCTATAGAACATAAACAAAACGCACTTGACCGACTCAGCAACACCCTCACCAGTCTGAGGAATCCATCAACCTCCTCAAAGATCAAGTTGCGCAACTGAACATCAACATCAAGAGTGAAAGAGAAAGAGTCGACTGACAACTTCCGATGTCATGAACAATTTCCAAGACCACTTAGACCAACAACAAACTGTCTAACTCAGTCTGTGAATAGCAAACATCTTCCATCAACTATAGCTCAGGAAAAAATATGTAAACAAACCACAATAAAAAATGATCCTAGACCATCTTCATCTCAACATACCTAGTGATGTCATAAATGAGTGTAAGTGATAGGCTATCAACCTGGAAAGCAGTCAGTAATATTGTGGAAAATTACATTTATCTGAATTTTCATTATGTACATAACAGTAAATGAACAAAGATAATTTTTATTTATCAGTTAGACAAGTAGGAATTTGGGGCACCTAGTCGCACAAAATGTCCCCCTTCGATACCTACCACTGTCATATCCACAAGTTGCTCTGGACCCATTTTAATTACAAATAAAATATCTATCACCGGGAATGCTGGTAAATATATAAATTTGTGGACTGTATATTAAAAATAATAAATGATTATATATATACACATATACATAACAGAAGGAGAATATCTTAATATCACTCACCAATTTGACTGGAGATCAGGTGTATCATACTCAGAAAACCTCACTAACTAAATTTATGAAAATACTGGCCAGAATTATAACACGAATCTAGATAGCTTATCTGAGGTTCCTGAGCTGTCTTGTCCAGTCGTTGATATCTCAATTTATGCAGGAATGCATATCCAACAATTTCGCCTCTTATTTGAGAGGGTCCCAAACCCATTTTACCCCTAGAGCACGAAAATTCTTCACATTATTAACTAACGTTTTGTTATCAATTCAAACAACAATGGCGATCTCTTCTGTGCAGGCGCAGGCTTCTTTCCCCTTTTTTATAACAATTTTTATTAAAACAGTATAACCATCTATTTACATATAACTACTGTATTTCTGGGGAAAAAATATACAGTATTTTCCACAAATAAAGTATTAAAATTTAACTGTAACTCTCAAAGAAATAACCTATTAAATACGTCTATTACAGTGAAAAGTGATGTTTATGTGAACGAATTCCTGACCAAAATACGGCAAATCTCCTCTAACCGACTAAGAAAGCTGAAACAGACCGGAAAATACATCAGTGCTTTGCGAGGGATGGAAAAATTTTTTTGTTAAAAAAAAATCATCAGGAAAGAGATATTTTTTTCTCCACTGAAAAATGAACTAAAAATATTCCTTGGAGATTCTGGCCTCACTGAATCGGAATAAAAATGTAGTTTGTTCCCACCTTCCACCAGCAGTGTTATGAAACCTCAAATTCTTTATCTGACAGCAGTAAATTGTCAAAGTTGATCAACGCTACTTAAATCTTATATTTTTATTTACACTTATAATTATCTTTTACCAAACTCTATTAGTATAGAGCCATATTTTATTTTAATTACTTTATATTCTATTCTGTGCTAACTTTACCTTTACTGCCTTATTTTTACCATTTATAAATTTTTTGCCTCTTATAAATTTCTTATCAACTGTTATTTAAGTTAATAAGTAATTTTACTTTTTATTAATATCTGTTCTGCCAAATTTCCCATTTACAGTTTATTACTGTCAATAAGAAATTTACTTTTTATTAATATCTGTATTACCAATTATTCCCATTTGAACACTGTTAAAATCCTTTATTATCTATTTTTCACAGTCTTACCCTATTTACCCTTATTCCCAGTTTATAAATATTACATTAGTATTTCAATTTACTCTGTCATATCTGTAGTACCAAATATTCCCACCTAAGGTATAGTTTATAAACAGCTGTTGTTTACCATCTTATAATCTTATAGTCTTTAATTTAGAACTGTACATATATATTATTTTAATATCTATTGTAAACAACTTAAGTTAGCTTTAGTGCATTTACAAGTCATAAACTGGTACTGCATTGTATTATAACTTTATCTTATTAGCTTATACCTAGTTAATACTCTAGTTCATTCTAGCTTAATACATAGTCAACACTAAGTCCATTATATTTATTAGTTTAAACATTCTACCTGACCAACAGGCGTTAGCTACACGCTTGCCCAAACATCCCCTTATTACAGACACCAGTACTGGAACTCGACACACTATACATGATAAAAAGAATTGCCACTTAACCTAAATGATGAATGATCACGTCGACCCAGATCTAAATCTATATAATCCATCCACTACCCAATGAAAGTTTAATGGAAAGTAACTGCTACTATTACACAGCATCACAAGCCAGCACTGTCCTAAATTCTTCTAAAAATATTACAGTATAAACTACTATATCAGGTCCCTGAGCAAACATTATTGATGACCTCCTGGCACTCATTGATTCCTTGAAGACAACCTTCTCCTGTATTATTCTCACTGAAACCTGGCTTAAGCAGGACGCAACTGATATCTACTCACTACCGGGATACACAGCAATCCACGACTGCAGACCATACCAAGTTGAGGAGGTATTGCAATCTATTACTCTAACACCACTTGCTTAGTGATGAATAGGGAGAATATATTCTTTCAAATTTTACTGCAAAAAACTTAAGACCCCTATTACAACGGTGCCTTTCCCGGTGCCGCAAAAAAACATCCCAAAGTTTAGTGATAGTTAAAGACACTAATAATAAAAAACCCAATTTTGAAAAAAGCCCACCTATCCCCGGAGACTTAAAACATAAACCTTTGGCCTAAAGGTGGCCACCGAAACAATTTCATCAACAATATAAAACAGCACACTTCTCATACCATCAAAAAAACTAACCAACCGGCTGACAGAGGCAACTGTAACCATAATTGACCAATAAGGGAGCACATTCACCCCAGGGTCATGTGCGCACGGAATTGTCAGATTTCCCTACAAAAATGCCTAAACTGGAGAAATGATTGTCAGTAGCGAGTTTGAATGGTGTTGTATAGGATAAAATAACAAAAGTCAGTACACTTTTTACCTGGGAATCAAAAAATGTAAATTTTTGTATTTGTTAATTCAATGCATTGGGGGCAATGTCAATTTTTGTGAGGGGTGTGTTTGGGGTGTCTCTATATTTAAAGGTCAAGAACGGGGTTTATTTGTATAATCAGGTTTTGAAAGTTTATTTTTGGGGGGTACTGTATTTTGTTTTGTATCTTATTATAATTTTCACAGGTGTGGGTGGTATCGGGTTTATAAGTTATAGACGCGTTTTTACGTCATGATGTCTCACTAGTAACCCGTTAACTGAGTACGAACCTTACTTATAGTTCGTGTTTGGGTTTTTTTTTATATATGTACCTGTTTAAACAAATTTTGTATGAAGGATTAAATAAATATAAAAAAAAAAGTAAAAAATTAAAAGCTATTGTAGGTTTTGGGGGCTTCTCTTTTGTTTATAAAAAAAATGCATATTGTAAGTATTTTGGTTATGTAATGTTAATCTTGTGTAATCTTGTATTTAACATAGGTCAAAGGGATATAATCCCATGGGGGATGGGACATTTTTGTGTAGCACAAATTTAAAAACGTCCTGTTGTATTTTTGAAAAATAAAATTTAAAATTTCCCGGGTGGAAGAACTGATATTTGTGTTTTTTTTATTTATTTAATGTTTTTAATTGTTTTTTAAATAAAATATAAAAAAAATTTTTTCCCATATAGGGCCCAATATACTACCCCACTTAATCAGGGATAATCACAACAGCACAAACTGACCCCTACCCCCCTTTCCTTTTAAAAAACCCAAGGTTTAAACCCAACCGTTTGAATACAACAAAATTTTTTTTTTTTTTTTTTTTTAGACTTCATGATGGGGCCCCTCAAAAATAATTTCACAAAAAGATTTAACGGGACATTTGGGACGGGCCCCTACAAAATTTCCCTTTTAAATTTTGCCAAGGGTATCGATGTTTGGGGACTGACAGATTTCTTAAAAAATTACTTAGTTTTATTTAATAAACATTGTCCTATAAAACGAAACAAAAATTACAAATTTAAAGGTGGGTTCCCATGGCTAACTAACACCCATACAAAGGGGTCTTTACCCGGGGTTCCCAAACGGGGGGTTTAAATTACCCCCGGGGGGAAATTTTTAACCCTTTTTTGGGGGGGTAATGGGGGGGTGACAAAAAAAAATTTAGGGAATTTTAAAAATAAAAAAAACAAGGGGTTTCCCCGGTATGGGGAAAATTTTTTTAAACTTTGTCTTATTTATATAAAGTTGGTAAAGAAAACCCTATTAAAGTAGAAATAAAGTTAAAAAATAACAATAAACAAAAAAATTTTTTTATACGTATTAAAAAGAAGAAATTTTATAGCTAAGTTGGGGGGAAAACCCCAAAGTTTTTGACAAGTTTTGCTTCAGGAAAAAAATCACTCAGTACCCCCAATGGGACCTGTCCAGTACGCGTCACTCACTTCCGGGAAAACCCCCTCTTTTTTCACCTGTCGTTTATTTTGGGGAAACACCCCGAGGTAGACATAAGCGGGTATTATGTTACTGCCCTGTGCTTTTTATATATTTAAAGTTTTTACCACTGTTACTGTGAATTTTAGCTATTATTAATTTTTTATATAATGTTTTTGTTTTGGGTTTTTACGTTTTCAATGGTTTTGCTAGGGTTAGCGAGTAAAGCGAGGGGTGTATACTTTTACGTTTTTAAACCATATAAATTTAATAATAACCCCCATTTTGGGGAAAGGGGTAAAATGCTTTATGGGCATGTTTTTAAAATTGGGGGAAAAAACTGAAAAATTTGGGGAAACCCCTGGTCTATAGATAAGAAAAAATCAGTATGAAAAGCAATATAGGCAGGGGGTTTTAAAACACAAAAAATTTAAATTTTTTAAACACTATGTTTAGTTCTCCCAAACTGATAAGGGAAAAGGGCCCGCAAAATACTATTCCCCGGCAGTTTTACCGAAACAAAAGGAATATAAAAAAAAAAGACCTGGAAAAACCCTCTGAGGGGTTTCTAGGCACACACAAACTGAAAAAAAACCAGGGATATTGTTCTAACTAAACCAAATGAATTACAATTACAGCCTATTGATAGTCAACAAGATAAATGACTTCTCAACCATAGGATCAAGCCTCGCCAGTAAAATCCCAGGTACCAACACCAGAGCAAGTGACTACTTAAATGGAAATTTCCCATCCTCCATCTATCTATCTATGTGTGACTTGAAAAAGCCCACTGTGTGGGTGAAACGTTGTCAATAAAGGATCACATTATACTGCATATGTGTTTATATTTCCACTGTGTCGGTATTTGATACCATTTATTTCCATATTGCACCTACCGAGCCCACCGAAGTCACCTCGATTATCAAGTCACTTAAAAATAAATCAGGGAATCTGTCTCAAGTCCCACCATTATTGTACAAGCGAGTGGCTCATGCCCTTTCGCCTACTATTTCATTACTTTTTAACAAATCCCTAGAAACTAGCACCTTCCTGACACTACTCAAGACAGCAAGGGTTACACCAATACACAAAGGTGGTGACCCCACAGATGTAAATAACTACAGGCTATTGCAACCCTGAATGGGTCACAATATATATAATGTATATTACCTGTTCATATAATTTTATATTGCTTATATTTGCAATATTAGCTAAATTGTAAATATATTGCTTTATATTTTTATTTGACTTAGTTATATTATTAGGTAGGATGTAACATTTATATATTATTCAGTGTTCATAGTTCGAGTGTTAAGTAGCTGACAGCATTGTCTAACTACTGTAGTTTTCACTCTGCTTGTTTCTGCTGGCTTCTGTGTTGGTGGGCGGCAGCAACCCACGGAGAGTCATGTGATCAGGATGGGGTGATCATACCTCACCAGGAGTGAGAGTCGAGCTGGCCTGCACATTATTGTCTTTTTGATGTGGCTTCCAACAAGACTTTCTCTACTGCTCTCCCTTGTGGGCCTTGTTCGAAGTCGTCTCTGTCGCTTTCTTGTTGTTGGTTCTGTGTAACTCTGTTCACAGAACATGGTCTAGACTTAGTGATTTTCGACATTGTACTGAGGTTGTGTGTCGCATTGACACTCTGAGAAACTCAGGTCCTGAGCAGTAGCTTCTGACCTAATTTGTACTGGTATCTGTGCACTGTCACAGTCGGGGATTTTTTAATGCTGAACTAGATTCAGTAGTATGGGAGTTTTGTGGCTTTTGTGGAGGATCTGCAGATGGTCCCTACTTAGTGTCGTTATATTATCTCCTTGTTCCTGATTCTGTGTTGCTGTTGCTTGTTATGTTGCTGTTCGGCTTATCAGGTCGTTTTATTGTTCAAGCAAGCTGTTCTGATGCAGGTTGGTCAAGAAGTTAGTTTTATGTGAGGACTTTTAGTCAGTCACTGGTTAAGTCTAGTCGAGTCTTGAGACATAGCAAACTACTTAGAGCACTTAAACACATACACACAAACGTACTTGTATATATTTGTATTATGTTATTAATGTTAACACTGTACCAGATGGTACTTAAAAGCCATAAAGATGAGACATGTGCTTTCAGCACAATACTACTGTACACAAGAGAAGTGTAGGAACTTGTATCCTATATTATTATTCAGTTGATTACTATAATTTACTTTGATCTTATATGCCTTGACAACTTATTGTTATTAATAAACTTATTAAATTTTAATCTCTTTAGTTAGTAGCCTACCAGTTGTAATCCTGAAGCTTTATTGAATCTTACTAAATTCTAATGGATAATTGGACCAGGATACTGACTACTTGTTACAAAAATCCAGTAACAGGCTGGATGTTAGAAGGGCAGTCCTTTCTAGTATTCACTGGAAATCTCTATGCTTATTAGATATCACGTTTTTTGTAACACAGGCCAATATCAAACTTACTGTTACTATCCAAAAATCTTCAAGAAACTAGTACACAAGAGATTATATTCATTTATAACAGCACACAAAGCATACTCCAACCCTTGCCAGTTTAGCTTCAGGAAAAACAAAAGCACAAACGATGTAAAAATGCTAGACTTGCTCTACACTGCATTGGAAAATAAGGAATATCCATTAGGACTCTTTATTGGCCTAAGGAAAGCTTTTGACACAGCAGACCACGGCACCCACTCCACAAACTTGACCATTATGGTGTAAGAGAAACCATACCCCCGGCCGGGATTGAACCCGCGGTCATAGAGTCTCAAACTTCAGCCCGTCGCGTTAGCCACTAGACCAGCTAGCCACAATAAGATTCATCCAACTAGGTATATTTCTACACCATAGGAAGGTTAGCACAGGCACCACTGTGACCACAAATGCAAGTTTTTACAGACGAATCTCCAGCTAGCGTGGCCGTGACGAGCTCTAGCTCAAGTCCCTTCACTGCCGTCAACATGACTCAAGAAATCGTAATGACATGATTGCAAACAAACCATACCCCCGGCCGGGATTGAACCCGCGGTCATAGAGTCTCAAAACTCCAGCCCATCGTGTTAGCCACTAGACCAGCTAGCCACAATAAGATTCATCCAACTAGGTATATTTCTACACCATAGGAAGGTTAGCACAGGCACCACTGTGACCACAAATGCAAGTTTTTACAGACGAATCTCCAGCTAGCGTGGCCGTGACGAACTCTAGCTCAAGTCCCTTCACTGCCGTCTGTAAAAACTTGCATTTGTGGTCACAGTGGTGCCTGTGCTAACTTTCCTATGGTGTAGAAATATACCTAGTTGGATGAATCTTATTGTGGCTAGCTGGTCTAGTGGCTAACGCAACGGGCTGGAGTTTTGAGACTCTATTACCGCGGGTTCAATCCCGGCCGGGGGTATGGTTTGTTTGCAATCGTGTCATTACGATTTCTTGAGTCATGTTGACGGCAGTGAAGGGACTTGAGCTAGAGTTCGTCACGGCCATGCTAGCTGGAGATTCGTCTGTAAAAACTTGCATTTGTGGTCACAGTGGTGCCTGTGCTAACCTTCCTATGGTGTAGAAATATACCTAGTTGGATGAATCTTATTGTGGCTAGCTGGTCTAGTGGCTAACGCGACGGGCTGGAGTTTTGAGACTCTATTACCGCGGGTTCAATCCCGGCCCGGGGTATGGTTTGTTTGCAATCGTGTCATTACGATTTCTTGAGTCATGTTGACGGCAGTGAAGGGACTTGAGCTAGAGTTCGTCACGGCCATGCTAGCTGGAGATTCGTCTGTAAAAACTTGCATTTGTGGTCACAGTGGTGCTGTGCTAACCTTCCTATGGTGTAGAAATATACCTAGTTGGATGAATCTTATTGTGGCTAGCTGGTCTAGTGGCTAACGCGACGGGCTGGAGTTTTGAGACTCTATGACTGCAGGTTCAATCCCGGCCGGGGGTATGGTTTGTTTGCAATCGTGTCATTATGATTTCTTGAGTCATGTTGATGGCAGTGAAGGGACTTGAGCTAGAGTTCGTCACGGCCACGGTAGCTGGAGATTCGTCTGTAAAAACTTGCATTTGTGGTCACAGTGGTGCCTGTGCTAACCTTCCTATGGTGTAGAAATATACCTAGTTGGATGAATCTTATTGTGGCTAGCTGGTCTAGTGGCTAACGCGATGGGCTGGAGTTTTGAGACTCTATGACCGAGGGTTCAATCCCGGCCGGGGGTTATGGTTTGTTTGCAATCGTGTCATTACAGTTTCTTGAGTCATGTTGACGGCAGTGAAGGGACTTGAGCTAGAGTTCGTCATGGCCACGCTAGCTGGAGATTCCTCTGTGAAAACTTGCATTTGTGGTCACAGTGGTGCCTGTGCTAACCTTCCTATGGTGTAGAAATATACCTAGTTGGATGAATCTTATTGTGGCTAGCTGGTCTAGTGGCTAACGTGATGGGCTGGAGTTTTGAGACTCTATGACCGCAGGTTCAATCCCGGCCGGGGGTATGGTTTGTTTGCAATCGTGTCATTATGATTTCTTGAGTCATGTTGACGGCAAATCGTGTCATTACGATTTCTTGAGTCAGGGTGTAAGAGGCCATGCACTTACATATTTCAAATCCTACCATACTAACAGGTATCAATACGTCTCCATTAAGGACACAACATCATTATCACAACCACTTGATACTGGAGTGCCTCAAGGAAGTGTCCTTGGCCCCTGCTCTTTCCCTCTTATACATCAGTGATCTTCCCCAACGTATCACAACACCTGAAACCAATTCTCTTTGCTGACAACACGACTTATGTCATCTCCTACCCAAATCTTGCCTCACTCAACACCATAATTTTAACAAAGAACTCCTGAAAATATCAACCCGGATGACTGCCAATAAGCTTACACTTAACACTGACAAAACCTTCTATATTCTGTTTGGTAACAGAGCAGGTGTTGCACAACTCGACATTAAGATCGACAGTGCTCCTATTGCTAAGCATAATGAGGGCAAATTCCTGGGTCTACACCTTGACAGCAACCTGAATTTCAGCACCCATATCCAACACATAACAAAGATACGTTTACTACGTACCATAATCGGCGCTACTCACACTATACTATTCACTCATCTATCCCTACCTCACATATGCCATTTGTACTTGGGGATCAACAGCAATTACCCACCTAAAGCCAATAATAACCCAGCAAATAGCCGCAGTAAGAATTATCACATAATTCATTCGTCTCTCGACCTCTGAGGTGAGAGGATGCATTCTGAGCTTGCCTCTGCTGTCCCCTGGTGGCTGGTGGTGAATCTCAGTAATCAAAATGGCAGACAGACATGGATGCCGTGCAAATACGGTCTGTGTGGAGCTGGTCCATGGTACACTAGGCAGTTTAACGATGCAGGTGATTCTCCCTATGATCATCCGTGATGTTTTATGAAATACAAAATGAAGAGCTGTATGGTGTGTGTGGAGAAATTTTCTCCAGGAGGGGGTATTCAGCCCTTTCAGCCTCTTTCAGCCCTGAGGGGCCCAGCCCTCTCAGAAGGGCAAGCATCTTGTTTACTGCTACAGTAAGTAATTGATCCCAGATGCAGTACGAGTATGCGACGTGGTCAGCGACCGACGCTCCTTGCAAAGTCCAGTGTTGCAAAGTGTAGTTTAATAAAAAAACAGTCCATCTCTTACCTTAGCAGGACAATTAAGGAAAATCCTGCTCCCACTTTATTACCATTGTAAAGATAGTGGACATTGTTGTCTGTGCTTAAGACAGCAAGAATCAAGCATTCTGCTTTGCTTCATGGAGGAAGTGGCAAGGAAGCAAAAGTACTAGGTCAGCTTTTCCTTTATGTTCAAGGGGCACGGAGTGGTGTAGGACGCTGTGAGGTCAGATTACTTTTGACTCTACTGAGAGTCACACTGATGCCAGGATAACCAACAAAGAGCACTGATCCATGCGTTAGTGTGAACAAAGTGTCTCACAAAACACAATAAACACTTACAGAGAAGTGTGATCAGCTTGTTTAGTGACATTATGGTGTGAACAATTATTGATGAACAGTGTAACAACGAGTGTTGCGATCCAACAGAGTGTAGTGTGACATTCTTCAAAGAACACTATTCTTCAATCAACTCAACGGATATCCGGGCATAACTACGGGTCAGATACATATACCCAGGTAAGTGTTCTAAACTCGTGATGTACTACTATTGACTGTGCAGTTGAGTCTAAGTTACGAGTTAGTCACTTATCATAAACCCCAGTGATAAGCGGAACTTTGAGATCCACACAAGTACGTACGTCAGCCATCAGTGAATGAAATATGCTGACATAACACCCCCTAGGGGTAATTTATTATTAACATAATATAATCTTTTACAGCCCATTAAGAAGTGGATATGACAGCTTCTCAAAATCTCGTCTGCAGGGGCAGCTGTGTGGATGATGAGCTGTCTTATCAGCTAAGTACTCCCTATCTTAATAACCTTAGCTGGTAAATCATTTCTCAACAGTGTGGCTGTCAGTAGAGTAACAAGGATTTTCATCAAATTCATAAATGCTGGGTTTTACTCAAGCATCGTCGACATGTATCAAGAGAAGAGGATGGCCGTGACTACAGCAGTGGAGGTATGCCTACATGATGTATCCAGCTATGTGACATGGGTTAAAATAAGAAATGTACCCTTTGATGCTACTGAGTATGATGTGGTGGCGGTATTCCATCGATATGGCAAGATTCATGCGGCTGAATTGGGAGTGTGGAAGGATGGGCCTTATTTTGGGCTGCCAGAGGGATCCTTCACACTGAAGATGAAGTTACGGCAATCAAAACCTTCGTATGTTCTATTGAAGAGTTCAGAATGCAGGTCTACATATACTATGCGGGACAGAGAAGAACATGCAGGCTGTGCGGGTCTTTTGACCATATGGCTGCCCAGTGCCATCGGAAGCCAGGATGGAGGGAACAGATGCCAACACCAGTGGATCAGCAGTTGGGTCCTGTGGTGCCAGAGACAGGTGCAGTTGAAAGACAGGCATCATGCAGTTGGAGTGAGGAAGTGGGTAGAGCAGAGACGGAGATGGAATCATGTGCTATGTTACCGGTGGGGACGGGGCCAGAGCAGACGACGACGGCGAGCAATGTTGGCAAGAGTGTAATGCAAAAGGATGGACTGCTGGATGAGGTTTTAAATACCTTCCTGAGTGAGGTGGAGGGAAGTCTGGATGATGGGCAGCGTGGACGAACATTGGAGGAGACAGCTGATGCATCGGTGCATGGGGAGACCTTGCATAATGAGGGCAAGGTGCACACGGTAGTGGCTGAGGTGCATAGAGAGGGCATGGAAGATGAGGTCATGTGTGGAGACAGAGGTTCACACAAGACAACAGCTGGGACATCGGAAATGGATGACGTCTTAACGCCCAGGCAGAGATCAGGAAAGAAGTCTTGGAAGCCAAGGTTGGATCTCCCGGAGAGTGGGTGTAGCAGTACTGAGGTACTGAAAGGCTCAAAAGACAAGGGGGGGGGTCTGGACAGGCAGGGGGCCAAACGTGGCTCTAGTCAGCAGCCAAGTCTCGTGGGTAACCTTCCAAGGTGGCGGGGTAAGCCGCCTTTACTGTCACAATTCAAGGTTGTAACGATTAATGTTAATGGCCTGAGAGCTGAGGTAAAAAGAGTGTGGGTGGAATGGTTTTTGAGGAGATTTAGTGTAGATATCTGTTTCATACAGGAGCACAATTACAAGTTTGGTTATGAGTTGTTTTTGAAGGGATATAAGTTGTATGTGAGTGGCTCATTGAGGTTGAAAGATGGAGTTGCTGTGGCTGTAAAGGAAGCCAGTCCCTTGCGTATTTTGAGGTGGGAGGAGAGGGAAGGGTCGTGAGGGTGGAGGGAGAGTGGGGTGCAACAAGGGTTTGTTTTATAGGAGTATATATGCTGGTGGATGGCAACGCAAGAGTCAAGGAGAATTTCGTGAGGGAATTTTTGATGTACTATTTAAAGGGGATTACCTTTAGTCACTGTCATAGGGGGAGATTGGAATTGTCATTCGGCAGGGGATGTGGAACCGAGGGGAGCGGGGGTGTATGTTGGGCATGTTATGCAATGTGTTGGGAGACATAGGGGTTTTGGATGTTGTGGGGAGGGGTGGTTGGCGGGTTGAGTATACATTTGTGAGAAGGGGTTATGCTGCAAGATTGGATAGGATCTATGCAACGGAAGCAGTACGAGTGTTGGGAGTTAGGACTTTTGATGTGGGGTTTTCTGATCATAGGGCAATTATGGTGGATCTTGATTGGGAGGGTATGGTTAGGATACAATTTGGTTTTTGGAAATTAAATGCGAGACTCATGAGGAGTGAGGAGGTGAGTATGGGGTTTGGGGAATGGTGGCAAACTTTTTGGGATTCTAGAGTGGTGGAGTTGTGTGTCTTGGAATGGTGAGAAGGTACGTGTAAAGGCGGGAATGGAGGCTGTGCTGTGGGGGATAAACCATCAGAAAGTGTTTTGCGAGGTTTTAGGGTCAGGCAGAAGGATTCAACTATTTTAAACTTAGAGGTAAGTGAGGATATGGGTGGATATCATAAGGGACAGGCACTAAATACTACAGAAGGCATGAGTAATTATGCTGATTTCTGGTTCCAAAGGAAATGGGGGAAGGGGAAGGAAGGCGATGCTATTGAGCAGGTGTTGGGGGGCGGGGGAAGAGTGAGTTAGGGTCGTGTGGAGAGGAGGGCATGGCGATGGGAGGTGAGATTAGCATGGGGGAAGTTGAGGAGGCTATGCTCAACATGAGTACTGGCAAGGCGCCGGGTATAGATGAGATTTCAAATGATTTTTAAAGAATTCAATGGGACCACATTAGGTACTGTCTGGTGAGGGTCATGAATTGTATGCAACAGGAGGGAAAGTTAGGACAGACACAGCGGACGGGAGTGGTTGTATTGGCACACAAAAAGCAAGAGGGAAGACTATTGAGTGCGTACAGAGCTATTTCACTAACTACAAGATTTTCGCAAAGATACTGGGCAATAGAATAAAGAAGGTGATAGGTGGGGTTATACATAAGGGGCAGATGGGTATTCCAGGAAGAAGTATGAGAGATGGGCATGGCCACATTAGGGATTTTTTGGAGGGTTGCAACGGGGGAGGGCTTTTGGGTATTGATTGGGAAAATGCATATGACTGTGTAGATAGAAACTTTCTGAGGGTTAGTTTGATGCATCTGGATTTTGGCATGGGAGTGGTGAGGTGGGTTGATACAATGTATTCATCTGCAATGGTGCGGGTTCAAATTAATGGCAGGTTGGGTAGGCCTGTCAAGATGGAGAGGGGTTTGAGACAGGGGTGTCCCCTGTCTCAAATATTGTTTGCGTGTATGCAGCATACATTTTATGGGCTCGTTGAGGGGGGACTTTAAATGGGGAGAAGGATGGGTGTATAGATGTGGTGTGGTATGTGAATGATACCACTGTTCTGATAGCTGGGGTAGAGGGCTTGCGTAAAGTGGAGAGAGTGTTGGAGCTTTTGGGGAGGGCGTCTGGAATGCGGGTGAACAGAACAAAATCAAGTTAGCTGGAGGTGGATTCCTGAGTGAGGGGGGGGCTTGGGGTTGGAGTTTGGGTGGGAAGTGATGGTTCGGCTAAAAATTTGTGTGGAGTTATATACATGGAAGATGTGCAGGAGGCTAGACAGGTGAGATCGGAGGTGGTGGTCGAGAAGGCAGTAAAAAGGTTACTGAGTTTACGGGCAGGGGACGTCACCTTACAACAGCGGGCGATAATAGTAAATTCATTAGTTTATAGTAAAGTGTGGAGTATGGCAGTGGTGTATCCATTGAGTTCTCAGGAAGTACAGGAGATTCAGAGGAGGGCATTATGTTATGTTTGGGGCTGCGGGAGGGCATGGCTAAGCAAGGAGGTGGTGATGTCGAATGTATGCAGTGGAGGAGTAGGCCTTTTAGCATTTGGGCCGAAGGTGAAGGCCCTATATGTGTAAGTAAGTAAGTAAGTAAGTAAATTTATTCAGGTATACACAAATACAGTTACATAGAATTATCATACATAGCAGCATATGTGTAGAGAACCTAGGATAACCCAAAAAGTCAGACGGAGTGACTTATTTCCATTGGGGTCCTTTTACCTTATTATTATAATATAAAGGTTATAATATTTTCTTATTATTCTACAATGAAGATAACATCTTATTATCATGCTAAAAAGACTGTCTACTACACGAGGGTCATTAAGACTATCTACAATACGAGGGTCATTACTAGGGATAAGGTAAAATTTACACGTATGTTAGCTAAAAAATAGAAAATCATTCCCCTCCCTTTCTGTAGTTTCATTCATCAGACACTTTTTGGCAGTCTTCTTGAACTGGTTCATGCTATGACTGGCTTTGACATGTGCGGGTAGTCTGTTCCATTCCTTTATTGCTGTACAATAAAAGGTGTTTGACGCCTGGCCACTGACTGTGGGTACTACAAAGTTGTGCTCTCTCCCCTCTTCCCAACCTTGACAAAATTGACAGCAAGATATTCTGGACACTGTTTGTGAGCAATTTTATAAACATGATTTAGCTTCAGTTGTTTTACTCTGTCTTCAACATTCAGCATACCCAAACTCCCTGTAATTACCCGGGCCTTTACATGTTTCTTGGTCCCACCCCCAGGATGAATCTTCCCGTTTTTTGTTCGGGGGATTTGCAGTCTATCTTTCAGTTTTTTTTTTCGGGGAGGTACCTTAAAGAGCGGTGAAAAATCCTTATGGAATTGTAAAAGGGGGCTGGGACATTGGGTCCTGCGAGCCTCAGTAGGTAGACACTGTGCTTGTCTATACGGGGGAATTTCAGTCGGGCATTCGTTTTCTTTACTCCCAATGTTCCATAAATTTTCCCCTGACATGGTAGTGAAGTTTTCTACAGAGCGGCCCCTTTTGGGTTTTAAAGGGCCTTCTACGAGGGGCCCCTTCCGGTTTGGGGGCCTTCTACAGAGCGGTCCCTTGGGTTTTTAAGCCTTCCATGAGGGGCCCCCTTTTCACACCTAGGTGTTTTTTTTTTAACCCGGTTTGACCATGACCTCGCCTCGAGACTACCTCCCCTTGCCCCCCCAAACCCAATCCCCCCAAACTCCCCCACGGCCCCCGCCGCGCGCCCCGCCCCGCGCCCTTCGCGACCCCCCGCCCGCGCGCCCCGCGCCCCCGGCCCGCCCCGCCCCCCCGGCGCCCCCCCGCGCCCTTCGCGACCCCCCCCGCCCCCCGCCCCGCGCCACCCCGGCCCTTTGCGCCCCCCCGCCCGCGCCTTTGCGGGCCCCCTTTCTGCAGCGTCATGGGATCGCCCCCGCGCCTCAAATTTTTTTTTTTATGATCTCCTCGGACCCAATTTTTTTGGGGTTACCCCCCCTTTACCCCCCTCCCCAATTTTCTCGTTTAATACAAGTTTTGGATCCTCCCCCCTATGGGGTTCTCAATATCAAAGTCTCCACTTCCCGGTTTCCCCCTCCCACTTTCCCCCCCAACCCCAAAAAATTTCTCGAAATACAATTTTTTGGTTCCCCCCCCTTTTGGGGGTTTCAAAATTTTCCCCATCCCCCTGGATAAAGTTTTTTGGTTTCCCCCCCAAAGGGGGTTTTCAAAAGTCTCCATTCCTTGGATAAAGGGGTTTTTGAATTTCTCCAATTCTTGGATAAAATTTTTGGGTACCCTCCTTTCCCCCCCAAATTTTCTCGAAAATTTCCTTGACCCCAAAATTCCCTTTCGGATAAAGTTTTTGGAATCCCCCTTGGGGGTAAGCTTTTCAAAATAGATCCTTTTTGGGGGAAATGTTTTACTCAGGCCCAAAACACCCTTCCCCTTATTATTTTAAAAAAAAACTAAAATTTTTTCCCCTCTCATTATTTAAAATTGAACTAAAAAAGGGGTTTTTTAATCGGCGGTCATTTATTCCTTCTTTAAAATTTTTAAATGAACTAAGAAGGGTGTTTACTCGGGGTTTTTAGTTTTCCCTCCATTAATTTAAAAATAAACCAAAAAAGGACCACGCGCAACGGGGAAAATTTTGCAAACTTACCCCTTGTCAGTGCCCCGTATTCCTCTCTTTTAATTTAAAAATAAAACTAAAAAGGACCGGCACACGGTTAAATTTCTTGTCTCCCCTTTTTTATTTAAATTTGGGGGGCCCCTTAGCAGTGAGGTCAACTCCCAAGCTGAATAAAGTCGTTTCCTTTTTTGTTCATTCAAGTTAATAAGGGGATATATTACCTACCTTTGGGGAAAAAACATTTTCATCTTCAAAAAGGGGACAATTTCAGGTAACACAAAATACACAATATTTTTTATTATTTATTATACAAGAATAATATCTATTTTTTTCCTACGTTTAGATGGGTGGAAAATCAGGGGTTTTTCCATAACCCAATTTGATTTTTTGTTTCAAATGATTTCTTTTTTTCCAAAAAAGGGGCTGACAAAACCCTTCTTTTTAAATTCTTACCGTACTATTTGTCCTTTTTCGTTACTTATAGATTACACGCGAAAAATTTTCTTTATCTTTTTTGGGGAAAAAACATTTTTTAAAATCTTGCAGGGTGTTAATAATGGCATAAAATGCAAAGGGAAAATCCCCTTGGCTTGTGACAGTAGTTGATTTTCCCAGAAATTTTGCGAATCCCTTTTAGCTTTCAGGGCTATCAACTCGTAATTGGTTTCACACTTTTTTCGATTTCAAAAAAACCCCCAGCTCCCCTTTTTACTATCTTCATTAAAGGGGATGCTCAGGGGGGAACAATTTGAAAATCCTTAAAACCCTTTAACAATGGTTCATTTTTTAAACCCGGGTTTGTAAAATCTTTACATTTCAAGTAAAATATACGAGCCCGTTTTCGGTTTAAAGAAGTCTTCTTTCATAAACCAAAAAATGTTTTTTTTAAAACTTTAAAAAAAAAAAAGGGTCCCAAATTTCTTTTTAGCTATCTCAAGTTTTTAAAAAACCGAGAAAAAGTGGTTGCTTAATTAAAAAATAAATCTTTTTTGAATTTTCCCAAATCACTCTATCTTGTTTTTTAAATTTGTGTGATATTTTTTAACAAAGGATTTTACTCGCTCAATAAATGCTTTTCATTATTGATTTTATCATATTTCTCAGAATACTTTTTTAATTGCGCAGGAAAACCCCACCTCTGAGTTTCCCTTTTTAAATTCAAGTCATAAAAATTTCAGGGGAAATATATAAAACTAATTTTTACTTTTAGTTTTAAATGGGAAGCCCCCAAAAATGAATGTGGAAAAAATTTATCAATTTACAAAACTTTAAACCTTAAAAAATACCCTTGAGTGTTTTACGCCACCCCATGAAGACATCGGTAAAAAAACCAAACCATTGTCTTGGATATAACATCAAGAAATCTCTAAACCCTTACATTTCCCAACTAAAACATTTCAAGGGTGTTTAATCTTTTTGGGGTGATAGGGCTTTTTTCTCAAAAAATTTTAAAAAAATTGATTTTTTTATCGGTAATTTTGTTTCATCGAGCTTCTTTAAAATATAAAAATAACCCTAAAAACAAAATTTTTTTTCCTTTACATAAAAGGTAAGAACCCTTTTGGGCACATCTTTCGGGAATACTCTCTGTATTTTCAGGGATTTACCCCCCTTTATGGTTGGGGTTTTTGCTAACGTGGAAAGGGGAATCCATTCAATAAAGACAGTGAATCCTAAAAATTCAAACCTTCCTATGCTATTTTTCAAAATTTTGGGAACCCTTTTTTTCAAATTTGAATTTCAACGTTATATTTATCAACATTCAATTTTTTAAAAAATTTTTCCCAAAAATCAAAACGACATGTTATGAAAAAAAAGCAAAAAATTTTCTCTCTCTTGTTTTTACATTTGCATATTAAAACGGGGACAATGGGGCCCCAATTTTAATTTTTGAAATTTAAAGTATGGTCATGGTGTTTATGTTTTTTTTGGGGGTTTTTTTGGGAAGGGGGTTTCCAATAATTCAAAAGTTTTTCTGAAAAAATTCAGGGCCTCATCTCTTTCCTCCTTTTCTTTAGGGATTTATGTTACTGTCTTCAAAAACTTTTTTTTTATTCCATTCCCCATAAAAATTTAAAATGAAATTTTAAACAGCATCCTCCCCCTTTTTACTCTTTATACAAATTTTTTCCTTTGCGTTTTAAAATTATAATTTTAACCCAATGGGCAAGGGCCCTTTAAAGACGAGACTCTTTTTTAAACCTGGGGGAGAGGGGTGTCTAATGAAACATTCAAAATTAAAAAATTACAGGATTATTTCGTTGGAATGCGTATGATTTAAAATTTTTCCAAAGTGTACTTTTTGTTCCTTCCGGGGGGAATACGAAAACCCTGTTTAAATTTTTACAACCATCTTCGTGGATTTTAAACCTTTTCCTGTGTATTAAATTTTCATAAAAAACCCTTTTGACAGTGTTTTCTTTTCCCCTTTTTCTGACATTATCTTTCTAACATCCCCTTTAAAATTTTTGGGATTAAAACCAAATGTTTTTTACATTCAACAATAACGCGCAAATAATGCCTTATATTTTTTATTCCCCTTAGCCCAAAATAGCCATAAATTTTCCTATTTTGGGATCCTTTCTTAATTGATAAACATTTAATGCCCTTTTTTTTTCCCTTTTCTCTATTTCCTAACTTACCAGCGAAAGGGGGAAAATTCATCTAAAGAATTTTTTGCATGATTAAGAAAACCCTTTCTCTTTTTTATTAACTGTTTGGCGAATATGTTTCCATGGCAGGTTTTTTTTATGCTTTGGGTAGGGGGGAAAAAGGCCGAGTCCCAAAAACCCATCATTAATCTCTGGTTTAAATACTTTTTGGGTTTCCCCGCAGTTTTGGGATATGCCACATATGACCCCACTTGCACTCTAAATTCTATTTTTAAAACATTTTTCGATACTGAAAGATTCGATTTGATCTATGATCCAGCCAGATTTCCTGATCTTGAAAATCTGTCTCGTTTCTTTCTAAAATTGTTCCCCCCCAATAAAACAAATATTTCAGGGATTTTTTTCACTTCCCAAACCCCAAACGCAAAAATTTATCAAAAATTGGGTCCATTTTGTCATCCCCCATAGTTTTTGACGTAAGCCCTTTTAAAAATTTATAATTGGGGGGATTTGGAGGACTTTTGCTAGAGGCGATCTATCTACATATCTCGAAATCTGTTCTAAAAAATAACCCCTTATAAACATTTTAAATACATTTTTAAAACTCCTGTTAAAAGATGAAGGAACCCTATTTTTTCCTCACTGTATGTCTACCCCCCAAATTTTTTGGAAATTTTGAAATTAACTTCTGGGGTCTCTCTTCACTATTATCGTTTTCCGGGGAACACGTCTTTCCCGAGGTTTTGGCTTTCATCATCTTGGGGGGGACAGAACCCCCCGACCTCCGCATTGTGAGGTCCCAAAACATAGCACTCTCACCACCAACGGGGGCGTTTGTTTCACAACATACCAGGGTATTTCCGCAGGGGAAAAAAAAAAGCATACCCAATTTAAAACCCCAAAAAAAAATTTTTAAGATTTCAATGAACAGAGGAAAAAAAAGTATTTTCCAATTCATAACCCAAAAAAATTTAAGATTTCAATAAAACAGGGGAAAAAAAAGAATCCAATTCAAAACCCCAAAATTTTTTAAGTTTCAAGGGAACAGAGGAAAAAAAAGCACACCCAATTCATAACCCAAAATTTAAGTTTTCAATGAAAAGAGGAAAAAAAGCCCCACCCCAATTCAAAACCCAAAAAAAATAAAAGTTTTAATGAAAGGGGAAAAAAAAGGGGCAAAACCCAAATTTTCCTCCCCCAAAAAAATTTTAAAGATTTAATAAAAAGAGGAAAAAAAGGCACATAAAAATTCTTTAAACCCAAAATATTAAGTTTTAAATAATAGAACAAAAAATCTTTTCTCGAGGGGAATAGCACAACAAAAGATAAACAAATTGGTTTTCTTTACCTTTTTCCCTAAGCCTTTTTCCCCAAAAAAGATCTACCCCGGGGCCCACCCCTTATCCATTGCAAAAAACCTTTAAATTGCTTTTGTACACCGTTTTTCTCGATTACCAAAAAAACGCGCTTTTCTAATCGAAAATTTCTTTTCCCCAAAATTGCTTCCAAGTTTTTGAATATATGCTACCCCCGGGTTAAAAAAATTCCCAATTAAATTAACGCACTACCCCAGAAAAAAAAATTTCATCATATGCTCCAAAAAAAATTAAATTTTAAAAAAAAACAAAAAATTTTCTAAAAATCTCTCTTCACCAATTACTTTTTTAAACCCTTTTAAAAAATTTCATTATTAACGCCAAACCCAAATTTCACCCCTTTATGCTTCACAAAATTTAACCCAAATTTCACTCGTATGCTTCAAAAAAAATTTAAACCCAAATTTCCCCGTTTGCTTCAAAAAAAATTAAACTGTAAAAACAAAAATTTTTTAAAGGGACAACTTATTTCTCCATGATGTGCGGTTCAGGTTGGAAGATGGGGGCCCTTTAAAACTTAATGGGGGAAATACTGGGGGGGGGAAAGTTTGAGGTCAATCAGGGATGATGGAGGGAAAGCACTGTCCTCGCTCTGAGTTTTCTCATTGAGCTTATTTTGGGGGCCCGCCCCCCCCCCCAACACATGGTGTAATCGGTTCACCCAAAGGTGTTTAAAAAGAAAATTCATGAAAAAACCGGGGTCAAAAAGGTCAGCCGACGCATGTTGTGGGGGTTTTCGCGTTGGAAGTGAGGTCCTTTAATTTTAAATGAGAGGAGACTTTTGTTCTTTTTAAAAATTTAATTTTTTTGGGGAAAAAATTGAGCTCAGCAGGGGATGGAAGCATTTGCCCTCACTTGGAGGGACTCATTGTGGGTCCCCCCAACAATGGTGTAATGCGGTTCACCCCTTTAAGGTAGTTTAAAAGAAAATCATCGCCTTACCGAAAAACTGGGTAACTCAGGACAGACAGGGGCCCCATGAATCCCGGTTTTCACCCCAAAGGGGTAAAACCAAACACCTGCAAAAATCGGACAGACAGGCGCCATGAAATGGGGGGGAAAACCACAGATAGAAAATAATCCCAAAGTATATCCTTACTAAAAAACCCCTAGGAAATCGTCACCCAAAACCCAAAAATTTTGGTGAGGCAATCCTGTTTCCACTTTAAAACTGTGCCCTTCTTGTTAAACTAAAAGTATTTTTTAAAATCTTAAAAACCCCAATTAGATTACAGTGTAAAAGGACGCCTCTCTATGGTAACACCCTTTTTATTTCATTAAACTTAAAGAGGGGAAGTTTTGATTCATTTTAAAAAAATTAAGGAGAAGTTGTTAAATTTGAAAAACTTTTCACTTGCTGATTTTTAAATATTTTCGTTACCCATCAAAGGATTTCTTGCCGGTTTTTTCGAAAAGGGAAAAATCTTTAAATTTCACATAAAAAATTAATAAAGTTTACCCGAAAAATTTTCATCCCCATTATAATAGGGCGGGGTTGACTAAACCCCCCTTTAGAACAAGATTCAGAGAAAACTCAAAAATTAACATTAAGTAACGATTTTATCGACCCGCAGAATGTCTTGCATCCCTGATAAAAAATAAAATTAATTATTTTTTATGATTTTTTAAAAAAAAGAGGTAACAGTGAAATTATTCTCGAATGTTTTACAAAAGGGTTTAGACATCTTTTAAGCAAATTCTGATTACTAAAAATTATATTTCAGGGGGGAAAGATATAGTGTACCATGGTTTTTAAACGCCACGCATTTTCCCTTTATTTAAAATGGGGTCTTGGACAATTTAGAGATTCTGGGGCGACAAGTTTTCGGAAAAAATAAGGAATTTGTAAATATATATAAATCTGCTATAAAACGTTTCAGCCTTTGGTTATTTAAATTTTTAGACTTGGGTTAAATACACCCGAAGCATTACAGTTGCGAAACCCAAAGTGTTACGGGAGGATTTCCCACGAAATTGTATACCAATGGGGGCGAGCAAAATTAATTGAAAAAGGGTTTTTAGAGATCCCCGGATTGTGGGGGCATTCTTGGTGTAAAAAAGTTTATTTTACAGCTGGGGAAAAAAAATCGATCCCTCCATAACCCTTTAAAAAGGGCAGAAATTTCTTAAAATTTAGAAAAATCCCAAACTTTATACGTTTTTTTAAAACCCAAAAAAGGGTTTTTTTCGTTTGGAAAAAAATTGCTCCTAAACCCCCGAGTGTTTTTAACCCGTGATTTGGGTGATTTTGTCTAAATTTATTTCCGATTTTTAATGAAGGATTTAAATACATTCTTTGTGTGTATCGATGTTTTTTTTAAAAATTTTACAAGCAGTACTATGAAAAAAAAAGACGGGCCGAGCCTTTCCCGCATTACAAAACATATTGGAGAATGAAAAGGCGAAAAATTTTATCGAGTTTTTTTACGGGTAAAAAACAGGGGGTTTCTAAAAAAACAGGTACAGAAAAAATAGCAGGTAAGCAATAAAGTTATATCATGTATTTTCGAAAAAAACAAAAGCTTCCATTTTGGGGGGGGGGGGGAGAGGAGGCTTGCAAACGATGAAAAGTAAATTATACAAGTATAGACAAGTGCCATAAATTTAATTATTCAAAAGTGTTAAATGAATTAAATAGATTTCGTATTAAATTTATCTCCCCACTCGGGGGTTTTGGGGGTTTAAAAACCCCCTTGCAAAATCCCTGGTATTTCGCATTTAAAGTTTTAAGGAACCCGTTTCGGATAAATTATAAAAATTGGGAAAATCCCAAAAAGGGGGAAAAGAATCAGTAAGAAAAATTTGGTGTTGGAGACACAAAAGAGTGACCCCTTAGCGACATCCGCGTTTAACCCAGGGTTTTCACACAAAAAAACAGAGGAAATATTTAAAATATTAGAAAAATTTAAAAATTTTCAAATTTTTAAAAAAATTTACCTTTGAAAGATTTTGAAAAGGGGAAAAATTAAAGGAATATTTTTTTTCGCCCAAGAATTGACCCCCGTCATTTCCACCTCCCGAATATATTATCGACAGGGGGATTGAAACCGGGAAAAAAAAAATTTGGTTTGGGAAATTTCGCATATTTGGTATCTTAAAAGGTTTGATTCCCCTTTTAATTCGTGGGTAAAAAAAGGAGATTTGTTGAAGGGAAATGAAAAAAACCCTTATTAGAAAATTTAAGAATTAATTACCCTTATTTAAAAAGTTTTCCCCCGGGAATCATCGGAAAAAGGGTTTTTTACAAAAGTTTTAAAAAAACCACATAAGTTTTTATCGTGGGGATTTTCAAGAATTTTATTAGAATTTAAAAAACCCTTTTTGACCCCCAAAAAAATTTTTAAAAAAAAACAAGAACGAGATTTTTAAAAATTAGCTTTTAAGGAAAAAACGGTTTTCAGCGTAAAAAAAAATATTTGCTGATTTTCAGAGGTGGAAAAACTTCTTGGCATTATATTACCTCTAGCAGTAAAATTTTTATTTTTGAGATTGTTTTAATTTAAATCATGAAAGAAATTTTTCTTGTACCCAATTCAGTTTTGAATCGGAAAAACCCCTCGAGTTAGTAAAAACGGGAGGGGGGGGTGAGAAATTTGGGAAGGGGGTTGGGGGTGGTGCATGGGTTGAAGGTGGTTTTAAACGAAGTTTAAGACTAAATCCCGTAGGCAGGGCAAAACCCCCTGCTCTCACCCCGGGGAAACCTCAGAAAAACCCCGATTTGTCAAGATTCTTTCAACATAAGGTGAGTGCGAGAAAAAATAGAATATGGGGAAATCAATGTTGGTTTATTGCAAAGAAATCCCTTTGGTGAGTTGGGATGAGAAAAGGTGGGCTTTTACCCCATTATGGGCGTTTTATTAAGAAAAATTAAATGTTTTTTTAGAAAAAAAATGTGAATCAGCGAGAAGAATGTTCTTTATTACTTTAAAAGAAAATAAAACATTTTTTTAAAAATTCAGGTATACATTTTTATTTTTTGAGGGGAAAACAAAAATGAGGGGGAAAAAATTATTACATAAAGGAGGCGGTTTGTAAGGAGAGAAACATGTGGAATCATATTGGTGATATATAAAAATGTGTGTGTTATGTTTTTATCAGTGTTTTGTTATAAGGGGTTTTAGAGTTTGGTGAACGTCTTTTATCCGGTTTGGGGGTTTTTTGCGATTCAAGTCTCGATTTATTTCCCTCCAATACCCCTTTGGCTTTCCCAAATAAATTATATTTTCCCCCTTTTTATTAGATAATAAAAATTTTATTATGAGGTTGCTCTGAAAAATATAATTTTTTTCCCCAAAAGCATTTTTTACCCCAAAAGAAATTTTAAGATATGTTTTAAATATGAGAAAACTTTCAGGGAAATAAAAATATGCATTTAAAAAAGATATGAGCAAAAAAATTTTTGGGGGTGATATGGGCAAGGATTTTTTGAGGGAATAAATGAGGTATTAATGCAAAAACTCTTTTAAAAACAGTTAAACCTACCCCGGGTTTATCATCCCCCCAAAAAATCAATTGTTTTTCAAAGTTATCCAGGAAAAAAACAGAGTGGTCAATTTAAATTGAAAAAAAAAAAAATTTTTTTACCCTTTTGATATTACCAGTGTGCTTTTGTGGGGTTGGAATTTGATAAAGAAGGGGAAACGAAAAAGTTTGGGTTCCAGGGAATGAAATTTTGTTGTCTTTACCCAAAAAAAAAGGGGATTTTTTTTTTAAAAGAGTTGGTGTGAAGGCGGTAAAACCCCCCCCGATCCCGAATCAGGATTAATTATATGTTAAAAATATAGGATTTGATTGATCCCCTTAATTTTGGCGATCGGTTTGGGATCTCTTTTGGGGGGTAGTTTTTATTTAAAAACATTAAGACTAATTATGACCCCACAAAAAGTATAAACCCCTTAAAAAAAAGATAATTGATCAAGTGGAAAATATTAAGGGTCGCTGTCAGAAAGGAAAGGTTTAAATTTAAAATTTAAAGATAAATGTTCTTCTGTTTGTGTTTTTTACATTTAAAACCTATAAAACGAGGTGAATGATCAAGTTTAATTAATATTGAACGAACCGTCAAGATGAGAACCGTTTTTTCCTCCTTTTGTGGAATCATTCCTGAAACTCTTTGATTTCTTTGAGGGGTGAAAGGGGGAGGTTTTTGGTGTATTATTTATTTCAAACTAGAAGGGGGGGGGCGGAGGATTATTGTCATTTCTCGGTGGGTTTGGGCCCGAAAAGCATTTCCATTTTTTATTGAATTTCCTTTTCTCCGGGGGAATTTTAAAAAAAAGGGGAAAATGTGTTGAAAAAGAGTTAATAAAGGTATTGCATTGAAAAAAATTTTGCGAGGGAAAAGGAGGGTAGAAACATTTAGGGTGTCCGGGGCAGAAGTTATTAACCCGGGGGAAGTAGAAAGATTGGTTTGAAAAAGATTTTAAATTTAAAAATAATAAAAGAAACTGGAAAAATTTAATTAATTTTTTGTTTTTTTGTTAACTGTCCCTATTGTAGTATGTCGGCTGGTGCTCTTTACCCTTACACCCGGGGGGACTCAAGCCCCCCCTCCCCACTTATTCCATTCCTAATGATGGATTTCCCCAAAATTTCCAGGCATACCATTATTTAATCCCCCAAAAGCAGCTGCGCACCTGTGAAAATATTACCAGTAAATTTAAGGATCTGTAAAATTTTTTGAATTTAGAATACAAAGTTCAAAAGGGCATTTTTAGATTTAAGAGTCTGGCCTTTGGAAAAGAACATAAATATAACAAAATGAGGATGGGAGTTTTACTGGGGGGACGGAATAAAGGGCCCTATTTGTGAACTTATAAGGGCAGGGCAATATTTAAATTTTGTGTGTTTGTATTTTCAATGAACCCAAATTATAGAATCGAATCCATTTTTTTTCATTTTTACGGGTTATATTAAACTGCTTAAACATTTATCCCCATCAAAAATTTGTTTCTTGGGGGAAAAATAGCATTTCTTTGTAATAAAGGGCCCCGCAAGTAGTACTATTACAAAAGCTGGGTTTAGATGATATTTTAAAAAAGACGAAGGTAAAAATTAAAAGAATGAAGTGAATACTTGTTTCCCTTTTAAGCTGGATGTAGTTTGTTTTCACGAAATTTTATCCTGGGTAGTGTGAAAGTCGATTGGGGCCCGAAAAAACATTCACCCGAAAGGGTAATTTGATCCATTAAACGGGGAAAAAAAATTTAAAAATAATAATTTTTTCCATTAAATTATGGATTGATAAGTTTTTCCGTATACGAATGATTAATTGCATTGAATTAAGCATAGGGGGAAACCCCCGGGGGTTTTGGGGAAAATCTGTTCAAGAAACATTATTTTTAAAACTTTTTATTCTGACATTAATCAAAAACAAATTTATCGCAGATTTAAACCTGGGGGACAAATCATACCCGATAAGAAATTTTTTATATTGTTGATGGGAAGACATATGTTTGGAGGATATAATTTTAATCCCCTTTATTTTTAACATGAAAATTTGAATCATTTGGGGTTAAAAATTAATTCAGAAATGATTCCCTTTAAAATTTGGGCTTTTAAGTTCCCACCCCGGGAGTAGGTTATATTACCCCTACCCTTTAAATCTCTGGGTTTGGAGGGGCTGATTCTGATTAATACAAGAGTTTTCTCCCAAAGGGAGAAAATATATTAGGTGTTGCCCGGAAGTGAAAAAAGGGTTAAAAATGCATTTTCTGTCGAGAAGAAAGGTAATTTGGAAAAGATATACATTTGGGGTTAAAAAAGGAAAAATGAGAATAGAATTTTCTGAAGTTTTTTTACCCCCCAAGCTTTTAAAAAAAAAATAAAAAAAACAAATCTCCCCCTTTAATTATTTCAAAAAAAAATATTTTAAAATCATCAAAAATGTTCCTAATTTCCCCTTTTCCAAAAAAAAAAAATTTATAATAAAAAAACCAAATTTTAAAAAATTAAAACCCCAAAAAAACCCCCCCCCCCAAAATTAAAAAAATATTTTATTTTTAAAACCCCCCCCCCCCCCCAAAAATATTTTTATTTCCCCCTTCCCCCCCCCCCCCCCCCCCCCCCCCCCCCCCCCCCCAATTTATATTTTGGAAAATTTTTCCGTTAAAAAATAAAAAGTTTTTGGGTTTAAAAAAATTAAAATTTTTCCCAAAATTTTTAAAATTAAATAAATTTTGGGCATTTTTCAATATTAAAAATATTTTAAAGTGTTTTGGGGGGATTTAAAAATTTCAAAATAATTTTGAAAAATTTTTAAAAAGGAAATTTATTACGGTTTTAGAGGTTTTAAACGGGGGGAAAAAAAAGGGCGGGCAAAGGTATAAGTTTTCTTAAAAATTTGCCCCTGCGGGAAAAATTTTCATTTTGTTTAAAAATTTTTTTCAGGGGAAAAAATTAAAGTTTGGGGGTTTAAAGAAATTTCCCCCTTTTCTTTCAATAATTCCCCTCAAAAGGTTAAGTGATTTGGTTAATTTTTCGTGGGAATTTTTTTGGAAAAAAAACTTTTAAATTAAAAAGGAAATTTTAGGTGGGGAAGGGGGTTTTTAAACCAAAAATTTTTTAAAGAAATTAACCGATAAAAGGGCCTTTATTTTCTTCTTCTTAATTTTGGGGAATTTTTTCCTTTGGAGGGTTTCGAATAAAGCGGTTTTGGTTTTTCGGAATAAACCCCGGAAAAGGGAAATGATTTTGGTTTTAAAGGGAATTTTTTTAAATTTAAAAAACCTTTTACCCATAAAAATTTTGGGGTTGGTGTTGTATTCCTAAACAACTTTTTATTCAAAAAAAGTTAGCCTTTTCTTTTCCCAAACAGGTGGTTTTTTCGCCAATCCCCAAAAATAATTGCGGGGTTGGGCCCCTTTTCCCCCCTCAAATGAAGGGGGAAAAGTTTTTTAGTTGGGGTTTTTAGGCGGGGAAAAGCCCTTAAAAAGGAGATGGGTTTTTATTACCAAAATTCCCCCAAATTTAATTGGATGGGATTCCCCCCATTTTTTAACCAACCGGTTTTCCCCCCCCGAAGTTTAGTTATAAAAAGTGAGTAGGAAGGGTAATGGCCCTTGGGGCTGAAGGGAAATTTTAAAGGAAAAAATTAAACCTTTCTTATTTTTGGTAAGGAAATTTCCCCCTTTTTTAAGAAATTGAATTTTTGTATTTCCCGGAAAAGTAAAGGCCCCGAAAAAATAATTTAAAAAAAAAAAATAATTGTTTTTCTTAAGAGTTTTTTTGAAATTTTTTGTTTTTTTCCTGATTTTATTAAAAAAAATTTTCAAAAAAAAATTTTTATTGTGGTTTCCCCCAAAATTTCTTTTTAAAGAATAAAAGGTTTTACATTTTAATTTCCCCTTTTCTTTGGGTAAAAGGTTGACGGGCCCTGTTTGGGGCAAAATGATTTTAGGAAAAGGGCGCGGGACCCTCCCACTGCTATGTCCCCTTATTAACTAAAAAAGGGGAGGGCTGATTCAGGTGTGTGCGCGTGGTCCTTTTTTGTTCATTTAACCCTTTAAAGAGAGGGGAAAATTTTAGTTCATTTTAAAAAAATAAGGGGAAGTGTTTTAGACCCCGTGTAAGCATGGCCCCCTAGGAGGGTTCATTTGAATGCTTTACCCCCCGGGGGGGGTTTCCCCAAAAACTTGATCCAAGGAAATTTTGAAAACCCCCTAGGGGGGAACCAAAAAATTGGTATTTCGAGAAAAAAATTTGGGGGTTGGGGGGGGGGGTGAAAGTTGGGGGGGGGTAATCCAAAAAAAATTTATCCAAGGTGATCATAAGAAAATTTAAAAACCCCCATGGGGGGGAATCCAAAAAATTGTATTATTTGAGAAATTTTTTTGGGTTGGGGGGGTTTAAAATGGGAGGGGGAACCCCTTTAAAAAATTTTATCTGAAAGGGGATGGGAAGTCATTTGGGATTGTCGAAAAAAATTTGGGGGAAAAGGGGGGAAGGGGGAATTTCCCAAAAAATTTTATCCGAGGAGATCATAAAAAATTTTTGAAAAACCCCCTAGGGGGGAATCCAAAAAATTTTATTATCGAGAAATTTTTTGGGGGGGGGGGGAAAAAGGAAAAGGGGGGATCAGATGAGATCATAAAAATTTTTGAAAAAACCCCCTAGGGGGGGGGGAAACCAAAAAATTGTATTGCGAGGAAAAATTTTTGGGGGGGTTTGGGGGGTGAAAAATGGGAGGGGGGGTCCGAGGAAGTGGGGGGGCTTTGAATTTAGAACCCCATAGGGGGGGATTTTCCAAAAAATTGTATTATCGAAAAAATTTTTGGGGTTTGGGGGGGGGTTTAAAAAGGAGGGGTACCCAAAAAAACTTGATCCGAGGAGTCATAAGAAAAAAAAAAATTCGAGGGCGGGGGCGATCCGGATGACGCTGCAGAAGGCGCAGCAGAAGGCGCAGGCGGGGGTCGCGAAGGGCGCGGGCGGGGCGCGCGGGCGGGCGCGCGGCGGGGGGTCGCAAAGGGGCGCGGGCGGGGGCGCGGCGGGGGGTCGGGGGGGGGTGGGGGGTATTGGTTGGGGGGTCAAGGGTGAGGTAGTCTCGAGGGCGAGGTCATGGTCAAACCGGAAGTAACACCTAGGTGTGAAAAGGGGACCGCTCAGTGGAAGGCTTAAACCGGAAGGGACCGCTCTGTAGAAGGCCCTAAACCGGAAGGGACCGCTCTGTAGAAGGCCCTAAACCGGAAGGGACCGCTCTGTAGAAAACTTCACTACTGACATGCATGGGTCAAAGGGGATTCCCAGATATTTTACTGATGAAACCAAAGTGATGGACTCCCCATTACACTGAACATTAAAATTATTTACCCTTCTCAGTTTATGTTTCGTGCCAAAGAGAACGGCTTCAGTTTTCCCTAGGTGTAATGATAGTTTGTTGTCTACTAACCATTTGCTGCAGGACTCCAGTTCCAGTTTTAAAAAAATTTTAGCAATTATCTTGTGGGTCTTTCCTGTCACTAACAGAGCACTGTCATCTGCATACAGTAGGAGTTTGCACTTGACACTGATAGGCATATCATTGACATAACATAAGAATAATAAGGGACCCAGAATACTACCTTGGGGAACTCCACATGTTATCGGCAGAGGTTTTCTGATTCCGTTTTGTTGATTTTGACTATTTGTCTCCTGTGCTAAGGTAGAACTTAAACCTTCTACAGAACCTATCCCGATAGCTTGAATTTATTACATAATTATTGTGGTTGACAGTATCGAAGGCCTTTTCAGGTCTAAGGTTACCATACCTATGAGGTTCCCTTTTGACATTTCAGTTCTCAGGTAATCCATCAGATTAATAAGGGAGGTATGGGTTTTTGAGTAGGATCTTCTAAAGCCCGATTGATAGCTATGGAGAATGCTGTTGTCATTAAGGTACTTAACTACTTGAGAATCACCCCCCTCTCCAGAATTTTGGGATATTTATACTGAGTATACTAACTGGTCTATAGGTTGCATACATCAGACCTATTATTTTTCTTGAAGACAGGAGTAAACTCTGGCCTCCTTGAAACCCCTCCGGTACGGTATTAGTGGTGATTGATAGATTTATTATGTGAGCAATAGGGATTGACAGTTCAAAGAGCACCATCTTTTAGGAAAATTAGACGGGATGTTATCAGGGCCCGTGCTCTTAGTTGGGTTTAACCTGCTTAGTTCTTTTTGAATGAAGTCATGAGATACACTTACTAGTTGACAACTGTTTTGGGGGTTTCCCCTTTATTGGTATAGTATGTTTGAAACTTATCAGAGTCTGTTTTTAAAGATATTTGATGCAGCTGGTAGTTTACTTACTAGTTGTTGATGCAACAGATGGGGCAGTAGGAATTAAAGCAATTTGCCACCTTAGATGTTTCGTGGCATACCTCATTATCGATAGTGAGTACTATGTTAGACCTATCTACTGGCTTATGGCTATACCCCAACTGTTTTAGTTGTTGCCAGAGCTTTCTGGGGTTATGCTTATACTCTTCAATTTTTGAGCAATAGTGCTTTGCCTTTGCTCCTTTTATAAGCCTCTGTACTCTGTTCCTCACCCTTTGGAATTCATTTAGTGCTGCAATATCTGTCTGTTTGCTTTAAATCTTTTTAGCAGCTGGTCTCTGAATTTCATATTATCTAATATCTCAGTAGTCATCCAGGGTTCAGTTCTTCGTTTAATCCTAACCTCTTTAACTGGTGCAATAGTATTAAGAATGGTAGTGAACATTGTTTTGAATTTTTCCCAGGCATCGTTTACGTCCGTGCAACTTGTTATCTCTGTCCAGTCACATTGTGTAGCCTATTACCAGTGTTTCTTTACTGTAGTTTCTAGTTGACATCATTTTTATTGTCCTGTGTAGGCCTATCCTATCCTAGTGATTTTCCTGGTGCAGTAAATGATAGAAATGATCACTAAGACCTGTGGTAATGACGCCTGACTGACTAATGTTCTCAGCGCGGTTACAAAGTATGTGGTCAATTAGGGTGGCTGAGAACTGTGTGATCCGGTTGGTGTATTAATTAGTTGGGTGTAGCTATTTAATCCTAGAATTTGCTTATACCTTTTGCATAGCCCGTTATTTTGCCGCTGAAAACAGATATTGAAGTCGCCCAGTATTATTGTCTCGCAATGTTTTCAACTCCGGACAAGACTCTGGAAAAGTCTTCTAAGAACTGGTCCTGGGTAGGGGGGCGGTAACTAGTTCCTACAAAGAGGGGTTTGGTCTTGGGAAGCAGCACTTCAACCATAGAATCTCCAGTTTATTGTTATTTAAATCAGGTCTTGGGTTGTAAGCTAATTTCATTTTCTAATGTAGGCACATACTCCACCACCCTTTCTGTTCCTATCTAAGCGTTTTATATTGTAACCTTCTATTTTGACCTCGTCGTCAGTCACCGTATCACCCAACCAGATTCAGAGATGGTTATAACTGCCGCCCAAATTTTGTTAGCTAGAATCCTAATCTCTCCCAATTTAGGAAGAAGTGATCTTGCTTTGGGACATGAATAAAGTAAAGGGCCCTTTTTAAATAAAACAATCATAATCATCAATATATGGCAATGGGTCATTTGTTTTAAAAAATTGGGTAAATCAATGTCATCACTGCTAAAGGGAAACTGTGCCAAAGTGCATTTGTTACACACAAAATGAATTCTGGCACCGTTGCTATAATTGTACATACATCCATCATGCACCCACCCCTACACTTTTAAATTTTCATAAGGTGCCTTTTCTGTTTTTCATGCGTACTTTAGTACAGTGTATGCACCTGTTTGGTAGTGTTTGAGTTTAATAATGGCTGTATTGTCTCACATTGACCTTGAAATGCATTACATATGGAGTTAAGGTTATCATCCCTAGTACTAGACCGTCATTATCGCCGTCATTTATCTGTCTGTTTTGCCTCTGCACAATAGTTTGAGGTCCTGGATTAATTTGGATATACCACTAAGAGCGTAAAATAAGAGCTGTGTGCCCCTGTTTTTGTTTGGGTATGCGGTGTTGCCATACCTTGCGGCGATAGTGAGGTTTACTTTTCTGGTAGGATGGCAACTGTTGGGCTTTTACTGTCCAGGGCGCGTTACCCATTCACCTTTTCCAACCCCCATGATGATTTCTTTCTTCATGGAATTGAAGAAGAAATATAAATTTTAATTATGGCAGCCTGTACCCCCTAATGCCTGCCATTTTCACTCTTCGCTCTTTTACTCAAAATACAATAATATTTATTTCTCTTTTCCAGTCCCCAGTACACTTAGTATCTGCTTTAGCAATCACACTGAATTACTAGTAAAATTTCCTCTTCAAAACCCCCCTTCACTGCTCACTTTTCCCTTAACTTCACAAAACCCTTACAGTTAACCTCTTCAAAACCCTCTTCACTGCTCACTTTTCCCTTAACTTCACAAAACCCTTACAGTTAACCCCTTATTACACACTCCCCCACCCACCTCACTTCACAGTCTGGCTTCACCAATTAACTTCTAACTCCTTTCCATTCTGGTAGACCAGAAAAAGGTTTAATCAATGGTTTTATCCTTCCAAATCCCCTCAATTCCATTTATTGGGGGTTGTGTCGTGTTGTTGTCTCCTGACCTGGTCTGCTGAGGTCAGCCATTTTTAAAACACTGAGGGGAGAAAAGCCACCTGACTTTCTTGATTTTATAGATATATTTGGCTTTTTCTGCTATGATTCTCTCACTGTATACTGGTCAGCTGAATATTTGGTCAGCTTACTAAAAAAATTAACCTTGACTATTAACTATTCAGTTTTTTTTCCACGACTGGCACTGAGGGATAACCGTCCTATACCTTGGAGTTTTGTACTGTTGATTTGACGATGTCTCCTGTGTTTCCCTCTCGTTAGCACTGGTACAGGTGATATGATGGTGGTACAGATATGATGCTACTGTCAACAGATGAACATCAGCAAAGATGAGAATTTCACCTCGCTAGTTGTACGTCTGGCAGTAGCTGCTGTTTGGATGCCGGTCAGCCATGTTTAAAGGCTCAAATTTTTCCCTCGTTTGGCACTGAAGAAAAAAGTCCTACAGACCTGTCATTTCCTTGGAGATTTAGTTGATCAGGTTTTCTGCCATGTTGTCTTCCCGTTAAACACTGGTGCAGTTGATATGGAGGTCAGTTATTTCATTGTAGTGGAAAACGTCTCGTGTCTGGTTCACGTCTGGCAGCAGGTCTGGTACTTGAATGCCGGTCCCTCTTCTGTCATATTTAGTCCATTTCGTTGTCGTCACCGTCAGTTTTTATGTCACTATAGTTTACTTGCATGTTGTTGCAGCAGTACTTGCAAATTTGGCCATCACTGAAGTTCAGATAGGCCCAGGGGACGGCAAGATATAGGAGCAGCCTTGTTGCTGCTTGCTGCGGCTGCAGCTGCCCACTGCCCGCTGCCCATGCCCGCTGCCCGCTGCCTTGTGATGATTTGCTATTATCCCATGTGATGACTTGGAATTAGTCAGACCTTGTGATGACTGAGGACGGTCATGGGAGATGTAGAAGCCTCAGTGCGGAAGCTGGGATGTTCGGCGATAACCTCACAGCGGTACTGACCAGAGGCAGACACTGCCAGTCTTGTTAGTGACAGTGTCACTCGTTGCTCGTTACGGAACACCTCCCATCCATTTGGCTCTGGCTCGAGATGGTAACTCCATAGACACTTCTTGAAGTGTGAAACAGAGGTTCGTTAGGGCAGGGGGGAAAAGAGGGGTTAG
>NC_069472.1:7452246-7479900 GCF_026875155.1 Cherax quadricarinatus
AATTATAGGTGAAGGAATCTCAAAAATTTATGAAATAGCTAATGGTCTAAAAATACCAAAAAAACTTAGTCTGTTAATTGCTTTAAAATCCGAAATACTTTTTACAATTCAAAAAGGGAAAACCAACTTTATTCAACTAAAAATATGTTGGTTCTCATTCCATGAAAACTTGGTTGATTCGCCTTCCCTTCTTAAGACTTTTAAATCAAAGATGAATTTAAAATTCTTGATACAGTAATAAACTTTTGATAAATAAATTCCCCAAAATGCTGACGGAAAAATTGTGTCTGATTAGATTCCTTGTAAAAATATTGCGATAAAGTATTATTACTGTCAAAATGTAAAAGGTCTCGGAACTAAGTTTAAAAAACAACACAAAGATAGCTTTAGAATGGACAAGTTTTTTAATGCTCTATTATTCACGTGAAGATTTTTAACCATCAATTGACTTTAAAAAAGACTGAACAAGTTATATCAAGCAAGTCCATGGTCGACAGGAATATAATAGAATCATGTTACATAAAAGCAGTTTTGAAAATAATATGAATATTTCTTTGGCTTATATATAATATGCATTAATTTATAATTAATAAAATTTGTGAAGAATTTAATGATACATTAGACAAGTAAGAAGTCTTAATGCTTAGGTAGAGTATCAGTTGTGTTTACAGGTCGGGTGTTGTGAAATGACTGTGAAGAGTATAGCCTTGCCCTACATGCATTCTGATGTTGCTTTATTTTATAGTTCCCTTGATAAGGGTGAAAAGTCACGAAATGCTTGGTGAATTTCCTCTATTTTTTCAAATGGGATTGTTCTGCATATTCGTACATACAATATTTTTTTTTATTAACATATCAGCCGTTTCCCACCAAGGCAGGGTGGCCTGAAAAAAGAAAATCTTTCATATTTACCCCATCACTGTTTTGCCAAGACATGCTTACACTACAGTTATAAAACTGCACATTAAACCCCTCTTCAGAGTGCCGGCACTGTTACTTCCCTGTCTCCATGGAATCATGTCCGGCCTGCCGGGTTTCCCGAATCCCTTCATAAAATGTTACCTTGCTTACACGCCAACAGCACGTCATGTCCTAAAAAACCAGTGTCCTCATTCGCCCTATCTACATGATTACGTATGCTTGCTGGTAGTCCAAGAGCCATGCACACAAACCTAATTTACCCCCTCCTACTCCATCCTTTCCTAGGCTGACAACTACCCCGCCTTACCTCAACTACAGATTCATACTCACTCCCGGAAGTATTCTATTTCGTTCTACCCATGTCCAAACCAATACCCTCAATATCCCTCCTCATGCCCTGGGATAATAGTTTGTAATCCCACACCTCCTAAATCTCCAAACACTGCCCATTACATTCACACCAACATCACCCTCAGACTGGTCATCTCCACTGCCTCCAGCCTTCCTCCTTGTTCAGCATTCAGAACTCATGTCTTTACAAACCGTACAAGAGCGTTGGTGTACTATACTCTCATACATTTCTCTCTTGCTTTTGCATAAATAATGTTCTTTGTCTCCACGACTCGTCAGTGGCACCACTTACCTTTTCCCCTCGTCACTCTATGAGTCACCTATCCTTCATAGACGCGTCCACTCCCAGATATCTGAACACATTCACCTCTCCAGATCTCTCCTCAAACGTGTCAATTTCCGTTACCTAATTTTTGTTGTTTCCTCATCCTTACTCTTCTATATCACTTTTAACCTTCCTTCTTTTACATACCCACCAAACTCATCAACCAGCCTCTGCAACTTCTCTCAAATCTCGCAAAAGCAATTGTTTTATATATACATATATATTATATATATATATATATATATATATATATATATATATATATTATATATATTTATATATATATTATTATATATATTATATATATATATATTTATATATAAGATCACAATAAGATTCACAGTAAAAGGTGATTTCAAAACAACCACTCTGAAAGGAATAGAGAAATTCCAAGCGCTTTCGGTGGACTTACTCACATTATAAAGGAACTATGAATAGTGAATCTTGGTCATAAAAAGCAGTTTTTGAAAATAATATGAATATTTCCTTTGGTTTATATAAATTAGATCCATTTATAATTAATAGAATTTGGAAGATTTAAATAATACACTGCGACAATAATTTTTAAATTTTCTTGGGTAGAATAGCTTGGGGGGTGAGTTGTGCAAAGGACCTATCCAACGTTGGCTCGCGCGCGTCACGTGTTTAACCGTTGTGGGATCTGATAGTGAGGTGCTGGCCGGACACCTTATATAGTCTTCCTTGGATGTTCCTTTCAATAGTTCCTTGATAATGTGAGTAGTCACGAAAGCGCTTGGAATTTCTCTATTCTTTCAGGAGTGTTGTTTTGCATATATAATATATATATATATATATATATATATATATATATATATATATATATATATATATATATATATATATATATATATATTATATATATAAAGAGTGTAGCATTTTACATACCTGTTCACAGCTAAGAATACAGAACTCAGGTTTATTTCTTTCCTGACCATTGTAAATCATGAATGGGAGGATCACATGATAGCAGCGGCAACGCCGATTAGCTGTTTGGAGGCGACATCGCTTTAGCTTTGCTTGGCTAAAGAGAGAAATATCGAGATCGTTATCCCCATACTCAATCAGATTTCATGTATTATCTCAAGAGTCTCTGTATTATAGAATATCCTGGGTCTAGGGTGCTAAGACTGATATTTATTAGAATGTATGAAGTACCTGGTGCTTCCAGGCTATGTGCTGCCATGCTTAGGCGCCACAACCAATAGGAAAGTACTTTAGTATTCCAATGCCTGGTGTTTCCAAGTATTTCTTCAGCTCTACTACTAAGTTACTTTCATATTATTATTGATACTGCCTAGTGCATCCTTCTACTTACGCCAGGTATCTATTAATTTAGATAATGACTAGCACTTTCAGGACGTGGTGTGTGTGTGTGAGTGTGTGTGTGTGTGTGTGTGTGTGTGTGGTGTGTTGCGGTGCTGTCATACATGCCAACCAACACGGCTTCAGTGATAGAAGAATCCTGTATCATACACCTTTTTGGAGTTCTACGACGAGATAATATAGAAGTAGACAGAGAAAGAGGTATGGGTACTATATTGCATTTTTTCAAGCATGATGTCTTGGAAAACTGAAGACTTTGGTGTTACCCCAGTTGCACCTGGAGATGCTATCAAGCTCAGGGGTCTGTGTTTGTGGCCAGAATCAACCAGTTTCATGAAACATAGCAACAGCGTATGAAATTGTTGAGGACTTGCAATACGAGATTCGAATGTAGGGTGGAGAAGCACATAAATTCTCTATTACTAACAAACACAAGGTAACATTAAATGTAAAATACTTGAGGACACCTGAGGAGGCCAAAACTTGTGTGTCAAAATGGCTTCACATGTTTTGTCACCAGATGTATACCTGACAAATCTCTCTGAAAACGATTTGTCAGGTGTGACACAATGTTTAAGTGTTATGCCTTTGGTCATAACACCAACAAATGCAGTACTCAAGGGAATGATTTGTTAGCATTTGCTATCGGCCAACATTCTTATCGAGACTGCTATTAATAAAAAATACATACCAAATGTGTCCTCTGCACGGAAAAATCATGCTGTTTCTGCAATTTGTCTTGAAAGAGAAAAAGAAAATGCAGAAAATTATTGAAGCAAAGAAAACTGTCCCACTTCTAAGAGACTATCCCCAGGCCCAGCCAATGATGTCCCAAACTTCCTTCCCAGTCTGCCTGGATCAAGTATGGGACTCCCAGGTCTCTACCAATGGTTCCAATGTTGGAATTCTGCCATCCTTGGAGCGCCACATTCTAAAAATCTCCTTCAACATTACACTAAGCGCAACATACAAGGTTTGTCTCATTCCTAGGTCTCAGGTATCCTACTAGCGGCGGGATATGACGAGGAGCTCAAACTTAATGTATTGATGGCCAAAGACATATTGCATGGTGGTGACATTTAAACTTGCTCTCAGGTTTTTAATGATCTGTTAATGGCTTAATGGGATTACTCACCATCTCGATCCAGCTAATGGTAGGATATTATGACACAGCCTTACTCTTTTCTAAGTAGTTGGTAACATGACGCTTCTTATTATAATGTAGTCTATGTCATCCCTGGCACAGGGATCGCCACCTAGAACATACCCAGGTTGTCAACTCCCTCAACCCGTTAACGTTCAACACCTGAACATAACAATGCCCCAGGAAATTGGTTGCCTACTCTCCCGATATTGAAGCTGATCATGTTGAACAGGACTTACCAAGGTAAACTCACTTGCTACCTAATATTCCCTTGGAGCTCCCACAGTCTCCCATTAACTCTCAACGAGCCTCTGCTTCCTGTAACTGGGAATATCATACCTCAGTTTTCTGATGAGGACTCTAACGATTTCTAATGAGTTGTTAATATTACCACCTCTAGTGAAGATTGATGCATTTTTTTATACACAAGCAACTACGCAGAAGTAGTTCCCTCCTCCCTTGACGAGTCCAGCAGGGGATAGTGTGGGTACCAAACATGACATTATTGCTGGGCGTTTTCAGACCGCAGTACACGAGCGAAGTGAAAGAAATAATGGGGATTACAATTTTACAACTTAATGTTAACATTTCTTTAAATAACCGTTACCTCTTGAGGTTGTGAAACTAATAATAACAACCCGATGTTATTACTCATGAACGAGAACAGCTGAAGAGTTGATCAACATATTAAATTACGTGGTTACTCTACTGTGGAGAAAATTCGAGAGGACCGTTTAGTGGTGTAGCCATCTTAGTTAATTAGGCTATACATTTAAAACATATTCATGTTGATGAAGATAACATTCTTGCAATAGAAATGACAACGTCTCATGGACAACTAGTGATAGTATTGGATATTTTCCACGAGACAACAATATATAGAGTCAATTCCTCTACTATTGGATAATAAGCAGGAAAATATTTACAACAATTTAGCGGTGAGATTTTTTAGATTTTATTGACTCATCACCCCGCCCTCTTAAGTGTAGCTGTATTCCACTGGGTGACTTTAAAGGAAAACAACTAATTTATTATAATGACAGCCTAGAATACTTGTCATTTCAAGGCCCATTCTTAAAATCGTACATTGGACCTCATCAGGGACAACCAGATATTATTAAGTACTGACAAACAGGACTGACATCTTTCACTGTCGTATATCTCATGGGTGAAATGTAGGGATCTGGGGACCATATCCCTGTTATAATACAACTACAAACTTCTCCATTTAGAATCCTGTACTCTAAAACCAATCTTACACCCTAGGATTTTGACCCCTTCAGGCATTTTCTGGGTGACGCATGTGAAATTGTGTCATTGGAAATCTACCTTCACTGCAATTGATGATGCAATCAGGCCTCCCTGCCATAATCCGAAAATTGAAGCTACTAATGCTACTTGTCAATTAGCTTCCACAAAGATATTTACCAAACAATATAAACCTACTAGGGTTATTTAGGGACAATTTTAAGAAATTATCAAGCGATGTCGATGGCATCTTCAAAACGCGACAACCACCGGTAGTTACAATGCTCTCCCTACACTGATTAGGCAGAATTATTTTTAACATGAGTAGTCATCACAAAGGGACTTATGGAAATTCGCTAGTTCTTCAAGCTAATCAGTATAAACGTGAAACAGCTAATTTTGGAGTAAGATCCGACAACTTTTAGAGGGCAATGCACAAGGCTCCTAAACTACCTAGTTCATACCTTCACTGATGAGGATGAGAAGATGTGAAATTTAAACTTGACGATCCTCCGGACCAGGTATTTGATGGTAGGTGAGGTAGGGGAGAAATTTTCTCCCACAATAACAGCGTCAATTTAACAATAATCATTAATCAGTTGTAAATGTAATGAGAGATGAGAACTATGAATGATTCTACAACACACCTTCCATCGATACTTCAAACTCTGAGATACCCAACCCGCTTACTAGACATATTACATTACTAGAGATGAGGTCAGGTTATTGGATGGATGCGAATAGCGCCCCTGGTCTCTCTGGAATAACAATGGAAACAAATAACGTTCCTACCCAGAAATTTAGTGACAGTCTTTGGTAAATATCTTTTATGCCATCTTGGCCTTACGTGACATTTATCCAGTGGTTTTTAAGACTGGCTAGGATGATCTTTCTTGCTAAGCCATAAAGACATCACAAACCTGGGAAATATAAGACCTCATATCTTTATGAAGTCACTGCGACAAGGTTCTTGAGAAGCGTAATTTCAAACAGGATTGAACTATATATGGAGTTTAATCACTTTTTTTACTGAAAAACAATTAGGCTTAGAACACTTAGAGGTACCTATCATGCAATAATGATATCTTCGATACTGCAGCACGTCTAAACATCAGGGCAATCATGCCTTAATTGCCACCAGTGATGACCCTTCATAAAGCTTTTGATTAGTTATGGCATGATGGCCTTATATACAAACTCATTGGCCTACCAGACCATAACTGGACTTTTCTCAGAGTAATATATAATTTCTTAACTCAAAGAAAAAAATTCATTCCACGTTATGGCAGGTCGACAGGGAGCCTTTTATACCGACAGTGGTGTTCCACAAGGTTCCACTTGTCTCAGTCCATTTGTTCAACATTTAATGTGAATGACTTCCTCATTTTTTAACCAGAGTTTAATGATACAAACTGTGACACAGTTTGCAGATGATGTTATTCATGTGTCTCTTCAACTCCGGTAACAGGAAAAATACAAGTATGAGAGAGTCATAGAATATAATGAATATTGAACTTCGTCGAACATCTAATGGGGAAAAGATAATGGAGAATTACGACTATTCCTGACAAGGTCCTTGTTAGCCCGATAGGCTGTCTTGCCTATACAATTGAAGATAAAGGGGGTATGGTATTTCTTCAGAGGTACACCTGTAGCCATTAGAAACCCTAAAAGATTTTGGATATTGTAATAGCAGGTGCTCCACTCAAACATCTCATGAACTAAAAAAGGATCAACATAGCAAAGCCGGTCTTAACAGTCATCTTTCGCATTTCAATCAAGCCCCTTCACATGTCTAAAAAACATCTGTTATAAAATTTAATAAGACCTATACTCGGATACACTTGTGTCACAATGTCATTAAAACAAAGACCACTATGCTACGGTTACAAAGGGTCAGGAATAAGCTCTTCGCTTCTTACCGATATCCAGGAGAGAGAGACAGACGTTAAATGGCCAGATTCTAACACATACAACTAGATATTACTGCCATAAATGTACGCCTTTGACACCCTAAAAAAGAAAAACTCTATTCAATGCCAAGAAACTTATACATGCCAGATAGAGAAACATTACTATACTAGTGTGTAATTACCACGGATTATATCATCAATATCCTCCTCACATGACCTCAAAGAATTGACTCTCCAAGAGGGTTGTCCGTCGTTTTATACATAAAGCATGATTAACATCGACCCATGATATGCAGACACCTCCATGATGAAGAAGATTGGTAGCACCAAACCCTTTCTTTGTATACTGAGAACATCATCGCCCCCAATTTGGGAGGACATCTTATATAACAATCTAATTGTAAAATTATGCTATTTACTATGGCTGGACACCACTGTAGAAGGCCATTGTCAGTAATTCTATAAAACTGGCCAGAAAATTATTGCCTTCATTGTCGCATACATATCGTTGTGCAATCGCAAAAAAAAAAAAAAAAAAAAAAGAAAAAAAAAAGCAATTGCAACTTGTATAATTACTACCAATTCAGTGTCATTGTACTTATATTATCTGTTATAACTATGTGACTCTGATCGGTTTTTGTCATATACCTCTTAAAGAATATCTTATCATTTCACGTACACTTTTTTATATTACACAAAGTGGTTCGGGCCGTTACCTTTTATATCCTACCTCTTCCCCCCTCCCACCCTTTTTCTCAAATTTCTATCCTTACCATCCTTCTTCCTTACCCTTCTCAACAAAGCTCTGGGTCAGGACAAGTACAAGTACAAAAGATAAAGGATAGGCGAGGATTAAAGGAAAAGCACTACAGGGACCAGGGGAAATACCGGACATTATGGAAATAGAGTGATGGTCCAGCAAGTGACGACGTGAATGCATGTGGAATGGCATGGCTCAGAAGGATTTCAGATGTATCCATGTTTGCAGATGACATGAAACCTAATGAGGATTAATAGCTGGACGAGGACACGTAAAGGGCTGCAAAAATGGATCTGGAAAGACTGCAGTCCTGGTCTGACAAGTGGCTGATGGAGTTTAGCCTCACCCAGTACAAAGTTATGAAGCTTTAGGAAAGACAAAAGACAACATGACGGAGTACAGGCTCGGGACTGATGGGGGGCAACTGCACCTCACTCAAGGACATTGGGGCGCGAGCTATTTACCAAGTATATCCCTTAAGGGCTGCAGTATATACGCGTCTGGCCAATCTAAGAACATCTTTTCGATATCTAAGTAATGAGTCATTAACGACACTGTACTTCGTTTACGTCAGATCCATATTGTGTTTGCAGCACAGTATGGAAGCACACCCTCGGTAAACCATCAATAAACTGAGAATGTGTGCGATGTTTGCTACAAGACTAGTCCCGGAGCTATGGGTATATAGTATGAGGAAAAAGGGTAAAGGAACACAACCTTACGACACTGGATAGAGGAGGATAGGGGGATATGATAAAGACGTACAAAATACTTAGGGTATTGTCAGGATGAACAGGGACATAATGTTTAAGAGATGGGAAATTGGATAGAAGGGTAAAGCTGGATGATGAATTCAGTTGAGACATTGGGGATGTTTGGAAGTATGTATTTCTGCATCCTTAGAGTTGTCACGAAGAGGAAACAATCTGCGAGATAAGTGGTAGAAGTGGGATCATACTTGGCTTTAGGGAAGAGCAGGGGAGAAAATGGAACCATAAGCAGCTTCGAGCAACAAGACTGGGGCCTGGAGCTGTGAATCTGACCGCAATAACCCATATAAAATATATAACCCACACCACAACCACACACACACACACACAACACACACAACACACACACACACACACACTCACACTCAAATACACCACACACACACACACACACACACAGGGAAATACTGATGTCACAAACCTACTGGAGTTCTATGACATGGTGACAGGCGATAAGACATGAGAGAGTAGGGGTGGGTGGATTGCATTTTCTTGCGACTGCAAGAAGGCGTTTGACACGTTTCCACACAAGGATTGGTGCATAAAAACTGGAGGACCAAGCAGGGATAACAGGGAAGCACACTACAATGGTGATCAGGGATATATTGTCAGGAAGACAGCAGCGAGTCTTGGTTAAGTGGCGAGGTGTCAGAGTGGGGCCAATGTGATCAGCGGGGTTCCCGCAGGGGTCAGTCCTAGGACCCAGTGCTGTTTCCTGGTATTTGTGAACGACATGACGGAAGGAATTGGACTTGAGGTGTCCCTGTTTGCAGATGAGTGAAGTTGATTGAGAAGATACACTCGATCGAAGACCAGGCAAACTTACAATGGGATCTGGTCAGGACTCTGCAGACCTGGTCCAGCAATTGGCTCTTGAGTTTCAATCCCACAAGTGCAAGTCATGAAGATTGGGGATGGGCAAGAAGGCCGCAGACGAGTCAGTCTAGGGGGGTCAGAGACTACAAACCTCACTCAAGGAAAAAGGATCTTGGGCGTGAGTATAACACCAGGCACATCTCCTGAAGCGCACATCAACAAATAACTGCTGCAGCATATGGGAGCCCTAGCACAAACTCAGACAGCATTCCGACATCTTAATAAGGAATCGTTCAGGACCCTGTACACCGTATCGTTAGGCCCATATTGGAGTATGCGGCACCAGATTTGGAACCAACACTAGCCAAGCACGTAAGAAATATGAGAAAGTGCAAAGGTTTGCACAGACTAGTCCACGAGCTAAGAGGTATGTCCTACGAGGAGAGGTTAAGGGAAATCAACCTTGACGACACTGGAGGACAGGAGAGTAGGGGGGACTGATAACGGACAACAAAATACTGAGGGGGAATTGACAAGGTGGACAAAGACAGGATTGTTCCAGAGATTGGACACAGTAACAAGGGGACACAGTTGGAAGCTAAAGACACAGATGAATCACTGGGATGTTAGGAAGTATTTCTTCAGCCACAGAGTAGTCAGTAAGTGGAGAATAGTTTGGGAAAGCGATGTAGTGGAGGCAGGATCCATACATAGCTTTTAAGCAGAGGTATGATAAAGCTCACGGTCGGGGAGTGTGACCTAGTAGCGAATCAGTGAAGAGGCGGGGCCAGGAGATCGGACTCGCTCCCAAGCAACCTCAACTTGGTGAGTACAATAGGTGAGTACAACACACACACACACACGCACACACACACACCACACATACACACACACAACACAACGCACACACCACACACTTTTATAGCAACCTAATTAAAAGATAGGGACTGCACATTCTTGAGGCAATTCTTGCACGAGGTGCAGTGGAGAAGACAACTGGAGAGAAAGACAGTAAGTGAACGCTGGAACACAAGGTGACCACACAGTGCAGGGGAAGTAGAAGAAAAGTTTCCGTTGCCACAAAGCAACGAAAAAACTTCGAGAAAGCCAGAACGAGCCTATGGTTCATCGAAGGGAAAGAGGCCCAGAGATAAGTGAGCTAGAGCATGGAAAGGGAATGTGCCGGATGAGCCGAAACGAATATGCAAGATTAAGGAGAGGAGACCCAGCGGCAATACGAGAAAGACATATCATCGAAAGCCACATCAGGAGGAAAATTCAGTCTAGGACTTGGTAATTCAGGCTCTAAGGGAAGGATGGGAGATCACAAGAACGATCAAGTTGTATGTGCGGAGCTCAACACGGACTTAGGAGATATTGTCGTTGTGGGACAGAAAGGTTTCAGCAACCAGGACGGCTGCGGTACACAGAAGTGCTGGACACATTACATAACCGAGGAGGAAGTTAAAAGACGGCTAAATGAAACTTGATTCCTCAGGGTGGTGGTAATGTGGTATCTCTCAGTGGCTCTAAGAGATTGCCAGAACACACAATCTTCAAAATCTATCATTAGAGGCAACTGCTGAGGTGTAGTGTATATTTTGAAGAATGATACAGAAATATAGCATTAACTATAGACCAGTGTAAATGACATGTATTTGTATAGATGGAAAGTCCTGGAGAAGATTATCAGAAGAGTGAGTTGAAGCACCTAGAAAGAAATATATTATAACATAACCAGACAGTTTGAGGGGGGAAGGGAAATCATGTGTCACAATTTTACTCGAAGTTTTACAGCAAGGAAACAGAAGCAAGACAGGAGACGAGACGAGAGGGTGGGTATAGATGCATTTGCTTGAAGTGAAGAAGGCTGTCGACACGTTCCGCCGTAAACGAAGAGTGATGGTTCGTGAGGAAATGGTCAGAGTGGCGTATGTGACGAGCGGGGTTTCCCACGCGGATCAGTCTAGGGCCGGTGCTGTTCTGGAATATATGAATTGACAACGGAGGGATAGATTTAGAGGGTGTTCCACGTTTGCAAACGATGTGGAACTAATGCAGAATATTCAAGCGGTCGTAATCAGGTATTAATTAGGAAGAGTTCTGACAGGCTGCAAGGCAGATCCAGTAATTGGCTCATGAAGTATAACCCCACTAAGTACAGATCATGAAGACTGGGGAAGTTAAAAAAAAATACTGCAGACGGAGCACAGGCTAGAGGGCCAACGGCTGTAAACCTCACTCAAGGAAAAGGATCTTAAATGAGTATATTACGGAGCATATTTCCCGAGACGAACATTAACTAAATAACTGCTGCAGTACATGGACGCCTGGCAAACCTAGGAATAGTATTTCGACCGCTGAGTAAGGAGTCATTCAAGACACTGTACATCACGCTTGTACTGGAGAATGCAGTACCAGTGTGGAACCCGCACTGGAGCTAATGGGTATGTCCTACGAGAAGATGATTAAGGGAAATCAACTTGACGACACGGAAGACAGGAAGGATAGGAGGGACATGAAAATATATAAAATAACTGAGATGAATTAAAAGGTGGATAGTGGCAGAATGTTTCAGAGATGGGAACACAACAACAAGGGTCACAGCTGGAAGTTGAAGACTCAAATTAGTCACTGGGATGTCAGAAATCTTTTTGTCATGGAGTTGTCAGGAAGTGGAACAATCTGGAGAGGGATGTAGTGGAGGCAGGATGAATACATAGCTTTAAGAAGGGGTACGATAAAGTTCATGGAGTGGGGGAAGAGTGGATCTAGTAACGATCAGCGAAGAGGCGGGGCCAGGAGCTGTGACACGCCCCCCAGCAACCACAAATAAGTGAGTACATACACACACACACACACACCACACACACACATACACACCCCACACACCCACCCCACACACACACACACACACACACACACACAACACACACACACACAACACACACACACACACACACACAGAAATACAGTCTAGGGAGCCGAAGTATAATACCGAGCACATCTCCTGAGGTGCACATCAACCAAATAACGTCGGGCAGCATATGGACGCCTTGCAAACCTAAGAAAAAGCATTCCGGCATCTCAGTAAGGAATCGTTCAGGACTCTACACCGTGTACTTTAGGCCCATACTGGAGTATGGAGCACCAGTTTGGAATCCGAATTTGGCCAAGCGCGTCAGGAAATTAGAGAAAGTGTGAAGGTTTTCAACAAGACTAGTCCTGGAGTTAAGGGGCATGTCCTACTAGGAGAGGTTAAGGGAAATCGACCTGACGACCCTGCAGCACAGGAGGGATAGGGGGGACATAATAACAACATATTAAATACTTAAGAGGAATTAAAAAGGTGGACAGAGACAGGCTGTTCCAGAAATGGGACACGGCAACAAGGGGTCACAGTTGGAGGCTGAAGACTCAGATGAGTTACAGGGATGTTAGGATGTATTTCTTCAGTCATAGAGTTGTCAGGAAGTAGAATAATCTGGGAAGTGATGTAGTGGAGACAGGATCCATACATAACTTTAAGTAGAGGTATGATAAAGCTCATGGAGCAAGGAGAGTGACCTAGTAGCGACCAGTGAAGAGGCGGGGTAGGAGCTATGAATCGACCTCTGCAAACACAATTAGGTGAGTACAATTGTACACACACACACACACACACACACACACACACACACAACACACACACACACACACACACACACACACACACACACACACACATACAGGAATAATGAAAAAGCCAGGATGAGCCCATGGTTCACCCAAAGGTGCAGGGAGGCAAAAACCAAGTGTGCTAGGGAATGGAAGAAATATAGAAGGCAAAGGACCCAGGAGAATAAGGAGAGCAGTCGTAGAGCCAGAAACGAATTGCACAGATAAGAAGGGAGACCCAACGACAATATGAAAACGACATGCAGCGAAAGCCAAATCTGACCCGAAACTGTTATACAGCCACATCAGGAGGAAAACAACAGTCAAGGACCAGGTAATCAGCCTAAGGAAGGAAGGAGAGACAACAAGAAATGACCGTGAAGTATGTGAGGAACCAACAAGAGATTCAAAGAAGTGTTCACAGAGGAGACAGAAGGGGCTCCAGAAAGACGGAAAGGTGGGGCACAATACCAAGTGCTGGACACAGTACACACAACCGAGGAAGAAGTGAAGAGGCTTCTGAGTGAGCTAGATACCTCAAAGGCAATGGGGCCAGATAACATCTCCACATGGGTCCCTGAGAAGGGGGCAAGGTGCTATGTGTACCCCTAACAACAATATTCCCAAAATAAACTATCGAAACAGGGGGATTGTCTGAGGGATGGAAGACAGCAAATGTATCCCAACCCTTTAAAAAAGGAGACAGACATGAAGCACTAAACTACAGACCAGTGTCACTGACATGTATAGTATGCAAAGTCATGGAGAAGATTATCAGGAGAAGAGTAGTGGAACACCTAGAAAGGAATGATCCGTCAACAGCACCAACACACGGTTTCAGGGGCGGGAAATCCTGTTTCACAAACCTACTGGAGTTCTAAGGCATGGTGACAGCAGTAAGACAAGAGAGAGAGGGGTGGGTGGATTGCCATTTTCTTGGACTGCAAGAAGGCGTTTGACACAGTTCCACACAAGAATTAGTTGCAAAACTGGAGGACCAAACAGGGAAAACAGGGAAGGCACTACAATGGATCAGGGAATACGTGTCAGGAAGACTGCAGCGAGTCATGGTACGTGGCGAGGTGTCGAGTGGGCCCACCTGTGACCAGCGGTCACAGGTGCTGTTTTCTGGTATTTGTGAACGACACGACGGAAGGAATAAACTCCGAGGCGTCCCTGTTTGCAGATGACGTGAAGTTGATAAGAAGAATTCATTCGATCGAAGACCAGGTAGATCTACAAAGGGATCTGGACAGGCTGCAGACCTGGTCCAGCAATTGGCTCCTGGAGTTCAATCCCACCAAGTGCAAAGTCATGAAGATTGGGGAAGGGCAAATAAGACCGCAGACGGAGTACAGTCTAGGGGGCCAGAGACTACAAACCTCACTCCAGAAAAAGATCTTGGGGTGATTATAACACCAGGCACATCTGAAGCGCACATCAACCAAATAACTGCTGCAGCATATGGGCGCCTAGCAAACCTGAGAACAGCATTCCGACATCTTAATAAGGAATCGTTCAGGACCCTGTACACCGTGTAACGTTAGGCCCATATGGAGTATGCGCACCAGTTTGGAACCCACACCTAGCCAAGCACGTAAAGAAACTAGAGAAGTGCAAAGCTTTGCAACAAGACTAGTCCCAGAGCTAAGAGCTAGGTCCTACGAGAGAGGTTAAGGGAAATCAACCTGACGACACTGGAGGACAGGAGAGATAGGGGGGAACATGATAACGACATACAAAATACTGAGAGGAATTGACAAAATGGACAAAGATATGATGTTCCAGAGATTGGAACACAGTAACAAGGGGATACAGTTGGAAGTTGAAGACACAGATGAATCACAGGGATGTTAGGAAGTATTTCTTCAGCCAAAGAGTAGTCAGGAAGTGGAATAGTTTGGGAAGCGATGTAGTGGAGGCAGGATCCATACATAGCTTTAAGCAGAGTATGATAAAGCTCACGGTTCAGGGAGAATGACCTAGTAGCGACCAGTGAAGAGGCGAGCCAGGAGCTAGGACTCGACCCCTGCAACCTCAACTAGGTGAGTACAACTAGGTGAGTACACACACACACACACACACAGACTTTTGATATTAAGCGACACTTAATGATTGTAAAAACTTCCAAAATTAATTTACCAATACATTTACAAGGAATAATTTTTGATTCTCACATCAAGTCTCGTAAGTAATTAAAGGTTGTTGCTGCAGGTGGATAGAAGTTGGTGTAACTAAGTTTTAGTGGATTCAGGTTGGTGGTAGTGAGGAGGTTTTAACGGATATTGGGAATATGTATGGGTTTGTCTGTCTAGGTTGATGTTAGGTGAACGTTTGTTATGTTGGGCCGTATTCCTCTGCCTCTCTGGATATATACCCTGAGGGGTGCATTTCTCTGAGCATATGTATGCTGAATATTTTCTTCATCCCTATTTTAAAAATTAAAGTACTCTTGTCAAGTGGTAAAGGGTCACCGTGCAGCTCTATAATGACCCTTATGTAGTCAATAGACTATAAACCTCATTAACCATCTAACCTCTGCCTTAGGTTGAGGGGCTGATCTGCTCATATTTTCTTCTTCTATCTCTAGTGTTACATTCACCTGTATTCGACTGGAGAAACCTGATGGGCGGGGAGAAATGTTTCGGCTGTGAAGAACCCAAATGTTGCACATGTCTTATTCATCAACTTGTCGGTATTGAAGTTTATAAAATATATGGTAATTTAATACTTTTAAATATTGGCTGATGTGTACGTTAGACCTTGTGGGTGTGTATGTTAGTATATGTTGGTATGAACGTTTATGGTTTTGGATGTGCGCTAGTACTTCTGTGTAGGTTAATGACTATGAATGTACGTCAGAGCTTGTTAGTGTGTACTTGCGGGTGTAAACGTTAGTTATTGTGGGCATGTACGTTAGGGCTAAGAGTGTACGTTAGTTCTTGTTGGTGTGTACGTTAGTGAAAATGTGTACATTACTGCCTGTGAGTGTGTACGTTAGTGCATGTATCTACTTTAATTTTCTTGGGCGATTTAACCGCAAATAAGCAAACTAAATGCGGCAGCGATCCGTCTAGCAACGCTGTGTCTGCACACACACAAAAAGACACAATTCAAATCTAAATGAATATTTCTTTTAGTGCAACCTACTTCTCTGAGGAAACAGTATTAGATTTTAGCTATTAGGAAATGTAGTACACAGAAATCAGGAAGAATGTTTAAGAATGGGTTCCTAAATAAAACAAAACACTTCCTAACCGTCGGGAGGTGAGCTTTCACTGCCTTCTTGAAAAAATGTCAGCCATTCGTGATTTTTCGATGTCTTACTCGTTAAGCGTTGATTTTGGAGATACCGCTTAAAAGGAAATTGAACTCAGAAAGAATCAAGCTCGAATGAACGCTTAAAAATAAACACTACTGCCAGATAAGTTACGTTCCCGATTTTAAGATTTTACATCTCGTACCTTTTCGTTACTACCAGTGACATAGTACATGACACTTATTTTTAATGTGGTATCCGTTATTGGCCTATTCCACAAACGTTTTTATGAAAAATAATCTCATCGCATTTTGTTTAATACAATGCAATTGTTGAGTCAAATTTAATACCGTGTTGAACATTTCGTTTATTTTTACAAGCGCATTCTTTCTCAGGAACATTGTCTACATCAAATTTTTTGCCATGATAACTGTAAAATAAAAATATTTGCCGTGATCGTCAAAATTATTATCATAAAAAGATGGACTGCACAGAACAGGACTGGTACATGGTATTCCCTTACTTCGATTACATATATTTGCACATCATAAATTAAACAAGCCTAATTGCAGCTGCAGTGCCTATCGCAACCCTTCCTGTATGCGCAGATATAACATTCAAAAGTGACTCCAGGGCTGCGGCTACAACAGTTGGAATAAGCAATCTATTGTGAATTTTCTATTCCCAAAGATCGAGTGGAATGTATTATTTATTCATTATAAAAATAGGAATATTTTTGTGACGTACCCTATACTTGTGTGATATTTTATTGACAGGGGCAATAAGCTCCTTATACTGAAACTAATCCTAGTTTCCACCAGTGGAATCAACATTTTATGTGGTTATTAAGCTTTCAACTAAGTATATAAGAGAACAACAGATCAGAGAAAATCATATTCCTGACATAAAGACATATGAATAATCATAGTGATACCAGCATACTAACATAACTAATATAAGCCTAGCAGTGAGTACACAACCTAACATAAAAGTATAGAGTACGGTGGAATTTCGGACGATATTAATGCATAAGACTGAATAATTGCTTTCTTGAAACACTTGATGTAAGACTGGGTTAAAGAGTTTTTACTTTTAAGTGTCCAATACTCAGTAAAAATGAAAACTTCTCCTCTAGCAGTTTCATCCAAAGAGGAATTCTTGTCATTGAATGCTTTGAATAGAGAACGGGGATATAACGCTTTATTAACAATGTCGTGAACTTTCCTATTTTTTTTTTTTATTCGCCGGTATTCTCCCGCCCGGGTCTTTCCAAGTAGTGGTGCCCCGGGCCCTTGGCTCCCTATCTAGGGAGTGCCGCGAGACCTAAGTCCCCCCATGGGAGGAGGTACAAGTACCCCCCTCATCTTTGGGACCAAGTGTCCGCAGGCCTAGCCACATTCCCCGCCCTCACGGGGCTCGTAGGGAGAAGCTAGGCCTCTTAAAACTTTCCTATGTTCTTGCGATACGTAAATGATGTGTGATAATCAACTGCTGTAAAGCAAAAAAAAAAAAAATATAATTTATATTATCTGTCTAGGAAGCGTGTGGCTAAAAAACGAACAGTGAAAAGAATAAATGGAAAACCACATACGGAACAGTCCAAGTCGGACTGAAACGTCGCATAAGTTTCGGTCAAATGTGCTGGTTATTTATTTAAACAGTGAAACTTTTCCTAGTTTTTTAAATCTGGGACAGTTTGCATGAGACAGCTGTATGAACAGCTGCATGAGACAGCTGTATGAGACAGCTGCATGAGACAGCTGTATGAGACAGCTGCATGAGACAGCTGCTTGGGACAGCTGTATGAGACAGCTGCATGAGACAGCTGCATGAGACAACTACATGAGACAGCTGCATGAGACAGCTGCAGAGACAGCTGCATGAGAACAGCTGCATGAGACAACTGCATGAGACAGCTGCATGAGACATCTGCATGAGAACTGCTGCATGAACTGCGCATGAGACAGCTGCATGAGACAGCTCCATGCGACAGCTGCATGAGACAGCTGCATGAGACAGCTGCATGAGACAGCTGCATGAGACAGCGCATGAGACAGCTGCATGAGACAGCGGCATGAGAACAGCTGCATGAGACAGCTGCATGAGACAGCTGAAATGAGACTGCTGCATGAAAAACCGCATAAGACAGCTGCATGAGAATGCTGCATGAGAGAGCTGCATGAGACAGCTGCATAAAGACAGCTGCATGAGACTGCTGCATGAGACAGTTTGCATGAGACTGCTGCATGAAACAACTGCACGAGACTGCTGCATGAGACAGCTGCATAAGACAGCTGCATGAGACTGCTGCATGAGCTGCTGCATGAGACTGCTGCTTTAGACAGCTGCATGAGACTGCTGCATGAGACTGCTGAAATGAGACAGCTGTATGAGACGCTGCATGAACAGTTGCATGAGACAACTTCATGAGACAGCTGCATGAGCCTGCTGCATGAGACAGCTGCATGGAACAGCTGCATGAAAACGGGCTGCATGAGCCCAGCTGCATGAGCAGCGCTGAAGGCAGCTGCATGGGACAGCTGGATGAGACTGCTAAAATGAGACAGCTGCATGAGACAGCTGCATGAGACAGCTGCATGAGACTGCTGCATGAGACTGCTGCATGAGACAACTGCATAAAGACAGCTGCATGAGACAGCTGCATGAGACTGCTGCACCAAAGACAGCTGCATGAGACAGCTGCATGAGACTGCTGCATGAGACACTGCATGAGACTGTTTGCATGAAACAGCTGCATGAGAACTGCTGCATGAGACAGTTGCATGAGAGAGCTGCATAAACAGCTGCATGAGACTGCTGCATGAGACAGCTGCATGAGACAGCTGCATGAGACAGCTGCATGAGACAGCTGCATGACACAGCTGCATGACACAGCTGCAAGCTGCATGAGACTGCTGCATGAAAAACCGCATGAGACAGGCTGCATGAAAACTGCTGCATGAGACAGCTGCATGAAAACACCTGCATGAGACAGCTGCATGAGACTGCTGCATGGGGACAGCTGCATAAGACTGCTGCAGGGGAAAACAGCTGGGCATGAGACTGCTGCATGAGACAGCTGCATGAGACAGCTGCATAAGACAGCTGCATGAGACTGCTGCATAAGACTGCTGCATGAAACTGCTGCATGAGACAGCTGCATGAGACTGCTGTATGAGACTGCTGCATGAGACAGTTGATGAAAACAACTTCATGAGACAGCTGCATGAGACTGCTGCATGAGACAGCTACATGAGAACAGTTGCATGAAACAGCTGCGTGAGACAGCTGCATGAGACAGCTGCATGAGACAGCTGGATGAGACTGCTACATGAGACAGCTGCATGAGACACTGCATTAGACAGCTGCATGAGACTGCTGCATGAGACTCTGCATGAGACAGCTGCATGAGACAGCTGCATGAGACAGCTGCAGAAAGCTGCATGAGACAGCTGTATGAGACAGCTGCATGAGACTGCTACATGAGACAGCTGCATGAGACTGCTACATGAGACAGCTGCATGAGACTGCTGCATGAGACTGCTGCATGAGACTGCTGCATGAGACAGCTGCATGAGACAGCTGCATGAGACAGCTGCATGAGACAGCTGCATGAGACAGCTGCATGAGAAGATGCATGAGAACAGTTTGCATGAGACTGCTACGTGAGACAGCTGCATGAGACGGCTGCATGAGACAGTTGCATGAGACAGCTGCATGAGACTGCTGCATGAGAAGCTGCATGAGACAGCTGCATGAGACTGCTACGTGAGACAGCTGTATGAGACAGCTGCATGAGACAGCTGCATGAGACAGCGCATGAGACTGCTGCAGAGACAGCTGCATGAGACAGCTGCAGAGACAGCTGCAGAGACACTGCATGAGACTGCTACATGAGACAGCTGCATGAGACGCTACCATGAGACAGCTGCATGAGACTGCTACATGAGACAGCTGCATGAAACTGCTGCATGAACTGCTGCATGAGACTGCTGCATGAGACAGCTGCATGAGACAGCTGCATGAGACAGCGCATGAAAACAGCTGCATGAGACAGCTGCATGAGAAAAGATGCATGAGACAGTTGCATGAGACTGCTACGTGAGACAGCTGCATGAGACAGCTGCATGAGACAGCTGCATGAGACAGCTGCATGAGACTGCTGAAAGGGGACAGCTGCATGAGACAGCTGCATGAGACTGCTACGTGAGACAGCTGTATGAGACAGCTGCATGAGACAGCTGCATGAGACAGCTGCATGAGACTGCTGCATGAGACAGCTGCATGGGGCAGCTGCATGAGACAGCTGCATGAGACAGCTGCATGAGACAGCTGCATGAGACTGCTACATGAGACAGCTGCATGAACTGCTACATGAGACAGCTGCATGAGACTGTGCATACAATACCTTTGTCGGTATTGTATACCATTTTTGATGGTATAAACCCTTTGGGTAATAAATACCGACAAGTTGGTTTAGAAAGACACGTAAGCAAACACTATAACATATTTATTAGAAAACGTTTCGGTCCTGGGACCTTGACACTTCTAACATACAGAGGTAGAAAGACATTAATATATATAGCGGAGAGTGAGAGTGACGCACGTGACCTGAGGGAAAATCATAAGAACATAAGAATGGAGGAACACTGTAGAAGGCCTACTGGCCCATGCGAGGGCAGGTCCTTATCAAAACAACCTCTGCCTATGATGAGGACCAGTAGACGATGAAAACATGTGACTCCCGTGTTGTTGGGGTTTGGGGCTGCTTAAGTATCATGTATGCCAATGTTTTTGAAATTTTGTGTTTCCAGTGTTGCGTTTTTATAGTGTCGGTGACGGTGATTAGTGAGGCTCTAGGCACCGTCGGCGTCTGAGGGCTGGTTCGGTGAGAACGAGTTGTGCCTCGTTCCAGTTCATCAAATGCCCCGTGGAGTCTCTGTGGAGGACACAGGCGTACCTTACATCGTCTCTGTTAGAGGCATTTCGATGCTCATTCAGGGGGACTGCAAGATCTCTGCCTGTCTCGCCTACATATTCTTGGGGCAGAACCCACAGGGGATAGTGTAGACGCCTGCGTAGAAGTTAGAGGTGGGGGGGCGCGTTTAGTAGTGAGGTCTTTGATAGAGGATGTGTTTATGGGTGAAACGTTGATGTACTCATTAGCAAGTGCCCGGCGAGTATTCGTGGCAACATCGCCACATGGGAGTACTATGAACTGTTTTGGGGGCTGTTCCATGGGCGGTTGTTGAGGATAGCTTGTGCCCTTTAGTCTGCAATCTCGGATGAAGAAAGATGGGAACTGAAGACGTGTAAAGGCTTGTGTTATGTAAGTGCATTTTTCTTCTAGAAAACAAGGCTGGGGATGCGAAGAGCTCTCAAGAAGAAGCCAATAGGACTCCTCTCTTAGTGCGGGTATCTTGGTGTGAATAAAAGTGTATAAGATCGTCCTTGTTGGTAGGTTTTCTATACACTTTGAAGAGAAGTTTGTCACTGTCGGGAGATCTGCACAGTAGAACGTCGAGGAAAGGAAGTTTGCCATCATTTTCGAGTTCAAGTGTAAACTTTATTGATGGTTCAACTGCATGATCTTGTTGAGAAGGGCCTGGATATTGAGACGTCTTGGATAGAAAACCAATATATCATCAACGTATCTTAGCCAGGTAACGGTGTTGGAATGAGGGTGCTGAATTTCTCTGTCTCCAAGTTTTCCATGAAGAGGTTGGCAAGCACAGCACTGAGCGGGCTGCCATTGCCATCCCAAAGCATTGTTTGTCACAGTTGTCCTGATACTTGAAAAAGTTGAAATTAAACCACACAGTTCCACTAGATTGATGAAATCTAGAAGAGGGAAAGGGAGGTCGTGGTTTTCAGTGAGCCTCTGTCTCAGAATGTTGGGTTGCCAGCGTCGAGGCTCACTGAAAACCACGACCTCCCTTTACCTCTTTTAGATTTCATCAATCTAGTGGAACTGTGTGTTAATTTCAACTTCTTCAAGTATCAGGACAACTGTGACAACAATGCTTTGGGATGGGAATGGGCAGCCCGCTCAGTGCTGTGCTGCCAACCTCTTCATGGAAAACTTGGAGACAGAGAAATTCAGCACCCTCATTCCCAACACCGTTACCTGGCTAAGATACGTTGATGATATATTGGTTTTCTATCCAAGACGTCTCAATATCCAGGCCCCTTTTCACAAGATCAATGCAGTTGAACCCTCAATAAAGTTTACACTTGAACTCGAAAATGATGGCAAACTTCCTTTCCTCGACGTTCTACTGTGCAGATCTCCCGACAGTGACAAAATTCTCTTTAAAGTGTATAGAAAACCTACCAACAAGGACGATCCCTTTTACATTATTCACACCAAGATACCCGCACTAAGAGAGGAGTCCTCATTGGCTTCTTCTTGAGAGCTCTTCGCATCTCCAGCCCTTTTTTTCTAGAAGAAGAATGCACTTACATAACACAAGCCTTTACACGTCTTCAGTTCCCATCTTTCTTCATCCCAGATTGCAGACTCAAGGCACAAGCTATCCTCAACAAACCCCCCATGGAACAGCCCCCAAAACAGTTCATAGTACTCCCATGTGGGGGATGTTGCCACGAATACTCGCCGGCACTTGCTTTTGAGTAACATCAACGTTTCCACCATAAACACATCCTCTATCAAAGACCTCACTACTAAACGCAGCCCCACACCTCTAACTCTACACAGGCGTCTACACTATCCCCTGTGGGTTTTGTCCCAAGAAATATGTAGGCGAGACAGGCAGAGATCTTGCATCCGCCTGAATGAGCATCGAATGCCTCTAACAGAGACGATGAAGGTACGCCTGTGTCCTCCACAGAGACTCCACGGGGCATTTGATGAACTGGAAAAGAGGCACAACTCGTTCTCACCGAACCAGACCTCAGACGCCGACGGTGCCTAGAAGCCTCACTAATCACCGTCACCGACACTATAGAACGCAACACTGGAAACTACAAAATTTCAAAAACATTGGCATACATGATACTTAAGCAGCACCAACCCAACAACACAGGAGTCACATGATTTCATCGTCTACTGGTCCTCATCATAGGAAGGTTGTTTTGATAAGGGCCTGCCCCGCATGGCCAGTAAAGGCCTTCTACAGTGTTCCTCCATTCTTATGTTCTTATGACTTTCCTCAGGGCACGTGCGTCACATCTCACTCTCCGCCTATATATATAATGTCTTTCTACCTCTGTATGTTAGAAGTGATCAAGGTCCCAGGACCGAAACGTTTTCTAATAAATATGTTATAGTGTTTGCTTACGTGTCTTTCTAAACCACCATTTTTGATGTTCATCTTGTCAGACACTGCAACACATGGCCTCTTGGTACAGAAAACGCCTTAGACAACCCTTTCAAGTGAGATCTGTTAGATCTGAGAGGGACCTGACCTCTCAGTGGCTACATTCTCACTACTACTACTACTCTGCACCTCGCCTTCCGACAGTATTTAAGTCTCCGCACTGTCGCTTGATCTTCAGATAGTTCCTGACTATGGAACTGAACTTCTCCAGGCCGAGGGACTGACAACCTCAATTCTATGACTTCAAGGGTGATGGACTGATTACATCGTCTTCACATCTCTACTGTTCCTGCCTACTTTCTGTATTCGACTGAAGAAGCCTACTGTGTAGGCGAAACGTTTCGGAATAAAGTTGCCTAACTGTTGCCTATGTGTCTTACCTACCTACTTGTTGCATGTCTACAAGGCCCGTTCTAAAGGGCGGTAGAGGCGTGTGTACGTGGGAGGGTGAGTTTGCGTGTGGGGAGTAGTGAGCTGGGGATTGTAGGATATGTAGATGATATTACGATTCTTGTGAGGAAGGAGGATTTACGTGCAGTGGGGGGAGTCATACGTAGGTTTGGGGGCCATGGGTTTGAGGGTGAATGTGGAGAAATCGAAGTTACTGGGTTTAGGGTCTTGGGATGGGAGGGTGGAATGGGGTATTGATGTGGAATGGTGTGTGGTGGATCAGATAAAGATCTGTGGAATACTGTATATGTGGAAATGCGTGGGAGGCGCAGGTGGTTAATTTGGGGGGTGTTGTGGACTGGGTGGTAAGAAAGTTGGATGGTTTGTGGCCGAGTAACTTGACGATTCACCATTGTGTCATCATGGTGAATGTGTTACTCTTTAGTAAAGTGTGGCATGTGGCTGCAGTGTACCCATTGGCGGGGACGGACATTATAGGAATGCTCAAGAGGGTCTTTAGATTTATTTGGGGATCAGGGTGTGAATGGCTGAGAAGGGGGGTCGTAACTCTTCTGATTAGTAAGGGGGAATTGGGTTGAATAGACTTAAAGCATTGGGTTAAATGTATATATATATACATATATATATTTATTATCAAGGTAGAATAGTTTGTGGGTGAGTTGTGCAAAGGACCTATCCAAGTTGGGTCGGCGCGCGTCAGGTGTTTAACCGTTGTGGGATCTGATAGTGAGGTGCTGGCCAGACCCCTTATATAGCTTCCTTGGATGCTTTACTTTCATAGTTCCTTGATAATGTGAGTAGTCACGAAAGCGCTTGGAATTTCTCTATTCTTTCAGAGTGGTTGTTTTGCATATTCTGAAATCACCTGTTTACTGTGATCTTATTGCATTAATGGATACCACACGACTCTTCAGAATGTTCTCGATAAGCTTTCCTAATCATATATCTTTTGTTTCACAGTTTTCTTCTGCACTGATCAAGTCTCACAAGTTAAAAATTCGACTTAATTTTTTAAAAAATTGTTTAAATGAACAAGTTCTGCCCAAGTCTCTTTTACCCAATATCATCCTTGACATGAGAGATCGTCCTTTTGATGATTTTTATGAGAATTATTCTTCAGAAACATATTGAACTGATTAAAAATACAGGAGAAGGAAGCATTCAAAATATTGAGAAACAAAAAATACTCTTTTAATCAGGCCATTCCATCAGAATGGAAACACAGTATGTTGGATCATTGCTATAATAAACTCAGAAGAATTTGTAATGAACTCAAGAGCAAACTACAAAGAAAATTAGACATTTTAATTGAAAATAGTGATTGGACAAAGCATGCTAATAACAATTTTGTAATTAACTTATCAGATGAAATTTTAGACAAACATACAACTGCTGCTCTAGGTTTTGGCCTAAGTTTTGCAACTTCAAAAAAACTTAATAATGTTGAAATTGCAAAAGCCTTTTGTAACTTTGAAAAATTTTCTGATTTATCCTCTGATGAAATTAATATTAGTAAGGAATAGTATATAGCTCTATGTTAAAACCAAACATTCCCAATTGCCCTCAAAGATTCTTTAAGTCTTATGATACACTTAATAACAATAAAAATTTACGCCTTACTAAAGCAGACAAAATAAATGCAATAGTAATTATGAAAGAAATGATTACCAAGAAAAAATGAATAATCTCTTAGATGATACTGAAACCTATTCTAAACTTAGGAAAAATCCCATAGAAACCGTTAACAGCAATTTCAATAAAACAATAAAACTTCTACTGGGAAAAGGCAAAGATGAATTAGTCAAACAATTTACTTCCACTAATCCATCTTTACCTTACATGTATGGACTAATAAAAACACACAAACCAGGGAATCCAGTCAGACCAATTATTAGCTCCATAGGATCAGTTTCATATAAATTATCCAAATAGCTTGTTGATATTTTGAACCCTATTGTTGGCAAAATTTCTAACTTTAATGTTAAAAACAACATAGACTTGGTTGATAAATTAAGCTCCTTGACTGACTTAAATGATTTTAACATGGTTAGTTTTGATGTTACTTCCTTGTTTACGAAAGTTCCTGTTGATGATTTATTAAGTTTCTTATCTGAAGAACTCGTTAACTATGATTTACCATTGCCAGTTCCTACTATCATTAAACTTATTAAACTTTGCATTGTTGATGCAAAATTTGTATTTAATGATAAGTTTTACACTCAGAAGTTTGGAGAGGAGGAGGAGAGGAGTAGGAGACAGAGGGTATGCTTTCCTGGGGCTGGGATGGAGGACATTGTTAGGCGGCTTGACAACATCATGTACGGTAATGGGATCAATCCTATTATTTGCCTCAGTGCTGGAGGCAATGATGTAGGCAAGCGTAGAAGTGAGGATTTAGTTAGAAAGTTCAGGACAGCTATAGACATAATTAGGAAGAAGGGGGGCGCCCTGTTATATGTGGCATTTTGCCAAGAAGATGTGTTGGTAATGAATGGCTGTCCAGAGCAATTGGTATTAATTGTTGGCTGGATAAACACTGTAAGGATAATGCAGTACCATTCATTGACAACTGGGACAACTTCTATGGCCGAAATGACATGTATGCCAGGGATGGGGTTCACTTATCCAGGGTAGGTGTGGGTTTTCTTGCTAACTCAGTTGAGGGGTTGTTAGGACTTTAAACTAGGATTAGTTAGAGGTATGGGTTTAGAAATGATAAATAATGAGTATGGATATATTGACTTATGCTCTGATATTAAGAATCTTAATAGTAACTGTCATGGAGTAACTCTGGGTAATGATAATTTCGGAAATTGTGTAAAAACAAGATGAATAGGAAAAATGTGCAGAAAGAAAAACATATGATGGTATTTTATGCTAACAGTCGAAGTGCAAGAAATAAAATTAATGAACTACGTTTGGTAGCATGTGCTGGGAACTTTGATATCATTGCATTAACTGAAAAGTGGTATGATTTAAAGAGTCGGGATATGACTGCTGAGTGTAATATTCAGGGATTTAAGTTTTTCAATGTCGATAGATGTAATGGGAAGGGGGGAGGAGTTGCATTGTATGTTCGAGAAAATATTAATTGTTGCATAAAAACAGGTATAAAATAGATGGAGCAGTAACAGAGTCTGTTTGGGTTAGAGTTCGTGGAGGGTCAAGAAAAACTAATTCTAGGTGTGATATACCGACCTCCAGGCTTGGATCACGATTAGGGGAGACTTCTTTGGGACGAAATTGTTAGGCTTTGGACACAGTAACATAGTCATAGTAGGGGACTTTAACTTTTAGTCAAATTGACTGGAATTCTTTGACAGGTAATCTAGAGTCCAGTGACTTTATGGAAAACAGTTCAGGACTGTTTTCTGAAACAGAGCGTAAATGAGCCT
>NC_069472.1:7480400-7497900 GCF_026875155.1 Cherax quadricarinatus
AAACGGGGGTAGCGGGAAAGGGGAGACTGGACAAGTTTGTGAGCAGACCTTCACAGTTTCTTATGTGGGATAGCGATGAAGAAGTTTCTTGGCAAGTGGTTCAGCTATGTTATAGAAGCCACTATTCTGGTTGAAGTTGTCGGATATAGAAATAAGTGATGATTCCAGGATTCTTCGGTATTGAGTGTTGTCTTCTGTGGCGATAAGTCTTGAGTTTCTGTAGTTTATCAAGTGGTTGTGTGAATTACGGTGTTGTACGCAGGCATTCCTTGTGTCGTCAGACCTGCTTGCGTATTGGTGTTCTGAAATACGTGTTTGGAGGTCCCTTGATGTTTCGCCCACGTATAACTTGTTGCAGTCATTACAAGGGATTATGTATACCCCTGCAGAGGATGGAGGCTTGTCCTGCCTACTACTGAATGAAAGTTAAGACACATGTGCAACATCTGGATATCTTTATTGTAGTAGACGTTTCGCCATCCAGTGGCTTTATCAATACAGATTCTAGGACATAATAGGAAGACAGTAGAACTATATACAAAAGATGAGGTAATCAGTCCCTCGGCCTTGGAGTTAGTGTTCACAGCATCGTGGTGGAGGAGAGTCCCAGACTCTCCTCCACCACGATGCTGTGAACACTAACTCCAAGGCCGAGGGACTGATTACCTCATCTTTTGTATATAGTTCTACTGTCTTCCTATTATGTCCTAGAATCTGTATTGATAAAGCCACTGGATGGCGAAACGTCTACTACAATAAAGATATCCAGATGTTGCACATGTGTCTTAACTTTCATATTGTCGGTATTTTATACCTTTCTTGCACTGCCTACTACTGGTGATGTCCTTGATGGTCGTGGTTGTGGAGGTAGATACTTGGAATGATGTTTTGGCAAAGATGTTGGAAACATGTTTGGCAATGGAGTTGGTGGGAAGGACTATGTATCTCTTCTCGGCAGTGTCTTCTCTGGGTGTGTTAAAGATGTTTAGTGCTCGCCGTCTGCAGTCTCTGATGAAGTGACGAGGATAGTGGAGTTTGGAAAATACCTGTTCAATTATAGTGCATTCTTCCTCAAGGAACTCGTTGCTGCAGATTCTGAGTGCACGCAGGAAGAAGCCTATAATTACACCACGTTTGGTTTTGGTGTCGTGGTGAGAGTAGAAGTGGAGAAGATCGTTTTGGTTGGTGGGTTTTCGATAGACTTTAAAACGAAGTTCGTGGTCAGCTTTGCAGAGTAGAACATCATCAGATGCAGCATTCTTCACCTGACCTCAGCCGGACTATAAATACTCGCGTTCCTTCCACCCCAGGTAGTTCTGTTTGTGACTTGAAAAAGCCCACTGTGTGGGCGAAACGTAGTCAATAAAGGATCACATTATACTGCATTTGTGTTTATATTGCCATTGTGTCGGTATTTTATACCATTTATTTCCATCTCTGCTTTCTATTGGTAAGCCATGCCTCAATCCATGCTAGAACTTTACCTCCTATACCATGAGCTGCCACTTTTCTTAAGAGTCTCTTGTGAGGTACTCTGTCGAAGGCTTTACTAAAATCCAAATAAACAATATCATATTCCTTATCACTGTCAACTGCCTCAAATGTTCTATTGAAGAACGTCAGTAAGTTTGTCAGGCAGGAACGACCTCTCGTGAATCCATGCTGAGATTCATTTATCAAGTTATGCTCTTCAATGTGACTTCTGATAATGTCAGCTATAATTGATTCTAATAACTTGCCCACTATAGATGTCAGGCTTATTGGACGGTAATTTGAAGGAGTGGACTTATCCCGTGATTTGAATATAGGAACCACATTAGCCATCTTCCACAACTCTGGCACAACACTGGTAAGGATGGACGCATTGAATACACTCGTTAATGGCTGACTAAGCTCCATCTTGCATTCCTTAAGTACCCTTGTAAACAACTCATCGGGTCCCGGGGACTTATTTTGTTTCAGTTTGTCTATCTGTTTAATAACCATGTCCCTCGTGACAGTAATATTAGTTAACTTAAATTCATCAGGAACTAAATAATTGTTAATTACTGGAATCTCATTTACATCTTCCTGTGTAAAAACTGACAAAAAATAGTCATTAAATAGGGAACACATTTCCAGTTCATTATCCGTCAGGTGTCCATTCCCAGATTTCAGAGGTCCTACTTTTTCCTTCACCTTCGTCCTATACACTTGAAAGAACCCCTTTGGATTAGTCTTTGATTCATTAGCAACTCTAATTTCATAGTCACGTTTAGCCTTTCTAATCGCCATTTTTACTTCTCTTTTAAGCTGAACATATTGGTCAGTAAGGTTAACCTCTCCTCTTCTGATGCGCCTATAAATTCCCCTTTTCTCCCCTAATAGATGCTTTAGCCTCCTGTTAACCCATTTGGGATCGTTATTATTAGACCTAATTTCTCTCTGGGGAATGTATATACTCTGGGCACTGTGTACATTATTAAGAAACCAATCATAAAAGCAGATCCCTTCATATTCATAAGTATGATTATCGTCAATAAAATCATTAGCTAGATAACCCCAATCAAGATTAGACAGATGTTCCCTAAGTCCATTATAATCGGCAGAACGAAAATCAGGGATTTTTACTGTATTATCATTATTCTTGCATTCCCAATTAATGCTAAAGGTGATGGATTTGTGATCACTTGCGCCAAGCTCTTCAGTGATCTCCAGATTATTCACGAGTGTTTCCTTATTTGACAAGACTAGGTCTAGCAAATTATTACCCCTGGTAGGCTCAGTTACACTCTGTTTCAGAAAACAGTCCTGAACTGTTTCCATGAAGTCACTGGACTCTAGATTACCTGTCAAAGAATTCCAGTCAATTTGACGTGTACTTAGAGTGGTGACGTGTACTTAGCTAAGTGGTGACGTGTACTTAGCTCAGTGGTGACGTGTACTTAGCTCAGTGGTGACGTGTACTTAGCACAGTGGTGACGTGTACTTAGCTCAGTGAAGACCTGTTTGTGTGCTCTCTGTGAATCTGAACCAGGATGCCCTCTCTTGAGCAGCTTTACCAGCAGCTGAGAGAAGAACTCAGAGTTGCTAAACTGGAGATACGGCGATTAACGGAGGAGAACAAGAGGATTCGTAGTAATCCTCCTGTTGTGAGTCCCCAGGTTAAAAGGGGAGCCTGGTCAGTGGCCGGGCAACATGGAACCAAGCTGAAGATTAAGAAAACGGTTGGAGAGGCAGAAACAACGAGAAACCAGAAGACTGCCGTGGAAACTTCCAACTCATTCTCGGTGCTACCTGACGAATGTGAGTGTTCTACTGGGAATGCCACAACGAGCACCAAGGAAGCATTGGCAGACGTGAGTGTGACATCCCTAGAAACCCCAACGAAGACCATCGAGAACGTCATGACGAATTCTACAAGTGGTGTAATGCTACCTGGCGAATGTGAGTCGACTACTCGGAGCATCACTACGGACGACGCCAAGGAAGGTAAAAACATTGTTGTTGTTGGGGATAGCCAGATTAGGTACATGGATAGGGCATTCTGTTGAAGGATAGGAGTAGGAGGCAGAGAGTGTGTTTTCCTGGGGCTGGGATGAAGGATATTGTTAGCCGTCTGGATGACATCATGAAAGGTAATGGGAGCAATCCTATTATCTGTCTCAGTGCTGGAGGCAACGATGTTGGCAGACGTAGGAGTGAGGACCTGATTAGCAGGTATAGGTCAGCAATAGAGATAATTTGGAAGAAGGGTGGGAAACCTGTCATATGTGGCATTTTGCCAAGGAGAGGAGTTGGAAATGAATGGTTGTCCAGAGCAATTGGTGTCAATTGCTGGCTGGACAAATACTGTAAGGAAAATGCGGTAACATTCATTGACAACTGGGACCTCTTCTATGGCAGAAATGACATGTATGCCAGGGATGGGGTTCACTTGTCTAGGTGTGGGGTGGGAGCACTGGCCAACGCAGTGGAGGGAGCTGTTAGGTCTTTAAACTAGGAATAGTTAGTGGTATGGGTTTTGGCAGGAAAACTGTGAAGTCGCAGGGTAGTAACATGAGTACTAGGAGAACTAGTAATGGCAAAATGAGGAGGATATTGGAAAGCCAGTGGCACAAATTGACAATGACAGTAATAGGTTTAGTGGAATAACAGAAAGGAGCAGGAAGGGTAAAGAGATAGGAGGGTCCTTAAGTATATATTACACAAATAGTCGCAGTGCTAGGAATAAGATGGACGAGCTGAGACTAGTTGCTAGTGCAGGTAACATAGATGTATTTGCCATTACTGAGACGTGGTTTAATTCAAAAAGTCGGGACATGCCTGCAGAATGTCACATTCAGGGTTTTAAATTGTTCCAAGTAGATAGAAGTATCGGGAAGGGGGGTGGGGTGGCATTGTATGTCCGAGATCGCTTGAACTGTTGCATAAAAACGGGTATTAAGTCTGAAAGTAACACATACAGAGTCTGTTTGGATAGAATTTTCAGAGGGGCATGAAAAATTAATTTTAGGTGTGATATACCGTCCCCCAAATTTAGATAGGGACCAGGGGAGACTACTATGGGAGGAAATTGTTAGGGCCACAAGGCACGATAATGTAGTAATTCTAGGAGACTTTAACTTTAGTCATATTGATTGGAATTTCTTGACTGGGAATTTAGAATCATACGATTTCTTAGAAGTAGTTCAGGATTGTTTTTTGAAGCAGTTTGTGACAGAACCTACAAGGGGTAATAACCTGCTTGACTTAGTTCTGGCAAACAATGAATCCCTTGTTAATAATTTAGAAGTCTCAGACGAACTAGGTGCTAGCGACCACAAATCAATTACATGTAGAATTGAATGGAAGTATGATAGTAGGGATAACTCAGTAACAATCCCAGATTTTCGCTTAGCAGATTACGATGGGCTTAGAGAACACTTATCATCTGTTGACTGGGGTAACGAAGAGAGCTATCAATATGACAGTTTTCTGAACACAATACATGCTGCTCAAAGAACGTTTATACCTTATAAGGAAATTAGATCAAATAGAAATGACCCAAAATGGATGAATAATAGGCTGAAATATCTACTAGGGCATAAGAAAGGAATTTATAGGCGTATCAAAAGAGGCGAGGGTCATCTTATGAATCAGTATATTGACATTAAGAGGGACATTAAAAAGGGGATAAGAAAAGCTAAAAGGGACTATGAAATTAAAGTTGCTAGGGATTCTAAAACTAACCCAAAAATTTTTTTTCCAGGTCTATAGAACAAAAGTCAGAGATAAGATAGGTCCCCTTAAAAAATAACTATGGGCATCTTACTGACAAAGAGAATGAAATGTGCTCGATTTTAAATAATTATTTTCTCTCGGTTTTTACACAGGAAGACACTAAATATATTCCGGTAATTAATTTTTATAGTGGATCAGAAGAAGATAAACTATGTAACATCACAGTCACTAGTGAAATGGTTGTGAAGCAGATAGACAGACTGAAGCAAAAATAAGTCACCGGGTCCTGATGAGGTTTATTCAAGGGTTCTAAAGGAATGCAAAATGGAAGTCTGTGAACCATTAACTAATATTTTTAATTTATCTCTTCAAAACAGGTGCAGTGTCTGATATGTGGAAGATGGCTAATGTAATTCCTATTTTTAAAACAGGGGACAAGTCGTTACCGTCAAATTACCGCCCCATAAGCCTGACCTCAATTGTAGGCAAATTACTAGAGTCAATTATAGCTGAGATTATAAGAAGCCATCTCGATAAGCATAGCTTGATTAATGATACTCAGCATGGATTCACAAGAGGCCGGTCTTGTCTAACTAATTTATTAACTTTCTTCAGTAAAGCTTTTGAGGCTGTTGACCACGATAAAGAATTTGATATTATTTACTTAGATTTTAGTAAGGCATTTGATAGAGTTCCGCACCAAAGACTGTTGAAGAAAGTAGTAGCTCATGGCATTGGGGGAAGGGGGCTCTCGAGTGGATCGAATCAGGCTCATCAAAAAACGCAGGAAGCAAAGAGTGTCCATTAAATGGGGTTAAATCCGAGGGGGATCAGTGTAACAAGTGGCGTTCCACAGGGATCAGTCTTGGCCCGTTTGTTGTTTATAATATAATCAATGACTTGATGAAGGAATTACTAGTGATATGACAATTCGCCGATGAGACACGAAATAGGTAGATAAGTGATTCAAACGTAGATGTTAGGGAACTTCAGGAGGATTAGACAAACTCTACTCTGGTCAGAAAAGTGGCAGATGCAGTTCAATGTTGATAAATTCAAGGTTTCTGAAGCTCGGAGTGTCCATACCCCTAGCAACTTAAAGTTAAATAATGTAAACTAACCATACAGGTGGCGAAAAGACTTGGGGGTTATGGTTAGCAGCAACCTTAAACCAAGACAGCACTGCCAAAGCGTAAGTAATGGCAAATAGATTACAGGGATTTATGATCAAGAAGTGTAAACAACAGAAGTCCAGAGGTCCTACTTCCAGCTTTATACATCATTAGTAAGGCCTCACCTAGATTATGCAGCTCAATTCTGGTCTCCATATTACAGAATGGACATAAATTCGTTAGAAAACATTCAGCGTAGGATGACTAAATTAATACATAGCATTAGAAATCTTCCTTATGAAGAAAGATTGAAGACTCTTAAGTTACATTCACTTGTTAGACGAAGAATGAGGGGAGACCTGATCGAAGTGTATAAGTGGAAGATAGGTATTAATAAAGGGGATATTAACAAGGTCTTGAGGATATCTCTCCAAGAGAGAACCCGCAGTAATGGATTTAAATTAGATAAGTTTAGATTTAGAAAGGACATAGGAAAGTATTGGTTTGGAAATAGGGTAGTTGATGAGTGGAACAGTCTACCTAGTTGGGTTATTGAGGCTAGGACTTTGGGTAGTTTCAAATTTAGGTTGGATAAGTACATGAGTGGGAGGGGTTGGATTTGAGTGGGACTTGCACATCAGAGCTTATTTCTTGGGTAGCATTGAAAATTGGGTTGGTCAAATGTTTGTTAGTGGGATGAATTGTAAAGGACCTGCCTAGTATGGGCCAACAGGCCTGCTGCAGTGTTCCTCCTTTCTTATGTTCTTATGTTAAAGTCCCCTACTATGACTATGTTACTGTGTCCAGAAGCCCTAACAATTTCGTCCCAAAGAAGTCTCCCTCTATCGTGATCCAAGCCAGGAGGTCGGTATATTACACCTAGAATTAGTTTTTCTTGACCCTCCACGAACTCTACCCAAACAGACTCTGTTACTGCTCCATCTATTTTTATACCTGTTTTTATGCAACAATTAATATTTTCTCGAACATACAAGGGCAACTCCTCCCCCTTCCCTTTACATCTATCCACATTGAACAATTTAAATCCCTGAATATTACACTCAGCAGTCATACCCCGACTCTTTAAATCATCCCACGTTTCAGTTAATGCAATGATATCAAGTTCCCAGCACATGCTCCCAAACGTAGTTCATTAATTTTATTTCTTGAAACTTCGATGTTAGCATAAAATACCATCATATGTTTTTTCTTCTGCACATTTTTTCCTATTCATCTTTGTTTTTTACACAATTCTAAAATTTATCATTACCCAGAGTTACTCCATGACATTCTATTAAATTCTTAATATCAGAGCATAAGTCAATATATCCATACTCATTATAATCATTTTCTAAACCCATACCTCTAACTAATCCTAGTTTAAAGCCCTAACAACCCCCTCAACTGAGTTACCCAGAAAACCCACACCTCCCTGGATAAGTGAACCCCATCCCTGGGATACATGTCATTTCGGCCATAGAAGTTGTCCCAGTTGTCAATGAATGGTACTGCTTTTTCCTTACAGTGTTTATCCGCCAACAATTAATACCAATTGCTCTGGGCAACCATTCATTCCCAAAACCTCTTCTTGGGAAAATGCCACATATAACAGGGCACCCCCCCTTCTTTCCCAATCATGTCTATAGCTGTCCTGAACTTTCTAACTAAATCCTCACTTTTTACGCTTGCCTACATCATTGCCTCCAGCACTGAGGCAAATAAAAGGATTGATCCCATTACCGTTCAAAGTTGTCAAGCCGGCTAACAATGTCCTCCATCCCAGCCCCAGGAAAGCATACCCTTTGTCTCCTACTCCTGTCCTTCAAGCAGAATGCCCTATCCATGTATCTAACCTGGAGATGGAGAGGTGATGCAGGGGGATGGGAAGATGGATGGAGAAGATGGGAAGAAAGAGAAAAAAATGAAATGAAGTTTTCTGTATAGTGTCAGTGACGGGAGGGAGTGGAAATGTGATGGGGGGGCAAAACGTGGATAAAGAGTAAGAATGGGGAAAATAAAACATAGAACATAAGAACATAAGAAAGGAGGAACACTGCAGCAGCCTGTTGGCCCCTACTAGGCAGGTCCTTTACAATTCATCCCACTAACAAACATTTGACCAACCCAATTTTCAATGCTACCCAAGAAATAAGCTCTGATGTGCAAGTCCCACTCAAATCCATCCCCTCCCACTCATAAGAACATAAGAAAGGAGGAACACTGCAGAAGGCCTGTGGCCCATACTAGGCAGGTCCTTTACAATTCATCCCACTAAAAAACATTTGACCAACCCAATTTTCAATGCTACCCAAAAAAAAGCTCGATTGCAACCCCACTAAAATCCAACCCTCCCACCTGTATTTCCCAAACCCAAAAATTTAAACTCCCCAAAAGCCTAGCCTAAAAAACCCAACGGTAACTTTCCACTCATCAACTCCCCTATTTCCAAACCAATACTTTCCTAGCCTTTTTGAAACTAAAATTTTCCAACTTAAATCCCTTTCGCGGTTCTCTCTTGGAGGAATTTTCCCCAAGACCCTTTTTAATATCCCCTTTATTAATACCTATCTTCCACTTATACACCTCGTCAGGGCTCCCCTACCAAATAAATTTGAAACCCCAAATCCTAGCCTCAATAACCCCAACAGGTAGATCGTTCCACTCATCAACTACCCATTTCCCAAAACCAAAACTTTTCCCATGTCCTTTCAAACTAAAAATTTCCAAAATTTTAAAACCCTTTCTGCGTGTTCTCTCTTGGGGAAAATATCCCCAAGATCTTGTTAAAAAAACCCCTTTTTTAATACAATTTCCCCTTATACACTTCGATCAGGTCTCCCCCATTTTTCGTTTTTAAAAATTTAAAATTTAAATTAAGAGTCTTTAATCTTCTTCATAAAGGAAATTTCAATGCTATGTATTAATTAGTCATCCTACGCTGAATGTTTTTTAACGAAAATTTTAGTCCATTTGTTTTTAAAGGGGAAACCCAAAATTTAGCTGCATAATCTGGGGAGGCCTCACCAATGATGTATAAAGCTGCAGTATGACCTCGGATTCTGTTTTAACTTCTTTATAAAACCCATAATCTATTTGCCTTTTACGACGTTTGGCATTTCTGTTTGGTTTTAAAGGGTTTCTGCTTACCCTAACCCCCAATCCTTTTCGCAATCTGTATGGGTAATTCTACATTATTTAACTTTTAAGTGCTAGGTTATGGACACCCCGACTTCAAACCTTCAATTATCTACATTTTAACTGCATCTGCCACTTTTTGACCAAGAGTAGATTTTTCTAAACCTCCTGAAGTTCCCTAACATCTACGTTTGAATCAATTATCCTACCTATCTTAGTGTCATCGGCTGAACTTGCTCATATCACAGTAATTCCCTCATCAAGATCATTGATTGTAATAAAGTAGGTAGAATTAACTCACGACAATATGAAAAGTAAAGGACACAAGTGCAACTAATGTGAACATTTATATTGTGGCAAACGTTTCGCTCATCCAGGAGCTTTAATTCAAGCCATTACAAACAATTACATGGACTCAGAGGTATATAAAGGCTCAGAGTGAGGTGAATACTAGATGAGGTAGCCATTTCGATGTTCACTAGTGGTAGTAGTAGTATATAGTAGTAGTAGTAGTAGTAGTAGTAGTAGTATAGTAGTGTAGTGACAAACGGGGGGATTAATACAATATGGTAGAGCAAATTAATTCGTACATGAGTAAAAGGATATAAAAACTATTACTTGAGGTAACAAAAAATAGTTGACAAATATAAACTGAATGAGCAGCCTTGTTTTCAGTGTTCACTCTCTGTGCTTTGTTAGTATAACAGGAGAGACTATGTGATGTGCAGGGTTTACTGTTTTCAGGAGGATTCTTGCCTAGACTTCGGAAGATGGTGAAGCTGGCCGTTGTATTGTTTAATTGTCATTCGAAACAGCGAATCAGTGCTGATTTCCAGGCACTTGCTTGTGCGGAAATAGTTCGTTTATCACAATTGGGCGTCTCTGAAATTTCATAAGAAGATTGAGGAATTTTCGGAGTGTGACACAGGCGGTTTTTTGTTTAAGTTTACGTTCTACATCGTATATGTGGTTTCCTTGAGGCGGGTGTCAGTTTCCTTGCTGTTTCCACCTACGAAGATCTGTCACAGCCTCCACAGGGTATAGTGTAAACTCCTGCATTGACTGGTTCGTGTGCTTGGGGTTTTTGTCCAGGTAGATCCTTTATTTGAAGTGGTAGAAGCGATGGCGACTCTGGTGTATAGCTTGTGAAAGTACTTTGAGACGTTTAGTGCAACCTGGCTGTTGGAAGAATTATAACTTTGTTGAGCGGTGTTGTATTGCTGGAGAATTGATTCTGAAGAGCTCTTTCTTGCAACTATGATGAAAAAAGAAGGAAATTGTAAACTCAGTGAATGTTTGGTGCATGGTAATTACAATTTCCTCGTCAAGATACTCAACTACAAATCGGTATGCTCTTAGGAAAAACCCATATGATGGCTCTTTTGGTCTGGTATCTTGACTGAATAGAAGTGTGTGAGATCATTTTTATTGGTGGGTTTCCGATAAACTTGAATCTAGGTTGTTGTCTACTTACTGGTGTAATGAGGAACGTCGAGGAAAGTAGCTTGTCATTGGACTCTTCTTCTAGTGTAAACTGAATCGCTGGTTCAACTGCGTTGACCTTGCCTGAAAATCCTGTCCATCAAAACGTTTTGGATTATTACGAGACATCGTTCCACGTAACGTAACCAAGTAACGCTTGAAAGGATGATGTTGGCGAAGTGGTTCGACTCTAGGTGTTTCCATGTATACGTTGGCTAGGACGCACTATTGGTGACCCCATTCCCCATGCCGTAGGATTGTTGTAGAGCTTGTTATTGAAGGAAAAACATTGAAGATAACACAGAGTTCAATTCAATTCAACAAAATCTCCGGGAAGAAAAGGAAGATTTAAGGTCCTGGTTACTTTACGTCGTAGAACCTCGATGGCTTTTTTTGGTAGGGTACTTTTTGTGAAGAGGAAGTCACATCCACACTGCTTATAGTTTGCTTGTACGGATGGAGAGTTACGGATGCGGTTGAGAGGTCACCTGAGTGTTTAAGATGAACGGGCGTGATGGTCCCCAGAAGGCACGGAAAGATGTTTGGCAAGAACTCCTTTTGGCAGACTACTCCGTGATTGTCTGAGAGGAATATTGTGTTTTATGGTCTTGGTAAACCATACATGTGTGCTGGTTTAAGGGTTTCCTTGGTAACAAGGTACAGAAGTTTTTCCCTTCTCTTAGTCGTTTGAGAATATAAACAGAGCGAGTTTTTATTTTGTATATGAAAGTCTTTGGGTGAGCGTCACCCACTGTTGAGTGCCTGATGGGTTCTAGTAGATAGATCATTCAAAAGGTCCATCATTTTAGTTTGTAGTCACTGGTGTTGAGTAAGAACGACTCCACCTCCTTCTCAACCGCAAACCGTAACCTCTCCATACGTAACAAGAAACTAAGCAGTTTGGGGATGTGACTTTCCCTCTTCACAAAAGTACTACAAAAAAGCCATCGAGGTCTACGACGTAAAGTCAACCAGGACCTTAAGCTTCCTTTACCTCCCGAGATTTTGTGACTTGATTGAACTCTGTTGTTAACTTCAACAACCTGTTTTTCCTTCAATAACAAGCTCTACAAACATACCCTACGCATGGGACTGGGGTCCCCAATAAGTGCCGTCCTAGCCAACTTAGACATGAACACCTAAGAGTCGAACACTTCGCCTACATCATCCTTCAAGCGTCACTTGGTTACGTTACGTGGACGATGTCCTCGTAATAACCCAAAAACGATATTGAATGTACGGGATCTTCAGGCAAGGCTCAACGCAGTTGAAACCAGCGATTCAGTTTACACTAGAAGAAGAGTCCAATACAAGTCTAAACCTTTCCTCGACGTCCTCACTCACAAAGTGACAACAACCTAAGATTTTCAAGTTTAACGGAAACCCACCAAATAAAAAGATCTCACAACTTCTATTCCAGTCAAGATTACCAAACCAAAAGAGCATCACATCCGGTTGTGCCTAAGACATACCGAATTTGTAGTCTGAGTTTTCTTGCTAGGAGATTACTTACATTCCACCAAACATTCCTGAGTTACAATTTCCTTCTTTTTTCATCAAAGACTGCAAAAAAGAGCTCTTACAGATCATCAAAGTTCTCCACGCATCAACACCGCTCCCAACAAAGTTATAATTCTTCCCAACAGCCAGGTTTGCACTAAACGTCTCAAAAGTACTTTCACAAGCTAACACCAGAGTCGCCATCGCTTCTACACTTTCAATAAAGGATCCTAACCAGACAAAACCCAAGCCCCACGAACCAGTCAATTCCGGAGTTTACACTAACCCTTGGGAGGCTGTGACAAGATCTACGTAAGGTGAAACAGCAAGAAACCTCGACACCCGCCTCAATGAACCCATATACGCATGTAGGAACGACAACTTAAACAACGCCTGTGTACAACACCGAAAGCACCAATCATCTTATGAAATTTCAGAGACGCCCAATTAGTGATAAACGAACTAATTTCCGCACACGCAAGTGCTGAATCAGCACGATCGCTGTTTTCGAAGACAATTAAACAAAACAACGGCAGCTTCACCATCTCCGAAGTCTTAAGCAAGAATCTCCTGAAAACAGTAAACCCTGCCATCACATAGTCTCTCCTGTATTACTACACAAAGCACAGAGAGTGAACACTGAAACAAGCCTGCCCTCATTCCAGTTTAATATTTGTCCAACCTATTTTTTATGTTACCCAAGTAATAGCTTTAAATCTTTTACTCATGTACGAATTAATTGCTCAACCATATGTATTACTTTTTGTCACAACCACACTACTACTACTACTACTACCACTAGCGAACATCGAAATGGTACCTTCACTATATTCACCTCACTCTGAGCCTTTATATACCCACTGTGTCCATGTATTGTTTGTACTGGCTTGAAAAGCTCCTGGAGAGCGAAACGTTGCCACAATAAATGTCAACATTATTGCACTTGGTCCTTTACTTTAACAAAGAGCATTGATAAATTATAAACAACAACGGCCCCAAGACTGATCCCTGTGGAACGCCACTTGTTTACCGATCCCCACTCGATTTAACCCCATTTATGACACTTTCTGCTTCCTGTCTGTGAGCCATGCTTCGATCCCCATCGAGAGCCCCCTTCACCCAATGCCATGAGCTGCTACATTCTTCACAGACCTGTTGGTGAGGAACTCTATCAAAATGCCTTACTAATATCTAGGGGTAGGATAGGGGGAACGGACAGGGTGCTGAATGGGGGGGTTTGAAGGAAGATGAGTAAGGAATGGGTGTGGCGGTGAGTGGATGGTTGTGGTGGATGGAAGGAATGAGGTGGATATGGATGCTGTTATGGGTGGATGGAAGGCCAGAGAGAAAAGGGGTAAAGTTGAGCGGAGGGATGGGTAGGGAAGAAATGGGATTGAAGGTGGGTAGAAGGGTGGGGATGGAATGAATGGAGAAGAGCAAGGCACAAGGGAGGAAATGAAAAGACGAATTCATTAAAATGAAGAAAGTATAGTAAAGAGGGAGTGGAGGACGAAGAGAGGGAAAGAAAGAGGGAGGGGAGAGACCAGTACAGTTCCCAGGGCTATTGTTCTCTTTCGTGAGAGCTAAGCTGTGTAAATGACTGACTCCACTGGGAGGAGGAGAAAGAACGTCGAGTGAGGGGAAAAAAGACAATGAGAAACAGGCGAAAGAGGATAAGCAGGAACAGGATGAATAGGGGAAGTAGGAGAAACAGAATGATGAGGAAGAAGAAAGGGAGTTGGAATAGAGACAGGAGAAGGAAATAAGGAAGGTTAGGAGGGGTGGGTGAAGGATGCCAGTCAAGTCTTCAGCTTGGCTCGTCCTTGATCTAGACACGACACAGCCATGCTACTGCCAATTTGCTGTAAAACCTGTCAGTTGTGGTCACACTGTGGCCTGTGCTAACCTTCCCTAGCGGTTTCCAGAAACAACAATATTGGTAAATTGTTTAGGGCCAGGCATGGCACAGAGGATAAATGCACTGGGCTGTTTGGTTTTAAAACTGTTTGTCTTATTTCAAACCACACTCCTTCAGGGCGAACAGTGCGAAACGTGGTAAAATAATTACAAATCTGCATTACCTTTCCACTCTGGCAAATCATGGTTATGCAGGCAGACAGTTCGTGTTAACGTCATTGTTTCATAACAGAAGGACCTGAGTTCGATCTCAGAGGAGGAGAACCTTACGTTTTTTACTTACACCCATATCTTCCCTCTTTTCAGAAGCAGGTAAACGGGTACCTGTTGTTAGTGTGGTGCGTTACAAGCATCCCTGGAAAGAGGACAATAGGGCAAAAATGAACGCTTTCTCGGTTTTCCTGATTAATAATCCTCTAGGATAATCAGAGAAAAATCCTTTGCCTCTGGATTTTTAGGCTTTACTGCCATCACTGAACACATAATATAAAGTTAAGGTTTTATTTCTAAAGGTTACAGAATGTAAGTACAATTTTGGGTGTGGTAAGTAAACGAAAGAATGGATAAAGGACATTCGCAAAATAAGCTTTCAATGTGAAAATATATATACATCACTCTATTAGAGCATCATTCACGTCAAAACAAGGAAACAACAGCGAGACAAACACATAATATACACCTCGCCATTCAGAGCCCCTACATCACACACACAAAAGTAATAATAATAGCTCTTCTTTCGCTAGAATGAGATGCTAACGGCTTGTCAGAGTCCCAAAGGTAAGACAATTTTCTGCGCTATAGCAGTCATTGTGGTGATAGGAAGCGGGTAAATGGTCGTGATGACGAATTCGCAGTGAAATAGGCCCGAAGCGAGCTAGTGGCGCAGACGCTGCACAAAGCCACTAATTAATTAGCTCCCAAGTTCAAGATAAGAAAAGAAGGAAGAGAGAGTAAGTAGGGCGGAGAGAGAGAGATAGAGAGAGAGAGAGAGAGAGAGAGAGGAGAGAGAGAAGCAGAGAGAGAGAGAGAGAGAGAGAGAGAGAGATAGAGAGAGAGAGAGAGAGACAGAGAGAGGAGAGAGAGAGAAGAGAGAGAGAGAGAGAGAGAGTGAAGAGAGAGAGAGAGAGACAGACAACAGAGACAAGAGATAGAGAAAGAGAGAGAAAGAGAGAGAGAAGAGAAGAGAGAGAGAGAGAGAGAGAAGAAATAGAGAGAGATAGATAGATAGATAGAGAGAGAGAGGAGAGAGAGAGAGAGATAGAGGAGAGAGAGAGAGAGAGAGAGTATTAGAGAGAGGAGAGAAGAAGAATAGAGAGAAGAGAGAGAGAGAGAGAGAGAGAGAGAGAGAGAGGAGAGAGAGAGAGGAGAGAAGAGAGAAAGAGAGAGAGAGAGAGAGGAAGAGGAGAGAGAGAGAGAGAGAGAGAGAGGAGAGAGATAGATAGAGAGAGAGAGAGATAGAGAGAGAGAGCGAGAGAGAGATGAAGAGAGAGAAAAGAAGAAGAGAGAGGAACTACACTGTGCAGCCTGATCACCTACTGTGCCGAAGTACGAACATCAGGGACACATCTGTCAGAACTGGTAAGGCGGTGTATGAGGACGTGGAGGAGGACGTGGTGGAGAGGAAGACATCTACATCCGTCTCACCCTCCACTAACACAGTTTCCAGCGGCAGAATCTGAGACAAACTGCGAAACACAGAGTGAAACAAATCCTAGTCCCACGCCTCCCAGGCACCTAGGCGTGCTCTCGCTGTCACCGGAAGGGTCACTCTGCCAACAACTGCACTGCGAGGAAATACCAGGTGTAACTACTGCAACAAGAAAGGACATAAGGAGGACCGTGTCGGAAGAAAAAGGAACTTGACAGACAGGGCCACCCTTTAGAGACCTGTTTCCTCAGAACAAACCAGCAGGATCTCTGAATATGGTAACACACTCACACTCACCCACTTAGCTACTCTAACCCATCCCAGCCCGCAGGTGGGATTGGGCCTTATACAAGACCACAGACCTACATCCCTGCAGCCTGCCTCAGTAACCCTACCTCTCTCAAGGCAGCACCTTACATACCCTACACACCACCCACCTCAAGCTGGGACACTGTTCATCATGAGGAGCCAGTCTATCAGTCATCCTTTCGGCCACATTAAGGTTTCATTACTAATGTTGAGAGCTCACAAAAGCATTGTGAACACTCGAAATCCAGACATGATATAGTGTTGTTGAAACATTTTTGATGACAGGACTCCCGAAAATTTTGGCAAGAATGCTGGCTACCCCTCAGGATAAAGAGACAGGCAAGGGGCAAGGAGTGCGGTGTTTTGCTGAGTGCATCTCTAAAAGTGTTCATTCCCCAGCAACTAGATGTTGCCACCCCTACACATCTTGAAATGATGTTCTTCAAGCTCTGTATAGAACACTAAGTACCTCTGTACTAGCATGTGCGAATGTTACAGACCTCATGGCAACATGCAGACCCTATCAACTTCCTAATGGAAAATATATGACTCCCTTCTGCTACTAACACATCTGTTCAACATATTATAATTGTTAGGTGACCTCAACCAGTACCTTATACAGAGGGACTATGAAAGACCTCCTCTTGCAGTTTTTTACATAAAACTTTGTAGATTTCCCTCTCATATCTCAGCTCCTTCCTCCCCTTGACCCAGTATGATGATCTGGCAGAAAGGCATAGTCACTTGTCAACCCCCGGCTACGTTGGATCTCTGACCACAAGGCTGTTTTTTTAACCACACTTAAGAATCCCAACAGAACGAGGTGAGGAGTCCACACGCACAACCTGGCAAAGGGAAAAGGTAATTGGGCCAGCCCTTTGCTCTGACTCGCCACCACCGACTGGAATGCTCTTCTCCAGGGGGATGTTGACAACCAAAGTGAAAGCCTTCACTGACACATCCTTATCTGCAACCAAGAACACATTCCTCACACGGCAATATGTGACAAAGCCCTACAGATCACCTTGGTTTGGCTTTCGTTGTAGAGAGGCTGCTACTGCTATAACAAAGATGGCGACGGTATAAGAGACATCCATCCACCTATAACAGAACTTCACTGGCAAGCCTGAAGGCATATGGGTGATGTTTCAAAAAGTGGGCCATTGCTAAATGGGAGGTGGACACTAAAAGAAAG
>NC_069472.1:7501927-7521163 GCF_026875155.1 Cherax quadricarinatus
TTTAAGATTAGACAGATGTTCCCTAACCCCTTTAATCGGCAGAACGAAAATCGGGGATTTTTACTGTATTCTCATTATTGTTGTTAGGTAAGACACATATGCATATGTTGCATATGTGTCTTACCTAACAACCTGTCGGTATTGTATACCATTTTGATGTTCATTCTCATTATTCTTGCATTCCCAATTAATGCTAAGGTGATGGATTTGTGATCATTTGGCCCCAAAGGGCTCTTCAGTGATCTCCAGATTATTCACGAGTGTTTCCTTATTTGACAAGACTAGGTCTAGCAAATTATTTACCCTGGTAGGTTCAGTTACACTCTGTTTCAGAAAACAGTCCTGAACTGTTTCCATGAAGTCACTGGACTCTAGATTACCTGTCAAAGAATTCCAGTCAATTTGGCTAAAGTTAAAGTCCCCTACTATGACTACGTTACTGTGTCCAGAAGCCCTAACAATATCGTCCCAAAGAAGTCTCCCTCTATCGTGATCCAAGCCTGGAGGTCGGTATATTACAAAGGATGATCGGAGATGACAGAGCGCCTAGCGAAAGTAATTTGGTGAGTTTTATTAGTGGAAAATTTAAACCCATGTGTGGTGGCCCAATTGGAAACACGGTTGACCGCATGTTGGAGAGAAACTGTAATGAGGTGACAGTCAGCGCCTGGACAAGCAATAGCGAAGTCATCAGCATAGAGGGATGACCAAATATTGGATGGATGAATAGAGGCCAGATCATTTATAGCATGGAGAAAAAGTGTTGTGCTCAGAATACATCCCAGGGGGACACCTTCAGCTTGGACAAAGTGCGGGGAGAGCACATTATTAACCCGAACATGGAAATAAGAACATAAGAACAAAAGAATGTAGGAACACTGCAGAAGGCCTACTGGCCCATACGAGGCAGGTCCTTATCAAAAAGGGCATCTACCTAAAGCTACTCAAGAAATAACTCCCGTACCCCTTGACACCAATCAAACCCGGGCCCCCCCCACTCATATATTTGTCCAGTCTCTTCTTAAAGGGTACCCAAGGTCCTAGCCTCTATCACCCCTGGAAGACTGTTCCACGCATCTACAACTCTGTTAGAAAACCAGTACTTACCTATGTCCATTCTAAATCTTAAATTTATCCAACTTATTCAATTATTCTGGTTCTTACTGGTTCGACACCCTTCAGTACTTTATTTAATGTCTCCCTTGTTTATGCCCAGTCATTCACTTATTACACTTCAATGATATCTCCCTCAATATACGCCTCTCCAGAGAGTGACATTTAAGGCTTTAAGTCTTTCTTCATACGGAGGTTCCTTACACAGTAAATCATTTTAGTCATGTCTGCTCTGTATGTTCTTCTAATGCAGTCTCTAGGTCCATCCTGTAGTATGGAGGACCAAAACATGAGCAGCATATCTAATTGAAGGCCTCACTAATGATGTATAGAGCTGTTAAATAACTTTTGGATTCTGGTTACTTTACTTCTTGAGATAAATCCATAATCTGTTGGCCTTGTTACGCACACTGGGCAATGCTGTCTTGGCTTTAGATTTTGTTACCATGACTCCAAGTCTTTTCACATTCTGTATGACCAAGCTCTTACTTCACCTAGATTATAGTTCGAGGGTTATTTTATTACCAAGGGCAAGTACCTTTACACTATCCACATTTTAAACTTCATCTTGCCATTTCTCAGGACCAAGACAGGACCATTATTTGTTCAAATCGTCCTGAGTTCATTGATATCTCTCAAAACTTACTCATGGTCACTAGTAATCCCTTCATCAAGGGTCATTAATGTAAATTATGAACAAGAGAGGGCCTAAAACTGATCCTTGATGGAAGCCCTAGATGACTTAATCCCCATTCAGATTTTTCACTCCATTAAGGTAACTCTATGCTTTCTATGGTAAGCCATGCCTCCAAACCATGCTTAGAACTTTACCTCCTATACATGAGCTGCCACTTTCATTAAGAGTCTCTTGTGAGGTACTCTGTCGAAGGCTTTACTAAAATCCAAAATAAACAATATCATATTCCTTATCACTGTTCAACTGCATCAAATGTTCTATTGAAGAACGTCAGTAAGTTTGTCAGGCGGGACGCACCTCTTCGCGAATCCATGCTGAGATTCATTTATCAAGGTATGCTCTTCAAGGTGACTTCTGATATACTGTCAGCTATAATTGATTCTAATAAACTTGCCACTATAGAGTCAGGCTTATTGAACGGTAATTGACGGGAGTGGACTTATCCTGATTTGAATTATAGGAACCACCATAGCATCTTCCACAATTCCCTGGCACTACACTGGTAAGGATGGACGCATTGAATACACTCGTTAAAGGCTGACTAAGCTCCATCTTGCATTCCTTAAAGTACCATTGAAAACAACTCATCGGGTCCGGGACTATTTGGTATCAGTTGTGTCTATCTGTTTAATACCATGGTCCCTCGTGACAGTAATATTAGATAACTTAAAGTCTTCAGGAACTAAATAATGTTAATTACAGGTTTTAATTTCCATCTTCCTGTGGATAAAATCTGTCAGTTAAAAAAGTCTTAAGGAAAAGGATGGTAGATTGCTCGGAGGTGTAAGGAGTGGGCTTGGTGCAAAACAATAATTACCTCCAAAGTCGTGTCATAAGCCTTCTCAGATCAAAATATACGGCAATTATGAGTTGTTATTTGTAAATATTAAAGGCGTTACAAACATAACGTATCCAGCATTTGTAAGGGTTATGGTAGAACGGCCCCTCCGAAAGCAGATTGACTAGTGGAGAGACTGACTGTGTGTCTCTAAATACCACATTAAACGTCGATTTGCCAGGACGTTCACCATCACTTTGGCAAACTGCACTAGTACGAGCATGGACGATAAGTGGGCGGCATCATGTCCCGTAGTACCTGGTTTGCGGGAAAGCGAGAATCATGGGCAGGATTCCACAGCTGGAGAAAAAACTCCCTGCGACCAATAAGATTTAAGAGTTTGTAAGAGGACAGTAAGGGCTCTGAATGATGTAAAATGTTGTAACTTCCGAATGTGAATGCATCAGGCCAGCAGCCGGGAAGATTGGGCAAGTGAGAGTGTCCCTCAGTTCCTGAAGTGTGAAAGGACATTATAAGTTTTCTTCTGTGAAAGAAGAAAAGTCTAATGGTGCTGACTCTTGGCAGACTTGAGGGAAAGAAACGAGGGGCTATAGATGGAGCCCCTGAGAAATACGGACCATATGATTGCCAATTTCAATGGAAACATCAAGAGGCAACCCACAGAACAGGAGACAGACAGGAGGAGATTTACCACTCAGTTCTTACTTTTTTCCGACTGCTATAGAGGATGCAGAGGTGATGGTGGAAACAATCTCGCCATCAAGTGCGTTTAAGCGTCACGAATGACACCGCGATCAGTCCCTTTCTGTTTAAAATCAAGAAGTCTGGCTTCATTGAGACGGTACCTGCCCATGCAGCGCCATTTTCAAGCATACTGCTGAGCACAACGCAGGAGACCACCATGGCACCGCTCTTCTGAGAATGCCTGCCGAGGTTTGGGGTATAGAATGAGAAGCTGCGGTTAAAACTGACGTCGAGATGAGGTGTAAGCGCTCAATCAATGGCAGAAGGAAGAATGACCACACTAAAAGCAGATGTTGAGTTAAAGTCCCAATTTGTTGACCAAATTGCCACCTTTGGTTACGAAGAGGTGTGGTATATGAAGCAGAAGTAAGAATGATGGAAAATGATCACTGTCTGTAAGTCTGGGAGAACAGACCAGGTTGAAAGTCTAGTGCAGTAGAGAAGAGCAGACCGAGAGATCGATGCAAGAGTATGAGTACGAGGATCGACATGGGTGGGAGTACCCATATTTAAAACATGGGGGGTGAGAAGCAAGGGAAAAGCCACCAACTAAATACCCACTGTTCACCACGAGACCCCCCAGGGATTGAAGGCATTAAAATGCAAGTAACAGAAGTGGTGGTGGTAAAGGACGAAACAAAAAAGCAAATTGGGATAGATATGCCTGAGAAGGAGAGAGAGAGAGAGATACAAAGAAAGATTGTATACCTTATTCAAGTTGGATGCGGTATGAACGGAAAGACTGATTGGTATGGAATATCAGTGTGAAGAGGAAGGGCCACTTTCATTAAAGTCCACCAGAAAAAAGGATCCGATGAATACAGTTACGTTATAGCCTGAAGTGGAATGGAAAACAGCAGATTGTAATTTGGGTTCTTGTAAGCAACAACACCAACAGGGAAAAACGGGAGAGCAACATATGATGAGTTCACCCCGATTACCCGAGGCCCAGTAATTCCACTGTAAATAGGCATGTTGGCAACGATAAAAAACCATAAATTCGCAGGTAAGGGTTACCTACGGATTAGAGGGGTTAGAAAAGTACTGTGGGAGCAGCGAAAAACATTCAAGCAGCACGGAACGGGAAACTGCGAAGGAACGAAGCACTGCGAGATAGGAGTTTGCGCAGATGAAAGGATCCGTGTCATTGATGGTTTAGTCTCGTCAATATATTCTGAGATAGTTTCAAGCAAAGACGTTGTCATGGAGAGTAAATATTGGTGATCGGAGGAGGAAGTTGAGTAAAGATTGGGACAGCAATGGACTGTAACCAAAGTAGGGGGGGGGTGGCGAAGAGTAGAGGGCACTGGAGAAGAAGTGTGGGAAGAGGGAAGAGAGAAATTAGGAGGGGCAGAAGAGGAAGAAACATGGGAGGAGACAGGGGAGGAAGGCCACAATCGAGGAGGAGGGTGTGTTGAACCTCAACAGTGTAAAGAGTAGGGAGGGAGGTTGAAGAACTAGCTAGAGAGCTGGAAGGTAAACTGTTGAATGGGAGAATGAAGGAAGGAGGGGTTAAATGAAATTTGAGCTATGGAGATTTTTTGGACTTCTTAGAAGTAGATGGACGAAGTGGGAGGAGGTGTTGTACGAGGTCTTGTCAATACCAGGGCTTGTGAGGGAGAACACGAGAAGTGAGATTCAGATGAGGTGTTGAGGTCGGGACATCGGACCTAGGACGCAAAAGAATTGAGAAGGAGTGACTATGGAAGGGGCTGGGTAAACACAGAGGAGGGGCTGGCAGAAGATGGGGACCCAGAGGTGGGGGGGGCCGTTTTAGAAATACGAGAATAAGGAATACGGGAAGTCTTCCGTGGAGGCGTGAAGATGAAACTGCCATGCATAAGGGAAACCTTCTCTGGCCTTTTGAGGGCAACGGATTTCTCACTCGTTTAGTAGATAGGCAACGGCCGAGAGTAGAAGGGTGAGTTCCTGACATTAAGGCAAGAGGGAGGTTCGTCTACAAGACATATTAGAAATGGTCATCGGCGCCACAGATGGGCATTCGGTATAGAACTGCAATATATCACTGGGTGACCATTTCCAGCCAATTTTACACTGTTGCGGTGTAGGAGATAAACTTTCGACCTTGTGTAAACGAAGTCTGCGACATTAAACAGAGGCTGGGAGTTCACGGTAGTCGAAAGTTAATTGACTACACGGGCAGGAAGGATTAAAGTGTTATACTTTGAGGATTGGAAGTTCTGGAATTCTAGCTGTTTGAGAAAGTCATCGCCAACATGGTCGTGAAAGACTGTTCGGGGGACATGGTTATGGGGCAGAACCCAGAGAATGACAGTGCCTAATGAATTGAGGGAATGAGTTGTACGATAATGAAGGAATAGTATCAATATTTGTTAGAAGAGAAAGGTCAGAGCTTAGTTAGCATTCTTGATAGTAAGATGCGTTGTACCCGTCCTGAGAGCGTGGGACGGATATATCTCTACTAACATGGCCGTAGGATTGCGTTGCGATTCTATGGTCGGAAAAAATAGGCGTAGAGGAAAGTGGGGCATAAAGAATTTAATCTATTGTGCAGCTCGAAACTGATCATGGAGAGGGAGGTGCGTGATGTGTCGGTCGTTTTAATGAGACGAGAAGGGAAGCGAAAGTAACTCATGTAATTGTCGTGGGCGTTTGGAGTGGGGACAGGAGTCTGACGTTGGGACGGGCCGGTGATTCGAAAAACTTGCCGCACCATAGAGGGAGAGGCCGGAAGCATATCAACTGAGAGCGGAGAATCAGGAAAATCGAAAGGACGGCAGTCGAAAACCCCGGTACTGAATGGGTGCCGGAAAACAGCACCAGCCAAGAGGTACGAATGCATTAGATAAGTGTCCGAAGAGTGGTCAAAAATCGAGGCAGGGTCAGAACGGGGTGCAGTTTCAAGAAGGGGCCGGGGGTAGCCGTTCATGGATTGGGTTCTCCATGGTTTAGGTTACTTCTTTTCTTTTTGTTTTTAAGAAAAAAAGAAAGAAAGAAATAAAAATAAAAAAAGAATAAAAAAGAGGGGAGCTGGGAGAGAATAGTTCTTGGAGGCAATGATAGGGCCAGAAATCTCCCTCCGCGCCAATTGGTGAACCTCAGCACCGGCAAGTAGGGAAGATGCGGCATGGAACCCGTTCCATACCCTACCCTTCATGGAGTAAACAGCAATCCAGGATAGCAACCTCACATCTCCGAGTACTCCGGTGGACAAGACGAGAGGATGGCCAGTATCCACCACAAGCATACCTCCTTTAAGCAACACCCCCGGAATCTTAAAGGCGGCCTCCAGAGATCATTCGTCGCCCGAAAGACACCAAAGCACACCCCGGGAGACCGGAAAGGAACGGGGAAATCCCCAGGCGATCCTGATTTCCATGCAAACTTCACCACCGCAAGAACCTCAATAGATTGACCTCGGTACCTTCCCCCTACCTAGGGAACCAGTGTGCCTGTGGGAAAGAATGCCACAGGGCCAAAAAGAGGTAAGGGAATAAGGAGGGATGAGGCGGGAGGAGGAAAGGGAAAGGGAGGGATGGATAGGAAGGGGGACTGGAGGGTAATTAGGTTCAGGTCTTGGGAAGAGAGACCAACAGGTTCTAATTCCTCAGACAAGAGCCTCTTCACCATGCCAAGGAGCCCCCCCCCTTTGAAGAAGGCATGTAAAAAAAAAAAACTGTACGGATGGGGTTAGAACTCATGGCGTGTGAGTCCGTAAAACTACAGGGCCCGTGCCTGAGTCACTGGGTCAAGCTGGCTACGATAAATTAATCCAAATAGGTTATTATATATCTATCACATAGGGTGTGTTAGAATTGGGCCCCACTGTCCCCACAATGCAAAGTTTTCACAGCGTGGCTGCAACGAACTCTAGCTCATGTCCCCTCAAAGCCGACATTCATGTTAGTATTTGCAATTTTAATAAAGAACTCGACTAAAATTTAGTTTTTTGCTTTTTCTGTCTCCCTATCGTTGTGTCAGGTGTTTTGTCTTAAAATGAAATAAATCATTTATTTATTTTCCGACAGTCTCAAGAAAATAATGAATTACACAAAAGTTATGTCATATTCATAGACAGAATTTGTTGACTAGTGACTCCAAATTGTACATTTCAAGAATTAATTTTTTTTCTGTGTATTTGTCATTTCCAATCATATCAATTAATAGTTATTTATATTGACCCAGATAAAATTAAGAAACGTTTTCCCTTATATGGAGACTTTCCTGACGACGTTTTGCCCACGCAAGACTCCTTAATTATTAGGCAATGAGAAATCAGAACGGGGAGAAAGCAAACTATAACTAGTAAGATGTTGTAGTTGAAGAGGTCGTCGTCATGACACATTCATTCACAAACGTTCAAGGAAGTTTTTCTGACGAGAGGTTCAATTAAACTGTTGAAACTTGTTCTGGGTAATTATGTTGTAGAAAGTTGGAGAGTCAAGGTTCTCTCCTTTCCTGGTGGTGTTTGTCTATAATTACTCAGAGGACAAACACGCACAGTAGAATATTTCAGCCCGTAACACTATCTATTAACTCCCCCCCATAACTATTCGCTAGAAAATTCTGCTGTTATTTTTTTAATCTGGAAAATGCTAAACCCATAAGGGTCTCAATAGCTCCTGGGCAATGTGAAGCAATCTGCCGATCCAAGTGAAAGATAAATCAGTTCCATGAATCAAGAGCCCTTTACTTGCATCAAGGACCTCCCCCCTGCCTCTTCTCCTCGCTGAAAACTCTCATATATTTTACTCACGCCAACGTATTAGGTTTATTTGTGACTTAATCAGACCCACTGGAGGTTTACACGATGTCAATAAACGGTTCCATATATCTGTACGTGTTTGCTTACCACCGTGACCGGCAGGTCAACCATGGTGACGGCAGGTACACCATGGTGACGGCAGGTCACACATGGGACGGCCAGGTTACACCATGGTGACGGCAGGTCACACCATGGTGACGGCAGTGGTCACACCATGGCGATGGCTGGTTTAACCAGGGTGACGGCAGGTCACACCATGGCGATGGCTGGCCTGGTTACACATAGGACGGCAGGTCACACCATTATATACTTCAACAAAGCCCCACTTGTCAACTTCATATTCTTTACCAACCATTGACACTGAACAGGAATTATTCATGAGGCAATTTTAACAGTCTTAATACGAGGATAATGACCTTCAATCTTCTGCTCTCAACACTAAAGCAGTGGAGGTCTTTATCAGCTGTTTGTGCTTTAACTTATAAATTGTTTCGTGCGGATGTTTTGTATCCATTCTTATGGTCATTTATATTGTTGATGGTGGACAAGGTTGGAGTCACTGAAGCTTCACTTATCCAGGTAAATGTTAAAATATTAAGTAATTTCCCCTAGAAAGGTAGGTAAAATTATGCCAGATTTTTTACGTAAACCTTATAGAACGTTAAGATAATAAGAATTGCATAACTATATTTCAAAGCATTACTCTGGAAAAACATTAACGAATTATTAAGTTTATGCAGCAACTTTTATGTCTTAGTTCAGTAAAGCAATTAAACGTAATATAAATTCCATACTCCTAATGAGGTGAAGATTTTACAGTCCTTGTAAAACGTAATCTTGACTTTGGCTGAAATATCAATAAAAAAAAAAACAGGAAAAAAATGATTAATACATTTATTTTCATTTAAGTATTCCCACGACAAAAAGCTGCCAGCAGAATTCTCTTTGCAATACGTACAAGTTCATCCATGATCTAACTCCCCTATCTTTTACTAAATTAATGACTTATTTTTTCATACCATTAAAAGAAACATTTTTCTTGTATTGCAAAATGATTTATGGCCGCTTGAACGACACAGAACTCGATGCAATATGTACCGTATTTTACGGCTTATTAGACGCGGCTTTCAAGGCTTGTTTTAGTTTCAATGGCTCGACTTCGGACGTAACTGGGAGAACTACAGCCCATCGCCTAACTTATAGCTCCCGTCACTAACCTTCAGTTACGAGGACGCAGGGTGGTTTTTGGAGACATTTTATGTGAGAAAAACATGCGTTTAATAAGCCGCGAAAAACAATACTTTGTTTAATAACTCTACATTCGTGGTCATTATCGTTCTCACATTATGACTACTTACAATTATATCGCTTTTAAGGCTTTTTAAATATATTTTTCCCATTGAAGCTTCATTATTTTATTCTGATTAAACATTGTTCTGATTTATTTACACCAAGACAACCTTCTGCTCTTATATCCTGTTTTATTTACAGTTTTTATCCAGATATTTTTATGAATCAATTATTTCTGTATATACCACAGCTGGTATCACCAATGGTATCACTCACCCTTGTATCATCAGTATATCAATCACTTCTGTATCACTACAGGAATCAGTCTCACTTCTGTATCACCACTAGTATTCACCTGTGTATGTGTCACCAATGGTTTCAATCACTCCTGCATATAGTACCACTAATATCAGTATCACTAATAGTTTTCCTCTTTCTTGTGTATGTTCACTGTACTACTCCCATCAATATCACCACCATGTTATCACTTACTTCGTGATCAAGTTGTATAAATACCACCGTGATATCAATACGTCTGTATCACCACTGGTATACCCCTGTACGTTCCACCATGGTATAACCATGTACGTATCACCACTGGTATAACCCTGTACGTATCACCACTGGTTTAACCCAATGTACGTATTCCACCACTGGTATACCCTTGTACGTATCACCATGATATAACCCTGTAGTATCACCACTGATGGTAACCACTGTAAGTTACACTGATATAACCCCTGTACGTATCACCACTTGATATCACCCCTTAACGTATCACAACTAGAATAACCCCTGTACGTGTCACCACTGTATAACCCCTGTACGTGTCACCATGATATAACCCCTGAACGTCTCACACGATATACACCCTGTACGTATCACCACTGATGTAACCCCCTGTTATGTATCACACTGATATCACCACTGTACGTTTCACACTGATATCACCCCTGAACGTATCACACTAGTATAACCTGTACGTGTAACCATGGTATCCCCTGTAGTTTCACCACTGATATAAACCCAGTACGTATCACCCACTGGTATTAACCTGTAAGTATCACCACTTGTATAACCCTGTACGTATCACCCTGTATAGCCCCTGTAGTATCACCACTGATATAACCCAGTACGTATCACTCACTGATATAACCCTGTACGTATCACACTGGTATAACCCCTGTACGTATCACACTGGTATAACCCCTGTACGTATCACACTGGTATACCCCTATACGTATTCAACACTGGTATAACCACGGTACGTATCACCACTGGTATAACCCCCTATTACCGGATCACCAATGGTATAACCTGCTACGGTATCACCTTGGTTTAAAAACCCTATACGTGTCACCATGTGTATAACCCCTATAGCTGTCACCACTGTGTATAACCCCTGTACGTAATCACCACTGATATAAACCCAGTAAGTATCACCACTGATATAATCCCTGTCGTATCACTGATATCACTCTGTACGTATACCACTAGATTCACTTGTCGTTGGTGCATGGTAAATTTACACCAACAACCATATACACAATATATAAACAAAGAACAGCACTGACAAACTTTTTTGTATGTACATTGATTAATCTTCAATCTTAAAGTATTACTGCCTTCATTAATTCTAAGGTACACCGACAGAAACAAATCGGACGAGAAAATAAAAAAAATCATAAGTTGGCGAACCTTGTTGCCCTCATTTAACACAATATATATTATGTTTATTCAATACTGTTTTAACTTTCATGATTGTTTAAGTGATGTTTGAAATTAAAAATTGTCGATTGTTTAAATTTACTAAGGCTTATGTACTGTATTCGACTGACAAGTATTAAAGTACGTATCTCCATTAAGGTAATTATACGAATTAATTTTAATTATAATCTGGTTAAAAGATATACACAGCTGGGGTCTATATATCCTGTGGCTTGAAAAAAGTGCTTTTCTTGCATACATTAGCGTTCTCTATGACAACTTAATTAATTTTGAGTTTTAAAAATTAAATTTTACATTTGAGTTTTTAAAATATAAATTTTAGTCTCAATGGTCGCTAGCTCGAAATTAAACTACGTCACTTCCTCTTTCAGTGTGAAGATTCCAAAAGTTAATAAGTTAATCGTCGTGTTTAACTAAGCGTAGGTTCACTTTTATCATATGAAAATTTCTAGTGTCTAATCGTTCATATAAAAACTATAATGGTAAAATTTAATTTTAGTAACGTCAATTTAATAATGAAGATACATGTGAATACATGGCGGCTCCCCAATCTAAGAAGAACCTGGTGGGCGACGGGATACGTCTAAATTGAGTTCCTTCATAAGTTGCAGATGTTTATACTTCATTATTCAGGTACAATTGGCGTTGGGTTTTTTATTGTTTTCTAGATCTTACTTCTAAAAGAATTAACGAATAATTTTTTATTGCATCACGATTGAAAAAGTTATTCCCTTATTTTTATTATAGAAACTGGTGCATTCATTTTACATTTGATTCTGCATTACTGTGGACACAGTATTTCTCAGCTTAGGATCTGTTCAGGAAAGGTGGAAACACTCCGGAGAGTGAAACAGGGAGGACCAGTTAAACATACATTGGTTAATCATGAGGTACGACAAGGCTCTTGGAGCAGGGAGTGGTGTGGACCTAGTTACTAGGTCCACAACCTAGTTCTACTAGGTCCTAGTAGGTTACTAGTGAATAGAGGTGGGGCAGGAATGCTGTGGAATCGATCCCCTCCGGAGGTTCCTTGATGTTTTGGTGAGGGGCTTAGATTTAGGGAACTGAATATGATGCTCCATGTTCCCGAATTAAGCTGGAATTGCCCTTCCACATCCCCAGGCGCTGTATAATCCTTCGGGTTTAGCGCTTCCCCTTGATTATAATAATAAATAATAATAATAATTAATAATAATAATAATAATAATGTGAATCGACTACTGCAGCCAAAATACGAGAATACCAGTATATGCGTTCCGGTGTATGTACGATATGGATCATGAGAAACTGCTGGAATGTGAGTCCCACTAGATGTAGGGGTAATGTAGACATGGGAGATGTGTTTATTTCTGAGGTCGTTAATGGCCTGTGGCCAACTACCGACCCATCCAACAAAAATTAACACGTGTCAAACTGTATGGTAACTCGAGCACTGTTTGGGTTTACCACGATAATCTATGTTTACCTTTATGCTGGCCTGACCCGGGTTAGGCCTAGAGAATAGAAAACAGTGGTATGGGTTCATTGGCTCCCTAGATTAAAAAGCAAGTCATGGTTGTGTGCAATATATTGTGGGGAGCAAAAAGAAAATGCCACTAGTTAGGAAATACTGAACAGAAAATATAACTGGGAATATTGTAAGAAATCACACAACAGCTGGTCACCTTCAAACACCATATCTTTGTAAGCATTATTTCAAATTTTATCCTTTCTCCTTTTATTACACTTCCTAAGTAATTGGATTTTTTTGAGGTGAATATTTTTTTAATAATCGCGTGTGAAGAGTGTCGCCCGTGATTCTAAATATTTGAGTTACAGCTGTGTGAGAATCCTGATGCTACATGGGTTTATACAATGCAGATATCTAATTTATTCTGCAAATTTATAGTCAATAAAATAAGACTAACTAATGTGGCTACTCCGTATTGATAGGATGATGAAGGCTAGACTGGTCCACGGCTGGGGTGAGGAACCTGTCTGCATCTGAGGCATTAGTGCAACCTTTCAGAATGATATGAATTTTCTGAAGTTAATACATAAATTTAACTTTATAAAAAATAGCGACATTTTGCAGAATAATCGAATTTCTTAAATGCGGCCTTATTAGATTACAGCTAACTCTAATGCGGCTTCAAATGAAAAGGTTCCACACCGCGGCTCCGACTCTGGTGTCAGTTTTCTCAATGACAAGTCCCAGACTTCTAGAGTGTACCACCAGAGGTGTATGCCTTTGGCAAGTAAATTCTTTCCCTCATGCAAGTGATGACCAGAGGTTCGGCTTCACTATTGCTGGTATCGTGGCACAATTGACCTTAATTATTATAGGTTTTAGATACACAAATAACACACACTTGGTGATGATAGTTAGTGGTAGTCATTTGGTGGTGGTTAAGATGGTCAAGGGGGTGGTTGTGGTGGTGATTAATAGCGTTGGTGCTGGTGGTGTGCTGGTGGTTGTGGTGGTTTTGTTAGTGATGGTGGTAGTCGTAACCAGTGATGGTCAGTCATGAAGTGGTATTCTAAATAGTCATATTGCATATACATAAATACATTACATGTATAAATTATATAAACACTTCACGAACACAGATGTACCCACTAATATTCAAAGGCATTATAGATGCATAGTCATAGATTCTTGTGTATATATACACCATGCCAGACATATGCACAAAATGCAACAGGGCATTCATTCTCTGACATATACATATGCAACAAAAATACGCAGGTTGGTAGAAATATATATTGCATACCTTAAAACTATGCAGTTGCATACTTTCTGCGTATATCATTAATCCAAACATATTAAACATATGCCACAATAAACATATGCACATGCATCATGTATACATATGCACCGTATTTATACACCAATGCATAAGGAATTACAATGCACATCCATACATACATTAATTTACATATGAATGTTTCAATTAAAAACATAGGAATAATATCGTACACAAAGTACCTACAGACATGTAGTATTTATAATTGAAAATGAATTACGAGTTAAAATAATTTCATCGCACAACATACATACGCACCACATATTGTTATTATCTTGTTGCAGTGTAATTTAATTAATCCCCCCCCCCAAATATTCTTGTTGCATGCACTAAGGTAGAGGAGGCTGGGCTTACGAAATACGAGGATATCTTTATCAGGATCACATAGGGATCGAAATACAACCAGTTAATCAAGAGGTTTTGGGAGTTTCAGTGTGAAACGGAAGCACTTTAAGAGTCGATCATTTTAATGGAGTATTGGAGTTGAGAAATGAGTTGGTGGAATTCTCTGAATGTTTCACTCACAAATATTTAGTCACAGTTGTTGATAGACTGTTGATAAGATATATTTCACTCTAAAGGTTTTGACATTTGACACTCATGGTATCCAGAAAATAATTATAACTGTCAATATCTTCCAGGCACAGTTTCTACCAATTTGATTAGTAATTATTATTATATTCTTGATAAGCGTGAAAATTCAAATTGACAGAAGCTTAAACAAATACCTCTTTGAAGAAAAAACTCCATAGTTCTCACAATGTACAAATTATTTTCATATGCATAATTAATCTAAAATTGTGTATAACGAAAAAAAGAACCAACAAGACCCGGTGTTGTAGTTACTTTCAGATCACTACACCCAAGGGACCAGTGTTGTAGTTTACTCTTAAGATCACTACACCCAGGCACCAGTGTTGTAGTTACTCTTCAGATCCTACACCCCAGCCCAGTGTTGTAGTTACTCTTCTGATCTCTACACCCAAGACCAGTGTTGTAGTTACTCTTCTGATCTCTACACCCAAGACCAGTGTTGTAGTTACTCTTCTGATCTCTACACCCAAGACCAGTGTTGTAGTTACTCTTCTGATCCCTACACCCAAGACCAGTGTTGTAGTTACTCTTCTGATCTCTACACCCAAGACCAGTGTTGTAGTTACTCTTCTGATCTCTACACCCAAGACCAGTGTTGTAGTTACTCTTCTGATCTCTACACCCAAGACCAGTGTTGTAGTTACTCTTCTGATCCCTACACCCAAGACCAGTGTAGTGGTTACTCTTCTGATCCCTACACCAAAGACCAGTGTAGTGGTTACTCTTCTGATCTCTACACCCAAGACCAGTGTAGTGGTTACTCTTCTGATCTCTACACCCAAGACGAGTGTAGTAGTTTCTCTTGTGATCTCTACACCCAAGACCAGTGTAGTGGTTACTCTTCTGATCTCTACACCCATGACCAGTGTAGCGGTTACTCTTCTGATCCCTACACCCAAGACCTGTGTAGTGGTTACTCTTCTGATCCCTACACCAAAGACCAGTGTAGTGGTTACTCTTCTGATCCTACACCAAGACCAGTGTAGTGGTTACTCTTCTGATCTCTACACCCATGACCAGTGTAGAGGTTACTTTTCTGATCTCTACACCCAACACCAGTGTACTGGTTATTCTTCTGATCCCTACACCCAAGACCAGTGTAGTGGTTACTCTTCTGATCCCTACACCAAGACAAGTGTAGTGGTTACTCTTCTGATCCCTACACCCAAGACCAGTGTAGTGGTTACTCTTCTGATCCCTACACCCAAGACCAGTGAAGTGGTTACTCTTCTGATCCCTACACCCAAGACCAGTGTAGTGGTTACTCTTCTGATCTCTACACCCAACACTAGTGTACTGGTTACTCTTCTGATCTCTACACCCAACACCAGTGTACTGGTTATTCTTCTGATCTCTACACCCATGACCAGTGTAGTGGTTACTCTTCTGATATTACACCATGACAGTGTAGTGGTTAACTCTTCTGATCTCTACACCCACCAAAAACCAGTGTAGGGGTTTACTCTTCTGATCCCTACCCCCAAAAGGCCCTTGTGTAGGGGTTATTTCTTCTGATCCCCTACACCCAAGACCAGGGTGGTTACTCTTCTGATCCCTACACCCAAGCCCATTGTTTTGGGGTTTTACTCTTCTGATCCCTACACCCAAACCAGTGTAGGGGTTTACTCTTTTAAATCTCTACACCCAAGACCAGTGTAGGGGTTTAAATTTCTTCGATCTCTACCCCCAAAAACTAGTGTACGGGTTTACTCTTCTGATCTCTACACCCAACACCAGTGTACTGGTTATTCTTTTGCCCCCCTACACCCAAGCCCAGTGTAGGGGTTTTTAACTTTTTTGATCTCAAAACCCAAAAACCAAAAGTGAAGGGGTTTTACTCTTCTAATCTCACACCCAACACCAGTGTACGGGTTATTCTTCTGATCCCCACCCCCATGACCATGTAGGGGTTTACTCTTTGATCTCTACACCCCAACCCATGACTGGTTATTCTTCTGTTCCTACACCCATGCCCAGTTGGGGGTTTTCCCTTTTCTGATCTCTACACCCAACACCAGTGTAGGGTTATTCTTTTTGATCCCAACACCCAAGCCCAGTGTAGTGGTTACCTTCTGACCCTACCCCCAAAGGGACCATTTGTAGAGGTTATTTCTTCTGATCCCTACACCCCAAGACCATTTAGGGTACTCTTCGATCCCTAAAAACCCTTGCCCAGTGTAGGGGGTTTTACTCTTTTGATCTCTAAAACCAACCTAGTTTTCTGATTATTTTTCTGATCCTACCCCCCACACCAGTGAAATGGTTATTCTTCTGTTTCCCTACCCCAAAACCAGTGTATTTGGTTACTCTTCTGACTCAAACACCCAACACCAGTGTATTGGTTATTCTTCTGATCTCTACACCCCAGGGACCGTGTAGTGGTTACTCTTCGGGTACACACCCAGGGACCATTTATTTTTGTTACTCTTTTTCTCTACACCCTTTGACCAGGGGAGGGGTTACTCTTAAAAACCCCTCTACACCCAACATAGTGTACTGTTTAAACTCTTCTGATCCTAAAACCCAACCCCAGTGAAATGGTTTTCTTTCTGATTTTCTACACCAAAAAACCAGTGTAGGGGGTTACTATTTTGATTTTCTACCCCCCAAAAACCAGTGTATTGGTTATTTTTCGATCCCTACCCCAAAAACCAAATGTGGGGGTTTAAACTCTTCTGACCCCTACACCCAAAGGGGCCCCAGTTTTAGGGGTTTCTCTTTTGCCCCCTACCCCCAACCCCTTACGGGTTGTTTTTTCCCGTTTCCCTTCCCCCAAGACCAGTTTTAGGGGTTTTACTTTTTAAAATTTCCCACACACCAAGCCCCAGTGTAGGGGTTACTTTTCTGATCCTACACCCCAAACCAGTGTGTGGTTACTCTTTTGACCCCCAACCCCCGAGACCAGTGTAGGGGTTACTCTTCTGACCCCTACACCCCTGCCCCAGGTAGGGTTCTCTTTGATCCTTACCCCCAGAGAAAATTCCTCACATTTCCGTTTCTCTCACCGTCCCATTAAAAATTTAAACCCTCCCTCCTGAAAAATTTAAAACGTAATGTTATAAACCGGAGCACAGAAATATATGTAACTTTTTTCCCCTAAAAATTTCCCCCGTCTTTTTTATTAAAAATGGAAAATGGTGTTATATGTTTTTTATTACGACAAAAGTTTGAATAAATAAAATAGATCTTGTCGACATAAACAATAAGAATATAAATTCTTTAGCTGATGTTAGTCACATTATTATTAGTCACATAGATCATTATTGTTAACTAAAAACTTGTGAAGCATCACTAGATAACTTCAGTATCACTTACCACTCTGTTAACTATTAACAGTAATTATTTTCTGGCTGATATTATAGCCAAATGTCGAGGATAACAGTGTTCTTCTGTTTTTAACACAGCAGGTCAAGATAAATGTCTAGGATAACAGTGTTCTTCTGTTTTTAACACAGCAGGTCAAGATTTATTTGATGTTTGTTATTTATTAGTAGTATATATTGGTCGATCTAGGAACACTGCCGGATAATGACCATGGAAAATGCGATAATGATGGGGTTTGCATGACAGGGTAATTTGTTTAATATGATTTATCATGGCCCAAGGGGATAGAGAGACTTATTCCTATGCATTAATAATTAGGTACATAAAGTAGAACAAAGGATTCGGGTGTGCAGGTGGCAGATTCCGGGATAATGAGTGTGGAAAAGAATGTGATAATGGGTGGTCTGCATAAGCACAGGTGCTGTCAGGGGGTACAAGTTTTAATATGTTTAATCATCCCCCAGGGGATAGAGAGATTTATTTCTGTGTAATTACTAAGTATAGGAAGGTAGGTAATGATCACTTCTGACACCCCAAACTCAATCACTCTGATAGATGGGAGAGGCAGTACAAAAAAGGATTCAGGTGTGCAGGTGGGCAGATTCCCAGGATAATGAGTGTGGAAAAAGAATGTGATAATGGGTTGGTCTTCATAAGCTCAGGTGCTGTCAGGGGTACAAGATTTAATATGTTTAAACATCCCCCAAGGGGATAGAGAGAGAGAGAGGCTTATTTCTGTGTAATTACTAATTATAAGAAGGTAGGGTAATGATCACTTTTGACTCCCCAAACTCAATCACTCTGATAGATGGGAGAGACAGTACAAAGGATTCAGGTGACTGGGTACAAGCTTACCATCTCCGAGGGAGTCCCCCCCCCCTTCCCGGGGCTGCGACTCACTGACGCGACTGTTGCTACTTCACAACAACAACAACAACACTGCTGGGTTTAAAGAACGCGGTAATGGATGGGCAGCCGGTCGCCCGAGGGAACCGGATTCCGGGATAATGACCATGGAAAAATAATGAGATAATGGGGGGTCTGTATGACCTTAGGGCTGACAGGGTAGGAGTTTAATATGTTTAATCATCCCCCAAGGGGATAGAGAGTCTTATTACTAAGTAGGAACAGAAGTAGAGTAATGATCACTTCTGACTCCCCAAACTCTATTACACTGATAGATGGGAGAGAGAGGCAGTACAAAGGATTCAGGTGACTGGGGCTCTCTGATGGAGTGTTGCGGCGGGCCTGCTTCTTTGGAGGTCATCGGGTGTGATTATCAGCCCTGCGCCCGCTCTCCGGCTACATCGGGGGCATCTGTGTGAAAAAGGATAATAACCTAATTTTTCAAAGGGTGAAAACAAAAAAAGTCTCTCTTAGCAAATATATTTTTTTAGTTAACATTACATGTTTT
>NC_069472.1:7521663-7537153 GCF_026875155.1 Cherax quadricarinatus
GAAAAATATATGAGAAGGAAACCCTTTCCAGAATAATGAAATACGCGAAGGAAACCCGTCCAGAACAATGAAATATGAGAAGGAAACAAGTCCAGAACAACGAAATATGAGAGGGAAACCCGTCCAGAACAATGAAATATGAGAGGGAAACCCGTCCAGAACAAGGAAATATGAGAAGGAAACCCGTCCAGAACAACGAAATATGAGAACGAAACCCGTAAAGAACAATGAAATATGAGAACGAAACCCATCAAGAACAATGAAATATGAGAAGGAAACTTGAGAGATAAACCCGTCCTGAACAATGAGATATAAAAGAGAAACGCGTCCAGAACAACGAAATATGACAGGGAAAACCGTCCAGAACAATGAAATATCACAGGGAAAACCGTCCAGAACAATGAAATATGAGAAGAAAACCCGTCCAGAACCATTACATATGACAAGGAAACCTGTCCAGAACAATGAAATGCGACAGGGAAACCAGTCCAGGACAATGAAATATGAGAGGGAAACCCCTCCAGAACAATGAAATATGAGAAGGAAACCCGTCCAGAACTAGGAAATATTAGAAGGAAACCCGTCCAGAACAAGGAAATATGAGAACGAAAAACGTAAAGAACAATGAAATAGGAGAACGAAACCCTTCAAGAACAATGAAATGTGAGAAGGAAACCAGTCCAGAACAATGAAATATGACAGGGAAACCAGTCCAGAACAATGAAATATGAAAGTGAAACACGTCCAGAACAATGAAATATGACAGGGAAAACCCGTAAAGAAAAAACGAAATATGAGAAGGAAACCCGTCCAGAACAATGAAATATGAGAGGGAAACCCGTCTATAACAATGAAATATGAGAAGGAAACCAGTCCAGAACAATGATGTATATGAGGGAAACCCGTCCAGAAGAATAAAATATGACAGGGAAACCCGTCCAGAAGAATGAAATATGACAGGGAAACCCTCCAAACAAGAAATATGACAGGAAAACCCGTCCAAACGATGAAATATAAAAAGTAAAACCCCGTCCATTAACAATGAAATATGAGAAGGAAACCCGTCCAGAATAATGAAATACCCCGAAGGAAACCCGCCCAAACAATGAAATATGAGAAGGAAAAAAAGTCCAAAAACAACGAATTATGAGGGGGAAACCTTTCCAGAGCAATGAAATATGAGAGGGAAACCCGTCCACAACAACGAAATATGACAAGGAAACCCGTCCAGAACAATGAAAAATGACACGTAAGCCCGCCCGGACAGTGAAATATGACAGGGAAACCTGTCCAGAACAATGAAATATGACAGGGAAACCCGTCCAGAACAATGAAATATGACAGGGAGACCCGTCCAGAACAATGAAATATGACAAGAAAACCGCCCAGAAAATGAAATGACAGGGAGACCCGTCCAGAACAATGAATATGACAGGGAGACCCGTCCAGAACAATGAAATATGACATGGAAACCCGTCCAGAACAACGAAATATGACATGGAAACCCGTCCAGAACAACGAAATATGACAAGGAAACCAGTCCAGAACAATGAAATATGACAAGGAAACCGGTCCAAAACAATGAAATATGACAGGGAGACCCGTTCAGAACAATGAAATATGACAGGGAGACCCGTTCAGAAGAATGAACTATGACAGGGAAACCCGTCCAGAACAATGAAATATGAGAAGGAAACCCGTCCAGAACAATGAAATATGAGAAGGAAACCCGTCCAGAACAATGATATATGACAGGGAAACCCGTCCAGAACAATGAAATATGAGAGGGAAACCAGTCCAGAACAAGGAAATATGATAAGGAAACCCGTCCAGAACAAGGAAACATGAGAACGAAACCCGTAAAGAACAATGAAATATGAGAACGAAACCCATCAAGAACAATGAAATATGAGAAGCAATCCCGTTCAGAACAAAGAAATATGACAGGGAAACCAGTCCAGAACAATAAAATATGAGAGTGAAACCCGTCCAGAACAAGGAAATACGACAGAGAAACCCGTCCAGAACAACGAAATATAAGAGGGAAACCCGTCCAGAGAAATAAAATATGAGAGGGAAACCCGTCCAGAACAATGAAAACGACAGGGAAGCAGTCGAAACTGACCAGGTTGTGGCAGTACACAGTCGTACTGGCCAGGTTGTGGCAGTACAGTCGTACTGGCCAGGTTGTGGCAACACACAGTCGTACTGGCCAGGTTGTGGCAACACACAGTCGTACTGACCAGGTTGTGGCAACACACAGTCGAACTGACCAGGTTGTGGCAACACAGTCGTACTGGCCAGGTTGTGGCAACGCACAGTCGTACTGGCCAGGTGTGGAAAACACAGTCGTACGGGCCCAGGTTGTGGAAAGCACACAGTCGTACTGACCAGGTTGTGGCAGCACACAGTCGTACTGACCAGGTTGTGGCAACACACAGTCGTACTGGCCAGGTTGTGGCAGCACACAGTCGTACTGACCAGGTTGTGCAACACACAGTTCGTACTTGCCGGGTTTGTGGCAACACCCCAGTCGTACTGGCCAGGTTGTGGAAACACACAGTCGTACTGGCCAGTTGGGCAACACACAGTCGTTACTGGCCAGGTTGTGGCAACACAGTCGTACTGGCCAGTTTGTGGCAACACACAGTCGTACGGGCCCAGGTTTGTGGCAGCACACAGTCGTACTGACCAGGTTTGGGGCAACACACAGCCCGTACTGGCCAGTTTGTGGCAACACACAATCGTACGGGGCCAGGTTGTGGCAGCACACAGTCGTACTGGCCAGGTTGTGGCAACACACAGTCGAAACTGGCCAGGTTGTGGCAACACAAAAGTCGTACTGGCCAGGTTGTGGCAACACACAGTCGTACTGGCCAGGTTGTGGCAACACACAGTCGTACTGGCCAGGTCGTGGCAACACACAGTCGTACTGGCCAGGTTGTGGCAACACACAGTCGTACTGGCCAGGTCGTGGCAACACACAGTCGTACTGGCCAGGTTGTGGCAACACACAGTCGTACTGGCCAGGTCGTGGCCACACACAGTCGTACTGGCCAGGTCGTGGCAACACACAGTCGTACTGGCCAGGTCGTGGCAACACACAGTCGTACTGGCCAACAAAGTTGACAGTTGTTATGTTCATCACTGTGCTTTTTTTTCCATCTGTTGTGGTGAATATTTTTTATGTTATTATAGTGGTGAGAGAATTATTTATGTGATAACTGGGAGAATTATTTATGTGATAACTGGGAGAATTATTTATGTGATAACTGGGAGAATTATTTATGTGATAACTGGGAGAATTATTTATGTGATAACTGGGAGAATTATTTATGTGATAACTGGGAGAATTATTTATGTGATAACTGGGAGAATTAATGTGATAACTGGGAGAATTATTTATGTGATAACTGGGAGAATTATTTATGTGATAACTGGGAGAATTATTTATGTGATAACTGGGAGAATTATTTATGTGATAACTGGAGAATTATTTATGTGATAACTGAGAGAATTATTTATGTGATAACTGGAGAATTATTTATGTGATAACTGGGAGAATTATTTATGTGATAACTGGGAGAATTAATGTGATAACTGGGAGAATTATTTATGTGATAACTGGGAGAATTAATGTGATAACTGGGAGAATTATTTATGTGATAACTGGGAGAATTATTTATGTGATAACTGAGAGAATTATTTGTGTGTTAACTGAGAGAATTACTTATGTGAAAGCTGAGAGAATTATTTATGTGATAACAGAGAATTATTTCATAAATTTTTCTAACTAAATATTTATTAAGATGATTTATAAAAATATTTTCTTTGTTTTAACAACAAGTCTCTCATGTCAGTCACTTCTTCCACAAGTCTGTCATGTCAGTCACTTCTTCCACAAGTCTGTCATGTCAGTCACTTCTTCCACAAGTCTCTCATGTCAGTCACTTCTTCCACAAGTCTGTCATGTCAGTCACTTCTTCCACAAGTCTCTCATGTCAGTCACTTCTTCCACAAGTCTGTCATGTCAGTCACTTCTTCCACAAGTCTCTCATGTCAGTCACTTCTTCCACAAGTCTGTCATGTCAGTCACTTCTTCCACAAGTCTCTCATGTCAGTCACTTCTTCCACAAGTCTGTCATGTCAGTCACTTCTTCCACAAGTCTCTCATGTCAGTCACTTCTTCCACAAGTCTCTCATGTCAGTCACTTCTTCCACAAGTCTGTCATGTCAGTCCCCTTCTTCCACAAGTCGGGTCTGTATGGGGCAGAATGACAGTGCACTACATGAATTGGGGGAATGACGTTTTAACGATAATGATAGGAATAGTAATCAATATGTGAAAGAAGAGAAAGGTAAAGAGCTTAGTTAGCATTCTTGATAGTAATGATGCGTGTACCGCTCCTGAGAGCGTGGAAGGATATATCTCTACTAACATGGGTAGGATTGCCTTGCCGATACTATGGTCGGAAAAATAGGCAGTAGAGGAAGTGGGGCGTAAAGAATTTAAATTCTATTGTGCAGCTCGAAACTGATCAGGGGAGAGGGAGTGCGTGAGGGTCGGTCGTTTCTAATGAGGCGAGAAGGAAGCGAAAAGTAACATCAGGTAATTGTCGTGGGCGGTTTAGGAGTGGGACAGGAGTCTGACGTGGGACGGGCCGGTGATCGAAATTGGCCGCACCATAGAGGGAGAGGCCGGGAAAGCATAATCAAATGAGAGGGGAGGTCAGCCCAAATCGAAGGAGTCAGTCGAAACCCGTACCTGAAATGGGTTATGAAACAGCACCACAAGAGGTACAGAAAGCAATAGAAGTTCCGAAGAGTGGTCAAAAATCGAGGCAGGGTCAGAACGGGGTGCCAAGTACAAGAAGGGGCCCGGGGTAGCAGGTTCATGGATTGGGTTCTCATGGTTAGGTTACATCTTTCGTTTTGTTTTTAAGAAAAAGAAAGAAGAAAAGAAAATAAAAATAAAAAAATAATAAAAAAAAGAGGGGAGCTGGGAGAAAGATTTCCTAGGAGGAATGAAAGGGCCAGAAATCTCCCTCCGCGCCCAATTGGTACCTCAGCACCGCAAGTAGGGCGGATGCGCATGGAACCCGTTCCATACCTACCTTCATGCTAGTAAACCAGCAAACCAGATAGCAACCTCACATCTTGCCGAGTCTACCTCGGATGGACAAGAGAGAGGATGGCTCAGATATCCACCACCAAAGCATACCTCCTTTAGCCACCACCCCCGGAATTCTAAAGGCGGGCCTACCAGAGATACACTCGTCGCCCACGAAAGACCCCAAAGCCACACCCCGGGAGACCGGAAAGGAAATCGGGAAATCCCCAGGCGATCCTGATCCATGGCAAACACACCACCGCAAAGACCTCAATAGATGACCTCGGTACCCTTCCCCTACCTAGGAACTAGTGTGCCTGTGGAAGAATGCCACAGGCCAAAAAAGAGTGTAGGGGAATAAAAGGGAGGATGGGAAAGGAGGCAAGGGAAAAGGAGGATGGGATAGGGAATGGGGAATGGAGGGTAATTAGGTTCGGCTGAGGAGGATACCAACTAGGTCTAATTCCTCAGACCAAGAGCCTCTCAACCATGCCAAGGAGCCCTCCCCCCCCCTGAAGAGGACATGTTTAAAAAAAAACGTACATGGGGATTTAGAACTCAGGGCGTGTGAGTCGTAAAAACTACCAGGCCCGTGCCTGAATTCACTGGGTCAGCTGGCTACGATAAAATTTCATCCAAATTAGGCGAAATATAAATCTATACACCATAGGAGTTAGCATGGGCCCCCACTGTCACCACAAAATGCTAGTTTTTCAACACGTGGCTGTAACGAACTCTAGCTCATGTCCCCTCAAAGCCGTCATCATGTTAGTATTTGCAATTTTAATAAAGAACCGAAAAAATTTAGTTTTTTGCTTTTTCTGTCTCCTATCGATGTGACAGGAGTTGTTGTCCTTAAAATGAAATAAATCATTTATTTTTTTCCCGACAGCTCAAGATAAAATAATGAATTACACAGAGTTCTGCATATTCATAAGACCAGAATTTGTTGAAATAGTGACTCCAAAATTAACATTTCAAAAAACTTAATTTTTATTTCTGTGTTTATTTGTTATTTCCAATCAATCCAATTAATATTTTTTAATATTGCCCAAGATACAAATTACGAAACGTTTCACTTATATGGAGACTTTCCTGACGACGTTTGCCCACCAGTCCTCCTTAATTATCAGGCAATGAGAAATCAGAAACGGGGGAGAAAGCAAACTATAAACTAGTAAGATGTGGTAAGTTTAAGAGTAGCTCGTTCATGACACATTCATTCACAAACGTTCAGAAGTTTCTGACGGAGAGTTCAATTAAACTGTTGAAACTGTTCTGGTTAATGTTTGTAGATATGAAGAGTCAAGGTTCTCTCTTTCTGGTGGAGTTGTAGTCTTAATTACTAAAAGGGAACAACACGCACAGAAGAATAATTCAGCCCCCGTAACACTATCTTTTAACTTAATCTGTTGTTTTTTTTTTTTTTTCTAGAAAACATCTGCGTTATTTTAATCATGGATAATTGCTAAACCCATAAGGTCCACAATAGCACCTGGGCATGGGAAGCAATCTTCCTCGATCCAAGTGAAAGATAAATCCAGTTCATGAATCCAGAGCCCTTTACTAGCATCAATCAAGGAACTCCCCACTGCCTCATCTCCTCGCTTAAACTTCTCATATCTTTACTCACGCCAACGTATTAGGTTTAATTGGACTTACTCAGACCCACTGTGAAGTTACAACGATTCAATAAACGTTCCATATATCTGTACGTGTTTGCTTACCACCGGTGACGGCAGGTCCACACCATGGTGGACGGGCAGGTTACACCATGGTGACGGCAGTTTACACCATGTGCGGCAGGTTACACCAAGGTGACGGCAGTTACACCATGTGACGGCAGGTTACACCATGTGACGGCAGGTCACACATCATGGCGATGGCAGATTACACCATGGTGACGGCAGGTTTACACCATGGTGGACGGCAGGTTACACCATGGGACGGCAGGTCACATCATGCGATGGCAGAATACAACCATGGTGAGCGGCGAGGATACACCAGGTGACGGCAGGATCACCATGGTGACGGCATGTCACAACCAGGTGACGGCAGGTTACACCATGGTGACGGGCAGGTTACCACCATGGAGACGGCAGGTCAAATCATTACCGCTGGCAGATACACCATGTGAAACGGCAGGTTCCACAAGGTGACGGCAGGTTACACATGGTGACGGCAGGTCCACCATGGCGACGCAGGATACACCATGGTTGACGGCAGGTCACGAGACACCATTAATATACTCAACAAGCCCCACATGTCCAACTTTCATAATCTCTTTCCAAACCATTGACACTGAACAGAATTATTCATGAGCAAAGTTGAACAGTCTAGTAAACCGAGGATAATGACCTCAATCTTCTGCACGCAACACTAAAGCATTTGAGGTCCTTAAGTAGCACTGTTTGTGCTTTAACTTATAAATTGATTTCGTGAGGGATGTTTTGTATCCTTTCTTACTGGTCATTTATAATTTGTTGATGTGACAAGTTGGGTCCACTGAACTTCACTTATCCAGGTAAACTGTTAAATATTAAGTAAATTTCCCGAGACAAGGTAGGGTATAATTATGCCAGATTATTTACTTAACTTATTAGTAAGTTAAGATAATAAGAAATTTGCATAACTAATAGTTCACAGCATTAACTCCTGGAAAACATACGAATTATAAGTTAAGCAGCAACTTTTATGTTCTTCATGTAGAGTAAAGCAATAAAAGTATAAATTTACCTCTCCTATGAGGTAGATTTTACAGTCCTTGTAAACTAATCATGACTTTGGCTGAACTATCAAAAAAAAACAGAAAAAAATGATTAACTACATTTATTTACATATAAGTATTCCCATGACGAAAGCTGCAGAATTCACATTTGCAATACGTTCAAGTTTCTTTATGATCGACACTCCCCCTATCGTTTACTAAATTAATTACTTATTTTTCAAACCATTAAAAGAAACATTTATCTTTATTGCAAAATGATTATGGCCGCTTGAACTACACAGAACTCGATGGCAATAAGTACCGTATTTTTACGGCTTATTAGAACGCGGCTTTCAAGCTTGTTTTAGTTTTTCAATGGCTTCGACTTCCGACGTAAATGGGAGAGCTACAGCCCCACCGCCTAACTATAAAGGCTCCCGCACTGACCTTACATTAAAGGAACGCAGGGTGGTTTTTGGAGACATTTTATGTGAGAAAAACATGCGTTTAATAAGCCGCGAAAAACAATACTTTGTTTAATAACTCTACATTCGTGGTCATTATCGTTCTCACATTATGACTACTTACAATTATATCGCTTTTAAGGCTTTTTAAATATATTTTTCCCATTGAAGCTTCATTATTTTATTCTGATTAAACATTGTTCTGATTTATTTACACCAAGACAACCTTCTGCTCTTATATCCTGTTTTATTTACAGTTTTTATCCAGATATTTTTATGAATCAATTATTTCTGTATATACCACAGCTGGTATCACCAATGGTATCACTCACCCTTGTATCATCAGTATATCAATCACTTCTGTATCACTACAGGAAACAGTCTCACTTCTGTATCACCACTAGTATTCACCTGTGTATGTGTCACCAATGGTTTCAATCACTCCTGCATATAGTACCACTAATATCAGTATCACTAATAGTTTTCCTCTTTCTTGTGTATGTTCACTGATACTACTCCCATCTATATCACCACAAGTATCACTTACTTCGATATCAGTTGTATAAATACCACCAGTGATATCAATCACGTCTGTATCACCACTGGTATAACCCCTGTACGTATCACCACTGGCATAACTCCTGTACGTATCACTACTGGTATAACCCCTGTACGTTTCACCACTGGTATAGCCCCTGTACGTATCACCACTGATATAACCCCTGTACGTATCACCACTCGTATAACCCCTGTATGTATCAACCACATGGCATAACCCCTGTACGAATCACCACTGGTATTAACCCCTAGTACATATAACCACTGGTAAATACCCATGTATGTATCACCATTGTATTAACCCCGTACGTACCACTACTGGTATAACCCCTGTACGTATCACTACTGGTATAACCCCTGTACGTATCACCACTGGTATAACCCATGTACGTATCACCACTGGTATAACCCTTGTACGTATCACCACTGATATAACCCCTGTACGTATCACCACTGATGTAACCCCTGTATGTATCACCACTGATATAACCCCTGCACGTATCACCACTGATATCACCCCTGAACGTATCACCACTAGTATAACCCCTGTAACGTGTCCACCTACTGGTAATAACCCCTTGTTTAACGTGTCACCACGATATCACCCCTGAACGTATCACCACTGGTATAATCCTGTACGTATCACCACTGATATAACCCCTGTACGTATCACCACTGATGTAACCCCTGTATGTATCACCACTGTACGTATCACCACTGATATCACCCCTGAACGTATCACCACTAGTATAACCCCTGAACGTGTCACACACTGTAATACCCTGTACGTATCACCACTGATATAACCCCAGTACGTATCACCACTGATATAACCCCTGTACGTATCACCACTGATATAACCCCTGTACGTATCACCACTGTATAACCCAGTAGCTATCACCACTGGAATAATAACCCCTGTACTATCACCACTGGTATAACCCCGTACTATCACCACTGATATAACCCCAGTACGTATCACCACTGATAAAACCCCGACCGTATCACCACTGTGTATAAAAACCCCTGTACGTATCACCACTGGTAATAACCCCTGTACTATCACCACTGGTATAACCCCGTACGACACCACTGGTAATAACCCCCCTATACGTAACAACCATGTATAACCCCTGTACTAACACCACTGGTCATAACCCCTATCCGTGTCACCACTGGTATAACCCTGTACGTATCATCCACTGATATAAACCCCTATATCACCACTGATATAATCCCTGTACGTATCACTGATATCACCTCACCTCTGTACGTATCACCACTAAGGAGTAATCACTTGTCAGTTTGTCATGGTTAAAATTTACACCAACAAACATTATACACATGTATAAACAAAGACAGCACTGACAAAACTTATCTTAGTATTACACTTGATTAATCATCCATCTTAAGTATTACTGCTCATTAATTCTAAAGGTACAACCGACAAGAAACAACATCGGACGAGAAAATAAAAATTCATAGTTGGGCGATCCTGTTCCCTCTCATTAAAACAATATATATTACGTTTATACATAATGTTTTCACTTTCATGCTTTTTAAAGTGATGTTTTAAAATAAAAACAGTCGATTGTGTTTTAATTTACTAGGCTTAATGGTGTACTTTATTCCGATTGTAACAAATTCAATAAAGCTACGTATCTCCCATTAAGGTAATATTTATTACGAATTTATTTAATTATAATCTGTAAACGATAACACAGCTGGACTATAATCCTGTGGCTTGAAGAAAAGTGCTTTTCTCTTGCCAAAAATTAGCGTTCTCTATGAATCAACTTATAATAATTTGAAGTATAAAAAATTAAAATTTACTTTTGGATTTTTTAAAATATAAATTTTAGTCTCAATGGTCGCTCGAAAAAACTACGTCACTTCCTCTTTTCAGTGAAGAATCCAAAGTTTTAATAATTAAATCGACGTGATAACAAGCGAGTTCCATTTAATCTTATGCATAATTTTAGTTTCTAATGTCATATAAACACAATAAATGGAGTAAAATTTAATTAGTAAACGAACAATTTATAATGAAATACATGTGAATACATGCGCTCCCCAATCTAAGAAGACCCTGGTGGGCGAAACGTCCTAAAAATTTAATTCCTTCATAAGTTGCAGATGTACTTCTTCATATTCGGGTACAATTGGCGTTGTATTGTTTATAGACTTACTTCTAAATGAATTAATGAATAATTTTTTTTAAATTGCATCACGATTGAAAAAGTTATGTCCCCTTATTTTATTATTGAACTGGTGCATTCCATTTTACATTTGATTCAGCATTACCTTTGACACAGAATGTCTTCCAGCCTTAGATATTTCCAGGAAGGGAACACTCCGAGAGTGAACAGTGGAGGACCGTATCCATACACTGGTTTAATATGAGGTACGACAAGGCCTTGGAGCAGGAGTGTGGTGGACCGAGTTACTAAGGTCCACACACTCTTCCTACTAGTCCCTAGTAGGAACTAGTGAAGAGGTGGGGCCAGAAGCTGTGAATCGACTCCCCTCACGAAGGTTCCTTGATGTTGGTGAGGGCTCTTATTTAAGAGAATTGAATCTGTGCTCCAGTTTCCCCCGAATTAAGCCTTAATTCCTCCCATTCCCCCCAGGCGCTGTATAATCCTACGGGTTTAGCGGCTTCCCTTGATTATAATAATAATAATTATTAATAATGTGAATCGACTAATGAAGGCCACAAATAACGAGAATACAGTATATGCGTTTCCGGTGTATGTGCGATATGGAATTCCATGAAAACTGCTGAATGTGAGTCACACTAGATGTAGGTAATGTAGACATGGGAGACTGGTTATTTCTGAAGGTCGTTTATGGCTGTGGCAAACCTACCGTCCATCCAACAAAAATTTAACACGTGACAACATATGGTAAGACTCAGCGCACTGTTTGTGTTTTACCACGATAATCATGTTTAACCTTTATGCTGCCTATGGTTAGGCCTAGAGAATAGAAAACAGGTATGGCCATAGGTCCTCCATAGCATAAAAGCAGTCATGGTGTGTGCAATAATACTGTGGGAGCCAGAAATGCCACCTCGTTAGAATTACTGAACAGAAAATATAACTGGAATATTGGTAAGAAATCACAGGACAGGTCACCTTCAAACATCATATCAATGTAAGCATATCAATGTTATCCATTCTCCTTTTATTACACTCTTCTAAGTAAATGGAATTTTTTTGAGTGTCAATATTTTTTTTCATAATCGCGGTTGAAGAGGTCCGCCGTGTTCTAATATATGAGTACAGCTGTTGAGAATCCTGATGCCACAATGGGTTTCATACAATCAATTATCTAATTAATTCTGCATATTAATAGTCAATAAAAGAAGAACTAACTAAGTGGCTACTCCTGTATGATAAGGATGATGATGGCAAGACTGGTCACGCTGGGGTGAGGAACCTGCTGCCATCTAAGCATTAAGTGCAACCTTCTGAATGACATTTTTTCTTGAAGTTAATACATAATTTAACTTATAAAAATAGCCGACATTTTTGCAGTATAATCAGAATTTCGTGAATGCGCCTTATTAGATTACAGCTAACTCTAATGCGGCCTCAATAGAAAGGTTCCTCACACCGCGGCCTCCGACTCTGGTGTCAGTTTTTCTCAATGACAAGTCCCCCAGACTTCTAGAAGTAACACCAGGGTTGTAATGCCTTTGGCAGTAATCATTTCCATCATGCAAGTGAAGACCAAGTTTTTTCGGCTTCACTAATGCTGGTATCGCTTGGCAAATTGACTATAAATTATTATAGGTATTAGATTCCAAATACACACACTTTGAAGATAGCTTAGTGGTAGTCATTTGGTGAGGATAAGATGGTAAGGAAGGTGGTTGTGGTGGTGAAATAGAGGATGGGTGCTGTTGTGCTGGGATGTGGTGTGTTTTAGAGATGGTGGTAGTCGTAACAGTGATGGTCCGTCATGAACGTGTATTCATAAATATTCATATTGCCATATACATAAATACATATACATGTATAAACTATATCCAACACTTCAACGAACACCAGAGTAATAACAAATATTCAAGGAAAATATACATTCATAGTCATAGACTCTTGCGTATATATACACATAGCAGACATATGCACAAAAATGCACACAGGCATTTCATTCTCACACAAACAATGCACACACATACTCAGGAGTAGAAACTATATAAATGCATACATTAATATGCATGCATACTTCTGCGTAATCATACATCCAAACATATTAAACACATGCACATGCATACATGATAACATATGCACCCGTATTATACACCAATGCATCAGAATAACACATGCACATCCATACATACATAATTTCATATGAATGTTCAAATAAACCTAGGCATAATAACGTACCACAAGAACATACAACATGTATTAATTATAAATTGAAAATGTAATTACGTAAATAATTCATACGCACAAACAAACATACGCAGCACACATTGTTATATCTTGTTCAGTGTAATTTAATAACTCCCCCCTCCCCATATTTCTTGTTGCATGCACTAAGGTAGAGGAGGCTAGGCTTACGAAATACAGGATATCTTTATCAGGATCACATAGGGATCGAAATAACAACCATTAATCAAGAGGTTAGGGAAGTTTCAGTGTGAAACGGAAGCACTTTAAGGGGGGGGGGGGGGGGGGGGGGGGGTCGATCATTTTAATGGAGTATTAGGATTGAGAAATGAGTTTGTGGAATTCTCTGAATGTTTCACTAACAAATATTTAGTCACAGTTGTTGAAAGACTGTTGATAAGATATATTTCACTCTAAAGGTTTTGACATTTGACACTCATGGTATCCAGAAAATAATTATAACTGTCAATATCTTCCAGGCACAGTTTCTAGCAATTAGATTATTATTATTATATTTTGATAAGCGCTGAATATTCAACATTGACAGAAGCTAAACAAATACCCTCTTTGAAAAACTCCAAAGATTCTCACAATGTACACATTATTATGCATAATTAATCAAAACTGTAAAACGAAACAAGAACCACATGACCAGTGTCGTGGTTTATCTTCAGATCACTACCCTACACCTCAAGACCAGTGTTGTAGTTAACTCTTCTGATCTCTACACCCAAGACCAGGTTTGTATGTTAATCCTACTGATCTCTCCACCCAAGACCAGAGTTGTAGTTACCCTTCCAGATCTCTACACCCAAGACTCAGTGGTGTGTAGTTTTCTCTTCTGATCTCTACACCCAAGACCAGTGTTGTAGTTACTCTTCTGATCTCTACACCCAAGACCAGTGTTGTAGTTACTCTTCTGATCTCTACACCCAAGACCAGTGTTGTAGTTACACTTCTGATACTCTACACCCAAAATATTGTTTGTAGTTACTCTTCTGATCTCTACACCCAAGACACGTTGAGTTACTCCTCTGATCTCTACACCAAGACCAGTGTTGTAGTTAACTCTTCTGATCACTACAACCCAAGACCATGTTGTAGTTCTCCTTCTGATCTCTACACCCAAGACCAGTGTTTGTAGTAACTCTTACTGATCTCAACACCCAAGAGAACCAAGGTTGTAGTTACTCTTCTGATCTCTACACCCAAAATAGTGGTGTATATACTCTTCTGATCTCTACACCCAAGACCAGTGTTGTTAGTTCCTCTTCTGATCTCTACCCCCAAGACCAGTGTTTTGTAGTTACTCTTCTGATCTCTAACACCCACGACCAGTGTTTGTAGTTACTCTCTGATTTTCTCTACACCAATACCAGAGTTGTTGTTACTCTCTGATCTCTACACCCAAGAATAGTGTTGTTAGTTACTCTTCTGATCTCTACACCCAAGACCATGTTGTAGTTACACTTCTGTCCCTACCAACCCAAGACCAGTGTTGTAGTTAACTCTTCTGATCTCTACACCCAAGACCAGTGTTGTAGTTACTCTTCTGACCTCTACACCCAAGAATAGTGTTGTAGTTACTCTTCTGATCTCTACACCCAACCCATTGTTGTAGTTTACTCTCTGATCTCTAACAACCAAGACCAGTGTTGCAGTTACTCTTGAACTCTACACCCAAGACCAGTGTTGTAGTTACCTCCTTCTAGATCTCACACCCCTAAACCAGTGTAGTGGTTACTCTTTGATCTCTACACCCAAACCAGTGTATGGTTACTCTTCTGAATCTCAACACCCAGACCAGTGTAGTGGTTACTTTCTGATCTCTACACCCAAACCCCAATGTGTAAGGTTACTCTTCTGATCCCTACACCCATGACCAGTGTAGGGTTACTCTTCTGATCTCTACACCCATGACCAGTGTATGGTTACTCTTCTATCTCTACACCCATGACCATTGTATGGTTACTCTTCTGATCTCTACACCCATGACCAGTGTAGTGGTTACTCTTCTGATCTCTACACCCAAACCAGTGTATGGTTATTCCTTCTGATCTCTACCCCCAAAACCAGTGTGTGGTTACTCTTCTATTCTACACCCAGACCATGTAGTGGTTACTTTCTGAACCCTCTACACCCAAGCCCATTTGTAGTGGTTACTCTTCTGATCTCTACACCCATAGACCAGTGTAAGTTACTTTCGATCTCTACCCCAAAATGTTGTTATCTCGATCTCTACAAAAAGACC
>NC_069472.1:7537653-7557257 GCF_026875155.1 Cherax quadricarinatus
CATGAGTGTCAAATGTCAAAACCTTTAGAGTGAAATATATCTTATCAACAGTCTTTCAACAACTGTGACTAAATATTTGTTAGTGAAACATTCAGAGAATTCCACAAACTCATTTCTCAACTCCAATACTCCATTAAAATGATCGACTCTTAAAGTGCTTCCGTTTCACACTGAAACTCCCAAAACCTCTTGATTAACTGGTTGTATTTCGATCCCTATGTGATCCTGATAAAGATATCCTCGTATTTCGTAAGCCCAGCCTCCTCTACCTTAGTGCATGCAACAAGAATATTGGGGGAGGGGGGAGTTATTAAATTACACTGCAACAAGATATAACAATATGTGTGCGTATGTATGTTTGTGCGTATGAATTATTTTACGTAATTACATTTTCAATTATAAATAATACATGTCTGTATGTACTTGTGTACGTTATTATGCCTAGGTTTATTTGAACATTCATATGTAAATTAATGTATGTATGGATGTGCATGTGTATTCTTATGCATTGGTGTATAAATACGTGTGCATATGTATACATGTATGCATGTGCATATGTTTTTGTGCATATGTTTAATATGTTTGGATGTATGATTACGCAGAAATATGCACTGCATATTTATGTATGCATATATATGTTTCTACACCTGCGTATGTGTGTGCATATGTATATGTCTGAGAATGAATGCCTGTGTGCATTTTTGTGCATATGTCTGCATGTGTATATATACGCAAGAGTCTATGACTATGCATGTATATATTCCTTTGAATATTTGTATACATCTGTGTTCGTGAAGTGTTGTATATAATTTATACATGTATATGTATTTATGTATATGCAATATGAATATTTATGAATACACGTTCATGACTGACCATCACTGTTACGACTACCACCATCACTAACACAACACCACACCCAGCACCACCAGCACCATCTCTATTATCACCACCACAACCACCTCCTTACCATCTTAACCACCACCAAATGACTACCACTAAGCTATCATCACCAAGTGTGTGTATTTGTGTATCTAAAACCTATAATAATATAAGTCAATTTGCCAGCGATACCAGCAATAGTGAAGCCGAACCTCTGGTCTTCACTTGCATGATGGAAATGATTACTTGCCAAAGGCATACACCCCTGGTGTTACATCTAGAAGTCTGGGGACTTGTCATTGAGAAAAACTGACACCAGAGTCGGAGGCCGCGGTGGGGAACCTTTTCTATTGGAAGGCCGCATTAGAGTTAGCTGTAATCTAATAAGGCCGCATTCAAGAAATTCTGATTATACTGCAAAATGTCGGCTATTTTATAAAGTTAAATTTATGTATTAACTTCAAGAAAATTCATTCATTCAGAAGGTTGCACTTAATGCTCTCAGATGGCAGCAGGTTCCTCACCCCAGCGTGACCAGTCTAGCCATCATCATCCTATCATACAGGAGTAGCCACATTAGTTAGTCTTATTTTATTGACTATTAATATGCAGAATTAATTAGATATCTGCATTGTATAAACCCATTGTAGCATCAGGATTCTCACACAGCTGTACTCAAATATTAGAACACGGGCGACACTCTTCAACACGCGATTATGAAAAAAAATATTCACCTCAAAAAATTCCATTTACTTAGAAGTGTAATAAAAGGAGAATGGATAACATCTGAATAATGCTTACAAAGATATGGATGTTTGAAGGTGACCTGTTCCTGTGATTTCTTACAATATTCCAGTTATATTTTCTGTTCAGTAATTCTAACGAGGTGGCATTTCTGGCTCCCACAGTATATTGCACACACCATGACTGCTTTTTATGCTATGGAGACCTATGGCCCATACCTGTTTTCTATTCTCTAGGCCTAACCAGGCAGCATAAAGGTTAAACATAGATTATCGTGGTAAACCCCAAACAGTGCTCTGAGTTACCATACAGTTGACACGTGTTAAATTTTTGTTGGATGGACGGTAGTTGCCACAGCCATTAACGACCTTCAGAAATAAACCAGTCTCCCATGTCTACATTACCCTACATCTAGTGTGACTCACATTCAGCAGTTTCTCATGAATTCCATATCGTACATACACCGGAACGCATATACTGTATTCTCGTATTTGTGGCTGCATTAGTCGATTCACATTATTATTATTATTATTATTATAATCAAGGGGAAGCGCTAAACCCGTAGGATTATACAGCGCCTGGGGGGGATGTGGAAGGCATTCAGGCTTAATTCGGGGAACTGGAGCACAGATTCAATTCCCTAAATCAAGAGCCCCTCACCAACATCAAGGAACCTTCCGTGAGGGGAGTCGATTCACAGCTTCTGGCCCCACCTCTTCACTAGTTCCTACTAGGACCTAGTAGGAACTAGTGTGTGGACCTAGTAACTAGGTCCACACACTCCCTGCTCCAAGAGCCTTGTCGTACCTCATATTAAACCAGTGTATGGATACTGTCTCCACTGTTTCACTCTCCGGAGTGTTCCACTTCCTGACAGATCTAAGGCTGAAGACATACTGTGTCAAAGGTAATGCAGATCAAATGTAAAATGAATGCACCAGTTCAATAATAAAAATAAGGGAATAACTTTTTCAATCGTGATGCAAATAAAAAAATTATTCATTAATTCATTTAGAAGTAAGATCTATAAAACAATACCAACGCCAATTGTACCTGAATATGAAGAAGATACATCTGCAACTTATGAAGGAATTAAATTTAGACGTTTCGCCCACCAGGGTCTTCTTAGATTGGGGAGCGCCATGTATTCACATGTATCTTCATTATAAATTGTTCGTTACTAATTAAATTTTACCATTTATAGTTGTTTATATGACATTAGAAACTAAAATTATGCATAAGATAAAACTGAACCTACGCTAGTTATCACGTCGATTAAATTATTAACTTTTGGAATCTTCACTGAAAGAGGAAGTGACGTAATTTATTTCGAGCGACCATTGAGACTAAAATTTATATTTTAAAAACTCCAAAAGTAAATTTTAATTTTTATAAACTCAAAATTAATTAAGTTGTCATAGAGAACGCTAATTTATGGCAAGAAAAGCACTTTTTTTCAAGCCACAGGATATATAGACCCAGCTGTGTATATCTTTTACCAGATTATAATTAAAATAATTCGTAATAAATTTACCTTAATGGGTGATACGTAGCTTTAATGACTTGTACAGTCGGAATAAAGTACATTAAGCCTAGTAAATTAAACAATCGACTATTTTTATTTTCAAACATCACTTTAAACAATCATGAAAGTGAAAACATTATTGATAAACATAATATATATTGTTTTAATGAGGGAACAGGTTCGCCCAACTAGATGAATTTTTTATTTTCTCGTCCGATTTTGTTTCTTGTCGGTGTACCTTTAGAATTAATGAGGCAGTAATACTTAAGATTGAAGATTAATCAAGTGTAATACTAAGAAAAGTTTGTCAGTGCTGTCTTTGTTTATACATTGTGTATAATGTTTGTTGGTGTAAATTTTACCATGCACAACTGACAAGTGATACTAGTGGTGATACGTACAGAGGTGATATCAGTGATACGTACAGGGATTATATCAGTGGTGATACTTACAGGGGTTATATCAGTGGTGATACGTACAGGGGTTATACCAGTGGTGACACGTATAGGGGTTATACCAGTGGTGATACGTACAGGGGTTATACCATTGGTGATACGTATAGGGGGTTATACCAGTGGTGATACGTACAGGGGTTATACCAGTGGTGATACGTATAGGGGTTATACCAGTGGTAATACGTACAGGGGTTATACCAGTGGTGATACGTACAGGGGTTATATCAGTGGTGATACGTACAGGGGTTATACCAGTGGTGATACGTACAGGGGTTATACCAGTGGTGATACGTACAGGGGTTATACAGTGGTGATACGTACAGGGGTTATACGAGTGGTGATACGTACAGGGGTTATATCAGTGGTGATACGTACAGGGGTTATATCAGTGGTGATACGTACAGGATTATACAGTGGTGAACGTACAGGTTATACAGTGGTGATACGTTCAGGGGTATATCAGTGGTGATACGTACAGGGGTTATACTAGTGGTGATACGTACAGGGGTTATATCAGTGGTGATACGTACAGGATTATACCAGTGGTGATACGTTCAGGGGTTATATCAGTGGTGATACGTACAGGGGTTATACCAGTGGTGACACGTACAGGGGTTATACTAGTGGTGATACGTTCAGGGGTGATATCAGTGGTGATACGTGCAGGGGTTATATCAGTGGTGATGTACAGGGGTTATACAGTGGTGATCGTACAGGTTATACAGTGGTGATACGTACAGGGGTTATACAGTGGTGATACGTACAGGGTTATACCAGTGGTGATACAGTACAGGGGTTATACAGTGGTGATACGTACAGGGGTTATACAGTGTGATACGTACAGGGGTTATACAGTGGTGATACGTACAGGGGTTATACCAGTGGTGATACGTACAGGGTTATACCAGTGGTGATACGTACAGGGGTTATACCAGTGGTGATACGTACAGGGGTTTATCCAGTGGTATACTACAGGGGTTATACCAGTGGTGAATACGTACAGGGGTTATATACAGTGTGATACGTACAGGGTTATACCAGTGAGTGATACGTACAGGGGTTATACCAGTGAGTGATACTACATGTGATTGATACCATGGTGATACTACAGGGTAATCATGGTATACGTACAGTGGTGTATTACGTGATATACTGTATCAGTGAAGTATACAAGGGGATAAACATGGAGTTATCGTAGTGTATATACAGAAGAGTATATGAATCATGGTGAACATAACAGTGTGTAATACATGGTGAAAGCGACAGAGTTGATACTAGTAGTGATACAGAAGGATGTATACTGAATGATACGTAAGGTTATAAGTGTTACCATTGGTTGATACAGCTGTGGTATTTATAAGAATAATTGATTCATAAAGTAACTAGTGTAACTGTAAATAATACTAGTATAGAGAGTAGTTAGTCATGTGTAAATAAACAAGAACAAGGTTAAAAACTAAAATAATGAAGTTCATGGGAAATATTTTAAAATTAAGAAGCGATATAATTATAACCAAATGTGAGACAATAAAGGTGTAATACTAGTGAGTTAAACAAAGTATTTTGAGCTTATTAACCTGTTTTTCCAGAAAAGTCTCAAAAACTTGTATCATAAATGAATTATACAAGGGATGATGAAATTAGCTCATTGGTGATACCAGTGATTAGTAATCAGAATGAGATTGATAATCATAAAAATTATAACTGGTCATAAAAACTGTAAAAATACGGTAATATTAATCGAGTTTGTTGTCGTTGAAGGCTGTAAATCATAATTTGCAGACAGAAAAATGTTTATCTTAGTAATAAAATAATAAGTCATTAATTAGAAAAATAAGTGTTAGTCATAATGACTTAACGTATTAATGTTAATTCTCAGTCATAATGTGGAACTATATGTACATGAAATGTATAATTTTTTACAAGTTTGTTTTTTTGATATTTAAAGCAGATTTTTCACAGGACTGTAAAATTACCTCTCATAGGAGAGACATACTTACTTTCTATTACTGTACATTAAGAAATATAAGTTCTGCAAACTATAATCGTTTGTTGTGGTAATGGTGATAAGTTAAGGCAAATCTATATCTTAACTTATATAAGTTATAGATAAAATAACTGGATAATTCTTAGACCTTGTCTAGAAAAACTATATTAACAGTTACCTGATAAGTGAAGCTTGTGACCTTGTACATCAACAATATAGCCGAAAGTCAACATTCACGAAACTAAAAAAGCAACATTGTAAGACCGACTGCTCTAAGTGTAGAGAGCAAAGATAGGTAATTATGCTCGAGTTTGACTGTTCAACTTGCCATATAATTATTTCAATCAATGGTTTAAGGTAGAGAAAAAGTTACAGTGGCTTTGTTGAGTAAAAGTAGCGTCCCTGTGTAGAACCTCCGTCAATGGTTAACCTGCTCACCATTGAACGACTTCACATGTGTGACCATCTGCACCTGGTTCATGGGAAATTATGAGTGTAACGCATACAATGTGTATGCTACATGTTTAACCTGTACCATGGTGTATGTCCTTCACTGTTGAATCTCAGCCATTAAGCTCATAGTTTAACTTTACACAGGGACTGGTACAAATCTCTCACGTTAGGGAGTAATATTACTTTTATTGCTTTACTCGAGTGGCATAAGAACATCAAAGTTGCTGCTACTGTAATAATTCGTTATGTTTTCAGAGTATGCGTGAAATATAGTTTATGCAGTAAATTCTTATAATTTGAAGCTTACTATAAGTTAGTCGTAAATAATCTGGTCATAATGTACCTACTTGTCTGGAAATTACTTAATATTTAAACATTTACCTGGATAAGTGAGCTTCAGTGACCCAATTGTCACTCAATTATAATGACCAGTAGAAAGGATACAAACATCCCTCACGAAACAATTTATAAGTTAAAGCCCAAACAGTGATAAGACCTCAACTGCTTTAGTGTTGAGAGCAGAAGATTGAAGGTCATTATCCTCGGTATTAGACTGTTCAACTTGCTCATGAATAATTACTGTTCAGTGTCAATGGTTTGGTAAGAGATATGAAAGTTGACAGTGGGGCTGTTGGTATGACTGGTAGTACCTGCCTCACATGGTGTGACCTGCCGTCACCATGGTGTACCTGCCGTCACCATGGTGTAACCTGCCGTCACCATGGTGTAACCTGCCGTCACCATGGTGTGACCTGCCGTCACCATGGTGTGACCTGCCGTCACGGTGGTAAGCAAACACGTACAGATATATGGAACGTTTATTGACATCGTTGTAACCTCGCAGTGGGTCTGATTAAGTCACAAATAAACCTAATACGTTGGCGTGAGTAAAATATATGAGAGTTTCAGCGAGGAGAAGAGGCAGTGGGGAGTTCCCTGATGCTAGTAAAGGGCTCTTGATTCATGGAACTGGATTTATCTTTCACTTGGATCGAGGCAGATTGCTTCCCATTGCCCAGGTGCTATTGTGACCCTTATGGGTTTAGCAATTATCCATGATTAAAAATAACAGCAGAAGTTTTCTAGCAATAGATTAAGTTAATAGATAGTGTTAGGTGGCTGAATTATTCTACTGTGCGTGTTGTCCTCTTTAGTAATTAAGACAACACCACCAGGAAAGAGAGAACCTTGACTCTTCACTATCTACAACATTAACCAGAACAAGTTTCAACAGTTTAATTGAACGTCTCGTCAGAAAACTTCTTGAACGTTTGTGAATGTGTCATGACGAGCGACATCTTCAACTTACCACATCTTACTAGTTTATAGTTTGCTTTCTCCCCCGTTTCTGATTTCTCATTGCCTAATAATTAAGGAGACTGCGTGGGCAAAACGTCGTCAGGAAAGTCTCCATATAAGTGAAAACGTTTCTTAATTTGTATCTTGGGCAATATTAAAAACTATTAATTGATATGATTGGAAATGACAAATAACACAGAAAAAAAATTAAGTTTTTGAAATGTACATTTTGGAGTCACTATTCAACAAATTCTGTCTATGAATATGACAGAACTTCTGTGTAATTCATTATTTTCTTGAGCTGTCGGAAAAAAATAAATGATTTATTTCATTTTAAGACAAAACTCCTGTACACAACGAATAGGGAGACAGAAAAAGCAAAAAACTAAATTTTATTCGAGTTCTTTATTAAAATTGCAAATACTAACATGATGACGGCTTTGAGGGGACATGAGCTAGAGTTCGTTACAGCCACGCTGTGAAAACTTGCATTTGTGGTGACAGTGGGGGCCCATGCTAACCTCCCTATGGTGTATAGATATATATTACCTATTTGGATGAATGTTATCGTAGCCAGCTGACCCAGTGACTCAGGCACGGGCCTGTAGTTTTACGACTCACACGCCATGAGTTCTAACCCCATCCGTACAGTTTTTTTTTAACATGTCCTCTTCAAGGGGGGGAGGGCTCCTTGGCATGGTGAAGAGGCTCTTGGTCTGAGGAATTAGACCTGTTGGTCTCCTTCCTCAGACCGAACCTAATTACCCTCCATTCCCCCTTCCCTATCCCATCCTCCCTTTTCCCTTTCCTCCTTCTCCCCATCCCTCCCTTATTCCCTACCTCTTTTTGGCCTGTGGCATTCTTCCCACAGGCACACTGGTTCCTAGGTAGGGGGAAGGGTACCGAGGTCAATCTATTGAGGTTCTTGCGGTGGTGTAGTTTGCCATGGAATCAGGATCGCCTGGGGATTTCCCGTTTCCTTTCCGGTCTCCCGGGGTGTGGCTTTGGGTGTCTTTCGGGCGACGAGTGTATCTCTGGAGGCCGCCTTTAAGATTCCGGGGGTGGTGGCTAAAGGAGGTATGCTTTGTGGTGGATATCTGGCCATCCTCTCTCTTGTCCACCGAGGTAGCTCGGCAGATGTGAGGTTGCTATCCTGGATTGCTGGTTTACTAGCATGAAGGGTAGGGTATGGAACGGGTTCCATGCCGCATCTGCCCTACTTGCGGTGCTGAGGTCCAATTGGGCGCGGAGGGAGATTTCTGGCCCTATCATTCCTCCTAGGAACTATTCCTCCCAGCTCCCCTCTTTTTTTTATTCTTTTTTTATTTTTATTTTCTTTTCTTCTTTCTTTTTTTCTTAAAAACAAAAAGAAAAGAAGTAACCTAACCATGGAGAACCCAATCCATGAACCTGCTACCCCCGGGCCCCTTCTTGATACTGCACCCCGTTCTGACCCTGCCTCGATTTTTGACCACTCTTCGGACACTTCTAATGCTTCTGTACCTCTTGCTGGTGCTGTTTCATCACCCATTTCAGGTACCGGGGTTTCGACTGACTCCTTCGATTTGTCTGACCTCCGCTCTCATTTGATTATGCTTCCGGCCTCTCCCTCTATGGTGCGGCAATTTTCGAATCACCGGCCCGTCCCACGTCAGACTCCTGTCCCACTCCTAAACGCCCACGACAATTACCTGATGTTACTTCTTCGCTTCCTTCTCGCCCTCATTAGAAACGACCGACCCATCACGCACTCCCTCTCCATGATCAGTTTCGAGCTGCACAATAGATTAAATTCTTTACGCCCCACTTCCTCTACTGCCTATTTTTCCGACCATAGTATCGGCAAGGCAATCCTACGCCATGTTAGTAGAGATATATCCTTCCACGCTCTCAGGAGCGGTACACGCATCATTACTATCAAGAATGCTAACTAAGCTCTTGACCTTTCTCTTCTTACACATATTGATACCATTCCTATCATTATCGTAAAACGTCATTCCCTCAATTCATGTAGTGGCACTGTCATTCTGCCCCATACCATTGTCCAACAGACTTTCACGACATGTGGCGATGACATTCTCAAACAGCTAGAATTCCAGGACCTTCCAATCCTCAAAGTAGACACTTATATCCTTCCTGCCCGTGTAGTACAATTAACTTTCGACTACCGTGAACTCCCAGCCTCTGTTTATGTCGCAGGACATCGTTTACAAGTTCGAAAGGTGATCCCTACACCGCAACAGTGTAGAAATTGCTGGCAATTTGGTCACCCAGTGAAATATTGCAGTTCTATAGCCGAATGCCCAGTCTGTGGCGCCGATGACCATTCTAATATGTCTTGTAGTCGACCTCCCTCTTGCCTTAATTGTCAGGAAGCTCACCCTTCTTACTCTCGCCGTTGCCTAGTCTACTTAAATGAGTGAGAAATCCGTTGCCTCAAAGAGGCAGAAGGTTTCCCTTATGCTATGGCAGTTTCTCATCTACGCCTCCACGGAAGACTCTCCCGTATTTCTTATTCTCGTATTTCTAAACGTCCCCCCACCTCTGGGGTCCCATCTTCTGCAGCCTCCTCTGTGGTTACCCCTTCCATAGTCACTCCTGTCTCTAATTCTTTTGCTGTCCTAGGTTCAGATGTCCCTACCTCAACACCTCAGTCTGATCTCACTTCTTCGTGTTCTCCCTCACAAGCCCTGGTATTGACAAGACCTCGTACAACACCTCCTCCCACTCGTCCCTCTACTTCTAAGAAGTCCAAAAAATCTCCATTGCTCAAATTTCATTTAACCCCTCCTTCCCTTCTTCTCCCTTCACAGTTTACCTTTCAGTCTCTCTATTAGTTCTTCACCCCTCCCTAGCTTCTGTTACGTCTGTTGAGGTTACCCTCCTCCTCGGGATTGGTGCCTTCCTCCCCTGTCTCCTACCAAGTTTCTTCCTATTCTGCCCCGCCAAATTTCTCCCTGTGTAAATATGTTCCCTGACTATAGAGTTCTGTTCAGACTTGAGAAGATCCATCACTCTTTTCGCACCACCCCCCCCTACTTTGGGTACAGTCCATTGCAGTACAAATCTTTACTCAACCTCCCTCTCTATCTCCAACTATTGTTCTCTCCATACAACGTCTTGGACTTTCTTGAAATGCTTGAAGCTATTTCCAGACTATATTGACGAGACCTAAACCATCCAATGGACACGGTCCTTCATCTGCGCAAACTCTTTCCTCTCGCAGTGCTCCGTTCCTTCGCGTGTTCGTTCCGTTGCTGCTTGAATGTTTTCCGCTGCTCCACATGTGGCACCTTTTAAACCCTCCTAATCCGTAGGTTAACCTTACCTGCGTCTTTATGGTTATCTTATATCGTTGCCAATCATGGCCTATTTACAGTGGAATATCTGTGGCCTTAAGAGTAGAGAGAGAGAGAAGTGAATTCATATGTTGCCTCCCGGTTTTTCCCTGTTTGGTGTTTTGTTACACGAACAAAATTTACTACAATCTGCTGTTTTCCATTCCATCCTCAGGCTATAAACTTACTGTATTCTTCAGGATCCTTTTTTTATGGTGGGACCTTTAATGAAAGTGCCTATTCTTCACACGGATTTTCCATACATAGCTATCGTTCATACCGCATCACTTGAATATGTGGTATACAATCGGTTCTTTGTATCTCTCTCCTCTCGGGCATATAGAATCTATCCCAGATTTTGACCTTTTTTGTTTCGTCTTCCACCTCACTTCTGTTACTTTGGCGAATTTTAATTGCCATTCCATATCCTCTGGGGGGTCTCGTTGTGACTCAGGTGAGTGTTATTGGTATTTAGTGGGAGGCTTTTCTTGCTTCTCACCCCCTCCAGTTTTTAAATTGGGTACTCCCATCATGGCGAATGATCCTCGTACTTAACTCTTGCATCGTTCTCTCGGTCGAGCTTTCCTCTACTGCACTAGACGTACCTAGGTTCGCTTCTCCCGGACTTACAGACAGTGATCATTTTCCCATCATTCTTACTTCTGCTTCATATTCACACCTCTTCGTAACAATGTGGCAATTTTGGTCAAGCCAAAGTGGGACTTTAACCTCAACTATCTGCTTTAGTATGGTTTCATTCTTCCTTCTCCATTGTTGGAGCGCTTTCACTCTTTCTCAAACGTCAGTTTTAACCGCAGCTTCGCATTCTATACCCCAAACCTCGGGCAGGCATTCTCAGAGCGGTGCCATGGTGGTTCTCCTGCTTGTGCTCAGGCTGTATGCTTGAAAATGCGCTTGCATGGGGCAGGGTTACCGGGAACATTTAGAAGCACAGACTTCTTGTTTTTTAATCAGAAAGGAATGATTCAGAACAGAAAAGGTGTCATATCGTGACGCTTAAAAGCACTTGATGGCAAGAGATTGTTTTCCACCATCACCTTGCTTTCCTCTATGAGTGCATTCTGGAAAAAGGATACGGAAAAACTGAGTGGTAATTACTCTCCTGGACCTGGCTCCTGTTCTTGTGGGTAGCCTCTTGATTTTGCATTGGAAAATTGGACAATCATTTGGCCGTTATTCCGGGGCTCCATTCTATACCCCTCGTTTCTTGTCTGAATGTCTGCCAGGAGAGTTAGCACCATTAGACTTTCTTCTTTCACAGAAGAATCTTATAATGTGCCTTTCACACTCAGGAACTGGAGGAGTTGGACACCTCTCCAGCTTTGCCATTCATCGGCTGCTGGGCCTGATGGCAGTCACATTGGATGTTACAACATTTACTCAGTCAGCCCTTACTGTCCTCTTACAACTCTTTATCTTATTTGGTCGCAGGGAGTAGTTTTTCCCCAGCTGGGGAAGGTCTGCCATGATTCTCGCTTTCCGCAAACCAGGTATCTAGATATGAAGGAGAAAAGTGATGCAGCCCACTTTTTCGTCCATGCTCTTACTAGTTGCAGTTGCGAAGTGATGGAACGTCTGGTAATCGACGTTTAATGTGGTATTTAGGGACCACACAACAGTCTCTCCTAGTCAATAGGGCTTCGTAGGGCGTTCTACCATAGACCCTTTACTATGCTTGGATACCGTATGTTTGTAACGAATAACAGAACTCAAATAGATGAAGACCAAATAACCACTCAGGTATTGCCGTTATATATTGATCCTGATAAGGCTTATGACACGACTTGGAGGTATTATATTTTGCCCCAAGCCCACTCTTAGCAGCGAGGCAATTACCATCCTTCCTTAGAACTTTTAACTGACAGACATTTCCATGGTGGGTTAATAATTTGCTCCTCCCCGCACTTTGTCCAAGTGAGGTGTCCCCCAGGGTGGTATTCTGAGCACAACACTTTTTCTCCATCTTATAAATGATCTGGGGCCTCTATTATCCATCCAATATTTGGTCATCACCTTATGTGATGACTTCGCTATTGCTGTCAGTGACGCTGACTGTTCAACCTCATTACAGTTTCTGTCCCAACATGCGGTCAACCGTGTTCCAATTGGGCACCACACATGGGTTAAATTTTCCAACTAATAAAACTCAACCAAATTACTTTCGCTAGGGCTCTGTAATCTCTGATCACTACTTTGTTTACCTTTATGTGCATAGTGTCGTACCTAACTGACTTTATGCTCAGTATCCCTGAACGTGATACGGTCAGTTTACTAGGGCATTCTCATTGGGAACCGGTAGGGTTATCCTGGAAAACCTACATTACCTTTCTGAAGGCAATTGTCACAACCGGCTGAACCTTCTTTAAACCCGTTGATATCTTTCATGGGGAAACTCATCGAATTTGAACTCTCCTTCGCCTACATTCAGCCCTCATTTTATCGGTATAAAAAAACTATTCGGATGTTTATTTTGAAGATAACTAGAGAAGCGATTTTTATAGCCCATCATTTCCTCTGGCGGGGTCTCACTCTGATTCCCGGGCATTCAGTTGGAGGGCTTTTCTTGCTTCCACCCCCTCCATGTTTTTTTAAATCACAGTTACTTCAAACCATTTTGTTCCTTTGTACTCATACTCTCTTTTGCCTGATATCTCAGTTGCTTTCCTCTACCTGCACTAGACTTCACCTGAGATCTGTTCTCCCAGGGGGAAAACTTTACATGACAGCAATCATTTTCCAATCATTCTTACTTCACGTCTTATTCCAAACCTCTTCGTAGCCCACGCTGGCATCTTGATCAGGTAAATTGGGAACCTTTACTCCACATAACTAACTACTTTTAGTGAGGTTTCCTTCTTCGTCTTCCTCTGAATGAGCTTTTTACACTCTTCTGTCTCAGTTTAACCGGCAGCAGCTTCTCATTCTATACATAATAACGTAAGAACATAAGATGTAGGAACACTGCAGAAGGCCTACTAGCCCATGCGAGGCAGGTCATTATCAAAACGTTACTACCTAAAGCTATCAAGAATAACTCCGTACCCAATGACACCATTCAAACCCAGCCCCTCCCACTCTATATTTGTCCAGTCTCTTTCTAAATGCTACCCTAGGTTCTTAGAAGAACCTCTATCACCCCAATGGGAAGGACTGTTCACGCATCTCAACTCTGTAGAAAACCGGATTACCTAGTCCTTTTAATCTAAATTTATCCAAACTTAAATCCTTTATTTCTGGTTCGTACCTGGTTCGTCTCTCTCATACTTTATTAATATAATCCCTTGTTTTTGCTATCAGTCGATCTCCACTTATACACTTCAATGATATCTCCTCATATAACGCCTCTCCAGAGAGTGGAGATTTAAGGCTTTAAATCTTATCTTCATAAGGGGAGGTCCTTACGCAGTAAATCATTTGTCATTCTTCTCTGTATGTTCTCACAATGAGTCTATTCCATCATGTAGTAAGGGGACCTAAACTGAAGGGGGCAGAATAATCTAATATTGAGGCTCTAACTAGTGATGTATAGAGTGTAAAAAACTTTTGGGACTGCTGCTATTATTACTTCTTGAGATACAAAATATGTATATCAGTCAGTGGTGGAGCCTGTTAACTTAACTCTCGTGGTGACCGTACTTAATCTGGGAAGAAGGGCATGTTTGCTCCCGTGGACTGAACTAGATGACTCCATCGAGCAACTTTACCAGCAACTTCTAAGAAGAAATTTAGGCAGCGAAGATGGAGATACGGCGATTGACGAGGAATAAGAGATCTATAAAGAGGAATCGTAGTAGTCCTCCTGTTTCGAGTGCTCAGGTTCAAGAAGGGAATCGTGGTCAGTGGCTGGCAGCAGGGAGAACAAAAAATAGAATAATTGAAGTTGGACGATCAAGAAGACGAATGAAAGCAGAATCGATGAAGAGGAAAGAGACTGCTGTGGAAAACTCCCGTGGAAACCTCCAACGCATTCTAACTCAGGTAGACTTAACCCGAAGAATGGAGTCGACTACTGGGATAAAAGCAGTCACGACGAACGACAACAAGGAGGTAAGGATATTGTTGTTGTTGGAGATAGCCAGGTTAGAGTACATGGATGGGCATTCTGCTTGAAAGTGAGACAGAAGAAGTAGGAGAGACAAAGGGTATGCTTTCCTGGGGCTGGGATGGAGGACATTGTTAGCCGGCTTGGACAACATCATGAACGGTTAATGGGATTCAATCCTTTATTTGCCTCAGTGCTGAGGCAATAATGTAGGCAGGTAGAAGTGAGGATTTAGTTAGTAAGTTCAGGGGACAGCTATAGACATGATTTAGGAAGAAGGTGGGGCGCCCTTGTTATATGTGGCCATTTTGCCAAGAAGAGGGTGTTTGTAATGAATGTTGTCCGAGCAATTGGTATTAATTGTTGGTGGATATAAACACTGATAAAGAAGATAATGAGTACCATTCATTGACATTACTGGGACAACTTCTATGGCCGAAATGACATGATGCCAGGGGGATGGGAGATTTTCACTATAGATATCTCAGGGCTAGGTGTGGGTTTTCTTGTAGCTCAGTTGAGGGGGAATGAGAGAAGAATAAGAGACGTATTATAAACTAGGATTAGTTAGAGGTATGGGTTTAGAAATGATTAATAATGGAGTATGGATATATTGACTTATTGCTCTTGATATTAAGAATCTTAAATAGTAACTGTCATTAGAGAAAAACTCTGGGTAATGATAATTTCAGAAATGTGATAAAAAGATGATAGGAAAAATAAGCAGAAGAAAAAAAACATATGATGGATATTTTATGCTAACAGTCGAAGTGCAAGAAATAATATTAATGAACCTACTTTGGTAGCATGTGCTGGGAACTTTGATATCATTGCATTTAACTGAAAGTGGTGGTATGATTTAAGAGTCGGGATATACTGCTGAGTGTATATTCAGGGATATAAGTTGTTCAATGTGACAGTTGTAATTGGAAGGGGGGAGGTGTTGTATGTTGTTCGGAAAATATTTATTTGTTGCTAAAAAAAACAGGTATAAAAATAGATGGTAGCTGTAACAGAGTCTGTTTGGGTTTGAGTTCGTGGGAGGGTCAAAGAAAAACTAATTCTGGTGTAATATACCGACCTCCAGGCTTGGATCACGATTAGAGGGAGATTTCTTTGGACGAAATTGTTAGGGCTTCTGACACAAACTTAGTCATAGTTGGGACTTTAAACTTTAGCCAATGAATTAGAGACTGGATTCTTTGACAGGTAATCTAGAGTCAGTGACTTCATGGAAACAGTTCAGGATGTTTTCTGAACAGAGTGAACTGAGCTAAGGGGTAATAATTTGCTGACTCACAATGAGAGATACAGAGAGGAATAGAAAATAAGGTAACAAACTCCATGAATAATCTGGAGGGATCATGAAAAGAGCTTGGCGCAAGTGATCAACAAATCCATCACTTTTAGCATTAATTGGGAATGCAAGAATAATGATAATACAGGTAAAAATCCCGGTATTCGTTCTGGATTATTATTGACCTTAGGAACATCTGTCAAATCTTGATTGGGGGTTTATCTAAGATATAGAATAAAGAAAGATTGAGTAGATTGACGATAATCCATACTTATGAATATGAAAGGGATCTGCTTTTATGATTGTTTGTATTAATATTGCTACACAGTGGCCCAGTGTATATAAAAAACATTCCCCAGAGGAGAAATTAGGTCTAATAAACGATCCCAAATGGGGTGAACAGGAGGCTAAAGCATCTCTTAGGGGGTGAAGAAAAGGGGAATTTATAGGCGCATCAGAAGAGGAGAGGTTAACCTTTCTGACCAATATGTTCAGCTTAAAGGAGGATAGTTAATAATGGCGATTAGAAAGGCTCAACTGTGACTTATGAATTAGAGTTGCCAATGAATCAAATGGACTAATCAAAAGGGGGTTCTTTCAAGTGTTATAGGACGACGAAGGTGAAGGAAAAAAAGTAGGACCTCTGGGAAATTGGGAAGGATAGCTGACGGATAATGAAATGGAAATGTGTTTCCTTATTTAATGACTATTTTTTGTCAGTTTTTACACAGGAAGGAACTGTAAACTGAGTTTCAGTAATTAACCAATTATTTAAGGTTCCTGATAAATTTAAGTGTAACTATTATTACTGTCACGAGGGACATGGTTATTAAACAGTGTCTGACTGAAACAAAATAAGTCCCGGGACCCGATGAGTTGTTTTCAAAGGATACTTAAGGAATGCAAAGATGGAGCTTAGTCAGCCATTTTAACGAAAAGTGGATTTCTTTTTTTTTTTCCAATGCGTCATCCTACCTGTGTTTGTGCCAGAGTTGTGGATGATGGCTAATGTGGTTCCCCTATATTCAAATCAGGGGATAAGGCCACTCCATTCAAATTACGTCATAAGCCTGACTATCTAAGTGGGCAAGTTATTAGAATCAATTATAGCTGACATCAGAAAGGTCACCTTGAAGAGATAACTTGATAAAATGAATCTCAGCATGGATTCACGAGAGGTCGTTTCCTTGCTGACAAACTTACTGACATTCTTCAATAAATCATTTGAGGCAGTTGACAGTGATAAGGAATATGATATGGTTTATTTGGATTTTAGTATGCCTTCGACAGAAAAAAAAAAAAAAAAAAAGACCTCACAAGAAGAAAGAAGAATAGTTTGAGAGGATAAGATAAGGAATATAGATGTAGAGAGGAGAGAGAGAGAGGGTAAAGTTCTAGAATGGAAAGAAGAAGGAGAGAACATGGCTTACCAATAGAAAGCAGAGATATGACACATATGCAACAGTTAGGTATCTTTATTTCGAAACGTTGAGAATAGCACTTAGAGTCAGTAGGCTTCTTCAGTCGAGTACGAAAAAAGTTGATTTGAAGCAGAAGTTACTTGAAGGACGATTGTAATCAGTCCATCACCCTTTAAAGATTTTGAGGTGGTCAGTCCCTCAGTCTGGAGAAGAAGCATTGTTCCGTTGACCTGAAACAATATGAAGTTGGAGATTAAAGTGATCGGATGGAGCCTTATATAGGGCCGGAGGTGAGTCCGTAGGTTGCTTTGGGAGGGCAGGGGTCCTCTCAAAACCCTAGCCGTTCTCACTAGTAGAGGTCGAGTTGATGTCTGTACCAAGAATTCCCTGTGTTGCAGTGTCTGAGATCGAGAAAGAAAAATGGACATTAAAATGGTATGAAATACCGACAGATTGTTAGGTAAGGACTCATATGCAACAGTTAGGTATCTTTATTTGCGAAACGTTTCGCTTTACACAGTAGGCTTTATCAGTCGAGTACAGAGAATAGATTAGATTATAGAAGCAGAAGATACTTGAAGACGATGTATCAAAGAGATCATCAATGACAACACTATCAGATAGAAGTTTTGTGGTGGTCAGATCCCTCTGTCTGGACGAGAGCATTGTTCCGTTGGAATGATACAATATGAAGTTGAAAGTGACTGGAGATGGAGCCTTTATATAGTGCATGGAGGTGAGTACGTAGGTTGCTTTTGGGAGGCAGGTCACCTCTCAAACCAGCCGGTTCTCACTAGTAGAGGTCGCGAAGGTTGATGGTCTGTACAAGATACCCTTGTGTTGCAGTGTCTGACAGACGGAACATTAAAATGGTATGAAATACCGAAGATAGTTAGGTAAGAAACATATGCAACATATAAGAAATATGAGGGTATCTTATTTCGAAACGTTTCGCTACACGTAGCTTCTTCAGTCGAGTACAGAAAAGTTGATAGAAGCAGATGATACTTGAGACGTGTAATCAGTCCATCACCTTAAAGTTTTGAGCGGTGGTCAGTCCCTCGTCTGGAGAAGAGCATTGTTCGTTGACTGAAACAATATGAGTTGGAATTGACTGGATGGAGCCTTTATATAGTGCCAGGAGGTGAGACGTAGGATTGAGGAGAAGAAAAAAAAAAAAGAGGCAGCGGTCACTCTCAAACCCAGACGTTTCCTCACTAGTAGAGGTTCGAAGTTGATGGTCGTACCAAGAACCTTGATGTTGCAGTGGTCTGGACAGAATAACATTAAAATGGTAGAAATACCGACCAGTTGTTAGAGGTAAGAAGAGAACCCATATGCAACCAGTTAGTTTCTAAGTTTACTCGAAACGTTTCGCCTACCAGTAGGCTTCTTCAGTCGAGTTCATGAAAAGTTGATAGAAGCAGAAGATACTTGAAGACGATGTATCAGTCCATCACCCTTAAAGTTTTGCGGTGGTCTGTCCCTCAGCTTGGTGAGAGCATGTTCCGTTTTGACTGAAGAATAGTATAGAGAATATGAAGTTGAAGTGTACAGGATGGGAGCCTTTCTATGTGCCAGGAGTGAGGACGTACGGTTTGCTTTGGGAGGGCTGGTCCCTCTTCAAACCCAGCCGTTCTCACTAGTAGAGGTCGAAGTTGTTGGTCTGTACCATGATACTTGTGTGTGTTGCAGTGTCTGACGAATGAAGATTAAAATGGTATGAAAATACCGTACAGATGTGTTAGGAAGACACATTTGAAACAGTTTAGGTATCTTTATTTCGATACGTTTCGCCTAACAGTAGGCTTCTTCAGTCGAGTACAGAGTAAAGTTGATAGAAGACAGAAGATAACTTGAAGACGATGTAATACGTCCATCTCCCTTAAAGTTTGAGGTGGTCAGGCCCTCCAGTCTGAGAAGAGCATTGTTCCGTTGACGAAACGTTTCGAAATATAGATACCTAAACTGTTGCTATGTGTTTACCTACAATCTGTCGGGTATGTCATAAATTTTAATGTTCAGAACGCAGAGAGTTACCATTACTGGTAGTGAAATCTGGAATGGGATTAGTCAGAGTGGCGTTCCACAAGGATCGTTTTTGGCCCTTCTTGTTCATTATTTACATTAAGACCTTGTG
>NC_069472.1:7557757-7598206 GCF_026875155.1 Cherax quadricarinatus
TAAAAAGGATGGTGGGGTTTCCTCGGGGCCAAAAGGAGGGGGATTGGGCCAAAAATTTTAACCCCCCAAATTGTTCATAGCCTTCTCAGTCAAAAAAAAGGAAATAACTTATTTTTCGCAAGGGCATTACGAACTACTATCAAAGCGTAATAAGGGCCTATGGTAGAACGGCCCTTACGAAAGCCATATTGACTAATGGAGAGACTGTTGTGTGTCTCTGAATACCACATTAAACGTCGATTTACCAGACGTTCCATCACTTTGTAAACTGCACTGGTAAGAGCAATGGGAAGATAGTGGGAGGCATCATGTCCCGTAGTACCTACTTTGCGAAATGGGAGAACAATTGCAGATTTCCACAGCTGGGGAAGAACTCCTTGTGACCAAATAAGACTGAAGAGGTGTAAGAGGACTTCAAGGGCTGACTGATGTAAATGTTGTAACATCCGAATATGAATGTCGTCAGGTCCAGCTGCCGATGATGGGTAAGTTGAGAGTGTCGCCTCTAGTTCTCGAAGTGTAAAAGGCACATTATACGGTTCTTCTTTGAGAGAAGAAAAGTCCAAGGGTGCTAACTCTCTAGCAGACTTTGAGGAAAGAAACGAGGGGCATAGATGGAGCCCCTGAGAAATACGGACCAGATGACTGCCAATTTAAATGGCATCAAGTGGGTTTGCTATGATGAGATTAAGACACATGTGCAACATCTGGGTATGGTATAAACCTTGGTAATAAATACCGACAAGTTGGTTTAGAAAGACACGTAAGCAAACACTATAACATATTTATTAGAAAACGTTTCGGTCCTGGGACCTTGATCACTTCTAACATACAGAGGTAGAAAGACATTATATATATAGGCGGAGAGTGAGATGTGACGCACGTGACCTGAGGAATGTCATAAGAACATAAGAATGGAGGAACACTGTAGAAGGCCTACTGGCCCATGCGAGGCAGGTCCTTATCAAAACAGCCTCTGCCTATGATGAGGACGGGTAGACGATGAAATCATGTGACTCCTGTGTTGTTGGGTTGGTGCTGCTTAAGTATCATGTATGCCAATGTTTTTGAAATTTGTAGTTTCCAGTGTTGCGTTCTATAGTGTCGGTGACGGTGATTAGTGAGGCTTCTAGGCACCGTCGGCGTCTGAAGTCTGGTTCGGTGAGAACGAGTTGTGCCTCGTTCCAGTTCATCAAATGCCCAGTAGAGTCTCTGTGGAGGACACAGGCGTACCTTACATCGTCTCTGTTAGAGGCATTTCGATGCTCATTCAGGCGGACTGCAAGATCTCTGCCTGTCTCGCCTACATATTTCTTGGGACAGAACCCACAGGGGATAGTGTAGACGCCTGCTGTAGAAGTTAGAGGTGTGGGGCTGCGTTTAGTAGTGAGGTATAGAAGAGCACCATAGTCGTGGAGATTCTGGGTTTGCTATATCAACACCGGCAACCCACAGAACAGGAGCCGGGTCAGGAGAGTATTTACCACTCAATTTCCCACACTTTTTTCCAGACTGCACTCATAGAGGAAGCAGAGGTGATGGTGGAAACATAATCTCACCAGCAAGTGTGTTTAGCGTCACGAATGACACGGCGAGTGACCGCACACTTCTGCTTAAACTCAAGTAGTCTCTCAGCGGTTCTATTGTGCCGGTACCTGCCACATGCAGTGCGTTTCAAACGTACTGCACGAGCACAAGCAGGAGACCACCAAGGCATGCACTTCTGAGAATGCCTGCCCGAGGTTTGGGGTCTATATCCATCCTGTAGTAAGGGGACCAAAACTGAGCAGCATAAGGAGAATACAAAGGAGAATCTTGAAGAACAGGAGGAGAATGAGGTAATCAGTCCCTCAACCTTGAGTCGATGTGGTCAGTCCATCAATCTTGAATAGAATACGGCATACGTGCTGAGAAGGAGCTTATAAACCGTTGGCAGGAGAGGTGCAGAAGTCATAGGTCGTGTAACATTTGTTCAATGTTGAAGTAGGTCGTGCCCAAGAATTAGGCAAGCGAAGAATTCCCAAGTATTAAGATCCCAAGAAGTTGCAGTGTCTGACAGGTTTGTAGATGAATGGTTCAGAGAACCGACATGTTGATAAATTAGACACATGTGCAACTCTTGGGTATCTTTATTGAGGAAACGTTTCGCCACACAGTGGCTTCATCAGTCCATACAAAGGAGAATCTTGAAGAACAGGAGGAGAATGAGGTAATCAGTCCCTCAACCTTGAGTCGATGTGGTCAGTCCATCAATCTTGAATAGAATACGGCATACGTGCTGAGAAGGAGCTTATAAACCGTTGGCAGGAGAGGTGCAGAAGTCATAGGTCGTGTAACATTTGTTCAATGTTGAAGTAGGTCGTGCCCAAGAATTAGGCAAGCGAAGAATTCCTAAGTATTAAGATCCCAAGAAGTTGCAGGTTTGTAGATGAATGGTCCAGAGAACCGACATGTTGCACATGTGTCTAATTTATCAACATGTCGGTTCTCTGAACCATTCATCTACAAACCTGTCAGACACTGCAACTTCTTGGGATCTTAATACTTGGGAATTCTTCGCTTGCCTAATTCTTGGGCACGACCTACTTCAACAGTGAACAAATGTTACACGACCTATGACTTCTGCACCTCTCCTGCCAACGGTTTATAAGCTCCTTCTCAGCACGTATGCCGTATTCTATTCAAGATTGATGGACTGACCACATCGACTCAAGGTTGAGGGACTGATTACCTCATTCTCCTCCTGTTCTTCAAGATTCTCCTTTGTATGGACTGATGAAGCCACTGTGTGGCGAAACGTTTCCTCAATAAAGATACCCAAGAGTTGTTAGGTAAGACACATATGCAACAGTTAGGTATCTTTATTATGAAACGTTTCGCCTACACAGTAGGCTTCTTCAGTCAAGTACAGAAAAGTTGATAGAAGCAGAAGATACTCGAAGACGATGTAATCAGTCCATCACCCTTAAAGTTTTGAGGTGGTCAGTCCCTCAGTCTGGAGAAGAGCATTGTTTCATACTATGGAACAATGCTCTTCTCCAGACTGAGGGACTGACCACCTCAAAACTTTAAGGGTGATGGACTGATTACATCGTCTTCGAGTATCTTCTGCTTCCTTCAACTTTTCTGTACTTGACTGAAGAAGCCTACTGTGTAGGCGAAACGTTTCATAATAAAGATACCTAACTGTTGTTAGGTAAGACACATATGCAACAGTTAGGTATCTTTATTTCGAAACGTTTCGCCTACACAGTAGGCTTCTTCAGTCGAGTACAGAAAGGTTGATAGAAGCAGAAGATACTTGAAGACGATGTAATCAGTCCATCACCCTTAAAGTTTTGAGGTGGTCAGTCCCTCAGTCTGGAGAAGAGCATTGTTCCGTTGTCTGAAACAATATGAAGTTGAAGTGACAGAATGGGGCCTTTATATAGTGCCAGGAGGTGAGACGTAGGTTGCTTTGGGAGGGCAGGTCCTTCTCAAACCCAGACGTTCTCACTAGTAGAGGTTGTCGAAGTGGTCTGTACCAAGATACCCTTGTGTTGCAGTGTCTGACAGAATGGGTTTGAGAAGGACCTGCCCTCCCAAAGCAACCTACGTCTCACCTCCTGGCACTATATAAAGGCCCCATTCTGTCACTACAACTTCATATTGTTTCAGACAACGGAACAATGCTCTTCTCCAGACTGAGGGACTGACCACCTCAAAACTTTAAGGGTGATGGACTGATTACATCGTCTTCAAGTATCTTCTGCTTCTATCAACCTTTCTGTACTCGACTGAAGAAGCCTACTGTGTAGGCGAAACGTTTCGAAATAAAGATACCTAACTGTTGCATATGTGTCTTACCTAACAATCTGTCGGTATTTCATACCATTTTAATGTTCATACCTAACTGTTGCATATGTGTCTTACCTAACAACCTGTCGGTATTTTATACCATTTTAATGTTCATACCCAAGAGTTGCACATGTGTCTAATTTATCACACTGCAGAAGGCCTACTGGCCCATACGAGGCAGGTCCTTATCAAAACGACATCTACCTAAAGCTACTCAAGAAATAACTCCCGTACCCCTTGACACCAATCAAACCCAGCCCCTCCCACTCATATATTTGTCCAGTCTCTTCTTAAAGCTACCCAAGGTCCTAGCCTCTATCACCCCACTGGGAAAACTGTTCCACGCATCTACAACTCTGTTAGAAAACCAGTACTTACCTATGTCCTTTCTAAATCTAAATTATCCAACTTAAATCCATTATTTCTGGTTCTTACCTGGTTCGACACCCTCAGTACTTTATTAATATCTCCCTTGTTTATGCCCGTCATCCACTTATACACTTCAATGATATCTCCCCTCATTCTACGTCTCTCCAGAGAGTGGAGATTTAAGGCTTTAAGTCTATCTTCATACTGGAGGTTCCTTACACAGTAAATCATTTTAGTCATTTTTCTCTTATTTTCCCCTTAATGAGTCTTGTCCATCCTGTAGAAAGGGGGACCAAAACGGCACATAACTAAAATGAGGCTCACTAGTGATGTATAAGCTGCAAAAAAATTCTTGATTTCTGTTACTTATATTTCTTAATAAATCCAAGAAATCTTTTGGGCCCTTTGTTGCCACACTAAGGCACTGTGTCTGCTTTAGATTTCTTTTTACCAGACTCCCAAGTCTTTTTCACATTCTGTATGACCAAGCTTACTTCACCTAGATTATACTTCGGGGGTTATTTTCATTACCAGGGAAGTACCTTACACTTACCACATTAAACTTCATCTGCCTTTTTTCAGACCAAAAAATTTAAATTTTTGTTCAAATCCCTGGAGTTCATTGATACTTCCTCAGAGTAAATTTATGGGCCTATCTTTGTATCATCGAAAACTTATCATGTCACTATAACCCTTCATAAAGGTCATTAAATTAAATTATAAACAAGAGGGGGCCCTAAAACTGATCCTTGTGGAACGCCACTAGTGACTAATCCCATTCAGAATTCACTCCATTAATAGGAAACTCTCTGCTTTCTATTGGTAAGCCATGCCTCAATCCATGCTAGAACTTTACCTCCTATACCATTAGCTGCCACTTTTCTTAAGAGTCTCTTGTGAGTACTCTGTCGAAGGCTTTACGAAAATCCAAATAAACAATAATCATAATTCCTTATCACTGTCACTGCCTCAATGTTCTATTGAAGAAACGTCATAAGTTTGTCAGCAGGAACGACCTCTCGTGAATCCATGCTGAGATTCCATTATCAAGTATGCACTTCAAGGTGACTTCTGAGTCATCTATAATTGATTCTAATACTTTGCCCACTTATAGATTCAGGCTTAGTGGACGGTAATTTGAAGTGAGTGGACTTATCCCCTATTTGAATATAGGAACCACTAGCCATCTGTCCACACCTCAGGCACAAACACTGGTAAGGATGGACGCATGAATACCTCGTTAATGGCTGACTAAGCTCCATCTTTGCAATCCTTAAGTATCCTTGAAAACAACTCATCGGGTCCCGAGGACTTATTTTGTTTCATTTGTCTATCTGTTTAATAACCATGTCCCTCGTGACAGTAATATTAGTTAACTTACATTTAATCAGGAACTAAATAATTGTTAATTACTGGAATCTCATTTACATCTTCCTGTGTAAAACTGACAAAAAATAGTCCATTAAATAAGGGCAACACATTTCCAGTTCATTATCCCGTCAGCTATCCATTCCCAGATTTCAGAGGTCCTACTTTTCCTTCACCTTCGTCTATACACTTGAAGAACCCCTTTGATGGATTAGTCTTTGATTCATTGGCAACTCTAATTTCATAGTCCACGTTTAGCCTTTTCTAATCGCCTTTTTTACTTCTCTTTTAAGCTGAACATATTGCTCAGTAAGGTTAACCTCTCCCTTCTGATGCGCCTATCAATTCCCTTTTCTCCCCTAATAGATGCTTTAGCCTCCTGTTAACTCCATTTGGGATCGTTATTATTAGACCTAATTTCTCTCTGTGAATGTATATACCTCTGGGCACGTGTACATGATTAAGAAACAATCATAAAGCAGATCCCTTCATATTCATAAGTATGATTAACGTCAATACAATCATTAGCAAGATAACCCCAATACAAGATTAGACAGATGTTTCCCTAAGTCCATTATAATCGGCAGAACGAAAATCAGGATTTTTTACTGTATTATCATATTCTTGCATTCCCAATTAATGCTAAAAGTGATGGATTTGAGATCACTTGCGCCAAGCTCTCAGTGATCTCCATATTATTCCACGAGTGTTTCCTTATTGAGCAAAACTAGGTCAGCAAATTATTACCCCTGTAGGCTCAGTTACACTCTGTTTCAGAAACAGTCCTGAGCTGTTTCCATGAAGTTCACTGACTCTAGATTTACCTTCAAAGAATTCCAGTCAATTTGGCTAAAGTTAAAGTGCCCCTACTATGACTATGTTTACTGTGTCCAGAAGCCCTAACAATTTCTGCCCAAGAGAATCTCCTCATCGTGATCCAAGCCTGGAGGTCGGTAATTACACCTTGAATTAGTTTTTCTTGACCCTCCACGAACACTACCCAAACAGACTCAGTTTACTGCTCCCAACTATTTTTATACCTTTTTTTTATGCAACAATTAATATTTCTCGAACATACAATACAACTTCCTCCCCCCTTCCCATTAACTTCTGAGTATCCACATTGGAACAACTTAAATCCTGAATATTACACTCAGCAGTCATATCCCGACTCTTTAAATCATACCACGTTTCAGTAATGCAATGATATCAAAGTCCCACACATGCTACCAAACGATTCATTATTTTATTTCTTGCACTCGACTGTTACATAAAAAACCATCATATGTTTTTTCTTCTGCATATTTTTCCTATTCAATCTTTTACACAATTTCTGAAATTATCATTACCCAGAGTAACTTCCATGACAGTTACTATTAAGATTCTTAGATAATATCAGAGCATAAGTCAATATATCCATACTCATTATTTAATCATTTCTAAACCCATACCTCTAACTAATCCTAGTTTTAAAGTCCTAACAACCCCCTGCACTGAGCTATTCAAAAAACCCACACTGCCCTGGATAAGTGAACTCGCATCCCTTGGCATACATGTCATTTTCGGCCAAAGAAGTTGTCCCCGTTGTCAAAGAATGGTACTTGCATTATCTTACAGGTGTTTACCAGGCCAACAATTAATACAATTGCTCTGGACAACCATTCATTACCAACGACCTCTTCTTGGCCAAAATGCCACATATAACAGGGCGCCCCCCCCTTCTTCCTAATCAGTCCTATAGGCTGTCCTAACTTTCTACTATTCCTCACTTCACCTTGCCTACATCATTGCCTCCACACTGAGGCCAAATAATAGGATTTTGATCCCATTACCGTTCATGATGTTGCAATCCGCTACAATGTCCCCATCCCAGCCCCAGGAAAGCATTACCCCATTTGTCTCCTACTCTCCTTCCTTCAAGCAGAAATGCCCAACCATTGGTTATCTAACCTGGCTATCTCCAACAACAACAAATATTCTACTTCCTTGTTGTCGTTACGTCCGTGAACGATCCCATAGTCGACTCACATTCGTCGGGTAGCACCGAAATGCGTTGAGGTTTTTCCAACGGATTTCCACAGCAGTCCTTATCCTCTTCATCGTTTCTGGCTTTCCATTCGTCTTCTTGATCTTTCAACTTCGTCGTTCCCCTGCTGTCCAGCCACTGACCACGATCCCTTCTTGACCTGAGGACTCGAAACAGGAGGACTACTACGAATCCTCTTGTTTTCCTCGGTCAATCGCCGTATCTCCATCTTCGCTTGCCCTCAATTTTTTCCCTTTTAATTTGCTGGGTAAAGTTGCTCGATGGAGGGCATTTTGGGTTTTCAGTCCACGGGAGCAAACAAGACACTTCTTCACAGAGTTAAGTACAGGTCACCACTGAGTTAAGTACAGGTCACCACTGACTGATATACATATTTATCTCAAGAAGTATAAGTAGCAGAAGTCCAAAAGTTATTTTGCAGCTCTATACATCACTAGTGAGGCCTCATTTAGATTATGCTGCTCAGTTTTGGTCCCCTTACTACATGATGGATATAGACTCATTGGAGAACATACAGAGAAGAATGACTAAAATGATTTACTGCGTAAGGAACCTCCCGTATGAAGATAAGATTTAAAGCCTTAAATCTCCACTCTCTGGAGAGGCGTAGAATGAGGGGAGATATCATTGAAGTGTATAAGTGGATGACGGGCATAAACAAGGGAGATATTAATAAAGTACTGAGAGAGTCGAACCAGGTAAGAACCAGAAATAATGGATTTAAGTTGGATAAATTTAGATTTAGAAAGGACATAGGTAAGTACTGGTTTTCTAACAGAGTTGTAGTGCGTGGAACATCTTCCCATTTGGGGGGATAGAGGCTAAACCTTGGGTAGCTTTTTAAAAAGGACTGGACAAATATTGAGTGGGAGGGCTGGGTTTGAATGGTGATTGGGTACGGGAGTTATTTCTTGGGGTAGCTTTAGGTAGATATCGTTTTGATAAGGACCGCCTCGCATGGGCTATAGCCTTCTGCATGTTCCTACATTCTTATGTTCTTACGTTTTATTATGAATGAGAAGCTGCGGTTTAAAAGAGAGAGAAGAGGGTAAAAGCTCATAGTGGAAGACGAAGAGGACCTCAACTAAATAGGTTAGTTTGAGTAAAGGTCCCAATTTAAACCCGATCAAATTGCCAGCGTGGGCTCCCAAGAGGTTTGAAGTGAAGTAAGAATGATTGGTAAATGATTGCTGCATGTAAGTCTGAAAAGACCAGGTGAAGTCTTGCAATAGAGGAAGCAAAACTAGATATCAGTGCAAAAGAGAGTATGAGTACAAGGATCAAAATGGGTGAAGTAACTGTATTTAAAACATGGAGGGGGTGGGAAGCAAGAAAAGCCTCCAACTGAATGCCACGGGAATCAGAGTGAGACCCCGCAGAGGAAATGATGGGCATTAAAATCGCCAAGTAACAGAAAGGTAACATCCGGAATAGTTTCGATAAAATGAGGGCTGAATGTAGGCGAAGGAGAGTTCAACGATGAGTTCCCCATGAAAGATGAGCAAGGGTTTTAAGAAGGTTCAGCCGGCTGTGACAAGTTGCCTTCAGAAAGGTAATGTGAGGTTTCCAGGATAACCTACGGTCAAAGAGAAGGCCTAGAAATCTGACCGTATCACGTTCAGGGATACGTGAGCCATAAAGGTACAAAGGATGATCGGAGATGACAGAGCGCCTAGCGAAAGTAATTTGGTGAGTTTTATTAGTGGAAAATTTAAACCCATGTGTGGTGGCCCAATTGGAAACACGGTTGACCGCATGTTGGAGAGAAACTGTTATGAGGTGAGTCAGCGCCTGGCAAGCATTGCTAATGTCATCGCATAGAGGGGTGACCCAAATATTGGATGGTTGAATGAGCCAGATAGTTAGATAGCATGGAGAAAAAGTGTTGTGCTCAGAATACATCCCTGGGGGACACCTTCAGCTTGGACAAAGTGCGGGGAGAGCACATTATTAACCCGAACATGGAAATGTCTGTCAGTTAAAAAGTTCTTAAGGAAGGATGGTAGATTGCCTCGGACGCCTAAGGCGTGGGCTTGGGGCAACAAATTATACTCCCAAAGTCGTGTCATAAGCATTCTCAAGATCAAAATATACGGCAATAACTGAGTGGTTATTTGTAAAGGCGTTACAAACATACGTATCCAAGCATAGTAAGGGGTCTATGGTAGAACGGCCCCTACGAAAGCCATATTGACTAGTGGGAGAGATTGTTGATGTGTCTCCTAAATACCCAAATTAAACGTCGATTTACCAGACGTTCCATTACTTTGCAAACTGACTAGTAAGAGCAATGGACGAGAGTGGGCGGCGCATAAATGTCCGTAGTACCTGGTTTGCGGAAAGCGAGAATCATGGCAGACTTCCACAGCTGGGGAAAAACTCCCTGCGACCAAATAAGATTAAAGAGTTGTAAGAGGACAGTAAGGGCTGACTGATGTAAATGTTGTAACATCCGAATGTGAATGCCATCAGGCCCAGCAGCCGATGATTGGCAAGCTGAGAGTGTCACCTCCAGTTCCTGAAGTGTGAAAGGCACATTTATAAGATAAATCATTCCTCCTAAATTCTAATGGGTGCTATCTTCTTGGCAGACTTTGAGGAAAGAAAACGAGGGGTATATGATGGAGCCCCTGAGAAATACGGACAAATGATTCAATTTCATGGCAACATCAAGAGGGCAAACCACAGAACAGGAGCCAGGTCAGGAGAAAGAGTATTTACCACTCAGTTTCCGTTACCCCTTTTTCAGACGCATCATAGAGGATTGCAGAGGTGATGGTTGGAACAATCTCGCCATTTCAAGGTGCGTTAGCGTCACGAAAATGACAAGCAATCAGTCCTTTCTGTTTTAAATCAAGAAGTTCTGTGCTTTATTGTGCGGTACCAGCCCATGCGCGCATTTTCAAGCATACTGCCTGAGCACAAGCAGGAGACCACCACTGCACGCTCTTCTGAGAATGCTGCCGAGGTTTGGGGTATAGACATGAGAAGCTGCGATTAACACTGACGGTTCGAAGAAGAGGTGTAAGCGCTCATCAATGGAGAAGGGAAGAATGAACACAATAAAAGCAGATAGTTGAGAGTAAAGGTCCCAAAAAATTTTTTTGCCTTGACCAATTGCCACCATTGGTTTACGAAGAGTGGTGTATATGAAGCAGAACAGAAGTAAGAATGATTGGAAAATGATCACTGTCATGTAAGTCGGGGAGAACAGACCAGGTGAAGTCTAGTGAGTAGAGGATGGAGCGACCGAGAGATCGATGCAAGAGTATGAGTACGAGGATCGACATGGGTGGGGAGACAGTACCATATTGAAAACATGGAGGGGGTGAGAAGGCAAGGAAGCCTCCAACTAATACACCTGATCACAAACGAGACCCCCCAGAGGATATGTTGCATTAAAATTCGCCAAAGACCCCGCCGTGTTGTTGGTAAGGATAAACAAAAAAAGGCAAAATCTGGGATAGAATAATGCCCAGAAGGAGAGAGATACAGTACAGATTGTATACACTTATTCAAGTGGATGCGTGTATGTGAACGAATATGATGGTATGGGAATATCAGTAGCGTGAAGGAAGAAGGGCAACTTTCATTAAAGTCCACCAGAAAAAAGGATCCGGAAGAATACAGTAAGTTATAGCCGGTGATGGTATGGAAAACAAGCAGATTGTAATTTTGGTTCGTGTTAAGCAAACACCAAGGGAAAAACCGGTGGAGAGCAACATATGAAGTTCACCCCGTTATTACCCGGGCACAGATATTCCACTGTAAATGGCCAATGATTGCAACGATAAAGATACCATAAATTCGCAGGTCGAGAGGTACCTACGGATAGAGGGGTTAGAAAGTCCACATGTGGGAGCAGCGGAAAAACATACATGCAGCAACGGAACGGACCTGCGACGGAACGGAAGACACTGCTGATGAAAGGAGTTGCGCAGAATGAAGGATCTGTGTCCATTGATGGTTTTAGTCTCTTCAATATATTCTGAGATGCTTCAAGCATTTCAGAAGTCAAAGGACGTTGTATGGGAGAACAATGTGGAGATAGGAGGGAGGGAGGTTGAGTAAAGATTGGGACAGCAATGGACTGTACCAAAGTTAGGGAGGGGTGGCGAAAGAGTAGGAGGGCACTTGGAGAGAAGTGTGGGAAGAGGGAGAAACTTGGGAGGGGGCCAGAAGAAGGAAGAAACTTGGGAGGAGACAGGGAGGACGGCCCCCACCCCCCCCCCCCACGAGGAGGAGGTGAACCTCAACAGTCGTAACAGAGCTTGGGAGGGGTGAAGAACTAGATAGAGAGGACTGGAAAGGTAAACTGTGAAGGGAGAAGAAGGGAAGGAGGGGTTAAATGAAATTTGAGCAATGGAGATTTTTTGGACTTCTTAGAAGTAGAGGGACGAGTGGGAAGGAAGGTGTTGTACGAGGTTCTTGTCAATACCAGGGCTTGTGAGGGAGACACGAAAGAAGTGAGATCAGACTGAGGTGTTTGACGGTAGGGACATCTGAACCTAGGCACAGCAAAGTATTGAGACAGAGGATATGGAGGGTTAACCACAGGGAGGCTTGCAGAAGATGGGAACCCAGGAGGTGGGGGACGTTTTAGAATACGAGAATAAGAAATACGGGAGAGTCTTCCGTGGAGGCGTAGATGAGAAACTGCCATAGCATAAGGGAAACCTTCTGCCTCTTTGAGGCAACGGATTTCTCATCAATTTAAGTATAAGACTAACGGGCAACGGAGAGAGTAAGAAGGGTGAGCTTCCTGACAATTAAGTCAAGAGGGAGGTCGACTACAAGACATATTAGAATGGTCATCGGCTCCACAGACTGGGCATCGCTATAGAACTGCAATATTTCTCTGGGTGACCAAATTGCCAGCAATTTCTACACTGTTGCGGTGTAGGGATCAACTTTCGAAACTTGTAAACGATGTCCTGCGACATTAACAGAGGCTGGCGTTCTCGGTTAGTACGAAAGTAATTGTACTACACGGGCAGGAAGGAATATAAAGTGTTACTTTGAGGATTGGAAGGTCTGGAATTCTAGCTGTTTGTGAATGTACATCGCCACATGTCGTGGAAAAGTCTGTTGGACAATGGTATGGGGCAGAATGACAGTGCCACTTACATGATTGAGGGAATGACGTTTACGATATGATAGAATGTATCACATATGTGTAGAAGAGAAAGGTCAGGAGCTTAGTTAGGCATCTTTGATAGTAATGATTGCGTGTACCGCTTCCTGAAGCGTGAAGGATATATCTCTTACTAAACATGAGTTAGGATTGCCTTGCCGATACTATGGGTCGGTAAAATAGGCATGTAGAGGAAGTGGTGCATTAAAGAATTTAATCTATTGTGCAGCTCGAAACTGATTCATAAAGAAGCCATAAGAACATAAGAATGTAGGACAATGCAGCAAGGACTATGGCCCATACGAGGGCACAGGTCCTGTATTCAAAAACGACATCTACCTAGAGCTACTCAAGAGAAACAACTCCAGCACCCCCCAACACCATCTCAAACCACAGCCCTCCCCATATATATTTTGTCCAGTTCTTCTTAAAGCTACCCAAGGTCCTAGCCTTATCACCCCCAATGGAAGATGTTCCACGATTATACAACTCTGTTAGAAATCAGTCTTTCCTATGTCCTTTCTAAATCTAAATTTATCCAACTTAAATTCCATTATTCTGGTTCTTACCTGGTTCGACACCCTCAGTACTTTATTAATGATCCTCCCTTGTTTATGCCGTCATCCACTTATACCTTCAATGATATCTCCCCTTAATTCTACGACCTCTCCAGAGTGTGGAGTTTAAGGCTTTAAGTCTATCTTCATACGGGGAGGTTTCTTACACAGTAAATCATTTTAGTCCATTTAAAATGATTGACTGTGTAAGGATACCTCCCGTTATGAAGATAGACTTAAAGCCTTAAATCTCCATCTCTGGAGAGGCGTAGAATGAGGGGAGATTCATTGAAGTGTATAGTGGATGACGGGCATAAACAAGTGGAGACATTAATAAGTACTGGGGTGTCGAAAACCAGTAAGAACCAGGGAATAATGATTAAGTTGGCTAAATTTAGGATTTTTAGATGGTGAGGGACGTGCGTGATGGGTACGGTCGTTTTCTAATGAGGGCGGAAGGAAAGCGAAGAAGTAACAATCAGGTAATTGTCGTGGTCGTTTAGGAGTTGGGACAGGAGTCTGGACGTGGGACAGGGCCGGTGATTCGAAAATTGCCGCACATAGAGGGCGAGGCCGGAAGCATAATCAAATGAGAGCGGAGGTAGACAAATCGAAGGAGACAGTCGAAACCCCGGTACCTTGACTATGGGGTGATGAAACGCACAACAAGAGTTACAGAAGCATTAGAAGTGTCGAAGGAGTGGTCAAAAATCCGAGCAGGGGTCAGAACGGGGTGCATATCAAGAAGGGGCCGGGGTAGACAGGTTCATGGGATTGGGTTTCTCCATAGTTAGGTTACTTCTTTTCTTTGTGTTTTTAAGAAAAAAAAGAAAAGAAGAAAAGAAAATAAAAATAAAAAAAGAATAAAAAAAAGAGGGGAGCTGGGAGGAATAGTTCCCTAGGAGGAATGACTGGGCCAGAAATCTCCCCACCGCGCCCAAAACTGGAATCATCTCAGTGCACCGCAGTAGGCAGATGCGGCATGGAACCCTTTCCATACCTACCCTTCATGCTAGTAAACCAGGCAATCCAGCGTTAGCAACCTCACATCTGCCGAGCTACCTCGGTGGACAGAGAGAGGATGGCCAGATATCCACCACAAGCATACCTCCTTTAGCCACCCCCCCGGAATCTTAAAGTCGCCTCCAGCTCACCACCCCCCCGACGCCCTCCCTCCCCCGCCCCCCCACACCCGGGAGACCGGAAAAGAAACGGGAAATCCCCAGGCGATCCTGATTCCATGGCAAACTACACCGCAAGAACCTCAATAGATTGATCTACGGTACCCTTCCCCCTACCTAGGAACCAGTGTTGCCTGTGGGAAGACATGCACAGGCCAAAAAGAGGTAGGGGAATAAGGAGGGTGGGGAGAAGGAGGAAAGGGAAAAGGAGAGGATGGGATAGGAAGGTGGGAAATGGAGGGTAATTAGGTTCGGTCTGAGGAAGGAGACCAAACAGGTCTAATTCCTCAGACCAGAGCCTCTTCACCATGCCAGGAGCCCTCCCCCACCTTGAAGAGGGACATGTTAAAAAAAACTGTACGGATGGGGTTAGGATATCATTGGTGTTGAGTCGTAAAACTACAGGCCCGTGCCTGAGTCCACTGAGTCAGCTGGCTACGGTAACATTCATCCAAATAGGTAACTATATTTCTATACACCATAGGGAGGTTTGCATGGGCACCCACTGTCACACAATTGCAAGTTTTCACAGCGTGGCTGTAACGAACTCTAGCTCTGTACCCTCAAAAGCCGTCATCATGATTAGTATTTGCATTTTAATTATGAACCGAATAAAATTTGTTTTGCTTTTTCTGTCTCCCTTCGTTCTGTGTACAGAGTTTTGTCTTAAAATGGAAATAAATCATTTATTTTTTCGACAACTACAAGAAAATAATGAATTACACAGAAGTTCTGTCATATTCATAGACAGAATTTGTTGAATAGTGACTCCATAAATGTACATTTCAAAACTTAATTTTTTTTCTGTGTTATTTGTCATTTCCAATCATATCAATTAATTAGTTTTTTAATATTGCCCAAGATACTAATTAGAAAAGTTTTCACTTAATATGGAGACCTTTCCTGACGCGTTTTGCCCACGCAGTCTCCTTACAATTTTCATGCAATGAGAAATCAGAACGGGGGAGAATGCAAACTATAACACTTAGTAAGATGTGGTAAGTTGAAGAGGCTCGCTCGTCATGACACATTTCATTCACAAACGTTGAAGAGTTTTCTAACGAGAGGTTCAATTAAACTGTTCCAAAAACTTGTTTGGTTTTAATGTTGTAGATCGTGAAGAGTCAAGTTCTCTCTTTCTGGTGTGTGTTTGTCTTAATTACTAAAGAGGACAACACGAAAGTAGATAATTCAGCCCCCTAAACACTATTCTATTAAATTAATCTATTGCTAGGAAAACTTCTGCTGTTAATTTTAATCATGGATAATTGCTAAACCCATAAGGTCACGATAGCACTGGGCAATGTGAAGCAATCTGCCTCGTCCAAGTGAAAGATTAAAACCAGTTCCATGATCAAGAGCCCTTTAATAGCATCAGGGAACTCCCCCTGCTCTTCTCCTCGCTGAAAACTCTCCATATATTTTACTTCACGCCAAACGGATTAGTTTTATTTGTGACTTAATCAGACCACTGCGATGTTTACAACGATGTCAATAAGACCGTTTCAATATATCTGTACGTGTTTGTTTCCACCGTTGACGGCAGGTTCACCCATGGTGACGGGGCAGGTTACACCATAGTGACGGCAGGTCACACCATGGTGACGGCCAGGTTACACCATGGGGACGGCAGGGTTACCCCATGGTGACGGCAGGTTACACCATGGTGACGGCAGGTCACACCATGGTGACGGCAGGTTTACACCATGGGTGACGGCAGGTCCACACCATGGTGACGGGCAGGTTACACCTGGTGACGGCAGGTTACACCATGGTGCGGCAGAGCGTTACACCATGGTACCGGCAGGTTACACATGGTGACGCAGGTCGACACAATGGCGATGGCAGGTTACACCATGGTGGACGGCAGGTCACACCATTATATATCAACAAAGCCCCACTCGTCAACTTTCATATCTTTACCAACCATTGACACTGAAACAGAACTCATTCATGAGCAGTTGAACAGTGTATTACCGAGGATAATGACCTTCATTCTTCTGATCTCTACACTAAAGCAGTTGAGGTCTTATCACTGTTTGTGCTTAACTTATAAACTGTTCTCGTGAGGATTGATTTGTATCCTTTCTTACTGGTCATTTATATTACTGTTGATGGTATCAAGTTGGGTCACTGAAGCTTCAATTATCCAGGTAAACACCTGTTAAATATTTAAGTTATTTCCTAGACAAGGTGGGTAAATTATGCCAGATTATTTTTACGTATTATAGAAAGTTAAAGTTAATAAAGAATTTGCATATCTATATTTCACAGCATTACTCTGGAAAAACATAAACGAATTTTTAAGTTATGCTTGCAAGCTTTTATGTTCTTAAGTACCAGTAACGCAATAAAAGAATAAATTCCTCTCCTATGAGGTGAAGATTTTCAGTCCTTGTGAACTAATCTGACTTTGGCTGAAATATACCCCACCAAAAAAAAATCAGGAAAAAATGAATTAACATACATTTTTTTACATATAAGTATTCCCATGACGCAGCTGCAGAATTCACATTTGCAATACGTTCAAGTTCATTATGATCTACACTCCCCTATCTTTTACTAAATTAATGACTTATTTTTCATACCATAAAAGAAACATTTTTTTGACAATCCCAATGATTTATGGCCGCTTGAACGACACAGAACTCGATGCAATATGTACCGTATTTTACGACTTATTAGACGCGGCTTTCAAGGCTTGTTTTAGTTTCAATGGCTCGACTTCGGACGTAACTGGGAGAGCTACAGCCCACCGCCTAACTTATAGCTCCCGTCACTGACCTTCAGTTAAGAGGACGCAGGGTGGTTTTTGGAGACATTTTATGTGAGAAAAACATGCGTTTAATAAGCCGCGAAAAACAATACTTTGTTTAATAACTCTACATTCGTGGTCATTATCGTTCTCACATTATGACTACTTACAATTATATCGCTTTTAAGGCTTTTTAAATATATTTTTCCCATTGAAGCTTCAGCACGGCCAAAAAAATTCGGTATTAATTACGTGTTTTGGGGGCGTGTCATACTCCGTGCCCCGCGCGGCCAGCTTCCCGTTCTTTAGTTCCAACCAATCACAAGCCTTCCCTGAGTCTCTTCAGCTAAGTACAGTTCGCTTCTGCCGCCTTCCCATTGGTTGAGAGATCAAAAATCTAAACACTGGTGGCTTGGTCGACCCACACCAGATCATTTTTCCCTCCACCCGTACTAATCTACTCTTGGATTATACATTTACAATGTCGGTAAGTATGAATTGTTGTGTTTAGTGCTTACTTGATAGTAGTAGGCAGATTTTGAGATATACCTAAAGTCCGCCATTGTGAAAGCAGAATTATGAGTGTAGCATGCAGTTGAAAAAAAGGTGAAGCATTTTATACGAATTATTTCAGTCTTGCCCGAGTTTCGGGAATGCCAATTTTAGTCAAATAAATATTTATAAAAAAATTTCAAATTGCATGATATGACAACTCTGTAGGGGTCTGGGATATATACAGGAGGTTTTCTATTGTCCTTCCAGATCAATGGAAGTCGTTTTATGGGGAGCAGTCCACCAGAGGTCGAGTGTAGTCTGGTTTCTGAGTGAGTGATTCAGAAGCAGAGTACATGAACCAGAACTTGCTGGGATAGTGAGTGATGAATACTTGCCACGGATGCACAGGTGCTTCAAGTATGATGTGGAGGAAGGAAAGGCCAGCCAATAACAGAATTAGTGAAGGAAAAAGTAAGGTATTACGATTGCAACTATTGCAGCATCGAAGAAATTGGTACATCTCATTCAGTGTTCTGTATGCAAAGTAATCTGGATAAAAAAGAGTGATGAAATTTCTCAGCGGACTACCATACCATGTCAATTAGCAATATAGAATAATTGGTCTTACAAATGAAATCTCAGGAATATTAGGGATTGAAAGTGCAACCCTTTGCAATTTGTCCATTGTTGAGATTTGCTTCTTTTTTATATTTGTACAATTAAAAAAATGGTTGATTCAAGTTCCTTTAGGCTTTTTTTATTGTCTGTTTCGTATATTAAATTTAAAAAATTGTTTTGGTGTTGTTTTATTACATTGGCAAGTTTGCAACATAAAATTTTTTAATCCCTTTGTCGGGCCCAGCCGAATATTTTCGGTCTTCGGAGATTAGCAATTGCTCGAAAACTAACCATCAGAAATCAATTTATATGGGATCAGTGAACCTTGTATGAGTTACTCTATCCACCATAGGGAGTTCAGTTCGAATTTCAAATTTTCGGACCCCTTGTTCTGATTTATTTACACCAAGACAACCTTCTGCTCTTATATCCTGTTTTATTTACAGTTGTATCTAGATATTTTTATGACCAACATCACCTATCAATTATTTCTGTATATACCAAGCTAGGTATCCACAATGGTATCACTCACCTTGTATCATCAGTATATCAATCACTTCTGTATCACTACAGGAATCAGTCTCACTTCTGTATCACCACTAGTATTCACCTGTGTATGTGTCACCAATGGTTTCAATCACTCCTGCATATAGTACCACTAATATCAGTATCACTAATAGTTTTCCTCTTTCTTGTGTATGTTCACTGATACTACTCCCATCTATATCACCACAAGTATCACTTACTTCGATATCAGTTGTATAAATACCACCAGTGATATCAATCACGTCTGTATCACCACTGGTATAACCCCTGTACGTATCACCACTGGCATAACTCCTGTACGTATCACTACTGGTATAACCCCTGTACGCTTCACCACTGGTATAGCCCCTTGTACGTATACACCACTGATTATAAACCCTGTACGTATCACCACTCGTTAAACCCCTGTATGTAATAACGCATGGTCTATAACCCCTGTTCGTATCATACTTGGTATTACCCCTGTACGTATCACCACTGGTATACCCATGTAAGTATCACACTGGGTATAACCCATGTACGTTTATCACCATGGTATAACCCCTGTAGTATCACTACTGGTATAACCCCTGTTACGTATCCACTGGTATACCCCTGTAGTATAACCACTGATGGTATAACCCATGTACGTATCACCACTGGTATAACCCTTGTACGTATCACCACTGATATAACCCCTGTACGTATCACCACTGATGTAACCCCTGTATGTATCACCACTGATATAACCCCTGCACGTATCACCACTGATATCACCCCTGAACGTATCACCACTAGTATAACCCCTGTACGTGTCACCACTGGTATAACCCCTGTACGTGTCACCACTGATATCACCCCTGAACGTATCACCACTGGTATAATCCTGTACGTATCACCACTGATTTAACCCCGCACGTATCACACTTGGATATCACCCGACTGAAGTATCACCACTAGTAATAACCCCTGTATGTGTCACCACTGTATAACCCTGTAAGTGTCACCCACTGTTATCACCTGAACGTATCTCACTGAGTTGTAATCCTGTACGTATCACCACTGATATCACCCTGAAGATCACCACTAGTATAACCCTGCACCCGTGTCACCCACTGGTATAGCCCCAAGTTACGTATCACCACTGATATAACCCCAGTACGTATCACCAATGATATAACCCCTGTACGTATCACCACTGGTATAACCCACTGTACGTATCACCAATGTATAACCCCTGTACGTATCACCACTGGTATAACCCCTGTTACGTATCACCTGACGTATAACCCCTGTACGTATCACATGATATAAACCCCTGTACGTATCACCACTGGATAACCCCTGTACGTATTACCACTGTATAACCAATTATTCGTATCACATGGGTATAACCCCTGTACGTATCACACTGGTATAACCCCCAATACGTATCACAATGAGGTATAACCCTGTACGTATCACCACTGGTTATAAACCCCTGTAAGTAATCACCACTGATATAATCCCTGTAGTATCACTGTATCACCTCTGTTCCCCTACGTTATCACCACTAAGTATCACTTCAAAAACCATACCCCGGCCGGGGATTGAACCCGCGGTCATAGAAGTCGCAACTAGTCAGTTGTGCATGGTAAAATTTACACAACAAACATTATACACAAATGTATAAAACAAAGACAGCACTGACAAACTTTTCTTAGTAGTACATGATTAATCTTCATCTTAAGTATTCTGCCTCCAGCTACTTCTAAATGTACACCGACAAGAAACAAAATCGGGACGAGGAAAATAAAAAAATTCATTAGTTGGCGAACATGTTCCCTCATTTAAAACAATATATATTCATGTTTATTCAATACTGTTTTCACTTTACATGATTGTTTTAAAGTGATGTTGAAAATAAAAAATAGTCGATTGTTTAATTTACTAGGTAAATGTACTCTTATTCGCTGTACAAGTATTAAGCTACGTATCACCCACGTAAGGTAAATTTATACGAATTATTTTAATTATAATCTGGTAAAAGATATACACGGCTGGGTCTATATATCTGTGGCTTGAAAAAAAGTGCTTTTCTTGCCATAAATTAGCGTTCTCTTATGACAATTAATTAATTTTGAATTTAAAAAATTGAAATTTACACTTTTTGATTTTTTAAAATAAAAATTGTTTGTCTCTATGGTCGCTCGAAATAAATACGTCACTTCCTCTTTCAGTGATGATTCCAAAAGTTAATAATTTTAATCGACATGATAACTAGCGTAGGTCATTTTTACTTATGCATAATTTTGTTTCTAATGTAATATAAAAAACTATAAATGGTAAAATTTAATTAGTAACGAACCAATTTATAAATGAAGATACATGGGGAATCATGGCGTCCCCAATCTAGAGAACATGGTGGGCCCCGCCCGTATCCTATAATTCCTTCATAAGTTGCCAGGATGTATCTTCTTCATATTCAGGTACAATGGCGTTGGTATTGTTTTATAGATCTTACTTCTAAATGAATTAATGACTAATTTTTTTATTTGCATCACGATTGAAAAAGTTATCCCCTTATTTTTATTATTGAACTGGTGCATTCATTTTACATTTGATCTGCATTACCCTGTGACACAGTATGTCTTCTAGCCTAAGACTCTGTCAGGAAGTGGAACACTCGGATGAGTGAAACAGTGGAGACACGTCTCCCATACAATGGTTTTATATGAGGTACGACAAGGCTCTTGGAGCAGGGAGTGTGTAGACCTAGTTACTCAGGTCCCACACACTAGTTCCTACTAGGTCCTAGTAGGAACTAGTGAAGAGGTGGGGCCAGAAAGGCTGTGGAAGTCGACTCCCCTCACGGAAGGTTCCTTGATGTTGGTGAGGGGCTCTTGATTTAGGGAATTGAATCTGTGCTCCAGTTCCGAAATTAAGCCTGTATGCCTTCCACATACCCACCAGGGCGCTGTTTAATCCTACGGGTTTAGGGCGGCTTCCCCTTGATTCTCAATAATATAATATAATAATGTGAATCGGGACAAATGCAGCACAAATACGAGGAATACAGTATATGCGTTCCGGTGTATGTACCGATATGGAATTCATGAGAAACTGCTGAATGTGAGTCCACACTAGATGTAGGGTAATGTAGACATGGGAGACTGGTTTATTTCTGAAGGTCGTAATGGCTGTGGCAACTCGTCCATCCAACAAAAATTTAACACGTGTCAACTGTATGGAACTCAGAGCACTGTTGGGGGTTTACCACGATAATCTAGGTTTAACCTTTATTGCTGGCCTGGTTAGCCTAGAGAATAGAGAACAGGTATGGGCATAGGTCGCCATAGCATAAAAAGCAGTCTTTTGGTTTGTGTGCAATATTACTGTGGGAGCCCGAAATGCCACCTCGTTAGAATTACTGAAACAGAAAATATAATGGAATATTGTAAGAATACAACAGGATCAGGTTCACCCATCAAACATCTCCCTATCTATGTAACATTATTCAGATGTTAATCAATTTCCTTTTATTACACTTTAAGTAAATGGGAATTTTTTGGGGTGAATATTGTTTTTCTAATCGTCGTTGTTGAAGAGTGTCGCCGTGTTCTAATAATTTGAGTACAGGTTGTGTGAGAATCCTGATGCTACAATGGGTTATACAATGCAGATATCTAATTAATTCTGCATATTAATCGTCAATAAATAAGACTTAATGTGGCTACTCTGTTTATATGATAGGATGATGAGGCTAGACTGGTCACGCTGGGTGAGGAACCTGCTGACATCTGAGTAGCATTAAGTGCAACCTTCTGATTGAATGAATTTTCTTGAAGTTAGATTACATAATTTAAACTTTATAAAATAGCATCGACATTTTGCAGTATAATCAGAATTTCTTGAATGCGGCCTTATTAGATTCAGCTAACTCTAAGCGGCCCTTTCCCAAAAAAAAGGTTCCCCCCCCCTTCCTCCGACTTTGGTTTTCAGTTTTTTTTCATGACAAGTCCCACTTCTAGTTTTTTTAACACCCGGGTTTTTATGCCTTTGCAATAAACATTTCCATCTGCAAGTGAAGAAAACCCAAGGTTTGGCTTCACTTTTGCTGGGACGCGGCAATTTTACTTTTTTAAATTAATTTAGGTTTTAATACCAAAGTCCTACACCCAAGACCAGTGGTAGTGGTTAATCTTCTGATCCCTACACCCAAGACCAGTGTAGTGGTTTCTCTTCTGATCCCTAACCAAGACCGTGTAAGTGGTTTACTTTCTGTTCCCTACGCCCAAGACCAGTGTAGTGGTAACTCTTGTTGATCTCTACACCCAAACTAAGGGTAGTGGTTACTCTTGTGATCTCTTCACCATCACTAGTGTAGTGGTTACTCTTTTGAATCTCTACACCCAACACCAGTGTTCTGAGTTATTCTTCCTGATTCCCTTATCACACCTGACCAGTGTTTGGTTATTTCGATCCTCTTCACCCATGACCCGTTGTAGTGGTTATCTTCATGATATCTACTACCACGACAGTGTAGTGGTTACTCTTCTGATCTCTACACCATGACAGTGTAGTGGTTTACTCTTAAAATCTCTACTCCATGACCAGTGTAGTGGTTACTCTTTGATCTCTACACCACCATGACCAGCTGTAGTGGTTTTATCTTCTGATCTATACAACCAACATCAGTGTACTGGTTATTCTTCTGATTCTTCACCCATGACCAGTGTAGGGTACTCTTCTGATTTCACCATGACGGTGTAGTGGTTAATATTCTGTTCTCTACACCCATGATAGTTTAGTGGTATCTTCTGATCTCTACACCCATGACCAGTGTAGAAGTTAACTTTTCAGATCTCTACTCCCAACCCAGTGTAATGGTTATTCTTCGGGATCTTACACCCATTACCATGTGTAGTGGTTACTCTTCTGATCTCTACACCCAAACCAGTTGTATGGTTTATTCTTCTTGGATCCCTTCACCCAAGACAGTGTAGTGGTACTCTTCTTATCCCCTACACCTAGACCAGTGTAGTGGTCACTCTTTGATCTCTATACACAGGACCAGTGTAGTAGGTTTATCTTCTGATCTCTACACCCTACATCAGTGTAATGTTATTCTTCTGATCTTACACCAATGACAGTGTAGTGGTTAATCTTTGATATCTTACACTCACGATCCAGGTAGTATTTGGTGTGGCTAAGATGTAAGAGGGTGGGGTTGTGGTTGGGTGGTAGATTAAATAGAAGTAGAAGAGATGGTTATTTGCTAGGTGGTGCTGGTGGTGTAGCTTGGTGCTGTTTGTGCTTAGTTGATTGGTTGGTAAATCAAGAGTTACGTAACAGTGTTTATGGTGGTTGGAGTTTTCTCAGTCATGAAACGTGTATTATTAAAAAAATATTCATATTGCTTATACATATATACATATACATGTATAACTTATATACAAACACTTCACGAACCACCAGTTGTTTACATATATTCAAAGGAATATTACATGCATAGTCATAGACTCGTGCGTATATTACACATGCAGACATAAGCACAAAAATTGCCCATACAGGCATTCATGCTTCACGGATATATACATTTGGACACACATAAACGCAGGTTTTTTGTAGAAAATATATATATGCATACTGACATAAATATGCAGTGCCAAAATTTCCCTGCGTAACACTACATCCAAACATATATTAAACTTATGCACAAAAAACAGATGCAATGCATACATGTATACATATGCACACGTATTTATAACCAATGTGCGCATAAGAATACACATGCACATCCATACATACATTATTACATATTGATTGTTTTAAAATAAACCTAGGCTTAATAAGTACACAAGTACATACGACAGTATTATTTTTATTAATTGAATGAAATGTAATTACGTAAATAATTCATACGCACAAAACTACATACGCGCACTACATATTGTAATATCTTGTTTTGCAGTTGTAATTTATTTAATAACTCCCCCCTCCCCCCTATTCTTGTTGCATGCCACTATGGTTAGATGTGTGCTGGGCCTTACGAAATACGAGGATATCTTTATCAGGATCACATAGGGGATCGAAATACAACCTGTTATCAAGAGAGGGGGGAGGGGTGTTTTGGGAGTTTCAGTGAGGAGGTAGGTAACGGAGACACTTTAGGAGAGTCGTCATTTTAAATGGAGTTTTGGAGTTGAGCAATTGAGTTGGTGGAATTTATCGGAATGTTTCATACTACAATTATTTGGTATCAACAGTGGTTGAAAGATGTTTGATTAGATATATTTTACTTACTAAAAGGTTTTGACTTTTGAAATCTTGGTAATCCAGTATAATTAAAATATTCCTTTAATAACTAAACTGTTCAATTTCTTACTGGCACAGTTTCTTAGCAATTAGATTATTTTATTATTATATGTTTGTTAAGCGCTGAAATATATTCAACATTGACAGAAGCTATAAACTTTTTAATAACCCCACTCTTATTTTTTTTTTTTTTTTTTTGAAGGAAATAAAAAATCATAATAAATGACTCCAATAGATTCTCACAAGTGTACCTCTAGTTTATGCCATAATTAATTCAAAACCTGTTTAAAACGAAACATGGACACAATGACAGTGTCGGGTGTGTTTTCTATTTTTATTTTTCTGGTTTTTTTTTTTTTTTTTTTTTAATTTTCTTTGTTTTCTTTTCCCCCGCCCCCCAACTTTTGTTTATTTTTTTTCCATGATGCACTACTCCCAAGACAGTGTGAATGGTTTTTAATTGGTTTTTTTGTTATAAAAGTTTTATGTTTTTTATTTATGGATTTTTGTCGTGACGCTCGTCTTATTTTTTTAGGGGGGGGGTTTTGGGTTGTTAATATTACCTTCTCTGTGGGTGGGATTGAATGTGTGTGGGGTGCGGATGTTGTGTGTGGTGAGATTAGGTGAGTTGGAGGGGCAAGGGTGTGATGGGAGGGGGTGGAGGGGTGGTGGGTGTTTGCATGCTCTCACTATTTGACCTGGTGTCGTGGGTGTGCGGGGATTGTTGTAGATATAAATTGTAATGGGGGGGGTGGGGGTTAGGAGGGGTAGGGGGGGAGATAAGGGGGGTGAAGGGGAAATAGATTAGTGGGATGGGGAGGGGTGGGAGGGGGGGTTGGGTAGGGGGGGGGAATGTGAGAGAGGGGGGGTACGGGGGGTGGGATGAAGGCCGGGGGGGGCGAGGTAGGGGTGGCGTCGCTTGTGGGGAGGGATTTGGCTGGGGGTGTGTAGATGGGTTTTTGTTGTGTATTTTAGACTTTAATTTTATTCTTGTTTTTTTATTGGTGGAGTGGGTGTGAGTAAGGCGGAGGGGCTGGTGGGGGGTGGTTTTCGTACGGTTCTTTTTTTTTTTTTGTGGTTTCTTTTGTATTCTTTTTTTTTTTTTTTTTATTTTTTTTTTTTCATTGTTTTTTATTTTTTTTACGTAATTCTTTGCCTTGAAAACTAATTGTTTGTTCTTCTTACATCACCCATGTTAATGGAACTGGTGTTTTGGTTTTGTAGTTGTCCTCTTAGTTGTGTTTGGGTTTTTGTTGTGTTTTGTATGGGGTAGGTTTTTGTGTTGGGTTTGTGTTTGTTTGGGTGTGCTTTAGGTGGTGTTTGGTGTGGTTGGTGCTTTGTTGTCCCCCTTGGGAATTTATGAAGTTAATGTAGTGTGTATCTGTTGTTTTCTGTTTATTTTATTCTTTTGTGGTTTTTTATGTTCTTTGTATGGTCTTGACTGGAGATTGTTAGGCATAACTGTTTTTTTTTTGCTTTTTCCTTTGACTCCGGGAGGTTTTTTTTGTAGTGTATCATCTCCCGGACTCGGATCGATTTTAGCGTAAGTTACCCTGTATAAATGACGTGTTTGTATGTTACTCTTTCTGGAATTTCTCTACACCCAAGACCAAGTATTGTAGTTAATCTTCTAGTATCTCTACACCCAAAAGACCTGTGTTAGTAGTTCTCTTCTGATCTATACACCCAAGACAGTGTTTGTGGTTACTCTTCTGATCTCTAACACAAGACCAGTGTAGATGGGTACCTCTGATCCCTGACACCCATGGACCATTGTTAGTGGTTAATCTTCTGATCTACACCCAAGACCAGTGTAGTGGTTACTCGTCTGATCCATACACCCAGGACCAGTGCATAGTGGTTACTCTTTTGATCTCTACACCCAAGGACCAGTGTAGTGGTTACTCTCCAGATCTTAAACCACACTAGGTGTACTGGTTACTCTTCTGATCTCTACACCAACACCAGTTGTACTGGTTTATTTTTGATCTCTCATCATGTCGTGTTGTGGTTATTTTCTGTCCCTACCCAAGACCATTGTTGTGGTTATTCTTTGATCCCTACACCCAAGGACCAATGTAGTGGCTTATCTTTGATCTCTACACCAACACCAGTGTACTGGTTGTTCTTCTGTTCCCTACACCCAAGACCAGGGTAGGGGTTACTCTTCTGATCTACACCGAGGACCAGTGTAGTTGGTTACTTCTGTGATACCGAATCCAAGAACAGTGTAGTGGTTCTCTTCTGATCCCTAACCCAAGCCTGTGTAGTGGTTATCTTCTGTTCCCTTACACCCAAGGGACCGTGTATAGTGGTTACTCTTTCTATTCCCTACACACAAGGACCAGTGTGAGTGGTTACTTCGTTGATCCCTACACCCAATGAAAACCCAAGTTGTAAGTGGTTACTCTTTTGATCTCTACAACCCAATACCATGAAGTGGTTGCTCTTCTGATCTCTACACCATCACCGTGTACTGGGTATTCTTTTGATCACTACCCCATGACTGTGTAGTGGGTATTTCTGATCTCTACACCAACACCAGTGTACTGGTTATTCTTCTGATACCTACACCAAGACGAGTGTACGTGGGTTACTCTTATGATCCCTATACCTAAGATATGTGTAGTGATTATTCTTCTGATCTCTACACCCAAGACCAATGTAGTGTTATTCTTCTGATCTCTACACCCAAGACAAATGTACTGGTTACTCATCTTATTCCTACACCCAAGACGAGTGTAGTAGTTTCTCTTGTGATCTCTACACCCAAGACCAGTGTAGTGGTTACTCTTCTGATCTCTACACCACATCGTGTATGGTTATTCTTTGATCCTCTACATCTCATGACAGGTGTAGTGGTGACTCTTCTGATATCTACACACAAGCCGAGTTGTAGGTTACTCTTTGATCTCTACACCCAAGACCTATGTAGTGGTTGCTCTTCTGATCTCTACACCCAACACCAGTGTACTGGTTATTCTTCTGATCCCTACACCCAAGACGAGTGAAGTGGTTACTCTTTTGATCTCTACACCCATGACCAGTGTAGTGGTTATTCTTCTGATCTCTACACCCAAGACATATGTACTGGTTACTCTTCTTTTTCTACACCCAAGACGAGTGTAGTAGTTTCTCTTGTGATTCTACACCCAAGAGCCTAGTGTGGTGGTTACTTTCTGATCTCTCACCCATGACCAGTGAAGCGGTTACTCTTTGATCCCTACACCCAAGACAGTGTTTTAAGGTGGGGTTACGCTTCTGGATCCCTTACACCCAAGACCAGTGTAGTGGTTACTCTTCTGATCCCTACACCCAAGACAAGTGTAGTGGTTACTCTTCTGATTCCTACACCCGAGACCAGTGTAGTGGTTACTCTTCTGATCCCTACACCCAAGACCAGTGTAGTGGTTACTCTTCTGATCTCTGCACCCAAGACCAGTGTATAGGTTATTACTCTTTGATCCCTACACCAAAGACAGGGTAAGTGGTTACTCCTTCTTGATCCTACACCAAGCGCAGTGAGTGGTTACTTTCTGATCTCTACATCCATGACCAGTGTAGTGGTTACTTCTCTAATCTCTACACCCAAGATCAGTGTATTGGTTATTCTTCTGGTGATCTTCACCCATGACCAGTGTAGTGGTTACTCTTCTGATATCTACGCCCATGACCAGTGTAGAGGTTACTTTTGATCCATACACCAGACAATGTTAGTGGTTATCTTTTCTGAACTACACAATGCCAGTGTAGTGGTTACTCTTTGATCTCTTCACCATGGACCAGTGTAGTGGGTTACTCTTTGATCTCTACACCAACACCAGTGTACTGGTTATTATTCTGGATCCCTACACCCCTGAGGACTCCATTGTAGTGGATACTCTTCTGATCCCGTTACACCACAGGACCGTGTTGTGGTGACTCTTCTGATCCCTACACCCAAGGACACAGTGTTGTGGTTACTTTCTGATCCTACACCAAGAACCAGTGTAGTGGTTACTCTCTGAATCCCTACGCCAAGAACAGTGTAGTGGTAACTCTTGTGATCTTACACCCAACATAGTGTATTGTGGTTACTCTTGTGATCTCTACTCACATCACTTGTGTTGTTGGTTACTCTTTTGATCTCAAACCCAACAACAGGTGTACTGGTTTTTTCTTCTGATCCTAGCACCCATGACCAGTGTAGTGGTTATATTCGATCTCTTACACCCTATGACCAGTGTAGTGGTTAATCTTTGATTTCTACACCCACGACCTGTGTAAGTGGTTACTCTTCTGATCTTACAACCTATGACCAGTTGTATGTAGTGGTTACTCTTATAATCTCTACTCAGACCAGTGAGTGGTTACTCTTCTGTTTCTCTAAACCATGGACAAAGTGTCTAGGGTTACTCTTCTGATTCTACACCCAAACCCATCAGTGTACTGGTTATTTCTTCTGATCTCGTAACACCCATGAAAGTGTTGTGGTTACTCTTCTGATATCTCAACCCTTGACAGTGTAGTAGGTTTACTATTATGATTCTACACCATGACTGTGTAGTGGTTACTCTTCTGATCTCTACACCCTGACCAGGGTAGAAGTTATTTTTCTGAATTCTTCCCAACCCCAGAAGTAATGGTTATTCTTCGGATCTCTACACCATTACGGTTGTAGTGGTTTATCTTTGATCTCTACCCCACACAGTGTTACTGGTTATTTTTGATCCCCTACACCAAGACCAGTGTAGTGGTTACTCTTCTGATCCTACCCTAGACCAGTGTAGTGGTCCTCTTCTGATCTCTATACCCAGACAGTGTAGTGGTTACTCTTCTGATCTCTACACCCAACATCGTGTACTGGTTATTCGTATGATTTACACCCATGACCAGTGTAGTGGTTACTCTTTGATTTCTACACCAGAACGGTGTAGTGGTTACTATCTGATCTCTACACCCAAGTACTAGTGTTAGTGGTTTTACTCTTCTGATCTCTACACCCATGACCAGTGTAGAGGTTACTTTTCAGATCTCTACACCCAACACCAGTGTACTGGTTGTTCTTCTGATCTCTACACCCATGACCAGTGTAGTGGTTACTCTTCTGATATCTACACCCATGACCAGTGTAGTGGTTACTATTCTGATCCCTACACCCAAGACCAGTGTAGTGGTTATTCTTCTGATCCATACATCCAAGACCAATGTAGTGTTACTCTTTTGATCTCTCACCCAACACCAGTGTACTGTTGTTCTTCTGATCCCTACACCAAGACCAGTGTAGTGTTACTCTTCTGATCCCTTTCATCCCAGAACCGTGTAGTGGTTACTTTCAGATCTCTACACCCAAAAAACAGTGTATGGTTATTCTTCTGTCTCTACACCCTGACAAGTGTAGTGGTTACACTTCTGATCTCTACACCATCAGCAGTGTACTGGTTTTTTCTCTGATCCCTACCAAGACCATTGTAGTGGTTACTCTTCTGATCCCTCACCCAAGACCAGTGTAAGTGGTTACTCACTCGTTCTCTACACCATTGACCGTGTAGTGGTTACTTTCTTCTGATCTCTTCACCAACCACCAGTGTACTGAGATTGTTCTTCTGATCCCTTACACCCAAGACCGTGTAGTGGGTTACTTCTTTGATCCTACCATGACGTGTTGTGGTTACTTTCTGATCTAACCAAGACGAGTGTAGTAGTTTCTCTTTTGATCTCTACACCAAGACCAGTGTAGTGGTTACTCTTCTGATCCTACACGAAGGACCAGTGTTGTGGTTATTCTTGTGTTCCTACATCCAAGACCAGTGGGTAGTGGTTACTCTTTGATCCCTACTCCCATGACCGTGTAGTGGTTATTCTAATCCTACACCCAAGGACCAGTGTAGTGGTTACTCTTCTGATACATAACACCAAGAAGTGTAGTGGTTACTCTTTTGATCTCTTAAACCCTATACAAGTATGGTTGCTATTCTGATGTCTACACCCAACACCTGTGTATGAGTTATTCTTTCTGATCCTCCCCCAAGACAGTGTAGTGGGTATACTCTTTGATCTCTACACACAACACCAGTGTATGGATATTTTTCTGATCCCTACACAAAGACGAGTGTAGTGGGTACTCTTATGATTCCCTATACTAAGATATGTGTGTGATTTATTCTTCTGATCCTTACACCCATGACCAATGTAGTGTTATCTCTTGTCTGATCTTACACCCATAGACAATGTTACTGGTTAATCATCTTATTCCTACACCAAGACGAGTTAGAAGTATCTCTTGTGATCTACACCCAAGACCAGTGTCGTGGTTACTTCTGATCTCTACACCCAACCTCAGTGTACTGGTTATTTTTGATCTCTACACCCATGACCAGTGATAGTGGTTACTCTTCTATATCTAACCCATGACCAGTGTAGTGTACTCTCTGTCTCTACACCATGACAATGTAGTGGTTGCTCTTATGTCTCTACACCCACACCAGTGTACTGGTTATTCTTCTGATCCCTACACCTAGACGAGTGAAGTGGTTTATCCTTTTGTCTCGAACCCATTACCAGTGTAGTGTGTTTTCCTTTGATCTCTACAACCAACCAGTGCTAGTTTGTTATTCTTTGATACCTACACCAGTCCAGTGTAAGTGGTTTACTCTTCTGAAACCTACACCAATTGACCAGTGTAGTGGTCACTCTTCTGATCTCCTAATACCCATGACCAGTGTAGTGGTTACTCTTGATCTTACACCAACATCAGTGTACTGGTTATTCCTTCTGATCTCTACACCATGACCAGTGTAGTGGTTATTTATGATTTCTTCACCATGAACAGTGTAGTGGTTACTATTTCGGATCTCTAACACCCAAGATAGTGTTGTGGTTACTCTTTCTGTTCTCTACACCATGACCAGTGTAGAGGTTTCTTTTTCTGATCTTTACACCCAACACCAGTGTATGGTTGTTCTTTGATCCTACACCCATGCTCTGTGTAGTGGTACTCTTCTGATATCTACAGCCCATGACTCCAGTGTAGTGGTTATATTCTGATCCTACTACCCTAGACTGTGTAGTGGTTTTTCTATGAATCCATAACCCAAGACCAATGTAGTGTTACTATTTTATCTCTACACCCAAACACCAGTGTATGGTTGGTTCTTTGATCCCTTACCCAAGACCAGTGTTTGTGGTTACTCTTCTGATCCCTACACCCATAACTATGTAGTTGTTACTCTTTGTTCTCTACACCCTACACCGTGTATGGTTATTTTCTTGATCTCTACACCCATGACAGTGTAGTGGTTCACTTCTGATTCTACACCCATCACCAATGACTGGTTATTCTTCTTGATCCCTACACCCAAGACCAGTTAGTGGTAACTCTTCTGATCCCTACACCCAAAGACAGTGTAGTGGTTTACTCTCCTGATCTCTACAGCCATGACCAGTGTAGTGGTACTTTTGATTCTACACCCAACACCAGTGTAATGGTTGTTCTTCTGATCCTACACCAAGACCAGTGTAGTGGTTACTCTTTTGATCCCTTACCACACATAAATAAATAAAAAGAAAATCCCAGACCAGTGTAGTGCGTTAATCTTCTGATCTCTACACCCAAGACGAGTGTAGTAGTGTCTCTTTTGTATCTCTACACCCAAGACCGTGTGTGGTTTACTCTTCTGATCCCTACACGAGTCAGTGTAGTGGTAACTTCTGTGATCCCTTACATCCAAGACCAGTGTAGTGGTTTTTTTCTGATCTACACCAAGACAGTGTAGTGGTTACTCTTCTAATCCTCACCCAAAGACCAGGGTAGTGGTTACTCTTCTGATCCATACACCATGACCAGTGTTAGTGGTTACTCTTTTGATTCTCTACACCCATGTACCATTGTTAGGGTTTGCTCCTTCTGATGTCTAAACCCACACCAGTGTACTGATTATTTTCTTCTGATCCTACCCCCATGACCAGTGTAGGGGTACTTTCTGATCTCTAACCCCAACACAGGTTACTGGAATTATTCTGATCCCTCCCACACAAGACGAGTGATAGTGGTTACTCTTATGATACCTATACCTAGATAGTGTAGTGATTATTCTTTTGAATCTCTACAACCCATGGACCATGAAGTGTTATTCTTTCTGATCTCTTCACCCAAGACAAATGTACTGGTTACTCATCTTATTCCTACACCCAAGACGAGTGTAGTAGTTTCTCTTGTGATCTCTACACCCAAGACCAGTGTAGTGGTTACTCTTCTGATCTCTACACCCAACATCAGTGTACTGGTTATTCTTCTGATCTCTACACCCATGACCAGTGTAGTGGTTACTCTTCTGATATCTACACCCATGACCAGTGTAGTGGTTACTCTTCTGATCTCTACACCCATGACCAATGTAGTGGTTGTCTTTATCTCTACACCCAACACCAGTGTACTGGTTATTCTTCTGATCCCTACACCCAAGACGAGTGAAGTGGTTACTCTTTTGATCTCTACACCCATGACCAGTGTAGTGGTTATTCTTCTGATCTCTACACCCAAGACATATGTACTGGTTACTCTTCTTATTCCTACACCCAAGACGAGTGTAGTAGTTTCTCTTGTGATCTCTACACCTAGACCGTTGTGTGGTTACTCTTATGATATCCTACTCCTTGACCAGTGTAGCGGTTACTCTTCTGATCCTACAACCCAGACAGTGGGTGTTAACTCTTCTGATCCCTACACCCAAGACCAGTTGTAGTGGTTACTCTTCTGACCCTACATCTCAAGACAAGTGAGTGGTTATCTTTGATTCCTACCAACGAGACCAGTAGTGGTTATCTTCTGCATCCCTACACACGACCAGTTGTAGTGGTTACTCTTTCAGATCTCTGCTCCCAAAAAGACAGAGTTAGGTTACTTCTGTGATCCTAACAAAGACCAGTGTTGTAGTGTAGAAATGGTTATCTTTGATCACTACACCCAGACCAGTGTAGTGGTTACTCTTCTGATCTCTACACCATGTCCAGTTGTGTTAGTGGTTACTCTTCTAATCTTACACCCAAGATCAGTGTATTGTTATTCTTATGGTGATCTTCACCCATGACAGTGAAGTGTTTTCTTTTGACTTACACCCATGACAGTGTAGTGGTTACTTCTTTGATCTCTACACCCCCCCCCCCCCAACCCGTGTATGGTTATTCTTCTGATCTCTTACACCCATGTCAAGTGTAGTGGTTACTCTTTTCTGCTATCTACACCCTGACCAGTGTGTGGTTATTCTTCTGATATCTACAACACATGACCTGTGTAGTGGTTACTATTCTGAGCTCTACACCCATGACCGTGTAGTGTTTTCTTTTTGATCTCTACACCAAGGGACGAGTGTAGTTAGTTTCTTTTTGATCTCTAACCCAAGGACCAGAATGTACGAGGTGTACTCCTCATGATCCCTACACCGAAGACGTGTAGTGGTTACTTCTGTGTTCCCTACACCATGACCAGTTGTAGTGGTTTCTCTTTGATCTCTACACCCTATTACCATGAGTGGTTGCTTCTTATGATGTCTACACCCAACCAGTGTATGGTTATTCTTTGATTCCCCTACCCCCATGACATGTGTAGTGGGGTACTCTTCTGATCTCTACACCCAACAAAAGTGTACTGGTTATTCTTCAGATCCTTACACCAAGACGAGTGTTGTGGTGGCTTATCTTATGATCCTATACTAAGATTATGTGTAGAGATTATTCTTTGATCTCTACACCCATGCAATGTACTGGTTACTCCATCATTATTCCTACACACAAGACGTGTGTTGTAGTTTCATTGTTGGATCTTAACCCAAGACCAGGGTAGTGGTTATCTTCTGATCTCTACACCCAACATCAGTCTGTACTGGTTATTCTTCTGATATCTTCACTATGACAGTGTATAGTGGTTTACTCTTCTGATTATCTAACACCATGACCAGTGTAGTGGTTACTCTTCTGATCTCTACACCCATGACCAATGTAGTGGTTGCTCTTCTGATCTCTACACCCAACACCAGTGTACTGGTTATTCTTAGATCCCTACACCAAGACGAGTGGATGTGGTACTCTTTTTGATCTTACACCCCATTACCTGTGTTTTGTGGTTACTCTTCTGATCTCTACACCAACACCAGTGTACTGTTTTCTTTGTTCCTACACCAAGACCAGTGTAGTGGTTACTCTTCTGATCCCTACACCCTAGACCAGTGTAGTGGTCACTCTTCTGATCTCTATACCCATGACCAGTGTAGTGGTTACTCTTCTGATCTCTACACCCAACATCAGTGTACGAGGTTATTCTTCTGATCTTACACCATGACCAGTGTAGTGGTTACTCTTCTGATATCTACACCCATGACCAGTGTAGTGGTTACTATTCTGATCTCTACACCCATGACTAGTGTAGTGGTTACTCTTCTGATCTCTACACCATGACCTGGTGTAGAGGTTACTTTTCGAATCTCTACACCCAACACCTGGTACTGGTTGTTCTTCTTGATCTCTACACCCATGACCTGTGTGTGGTTAACTCTCTGATATTACACCATGGACGTGTAGTGGTTAATCTTTGAATCCCTCCACCAAGACCAGTGTAGTGGCTTATTCTTCTGTCCATACACCAAGACCAATGTAGATGGTTACTCTTTTGATCTTACACAAAACAGTGTATGGTTGTTCTTCTGATCCCCTACACAAGACCAGGTGTAGTGGTTACTCTTCTGATCCCTACACCCATAACCAGTGTAGTGGTACTCTTCTGGATCTCACACCCATACACCAGTGTACTGGTTATTCTCTGATCTCTAACACCCATGACAGTGTGTTGGTTACATTGATTCTCTACACCCATCACCAGATGTTCTGTTATTCTTCAGATCCTACACCAGACCAGTGTAGAATGGTTACTCTTCTGAATCCTACAACCAAGACAAGTATGAGTGGTTATCTCCTGATCTCTACACCATGACCAGTGTAGTGGATCTCTTCTGATCTTACACCAAGACAGTGTAGTGGTTACTCTTTGATCCCTACACCGAGACAGTGTAGTGGTTAATTCTGTGATCCCTACATCCAAGACCAGTGTAGTGGTAACTCTTCTGATCCCTACACCCAAGACCAGTGTAGTGGTTACTCTTCTAATCCCTACACCCAAGACCAGTGTAGTGGTTACTCTTCTGATCCCTACACCCAAGACCAGTGTAGTGGTTACTCTTTTGATCTCTACACCCAATACCAATGTAGTGGTTGCTCTTCTGATGTCTACACCCAGCACCAGTGTACTGGTTATTCTTCTGATCCCTACCCCCATGACCAGTGTAGTGGGTACTCTTCTGATCTCTACACCCAACACCAGTGTACTGGTTATTCTTCTGATCCCTACACCCAAGACGAGTGTAGTGGTTACTCTTATGATCCCTATACCTAAGATATGTGTAGTGATTATTCTTCTGATCTCTACACCCATGACCAATGTAGTGTTATTCTTCTGATCTCTACACCCAAGACAAATGTACTGGTTACTCATCTTATTCCTACACCCAAGACGAGTGTAGTAGTTTCTCTTGTGATCTCTACACCCAAGACCAGTGTAGTGGTTACTCTTCTGATCTCTACACCCAACATCAGTGTACTGGTTATTCTTCTGATCTCTACACCCATGACCAGTGTAGTGGTTACTCTTCTGATATCTACACCCATGACCAGTGTAGTGGTTACTCTTCTGATCTCTACACCCATGACCAATGTCAGTGGTTGGCTCTTCTGATCCTCTCACCCAACACCTGTGTTACTGGTTATTCTTCTGATACCCTACACCAAGAGAGTGAAGTGGTTACTCTTTTGAATCTCTACACCTTGACAGTGTAGTGGTTATTCTTCTGATCTTACACCCAAGAATATGTAATGGTTACTCTTTTATTCCTACACCAAGACGAGTGTAGTTGTTTCTCCTTGTGATCTTAACCCTGACAGTGTGGTGGGTACTCTTTCTGATCTCTACACCATGACCAGTGTAGCGGTTTCTTCTTCTGATCCCTCACCCAAGACCAGGTGTAGTGGTTACTCTTTGATCCCGACAGTACAAGACCAGCTGTGTAGTGGTTACTCTTCTGATCCTTACACCCAGACAATGTGTAGTGGGTTTACTCTTCTGATTCCTACACCCGTGACCAGTGTAGTGGTTACTCTTCTGATCCCTACACCCAAGACCAGTGTAGTGGTTACTCTTCTGATCTCTGCACCCAAGACCAGTGTATAGGTTACTCTTCTGATCCCTACACCAAAGACCAGTGTAGTGGTTACTCTTCTGATTCACTACTCCAAAAGACAGTGTAGTAGGTTACTCTTTGATCTCTAACCCATGACCATTGTTGTGTTACTCTTCTAATCTCTACACCCAAGATCAGTGTATTGGTTATTCTTCTGGTGATCTTCACCCATGACCAGTGAAGTGGTTACTCTTCTGATATCTACGCCCATGACCAGTGTAGAGGTTACTCTTCTGATCCCTACACCCAAGACCAATGTAGTGGTTACTCTTCTGATCCCTACACCCATGACCAGTGTAGTGGTTACTCTTCTGATCTCTACACCCATGACCAGTGTAGTGGTTACTCTTCTGATCTCTACACCCAACACCAGTGTACTGGTTATTCTTCTGATCCCTACACCCAAGACCAGTGTAGTGGTTACTCTTCTGATCCCTTCACCCAAGACCAGTGTAGTGGTTACTCTTCTGATCCCTACACCCAAGACCAGTGTAGTGGTTACTCTTCTGATCCCTACACCAAGACCAGTGTAGTGGTTACTCTTATGATCCTACGCCCAAGGACCGTGTGTAGTGGTTACTCTTATGATCTCTACACCAAGACCAGTGTAGTGGTTACTTTGTGAATCTCTTACACCCAAACACCAGTGTACTGGGGTTATTCTTATGATCCCTAACCCAGTCAGTTTAGTGGTACTCTTCTGATCTCTACACCCCATGAACGTGTAGTGGTTACTTTATGATCTCTACACCATGACCAGTGTAGGGGTTACTTTTTATCTATACCTCCATGACCAGTGTAGTGGTTACTCTTCTGATCTCTACACCATGACCAGTGTTGTGGTTACTCTTCTTGATATCTACACCAACATCAATTGTACTGGAATTATCTTCTGATTCTACACCCATGACCAGTGTTAGTGGTTACTCTTTGATATCTACCACCATGTCCTGTGTAGTGGTTACTTTTATGATCTATACCCATGACGAGTGGAGTGGTTTCTCTTCCGATCTATACACCCCAACACCAGTGAACTGGTTATTTTGATCCTACACCCAGACCGTGTAGTGGTTACTCTTCTGATCCCTACACCCTAGACAGTTTAGTGTGGTCATCTTCTGATCTCTATACCATGGACCAGTGTTGTGGTTACTCTTCTGATATTTACACCCATGACAGTTGTTAGTGGTTACTATTCTGTCTCTAAACCCATGACCTAGTGTGTGGTTACTCTTCTGATCTCTACACCCAACACCCAGTGTACTGGTTGTTCTTCTGATCTTACAACCATGACCAGTGTAGTGGTTATCTTCTGATATCTACACCCATGACCAGTTGTTGTGGTTACTATTTGATCCCAATTCACCCAGACAGTGTAGGTGGTTATTCTTTGATCCAACATCCCCAAGACCAATGTAGTGGTCTACTCTTTTGATCTCTACACCCAACCAACCAGTGTCTGGTTGTTCTTCTGATCCCTACACAAGACCAGTGTTGTGGTTATCTTCTGATCCCTAACCCAGTACAGTGTAGTGTTTACTCTTATGATCTCTACCCCCCAAAAACCAACACCGTGTATGGTTATTCTTCTTGAATCTCTACACCATGACCAGTGTAGTGGTACACTCTGATCTCGTAACCCTTCTCCAGTGTACTGGTTATTTTCTGATCCCTTCACCCAAGGACCAGTGTAAGTGGTTACTCTTTTCTGATCCTACACCAAAGACAGTGTAGTGGTGACCTCTCCTGATATCTACACCCTTGACCAGTGTAGTGGTTACTGTCTGATCACCTTTCACCAAGACCAATGTAGTGTTACTCTTTGATCCTACAACCCATGACCAGTGTAGTGGTTACTCTGTCTGTCTTACACCCTATGACCTGGATAGTGTTATCTTCTGATCTCTACACCCAACACCAGTGTACTGGAGTTATTTTCTGATCCCTACACCCAAGACCATGTGTAGTGGTTACTCTTATGTCCTACACCCAAGACCAGTGGTAGTGGTTAATCTTCTGATCCCTACACCCAAGACCAGTGTAGTGGTTTCTCTTCTGATCCCTAACCAAGACCGTGTAAGTGGTTTACTTTCTGTTCCCTACGCCCAAGACCAGTGTAGTGGTAACTCTTGTTGATCTCTACACCCAAACTAAGGGTAGTGGTTACTCTTGTGATCTCTTCACCATCACTAGTGTAGTGGTTACTCTTTTGAATCTCTACACCCAACACCAGTGTTCTGAGTTATTCTTCCTGATTCCCTTATCACACCTGACCAGTGTTTGGTTATTTCGATCCTCTTCACCCATGACCCGTTGTAGTGGTTATCTTCATGATATCTACTACCACGACAGTGTAGTGGTTACTCTTCTGATCTCTACACCATGACAGTGTAGTGGTTTACTCTTAAAATCTCTACTCCATGACCAGTGTAGTGGTTACTCTTTGATCTCTACACCACCATGACCAGCTGTAGTGGTTTTATCTTCTGATCTATACAACCAACATCAGTGTACTGGTTATTCTTCTGATTCTTCACCCATGACCAGTGTAGGGTACTCTTCTGATTTCACCATGACGGTGTAGTGGTTAATATTCTGTTCTCTACACCCATGATAGTTTAGTGGTATCTTCTGATCTCTACACCCATGACCAGTGTAGAAGTTACTTTTCAGATCTCTACTCCCAACCCAGTGTAATGGTTATTCTTCGGGATCTTACACCCATTACCATGTGTAGTGGTTACTCTTCTGATCTCTACACCCAAACCAGTTGTATGGTTTATTCTTCTTGGATCCCTTCACCCAAGACAGTGTAGTGGTACTCTTCTTATCCCCTACACCTAGACCAGTGTAGTGGTCACTCTTTGATCTCTATACACAGGACCAGTGTAGTAGGTTTATCTTCTGATCTCTACACCCTACATCAGTGTAATGTTATTCTTCTGATCTTACACCAATGACAGTGTAGTGGTTAATCTTTGATATCTTACACTCACGATCCAG
>NC_069472.1:7598706-7638706 GCF_026875155.1 Cherax quadricarinatus
AAAAAAAATTGGTTTTCAAGCCCGGGATCGTTTTTTTGAGATATCAAAATTTTGTTTTTTGATTTTGTGGGGGGCAAAAGTCAATTTTGGCTGAAAGTAAAAAAAAACATACAAAATTAATTTTTTTTAAAAAAGAAAAGGAAAATTACAGAACGGCAACCATTAAAATAAAATTTTGCATTGTTTTAGGGTAGAAAATGCCAAAACAACTTCCCCAAAGCCCCCACTTCACGGTACCTTGCAATATGTATGTTTATTGTAAAAAATTTTTTTTTCTCATTTTGTTTTTTGAGCTATCTTATTGAAACTTGGCACAATATTAAAAGGTGCTTCTTTACTACAAAAAAAATGAAAAAGAAATCGAACAAAAATTTAAAAAAAAAAAAAAAATTCCCCTTCAAAACCCCTAAGTCTCCCACTGTCGCTGATCTTCAGATAGTTCCTGACTATGGAACTGAACTTCCCCCCGGGCCGGGGGACTGACAACCTCAAATTCCGACTTTAAGGGTGAGGACTGATTAATCGTCATCACATCTCTACTTTTTTCCCCTGCCTACTTCTTATTCGACTGAAAAAACCCCACGGGTGTAGCGAAACGTTTCGGAAAAAATTTTTCTAACGTTGCATATGTGTCTTACCTAAAACCTGCGGTATTTTTAAAACCATTTTGATGTTCATCTTGTCAACACTCAACACTGGCATCTTGGTACAGAAAACACCTTTGGACAACTTTTAAAGTAAAAGGGTTTTTGGATCTGAGGGGGACATGACCTCTCAGTGGGCCTCTCACTCTACTAAACTACAAATATACTACACTACTACTACACTACTACCCTGCACCTCTCCTTCCGCAGTATTTAAGTCTCCGCACTGTCGCTTGATTTTCAGATATTTCCTGACTATGGAACTGAACTTCTTCCCGGGCCGAGGACTGAAAACCTCAAATTCTACGACTTAAGGGGTGATGGACTGTTTTCATCGTCTTCACATCTCATTTCCTCCCTACTTTCTGTATTCGACTAAAAAACCTACTGTGAGGCGAAACGTTTCGGAATAAAGTTGTCAAAACTGTTGCATAGTGCCCCTTTCCCTAACAACCTGTGGGAAATTGTAACCATTTTGATGTTCATCTTGTCAGACACTGCAACACGTGGCATCTTGGTACAAAAAAAACACCTTGGACAACTTTTCAAGTGAGAATTTGGGATCTAGAGGGACATGCCCCTCCGGGCCTCTCACACTATAATACACTACACTACTATACTACTACTACTACAAAACCCTGCCCTCTCCTTCCGCAGTATTTAAGTCTCCCATCCTTTTTGATCTTCAGATAGTTCCTGCTAGGGAAACTAAACTTCTCCGGGCCGGGGGACTGACAACCTCAAATTCTCGACTTTAAGGGTGAGGGCTATTACATCGCCCTTCACATCTCTACTGTCCTGCCTATTTTCTGTATTCGACTGAAGAAGCCTACTTGTAGGCAAAACTTTTCGGAAAAAAAGTTTCTAACTTTTTGCATATGTTGTCTTACCTAACAACCTGTCGGTTTGTATACCTTTTGATGTTCACTCTGGAAAATAGGAGTAAAGTTTAGCAGGGATTGAGGCATGGCTTACCAATGAAACAGAGAGTTAACCATTAATGGGTGAAATCTGAAAAGGGATTATCACATGGGTTCTACAAGGATCAGTTTTAGGCCCTCTCTTGTTCATAAATTTTCATTAAGACCTTGATGAAGGGATTACTAGTACATGAGAAGTTTGCTGAGATACAAAAATAGCCCCGTATAATTCACCCTGGGAAGATATCAATGAACTCCAGGACGATTTTAACAAATTAATGTCTTTGGGCGAAAATGGCAGATGAAGTTTAATGTGGGAAAAGTAAGTACTTGCCCCTTTGGGAATGAAAAATAACCCCCGAAGCTTAATCTAGGTGAAGTAGAGCTTGGTCATACAGAATTTAAAAAGACTTTTGGGGGCATGGGAAGCAAAAATCTAAACCCCAAAACAGAGTGCCTTAGTGGCGCAAAAAGCCAACAATTACTTGGATTTATCTCAAAAAGTATAAGTAACAGAAGTCCAGAAGTTAATTTTGCGCTCTATACATCACTATGGGCCTCTTTACCTTATCTGCCAGTTTTTTTGGGCCCCTTACTACAGGATGGACATAGACTCATTAAAAACATACAGAGAAGAATACTAAAATGATTTACTGTGTAAGGAACCTCCCCCTTGAAGATAGACTTAAAGCCTTAAATCTCCACTCCTGGAGAGGCGTAGAAAGAGGGGAGATATCATTTAAGTGTAAAGTGGGGACGGGCTAAAAAAGGGAGACTTAATAAAGTACTGAGGGTGTCGAACCCGGGAAGAAAACCCGGGAAAATGGTTTAAATTGGGTAAAATTTAGATTTAGAAAGGCATAGGTAAGTACTGGTTTTCTAAAAGAGTTTAGTGCGTGGGAACAGTCTTCCCCGGGGTATAGAGGGTAGGACCTTGGGGAGCTTTAAGAAGAGACCGGGCAAATATAGAGTGGGAGGGGGTGGGGTTTTATTGGTGTCAAGGGTCGGGGGTTATTTCTTGAGTAGCTTTAGTAGATTGTTAGGGAAACACAAATCAACAGTTGGTTCTTTATTTCGAAACGTTTCGCCTACACAGTAGCTTCTTAGGGCGAGTAAGAAAAGGATAAACAAAGATACTTGAAGACGATGAAAACATCCTCACCCTTTAAATTTTGAGGGGGTCATCCCTCACTGGGAGAAGACATTTTTTCCTTTTCTGAAACAATATGAAGTTGAAGGACAGTGGGGCCTTTATAAGTGCCAGGAGGTGAGACGTAGGTTTCTTTTGGGGGGGCGGTCCCTCCAAACCCAGCCGTTCTCACTAGTAAGGTCGAATTTTATGGTCTGTACCAAAAACCCTTGTTTCAGTGTCCCACAGAATGAACATTAAAAAGGCATAAAATACCGACAGATTGTTTTAAGACACTATCAAAATTAGGTATCTTTATTTTTGAAACGTTTCGCCTACAAGGGGTTCTTCAGTCGAGTACAGAAAAAGTTGTAGAACAGAAGATACTTAAAACGATTAATCAGTCCAACACCCTTAAAGTTTTTTAGGGGGTCATCCCTATCTGGAGAAGAGCATTTTTCCCTTGTCGAAACAATATGAAGTTGAATGACAGGTGGGGCCTTTATATAGGCCAGGAGGGGAGACTGGTTCTTTGGGAGGGGAGGCCCCCCTCAAACCCCCGCCGTTCTCACTAGTAGAGGTCGAATTTATGGTCTGTACCAAGATACCCTTGTTTGCAGTGTCGACGAATGAACTTAAAAGCATAAAATACCGACAGATTTTAGGTAAGACACAAGCAACAGTTAGGGATCTTTTTTCGAACGTTTTTGCCTACACAGAGGGTTCTTCAGTCGAGTACAGAAAAGTTTGATAGAAGCAGAAGATACTTGAAGACGATTTAAACATCCCTCACCCTTAAAGTTTTGAGGGGTCATCCCCCCAGTCCCCGGAGAAGAGCATTGTTCGTTTTTCTTCCCCTTCTATCAACTTTTTTGTACCGACTGAAGAACCTACTGTGTAGGCAAACGTTTCGAAATAAAGATACCTAACTGTTGCATAGTGTCTTTTCCTAACAATCTGTCGGATTTTTTTTGCCATTTTAAAAGTTCATTCTGTCAATACGCAACCAAGGGTATCTTGGACAGACCACAAATTCGCCCTACATGAGAACGGCTTTGGTTTGAGAGGGACCTGCCCTCCCAAAGCACCTACGTCTCACCTCCTTGCACTATAGTAAAAGGCTCCATCCTGTCCCTTTTCACTTTCAACATCATATTGTTTCAGACAACTGTGAACAATGCTCTTCCTCCAGACTGAGAGAACAGACCACCTCAAAAACTTTAAAGGGTGATGGACTGATTACATCGTCTTCAAGTATCATCTGCTTCTATCAACTTTGCTGTACTCGATGACGAAGCCCTACTGTGTAGGCGAAACTTTCGAATAAAGATACCCTAACTGTGCTTATGTTTCTTTACCTAACAATCTTCGTATGTTATGCCATTTAATGTTCATACTGACAGACACGCAACCCAAGGGTATCTGGTACAGACCATCAACTTCGACCTCTACTAGTGAGAAACGGCTGGGTTTGAGAGGGACCTGCCCTCCCAACACCCTACGTCCCACACCTCCTGTCACTAAATAAAGCTACCATCCTGTCCTTCAACTTCATATTGTTTCAGTACCAACGGAACAATGCTCTTCTCCAGACTGGAGGGACTGACCACCTCAAAACTTTAAGGGTGATGGACTGATTACATCGTCTCAAGTATCTTGCTGTGCTTAAATCACCTTTCTGAACTCGACTGAAAGAAGCCTACATTGTAGGCCCCCCCGAAAACATTTTCGATAAAGATACCTAACTGTTGCTTATGAGTCTTACCTACCAAACTGTCGGTATTTTATCCATTTTAATGTTTCAGCTTTTAGGTAGATGTCGTTTTGATAATGACCTGCCTCGTTTGTCCATTAGCCTTCTGCATTGTTTCCTACATTCATATGTTCATATGTTCTTATGTAACTTATCAAGAAGTATAAATTAACAGAAGTCCAAAAGTTATTTTGCCAGCCTCTATACATCACCTAGAGAGGGCCTCATTTAGATATCTGCCAGTTTTTGTCCCCCTTACAACAGGATGGAATATCGACCCCAACCCTCGGGCAGGCATTTCTCAGAAGTGCATGCCTTGGTGGTCTCCTGCTTGTGCTCGTGCAAGTACTTTTGAAACGTCACTGCATGAGCAGGTACCGGCAACAAAAGAAACCGCTGAGAGACAACATGAGTTTAAGCAGAAGTGTGCGGTCACTCGCCGTGTCATTCGTGACGGTAAACACGCTGGTGAGATTATGTTTCCACCATCACCTCTGCTTCCTCTATGAGTGCAGTCTGGAAAAAAGTGTGGGAAATTGAGTGGTAAATACTCTCCTGACCCGGCTCCTGTTCTGTGCGTTGCCGGTGTTGATATAGCAAACCCACTTGATGTTGCCATTTAAATTGGCAGTCATCTGGTCCGTATTTCTCAGGAGCTCCATCTATGCCCCTCGTTTCTTTCCTCAAAGTCTGCTAGAGAGTTAGCACCCTTGGACTTTTCTTCTCTCAAAGAAGAACCGTATAATGTGCCTTTTACACTTCGAGAACTAGAGGCGACGCTCTCAACTTACCCATCATCGGCAGCTGGACCTGACGACATTCATATTCGGATGTTACAACATTTACATCAGTCAGCCCTTGGAGTCCTCTTACACCTCTTCAGTCTTATTTGGTCACAAGGAGAAGATTGAGACACTTATGCAGCATATGGGGATCTTTATTCAGGAAACGTTTCGCCACACAGTGGCTTCATCAGTCCAATACAAAGAGGAAGGTGTAAGGAGAGGAGGAGAATGAGGTAATCAGTCCCTCAACCTGGAGTCGATGTGTTCAGTCCATCAATCTTGTAGAATGTACAGCATAGGGCCGTAGACGTGGCTTATATACTGTAGTGAGGTGAGTTGAAGCAGATGGAGGCGGGGTCATAGTGGTACCATCCACTAGTCGAAGTAGGTCTTCGTCCAAAGGTTGAACAAGTGTTGAAGAATTCTTTGTAACAAAATCCCACCTTCCTCTTTGTATTGGACTGATGAAGCCACTGTGTGGCGAAACGTTTCCTGAATAAAGATCCCCATATGCTGCATAAGTGTCTCAATCTTCAACTTGTCGGTTTTTCAAACCATTCATCACAACTGTCAGACGCTGCAGCATCATGGGATTTTGTTACAAAGAATTCTTCAACACTTGTTCAACCTTTGGACGAAGACCTACTTCGACTAGTGGATGGTACCACTATGACCCCGCCTCCATCTGCTTCAACTCACCTCACTACAGTATATAAGCCACGTCTACGGCCCTATGCTGTACATTCTACAAGATTGATGGACTGAACACATCGACTCCAGGTTGAGGGACTGATTACCTCATTCTCCTCCTCTCCTTACACCTTCCTCTTTGTATTGGACTGATGAAGCCACTGTGTGGCGAAACGTTTCCTGAATAAAGATCCCCATATGCTGCATAAGTGTCTCAATCTTCAACTTGTCGGTTTTTCAAACCATTCATCACACACATTGGTCACAAGGAGTAATCTTCCCCAGCTTGTGGAAATCTGCAATTGTTCTCCCATTTCGCAAAGTAGGTACTACGGGACATGATGCCTCCCACTATCTTCCCATTGCTCTTACCAGTGCAGTTTAAAAATGAGGGAAACCGTTGGAAATCGACGTTTAATGTGGTTTCAGAGACACAAAACATTTCTCTCCTTTAAAGTAATATGGCTTTTTTAAGGGCCGTTTTTTCCATGGGCCCCCTTATTACGCTTAGAAAACTTATGTTCTTTCCCCTTGGCAAAAAAATAATTTATTGCCATTTTTTGCCCTTGGAAAAAAAGGAAAAGGCCCCCCTTTATTGACCAACCAATTTTTTGGGAAGGTTTTAAAAATTTTTTGGCCCAAGCCCAACTTTGGGCCCCGGAGGCAATCCCAACCTTTTTCTGGAATTTGTTTTGGGGGTTAATTTTTGGGGGCCTTCCCCCATTTTTTTCCAAGCTGGTGGTTTGTTTTTTCCCAAGGGGGTTTTTCTAGTCCCAAAATTTAAATTTCCCCTTTGATTGTATTTCCCGTATTTTGTAAAACCTTTTGTCCCTCCCCCGTTTCCCTAACTGATCGGTCAAGGTTTCAAAGGGCCACCCCTTTGCCGGGGGTTTAAATTTTCCGTCCAAAATCCCAAAAAACTTTCACAGGGTTTGATTCCTTCTTCCCTTTGGGATTTAAAATGGGGGGGGGGGAAAGGGGGAAACCCCGGGGGTACACGGGTTTTGGTTTCCTTTTAAAAACCAAAGGACCGGGGGAAATGCATTAAAATTTTGGGGGGGGAAGGGGGAAAGGGGACCCCGGGTTCCGGAACCCTTTTTTAAAACCCGGGGGCGGGGGTTTTAGAGAGTTGGGGGGGGGGGTTAAGTGGGGAAAGGGGGAGCACCTGGCCCCACACAGGGGGGGACCCCTTTAAACCCACGGACCTGGGGAGCGAGGGTTGAAGAAGGGTGGGGGGGGAAGTGGGGAAGGGGGAGAAACCTGGGGGGCCACAGGGGGGACTTTGGGGAACCACAAACCTGGGGATGCGGGGGGTTAAAAGGAGTGTGGGGGGGGGAAAGGGGGGGAAGGGGGGAGCACCTGGCGTCACACAGGGGGAAACCCCTTTGGAACCACGGACCGGGGGTGCGGGGGTTGAGAGAGGTGTTTTTTTGGGGGGGGGACATGGGGCCAATGGACCCGGAAACCCTTATCAATTGGGGAATTTTTTGGGGGGGGGGGGCCCCTCACCCCAAGGTGGATCCGGAACCACGGACCGGGGGGATGCGGGGGTTTTGAGAGAGTGGGGTGGGGGGAAAAAGTGGGGAAGGGGGAGAAAACCGGGCGTCCAAAAAGGTGGACCCTGGAACCACCCCCCCGGGGATGCGGGGTTAAAGACTTTGTGGGGGGGGGGAAGGGGGGGGGGGGGGAAGGGGGAGCACCTGGCGTCACCCCAAGGGGAAACTCCGAACCAGGGGAACCGGGGGTGCGGGGGGGTTGAGAGAGGGGGGGGGGGGAAGGGGGGGGGAAAAGGGGGGGAGCACCTGGCGTTTAAAATTGGACTCCGGGAACCAGGCCTTTGGGGATGCGAGGGTTGGAGAGTTGTGGGGGAAAGGGGGGGGGGAGCACTTGGGTCACCAGGGGGACTCCGGAACCAGGGCCGGGGAAATGCGGGGTTTTTGAGAGGGGTTTTTGGGGGGGGGAAGGGGGGAAGGGGGGGCCCTGGCGTCACAAAGGGGGACCCCTGGAACCACAACCGGGGGAAGCGGGGGTTTTGAAGAGTGTTTTTGGGGGGGAAAGGGGGAAAAGGGGGGGGACACCTGGCGTCCACAAGGGAAAACTCCGGAACCACGGACCTGGGGTGCGAGGGTTGAGAAAAGGGTGGGGGGGGGGAAAGGGGGGAAAGGGGGAGCCCTTTGGCGCTACAAGTGGACCCCGGGAACCCCACGGCCTGGGGATGGGGGGTTTGGGTTTGTTGGGGGGGGGGGAAAGGGGGGGAGCCCCTGGCGTCACAAAATTTGGACCCCGGGAACCCCCGGACCGGGGGGAGGCAAAGGGTTGAGAAAATGTGGGGGGGGGGGAAGTGGGGAAGGGGGGACCCTGGGGTCAAAAGGGGGGAACTCCTGGAACCACGGCCGGGGGAATGCGGGGGGTTGAAAAGGTGGGGGGGGGGGAAGTGGGGAAGGGGGAGCCCCGGGGCGTCACCCGGGTGGACTCCAAAAACCCACGGACCTGGGGATGCGGGGGTTTGAAGAGTTGGGGGGGGGGAAGGGGGGAAAGGGGGGAGCCCCCGGGCTCAAACAAAAAGGACTCCGGGAAACCCAAGGGACTGGGGTAGGGGGGTTTGAAGAGTGTGTGGGGGGGAAGGGGGAAAGGGGGGCCCCTGACGTCACACGGTGGCTCCTGGAACCACGGACCGGGGGATGCGGGGGGTTGAGAGAGTTTTGGGGGGGGGAAGGGGGAAGGGGGGAAAGCACCGGGCCCCACACAGGGGGAACCCCTGGAACCACGGACCTGGGGGAGGGGGGTTTGAGAGAGTGTGGGGGGGGGAAGGGGGGAAAGGGGGGAGAAACCGGGGTTTCACACAGGGGGGACTCCTTTAACCACGGACCTGGGGGGATGCGAGGGTTGAAAAAATGTGGGGGGGGGGAATTTGGGGAAAGGGGGGGAGCACCGGGGGTCCACGGGTGGCCCTTTTGGAAACCACGGACCGGGGGATGCGAGGGTTGAGGAGTTTGGGGGGGGGGAAAGTGGGGAAAGGGGGAGCACCGGGCGTCAAAGGGGGAACTCCGGGAAAAACCCGGGCCCTTTGGGGAAACGAGGGTTAAAGAGATTTGTGTGGGGGGAATTTGGGGGGGGGGGAGCACCGGGCGTCAAAAGGGGGGGACCCCGGGAAAACCACGGACCGGGGAGGGCAAAGGGTTAGAGATTTTGTGGGGGGGGGAAGTGGGGAGGGGGGGGGCACCTCTCACACGGGTGGACCCCTTTTAACCCACGGATGGGTTTGCGGGGGTTTTGAAGAGTGTGTGGGGGGGGAATGGGGAAGGGGAGCCCCGGGCGTCACAAGGGGGAAAATCCCCCCCAAACCCCGGCCCGGGGATGCGAGGTTTTTGAAGAGGTGTGGGGGGAAAAGGGGAAAAAGGGGGAAACCCCCTCGCCCACCGGGTGGACCCCGGGAAACCAGGGACCGGGGATGCGAGGGTTAAAGAAGTGTGGGGGGGGGGGAAGGGGGGAAGAAACCTGCGTCAAACGGGTTGGACCCCGGGAACCACGGACCGGGGGAAAGGGGTTGAGGGGAGTGTGGGGGGGGGAAGTGGGGAAGGGGGAGCCCTGACTCACACAGGGGGGACTCCGGGAAAACCAGGGAAAACCGGGGGAGGGCCGAGGGTTAAAAAGAGTGTGTGGGGGGGGGAAGTGGGGAAGGGGGAGCACCTAAACGTCACACGGGTGGACTCCCGGGAAACCCCCCAAATTGGAATGCGGGGGGTTTGAAAAGGTGTGGGGGGGAAGGGGAAAGGGGGAAAGGCCAACCTGACGTCACACGATGGCCCTCCGGGGAACCAGGGACCTGGGGATGCGGGGGTTGAGAGAGTTTTTGGGGGGGGGGGAAGGGGGAGCCCCGGGCTTTCAAAACAGTTGGACCCCGGGAACCACGGCCCGGGGGGGATCGGGGGTTTGGGGAGAGTGTGGGGGGGTTGGGAAGGGGGAAAGGGGGGAGCCACCTGACTTCACACAGATGGCCCTTCCGGGAACACGGCCCCGGGGATGCGGGGGTTGGGGGTGTGGGGGGGGGGAAGGGGGGAAAGGGAGGGGGGCCCCCCAAAAAACTTTCCAAAAAAAGGGAAATTAAACAGGCCCCGGGGTTTTCCGGGGGTTGAAGGTTTGTGGGCCGGGGAAAGGGGGAAAGGGCCCTATTTAAACCCAGTGGTTCTCCTTAAACCCCCTTGGGGGGGGTTGGGGAAATTTTAAGGGGGGGAAAGGGTTTGGGGAAAAATGGAACACAAAATTGGATTGGGAACCCAAAATTGGGGTTGGGGGGATGAAGTTTTGGGGGGGAAAAAAAAAAGTGGGGACCGGGGGAAAACACCTCCTCAAACAAAATGGGATTTCCTAAAGAACCCAAAAAACCTGGGGGTTTTGAATTGAGAGTTTTTTTTTGGGGGGAAAGGGGGACCCAAATGTGGCTTAAAATTTGGCTCCCCCTAAAAAGTTTCGGGAAAGGGAAAAGGGGTTAATTATTTTCTTTTTCCCCTAGGGGGGTTGGCAATTTAAATTTAAAAAAAAACCAGAAACGGGGAATTTTTTGGGGTTTAAAATTCCAGTGGGCTTTTTAAACCCCTAAATGGTTCCCTAAAAATTTTATTTTTGGAAAAAAACTTCCGGGTGATAAAATTAAAAGAACAAACACAATTTAAATTTTTAATAAAGGGTTTTTAAATACAAATTTTGGATCCAAAAGCCCCCCATAATGCCCAAAACCCGGGGCCCCGGGTTTTCCATTCCCTCATTTCCCCAACCCCCTGCAACCAATTTAAACTTGCCCCCCGGGCCCTTTGGGATTTTCTGCCCCCCTTAAAAAGCCACTTCAAAATTAAGGGTTTTTTCCTTTTTTAGGGCCCTTTGGCCCTGTTGGGGTTTTCTCTTTCCCCCCCCTTCCCTAAATTTAATTTTTAAACCCTAGCAAAACGGGGCCCTTTCCTTTTTCCCCATTTTTTCCAAATGTGGACCCTTTTAAAATTTCCCAAAAAAAATCTATTCATTTTTTAAGGTTTTTCCCCCCAGGTGCCCCCTTTCCCCGGGGCCCCCGGGAAATTTTTCCCCTCCTAAAAAATTTTTTTTCCTGGAAACCCAAAAACCCCTCCCCCAGGCCGGGGGTGTTAAAAAGAAATTTTTCCCCTTAAATATTCTTTTAAAAAATTGGGGTTTTTCCCCCGTTTCCCAGGTCCAGGGTCCATCCGGGGGCCCCCGGGATTTTCCCCCCTTCCTTTTTTCCCCCAAAGGCCCCCCCTCAGAAACCACAGTACCCCTCCTCTTTCCCAGGTCCATGTGTCCAGGAGCCATCTTTTCCGCCATCAGATATTCTTCCCTTCCCATTTCCCCCCAAGGTATCCCCCCCTTTTCCCCGGGTCCAGGGTCCCCCCGTGGGCCCCCGGGATGTTCTCCCCTTTTCCTAAATTTCCCCAAGGCCCCCCCTCAGCAACCACGTATCCTCCTTTTTTTCCCGGGTCCATGTGCCAAAATTCCATCTGCCCGCCTTCAGTTTTTCCCCCTTCACCACCCCTTCCCCCCCAAGGGGTATCCCCCCGGGCCCCTTTCCCCCAAGGCCCCCTGGGTTCCCCCTTTTTTTGGGCCCCAGGGATTTTAAACCCCTTCCCTTTTTCCCCAAGGCCCCCCCTAACCCACGTACCCTCCCCTTTCCCAGGCCCCATGTGTCCGGGAGCCCTTTTCCCGCCATAGTATTCCCCCTTCCCAATTTCCCCCAAGGTATCCCCCCCCGTTTTTCCCAGGTCCAGGGTTGTCCCCCCCTTGGGCCCCCCGGGATGTTTCCCCCTTCCTCTTTTTCCCCAAAGGTCCCCCCAGAAAACCCAAACAGATCCCCCTTTTTTTTTTCCCGGGTTTCCATGTGCCCAATTTTTCCCATCTTTTCCCCCTTAAATTATTTCCCCCCTTTCCCCCTTCCCCCAAAGGTATCCCCCCCTTTTTCCCCAGGCCAGGGCCCCCCGGGGGCCCCCCGGGATGTTCCCCCCTTCCTCTTTTTCCCCCAACCCCTCAAAAACCACAGTTTTCCTTTTCTTTCCCCGGGGTCCATGGCCCAGGGTCCATCTGCCCCGCCTTCGATATTCTCCCTTCCCCATTTCCCCCCGGGAAATCCCCCCCTTTTCCCAAAGGCCCCTGTGTCCACCCGGGGGCCCCCCGGGGGAGGGGTTCTCCCCCCCTCTTTCCCCCTTTTCCCCCTCAAAACCACGGTATCCTCTTTCCCCGGTCCATGGGGGCCAGGGGGTCCATCTGTTCCCCCATCGTTATTCCCCCTTTCCCCTTCCCCGGGGGTTTTCCCCCCCTTTTCCCCGGGCCCAGGGTCCCCCGGGGGCCCCCCGGGGTTTGTTCCCCCCTTTCCCCTTTTTTCCCCCAAAAGGGTCCCCCTCAGCAACCACAGTATCCCCCTTTTTCCCCCCGGCCCCTGTGTCCGGGGAGTCCATCTTTTCCGCCATCGGGGGCATTTTTTCCTTCGCCACTTCCCCAGGGAATCCCCCCCCCTTTTTTTCCCCCAAGGCCCTTTAAGGAGGGGTAGAACAGCTGTTTTTCCCCCACTTCATCATGAGAAAAAAAACTGTTTCGGGAGCCCCGCAAGAAACCCCAAATGGCAAAACTTGGGGCCCTTGAATTTCCCCCTTTCCCGCTCACACCTTTCCCTTTTCAAAGTTTTTAAAAAATTTTGGGTTTTCGTACTAATACGGGTTTGTCGGGTTATCTACGTTGCCTGACTGTTTAAATTTTAAATTTTAAAATTACACAATGCCAAATTTTGTTTCACCAAGCCCGAGACTCTAGGGTGGTGATTTTCGCAAAATCAAAGGACATTAAAAAACTTAGAGACAAAAATTTAAAACTTCGGCAAAAATCCCCCAAAAATTTTTTTTCCCCCTGAAATTTTTTTAAAACGTTTCACCCTACAGGCTATTTTGATTTGGGCTTTTAAAAGCAAAAAAAAAAAGAAACCCCGCCCATTTCGGGGCTCACCTCAATGTCACGTAAGTGGGCTTTTTTGCCACATCAAAGGGTTAAACCCAAAATAAGAATTCTCTCCCCCCCCTTGGGGCAATAAAAATTTAAAATTTATTTCTCACAACCTTTTTTTCCTTTAATGAATTTCGAGAGTCTACCCCTAAACCCCGGGCCATGGGCCAGGTTGTCGGGTGGTAATCTTTCACTAACACCCAAAACCCCTGTTTTGGGGTAATCTCTTCACCCACCCACCCTTGGGGGGGTTTTTGTGTGTAATTTTCACTACCACCCACACCATTTTTTAAAAAAATCCCCCTTTTTAAATTTTCAAAAAGGGGGGTTTTTCCCCCAACCCCCCCCAGGGAAACCCCAAAAATTGGGAAAACAACCCAAAGGGGGTGAAAACAATACCCCCAAACCAGTTTAAAAAAAATTTTAAAAAAGGGCCCCCGGCAAACCAAAATAAAAAAAAGGGAAAACCAGCCTTTGGGAAGGACAAAAAATTTTTAAACACAAATCTTACAGAAAACTCTCAACCCCCGTCACCACATATCAACCAAACACAATAAAAAAAGAAACGAACCTCACCCAAAGCCCCAAATCCCCTAAGCAAAAATTCCACAGTCACAGCCCCTCCCATAATATTGTGCCCTGCCCCCCACCCCCAGCCTCACCTTTCCCCTTTCCCTTCCCAAAATTAAAAGTAATGGAAAAAGGGAAACTAAAATGGCAAGAACGCATCATTGTTCTCACCTGACATTTAGCACTAACAGAGAAAAAAACTTTCAGGGGGGGAAAAAAAGATGCAATTTTTCCACCTGGATATCAGATTTTGGGGGAAAGACAGAGAGAAAAAGAGGGGGGGAGGGTACAAATTTTTCATAAAAAAATGGAGTTTTTTAGGAGATGGGAGGAATGGGAAAAAAAGGGGGGAAAAGACGACTTTATTGGGAGGAACACTTCGATTTGGGGGTCCCCAAAAGGGGATGATTTGCAGGATGTATAAACCCCCCACTTAACAGCAGGAAAAACAAGAGAAGAGAAAGATGTGCGAAAAGGGCAATGGTGGAACCCCAGCTTAAGTGGCCAGAAGGGCTCCCTATGGGTAGGACAAAATTGCCAAAAAAGGGGGATTTCAAATAAAGAGATTGGGCTGGGAAAATAGGGGCCCATGGGGGACCAGAAACAAGGAGGGTCTAAGATGTTGGAGCTGTATTGGAGAACTTCATGCATCAACATTTTTAGGGATACAACCAAAAGAGGGGAGGAAAAGGATGTTTTTACAAAACTTGATCTCATATTCACCTTGGAAAAAGTTCAGGGCCTAAAGGATATCAAACCCCGAAAAAACCCCCTTTGGGGATAGTGATCATGGGTGTCCTGAGTTTTGAAAATTTTTTTTTTGAGTTTAAAAGTGGGGGGAATTTCAGAGCACGAGAACAAAAAGAGAAACCAAACTTTCAAAAAAGGGGGCTACATAGGAATGAGAAGTTTTTTTGCATGAAGGCAGGGGAAAGGAACTTTGATGGAAAGACAGTAAATAAATGGTGGAAATTGTAAAAACCCCTAAGTTTCAGGGAGGCAGAGGAAAGATTCATACCAAAGGGCAAGAAAAAAAATGGTTTAAAACCAAGGGGAGCCCATGGTTTAATTGAAGGTGGGAAAAAAGGCCAAAAACCAATGTGCGAGAGCAGGGGAAAAGGGATAGAAGGCAAAGGACCAAGAAAACAAGGAGAAAGGGGCAGAAGAACCAGAAAGAATTGCAAAGGGAAAGGAGAAAAAGGGGCCCCGAGGCAATAAGGAACGACCTAGCATCAAAAACCAAAACTGAACCAAAGTTGGGTTTTAAAAAGTCACAAAAAGGAGAAAAACCCAAAAGTCAAGGACCAGGGAAAACAAGGCTGAGGAAAAAAAGGAGGGGAGCTCACGAAGAGGGGACCCAAAAAGTGTTTTGATGAAAATAAAAAAAAAGATTTTTGAAAATATTCCCCAATTTGAGTCCCGCAAAGCTTTCCCGCAAAACGGGGGAGGGGATGTGCACCCGCAGGGGCTGGACACAAACACAATAACCAAGGTAAAGGTGAAGGAAAAATGCCCAACGAACTCGATACCTAAAGGGGGGTGGGCCCCAAAAAAATAAACTCCTTGGGGTATGGGAGAGGGAAAACAGAGGAAAGTGTTGCCATTAAACCGGAAAAACTTCAGTAAATCCCACGAAAAAGTGAGTTGCCTGAGGCTTGGGGAAAACCCGCACTTTTAGTTCCAATTTTTAAGAGAAAGGGGGGACAGTTTAGGGAGCATTAAAACTACAGAAACCCGTGTCAATGACTTTTATAGTTGTTTAAAATCGTGGAAAAATTATCAGGGGAAAAGTATGGAAACATTTTAAAAAGATTGGGCTAAAACATGACAGTCCGATGGCTACCGAGATGGGGAAAACCTTTTGCCACAAAAATTTTTTTGAGTTCTACGATAATGTAAAAGAAGACATGAGGAGAGGGAAAGGGTAGATTGCATCTTCCCTTTGATTGCCCAAAAAGGCTTTTGACACGTACCACACAAGAGGTGGTGCAAAAAAATTTGGGAAACAGGGGAGGAAAAAAAGGGGGAAAATACTGCAATGGTTTAGGGAATACCTGACTGGGAAAGGAAAAAAAAAGTGTGGGGACGTGGAAGGGGGTCCCGGGGTGGGGGAATGTGTCCCAGTGGGGTTTTCCCCAAAGGGGCAGTTTCCCAGGGCCCCGGGGCGGGTTTTTTGTTTTTGGGGAAAGACATGGTGGAAGGAATTTGATTCAGAAGTGTCCCCGTTCGTTTATGATTTTGAAACTGAAAAGAGGAAATACAAGGGGGGAGAGGATCTTAAAATTTCAAAAGGGGGTCTGGACAAAAATACAAGTATGGTCCGACAAAGGCTCCTGGGGTTTTAACCCCAGTAAAGGGGGGGTCATGAAGGGTTGGGGGGGGGCACAGAAAACCGGGGAAAGGGAGTAAAGGTTAGGAAACCCAAAAGCTGCAAAAATCAGTTAAAGAAAAAGGAAACTTGGGGGAAGCAAAACAAAACGAACTTTTTCCCCCGAGGGGACAATCAAACAAATAACTGCTTTCACATATGGGAGATTGGCAAACCTGAGATTGGCGTTTAGACATCTGGGGTAAGGAGTCATTCACGACATTGAAAACAGGTAACTAAGGCCTTTTACTGGAATTGGGAGCGCCAGTATGGAAAACCCCCCTTAGTCAAACACGTTTAAGAAAATTTGGGGAAAGTGTAAAAATTTTCAACCCCAAATTAAATCCCGGAATGAAGGGGTTGTCTTTGGGGGAAAAGGGTTTTGGGGAATCAACCGATGACCTAGAGGATAGGAGGGGTAGAGGGGGCAAAGATAACAACGTTTTAAAATTTCTAAGAGGCATGACAAAGTGGACAAGGATCGAATGTTTCAGAGAGGGGTACGAAACAAGGGGGACAAAATTTTGGGAAAATGAAAAAACCCCGATGAGTCATAGGGTTGTTAGGAATTTTTTCCCCTTTAAACTTAGAGTTTCAGGAATTGGAATAATCCCGGAGAGGAAGTAGTGGAAGCAAGTACCATAAAAAAACTTTTAAAAAGAGGTATGGAAAAAATACATGGAGCAGGAAGAGAGTGAATTTGTATCGACCAGTGAAAGGGGGGGCTAGGGGCTTTGACTCACCTCTGCAACCACATATAGGTGAGTTTTTAAACAAAACAACACAAACACGTGGCGAGGTTTCAGAGGGGGGCGCCTGTAACAAGCGGGGTTCCACAGGGGTCAGTCCTAGGACCTGTGCTGTTTTTTTTTTTTGGGATATTTGAATGAAAAAACGGAAGGGGGACTCAGAAATTTTCTTTCTTTGGGAGATGTGTGAAGTTAATGAGGAGGGTCAAATGGTCGGGGTCCGGCCCGGACTACAAAGAGACCTGGACAGGCTACAAGGCCCTGGTTCCACAACTGGCCCGGGGGCCCGCAACTGCCAATGTGAAATTAAAGGGCACATGTGCAACATCCCGGGGATCTTTATTGTAGACGTTTCGCCATCCCCCGTGGCTTTAAACCAAATTTAAAAAAACAAAATTTGAAATTAAAAACAGGGAAAATGAGGTAAATTTAAATCCCTCAACCTAGGAGTAAAGGGGGAAAAGGGACCATAGTCGTGGAGATTCTGAAACAGAAAGAAAGGAGCCTGGCGTTATAAGTAAAAGTCAGGTGGAGCAGACGGGGCATGTTTACTGGTTAAGGGGGGGGATTTCCCGTGGAAATAAGGGCCCCTTTTTCCCAAAAAGGGTGGGTTTTTGAAAAGGGAGTTGTCTTAGTCCTAGAAATTTTTTATTTTAAAGCCACTGGATGGCGAAAGTCTACAATAAAAGATTCACCCAAAAATTTGCACATGTTTTCCCCTTTAAATTTATCTTGTCGGGGAAATTTTTTTTTTTATACCATTCCTTTAAAAACAACTGCCAATTAATGAAGAAAAGGGGGAAAGGGGAAAGAAAACCGCCCGACAAACTACAGTCTAGGGGGGTCAAAGACTAAAAACCTTTATTAAGGAAAAAGGGTTGGGGGTGAGTATAACCCAAACACATTTTCCTGAGGCGCACATTTAATCAGATAACTGCTGCAGCGACGGGCGTCCCGGGAAAAACCAAGGATAGCTTCCGGGTATTCCGTAAAAATGTTTTAAGAAACTTACCCCATTTACGTCAAGGGGCCCATACTTTGGGTAATTTCAGGGACCATTTTTGGAAACCCCCACCCGGTTCCAAACACGTCAAAAATTAAAGAAAGTGTAAGGTTTACCAACAAGGGCTAGTCCCAGAGTTAAGGGGGGATTGTCCTACAAAGAAAGGTTAAGGGAAATGGGCCTGAGACATTAAGGACGGAGGGTCAGGAGAGACATGATAACGACTTAAAAACTGCGATAAAACAAGGTGAAAAAGACGGATGTTCCAGAGAGGGGGACACAGAAACAAGAAGTCACAATTGGAAGTTGAAGACTCAGATGAATCAAAGGGATGTTAGGAAGTATTTCTTCAGACATAGAGTAGTCAGGCCGTGCAACAGCCTAGAAAGTGACGTAGTGGAGGCAGGAACCATACATAGTTTTAAGGCGAGGTATGATAAAGCTCATGGAGCAGGGAGAGAGAGGACCTAGTAGCAATCAGTGAAGAGGCGGGGCCAGGAGCTATGCCCGAACCCTGCAACCACAAATAGGTGAGTAAAATAGGTGAGCACACACACACACACACACACACACACACACACACACACTCACACACACATTGACGTGTATAGTATGCAAAATTATGGAGAAGATTATCAGGAGGAGAGTGGTGGAGCACCTGGAACGGAACAAGAGTATAAATGCCAACCAGCACGGATTCACGGAAGGCAAACCTGTGTCACAAACCTCTGGAGTTTTTATGATAAAATAACAGAAGTAAGACCGAGAGAGGGGGGTGGGTTGATTGCATCTTCTTGGACTGCAAGAAGGCCTTTGACACAGTTCCTCACAAGTGATTAGTGCGGGAAGCTAGAGCATCAGGCGCATATAACAGGAAGGGCACTGCAATGGATCAGAGAATACCTGACAGGGAGGCAACAACGAGTCATGGTACGTAATGATGTATCACAGTGGGCACCTGTGACGAGCGGGGTCCACCGGGGTCGGTCCTAGGACCAGTGCTATTTTTGGTATATGTGAACGACATGACGGAAGGGTTGACTCAGAAGTGTCCCCGTTTGCAGATGATGTGAAGTTAATGAGGAAAAATTTAAAAACTGATGAGGGCCAGGCAGGGACTTCAAAGAGACCTGGACAGACTGGACACCTGGTCCAGCAAATGGCTTCTCGAATTTAATCCTGCCAAATGCAAAGTCATGAAGATAGGGGAAGGGCACAGAAGACCACAGACAGGTATAGGCTAGGTGGCCAAAGACTGAAACCTCACTCAAGGAGAAAGATCTTGGGGTGAGTATAACGCGAGCATGTCCCCCGGGAAACACACATCAATCAGATAGCTGCTGCAGCATATGGGCGCCTGGTAAACCTGAGAACAGCATTCCGATACCTTACTAAGGAATCATTCAAGACACTGTACACGTGTATGTCAGGCCCATACTGGAGTAATGCAGCACCTGTTTGGAACCCGCACTTGATAAAGCACGTCAAGAAAACTAGAGAAAGTACAAAGGTTTGCGACAAGGTTAGTTCCAGAGCTAAGGGGAATGTCCTATGAAGAAAGATTAAGGGAAATTCGGCCCTGACGACACTGGAGGCGGGGGGTCAGGGGGACTTATAACGACATAAAAATACTGCGTAAAAATAGACAAGGTGGACAAAGAAGGATTTCCAGGGGGGGGGGGACACGAAAAAGAGGCCAAAATTTGGGAAATTTTGAAGACACAAATGGTAAAAAGAGATGTGGAAGTTTTCTTCAGTCTAGAGTTGTAAGGCAGGGGGAAATACCCTAAAAAAGACGTGTGGAGGAAAAAACCTACACAGTTTTAAACGGGTTTGATAAAGCTCTGGAGCGGGGAGAGAGGGGCCCAGTAGCAACCGGTAAGAGGCGGGGCCAGGGCTGACTCGCCCCCTTTAACCAAAAAATTTGGTGAGTACAAATGGGTGAACACACAAAACACACACACACAAAACACACACACCACCAACCACCACACAACACCCACCACACACCACAAACACAAAAAATCACTAAAACAATCTTTAAAAAAGGAGACAGACATAAAGCTTTTTAAACTAAAGACCGTGCCTGACATTATAGTAGCAAAATCATGGAGGATTATCAGGAAAAGAGTGGTGGAACCCTAGAAAGGAAGATCTCATCAACGCACCCCGCATGTTTCGGGGGAGGGAAATCCTGTGTCCAAACTAGGAGTTCTATGACATGGTGACGCAGAAAAAGGAGAGAGAGGGTGGGTGGATTGCATTTTTTGGACTGCAAGAAGGGTTTGACCAGTTCGACAAAGAGATTGGGCAAAAACTGGAGGCCAAGCGGGGATAACGGGAAGGCACTACAAGGGATCGGGGAATACTTGTCGGAAGACAGCAGGAGTCATGGTACGTGGCGAGGTGTCAGAGTGGGCACCTGTGCCAGCGGGGTCCCGCAGGGGTCGTCCTAGGACCAGTGCTGTTTCTGGTATTTGTAAACGACATGACGGAAGGAATAGATCTGGGGGTCCCTGTTTGCGATGACTGAAGTTATGAGAAGAATACACCGATGAAGGGCCCAGGCAGAACTACAAAGGGATCTGGAAGGCTGCAGACCTGGTCCAGAATTTGGCTCCTGGGTTAAATCCCCAAAAGTGCAAAGTCATGAAGATTGGGGAAGGGAAAAAAACCCCGCAGACGGATTCAGTCTGGGGGGTCAGAGACTAAAAAACCTCACCAAAAAAAAAGATTTTGGGGTGAGTAAACCCAGGCATCTCCTAAAGCGCACATAAACCCAAAAAACCCTCTGCAATTGGCGCCTAGAAAACCTCAGAAAGTTTCCCGACATCTTAAAAAGGGAATCTTTTTCAGGACCCTGAAAAAAGTATCGTTGGCCCATATTGGAGTTGGGGCACAGTTTGGAAACCCCAAACCTAGCCAAGCACGAAAAGGAAATGAGAAAGTGCAAAGGTTTGCAACAAGATAGTCCCAGAGCTAAGGGGTATTCCTAAGGAGGGGTTAAAGGGGAAGTCACCGACGAAACTGGAGGACAGGAGAGTGGGGGACATGATAACGACATAAAAAAATATGAGGGGAATTGAAAAGGTGGCAAAAAAAGGTGCCCCAAGATTGGACACAGTAAAAAAGGGGAAAAGTTGGAGCTGAAGACACAGATAAATCACGGGGATGTTGGAAAGTATTCTTCGCCACAGGGTAGTCTAAGGGAATATTTTGGGGAAGCGAGTAGGGGAGGCGGATCCTTAATAGCTTTAAGAAAGGGGGTTTATGATAAAGCCACGGCTCAGGGAGATGACCTAGTAGCGATCAGTAAAGAGGGGGGGGGCCGGGAGCTCGACTCGCCCCCCCAAACCCTCAACTATGAGTACAACACACACACACCACACACAACACACAACACACAACACCACCACACACACCACACCACACTCACACTCACCACACACACACACACACACACACGACAGCACACGCCACGCCAACACACACCCCCACCACCTCCTACAAATTTTAACTCAAGAAAAAATTTTTATAGCAATTATCGCGATTAAGAAAATATTCTTGTTGGTTGTATGACCCCCGGGTAACTTGTATGAACCCGGAAAATTTTGTATAACCCCCGGATAACTTTTTATGACCCCCGGTAATTTAGTTGACACCAGGAAAAATTAGTATGCCCCCGGAAAACTTAGTATGACACCAGGATAACTTGAGACACCCAGAAAATTTAGATGAACCGGGATTTTTGTGTGCCCCAAGGGATAACTTAGTATGCACAGGGAAAACTTAGTTGCCTGGGAATAACTTTTTTGACCCCCGGATAACTTAGTATGACCCCGGAAACTTAGATGACACCCGAATAACTTAGCTGAACCCGGAGAACTTAGTTGACACCCGGGTAACTTAGTATGACCCCCGGGGTAACTTAGTATGAACCCGGATAACTTAGTATGAACCCGGATAAATTAGCATGACCCCCGGAAAAAATTTTGTACGACCCCCGGATAATTTAATATGAACCCGGATAAATTAGTATGACCACGGAAAAATTTTTGTATGAACCCGGAAAAATTAGCATGACCCCCGGATAATTAGTATGCACCCGGAAAACTTAGTATGACACCCAGATAATTAGTATGACACCCGGAAAACTTTAGTATGACCCCGGTAACTTAGTATGACACCCGGAAAACTTAGTATGTCCCCGGTAACTTGTTTGACACCCTATAACTTAGCTTACCCCGGATAATTAGTATGACACCCGGAAAACTTAGTATGACACCCGCACAACTTAGCATGAAAAGCTTAACTTAGTACGAAAAACCCGGATAACTTAGTCGCCCGGATAACTTAGTATGACACCTATAACTTAGTATGGCCCCGGATAACTTATATGACTCCGGAAAATTATTAGGCACCCCGGAAACTTAGATGACACCCGGTAACTTAGTATGACACCCGGGAAACTTGTAGGGCCCCCGGATAACTTAGTTGACCCCCGGATAACTTGTATGCCCCCGGGATAACTTTATGGCACCGGATAACTTAGCATGACCCCCGATAATTAAAGTTGAACCCGGGTAATTTGTAGGCCCCCGGGAAATTAGTATGACACCCGGAAATTTAGATGCCCCCCGGATAATTTAGTAGGCCCCAGGAAACTTGCTGACACCCAGATAATTTGAAACCCCGGGTAACTTAGTATGACCCCCGGGTAACTTAGTAGCACCCGGATAACTTGTATGTCACCTGGATAATTTTGTACGAACCCGGTAACTTAGTACGACCCCGGGATAATTATACGACACCGGATAACTTGCAGACCCCCGGATAACTTATATGACCCCCGGATAACTTAGTGTGACACCCGGGAAAACTTAGTATGGCCCCCGGGATAACTTAGTATGACACCGGAAAACTTTTTGACACCGGTGACTTAGTATACCCCGGAAAATTTTTTAGCATGAATGGAAAACTTAGTATGACCTCGGATAATTTAGTATGACACCCGGAAACTTGTTACACCCGGAAACTAGTTGAAACCCGGAAATTTATATGACACCCGGATAACTTATTATGACACCGGATAACTTATTTAAACCCCCGGATAACTTAGTATGCCCCCCCGGGAAAATTTTGCAAAAACCCCGGATAATTAGTATCTCGTAGTGTCCCCATACCGTTACCAGTACCAGGTCCCAGTAGATGACTACCCCCAACCCGTCTCTGCCTGAGTCACTGTTGTATTCATATTTTTGCTGACCTAGCAGGATTTCAAGCCCCCCCTACCCCAAGGGCACTCCTCATCAGTTCCCCAAGGGGCAGAGGGGGAGGTTCGGCTGGGGGCCCCTTTTCCCATTCTTCAGTTATATATAGACTACCAGCCTACGTGGTTTTTTTTTACCCAATCAGTTTTCAAACCCCCAAATGAAAAATGGTCCCAGCGGTGTGGGAGCGTGGAAAAAAGGGTATTTTTTAAGAGTTAAAAGATTTTTTGTGAGTCCCGGCAGGGTCAAAGGTGAACCTGTGCCGTTCCCCTCACTCAAACCTCCAGCCTAAAGCCTGTTGAAAACCGTTTTTTCAAGTTCCTGGTTTAGTTCGTTGCTAATTGCTTCAATTCGAGGGGTTGACCCGGATTTTGCAATTAAGCCAGTCAGTAAGCGAGAGGGAATGAACGAGTCACCCTTTGTTTCGTTGTGATCCCACCTAGTTGACAGTAATCGGCTTGTAAGAAGTTATTTCTGGAACTTCCACGTTTTTAAACGTTTGTAAGTGAAGTTTTAGCTGATACCTCGGTCACGTGTGCGACTCAGATTGAAATCATCTTGTTCCCGTTTTCATTTCTTTTCCCCTGTGCTTGCATTTTTGGGAGATGTAGATTCGTTCTCCCCTGCTTATTGCGTGTTATAACGTTAATTTTTTTCAACCGGGGGGATCATCCACTCCCCCGATTTGTTCTTCCCCCCGTAAGAAAGCCCGCCCTTGTGTTCGGGTGGATTCGTTTCCTGCTCCAAAGATTTATTTGTCTGAAAAGCCCCCAGCCCCATCAGTGATTTGTCGAACCAAAATTACTGAGGAACACCCGGGGTTGGGGTTACTCCTAGCAAAAGAGTTACCAGTTAGTAATTCCTCAGTCCTAGGAAGTAGCCTTACAGTAGTTCCGATGTACCAGGTGTTGCCCCCGGTAGGACGTTCAGTAAAAACAAGCCAGATTGAAATTTTTTGGGCCTTATGGCAACTTATTTTTTCTGAGTATGTTAAGAAATGTAGTGTCTGCATGAAACTAAAGGTAATGCAAAGGGCCCCAAAACCCAACCAAAATATATCCAACCTAGCAAACCCTTGGGAAAGAGTTGCGCTAGATTTTTTAAAAATTTCCCCAATTTTCCCCCCAGGGAAAACAAACACTGTGTGTTATGGTAACCTTCACCAGTTTTGTGGTTAGTTCCTATTGGATAAACTGCCGAGAGTACTAAACGTTTAAAGAACGCATATCTCAGGCATCCCCCCCTAACTCTAGAAAAGATTGGGGTGTTTCTGTAATGGATCTTAAAAAATTTTGCCCCTTGTAAAAGATCTCTAAATCCCCATTGTTCCTCATCACCCTCCCAGCAATGGGTTAGGGGAACGAACCCAATAAAAAGATTTGATGTCTTGAACCCTATCAATCCCAAAAGGGAAAATTTGGGGAGAAGTTATATATGTTCGGGGTTTGCTAAAAATTCTGCTTACAAGTTTCTATGGTGACCTCCACATTATGCATTGTACGGTGTAAAAAAACGTTTGCCTTATGAGTTGTTATTTTTAAATCCAAAACCCAAAATTCAACCCGATGATTTATAAAAACCCTATCCAGCTTAGCCAAAGTTTTTTGAGGAATCCGTGAAACACTTAAAAATTTAACGCAAAAATTTCAAGAGTCGCACACTCGGAAAACCCTCCAAAAAAAGAAGGTTGGGTTTGCGAAAAATTTTAAAAAAAACGTTGAAAATCCAAGCTTGATAAAAATTTTTGTTGGGCCCCCTTATCGAGTAGTTGAACTATCAGGTAATAAGTAAAAGGAGAGAGATTAGTACGGTCATTTTAAAAAGAATGTTTTTAGTCATATAAAGTTAGTATGTGTGTAATGATTTTCCCAAACCCCAGCTAAGGAAGACTTACAACTTCCTGATCTGTCTCTTTCCCTTTGTACCGACATCAACCGAATGTCGTTATTCCCACTACACGACGGTTTTGGAAAAATCCTCAAGTTCATTTGTAATTTCCAATTCAGATTTTCCTCAAACGCTTTGGTTAGCCAATGCAACGAGTTTGTCCTCCCAGAGAGCATCATTCTGCAATGTCAATCTTTCCCTAGCAGAGTTGGGGGTTAAATGTAATAACCCCTATAGATAATAATTAAAGTACAACTTTTCGTATTCAAGAATTTTTTGTTTTCCCGTGTAGAAAAAGTGTACAGTAGATGACTCACACCCAAACCCTCTCTGCCAGGTCATGTCTTATTCATATTGTTTCTGACCCTGCAGGATTTCAAGCGCCCCTCGCCCAGGGCACTCCTCTCCCGTCTAGCCAAGGGGGAGAGAGAGGCAGGTTTGGCTGTTTCGCCCCTTCCCCCATATTTAGTTTCTATAACGTATACCGCCTACGTGGTTTTTTTTCCCAATCCAGTGTTCGAACCACAATGATAGTATACACCGGATAAAATTTGCATGACACCCGGATAATTAGTAGAACACCGGATAACTTAGTATGACACCCGGTTTAAATTTTCTGACACCTGAAAAACTTTGTATCACCCGGATAATTTTAAAAGACACCCCATTAAAATTTGTTGACCCCGGGGTAACTTTGTATACCCCGGTAACTTAATAACCCGGATAACTTATATGCCCCCGGAAAATTATATGACACCCCGGAAACTTGATGACACCCATAACTTAGTAGACACCCGGTTAACTTGGTATGGCACCCGGGGAACTTAGTATACACCCGGGTAAATTAGTAGGGGACCCGTAAACTTAGTTGACACCCGGATAACTTAGTAGACACCCGGGTAACTTAGATGACACCCGGGTAACTTAGTATGAACCCGGGTAACTTGTATGACACCCGGATAAGTTGTTGGTACCCGGGTAACTTTTATGACACCGGATAATTAGTAGATTCCCGGGTAATTTGTATGACCCCGGAAACTTAATGACACCTGGATAAATTAAATGACACCCGGATAAATTTAATATGAACCCCGGGTAACTTAAATATGACCCTTGAAACTTAATAGACACTTGGATAATTGTATGGTCCCCCCAAATTGTATGACACCCCCGGGAAAATTGTTTGACACCCGGATAAATTAAAATGACACGGGATAACTTAGTATACCCTGAATATGATACCCGAAAATTAAAATGACAACGGATAAATTTGTGTGACATGGGGTAACTTAGTGTGCAATCAACAGTATGGGTGAGGGTTTGAACCCCCGTCAAGAGGTCGTAGAGTCCCGGGTAGTTGTAACCAGGACCACCTCAGTCACCTTCATTTCCACCAGAGCCTCAGACACTTTATTTCTCACCAGAGCCTCAGTCCCTTCACTTCCTCACCAACCTCAGTCCCTTCCTTTCTCACAGAGCCCCAGTCACCTTCACTTTCTACCAGAGCTAGTCACCTTCACTTCCTCCCAGAGTCAGTCACCTTCACTTTCTACCAAGCCCAGTCACCTTCCTTTTTCACCCGAGCGTAGTCACCTTCACTTTCTCACCCGAGCCCCGTCACCTTTTACGTCCTCACGAGCCTCAGCACCTTACTTTTCACCAAGCCTCGCCCTTCACTTTCTACCAAGCCCATTTACCCTTTACTTTCCCCAAACCCGAGCCCTCGTCACCTCACTTCTCACCGAGCCTCATACCTTCACTTCCTCACCAGACCCCAGTCACCCTTTACTTCCCCACCAGACCTCAGTCCCTTCACTTCCCACCGAGCCCAGTCACCTTTGTTCCTCACCGAGCCTCAGTCACCTTCACTTCCCCCCACCCGACCTCAGTCACCTTTACTTTTCCCAAGGGGTCATCACCTTCACTTTCTCACCAGGCGTCAGTCACCTTCACTTCGTCACCAGACCCAGTCACCTTCACTTTCCTCACCAGAGCCCCATAAACCCTTTTTCTCCCCGAGCCTCAGTCACCTTCCTTTTCCCGAGCGTCAGTACCCTTTAATTTTTTCACCAGACCTCAGTCACCTTCACTTCCTACCCGACCTCATCACCCTTACTTCCCACCCGAGCCCCAGTCACCTTTACTTCCTCACCCGAGCGTCGCACCTTGCTTCCCACCAGACCTCAGTCCCTTCCTTCCCACCAGAGCCTCAGTCACCCTTTACTTTTTACCAAGCGTCGTCACCTTCCTTTTTTTCACCAGAGCGTCGTCCCCTTCCCTTTTGTCACCAGGCCTAGGGCACCTTCACTTCCTCACCAGGCCTCAGTCACTTCACTTTTCACCGAGCCTCAGTCACCTTCATTTTTTCCCCCGAGCGTCTCACCTTTAAATTTTCCCCAGAGCCTCAGCCCTTCACTTCTCACGAGGGTCCGCCCTTCACTTCGTCACCGGCGTCAGTCACCTTCACTTCGTCACCCGAGCGTCAGTCACCTCACTCCCACCAAGCGTCAGTCACCTTCACTTCCTCACCAAGGGGTCAGTCACCCCCACTTCCCACCAAAAGGGCGCACCTTCACTTCCCCACCAGAGCGTCATCACCTTCATTCCTCACCAGAGCGTCCCGTCACCTTTACTTCCTCACCAGAGCGTCAGTCACCTTTTATTCCTCACCAGAGCTCAGTCCCCCTTTATTCCTCACCCGAGCTCAGTCACCTTCCTTCCTCACCAGGCTAGTCCCTTTACTTCCCCACCAGAGCGTCAGTCACCTTCATTCCTCACCGATCGCATCACTTCCTTCCTCATCAAGCCTCAGTCACCCTTTACTTCCTCCCAAACGCAGCCCCTTCACTTCCTCCCAGAGCGCAGTCACCTTTACTTCCTCACCCGGCGTCTGTCAAAATTCACTTCCTCACCAAAGCGGTAGTCACCTTCACTTCCCACCCGAGCGTCAGTCACCTTTACTTCCTCATTAGAGCCCCCAGTCACCTTTACTTCCTCTTAGAGCTCAGTCACCTTTACTTCGTCACCAGGCCTCAGTCCCCTTACTTCCCACCGACCTCAGCACCTTCACTTCCTCCCTAGAGCTCATCACCTTTACTTCCCCACTAAGGGGGTCAGTCACCTTTTACTTCCTCCCAGAGCGTCAGTACCCTTTACTTCCTCCTGAGCGTCACCCTTTACTTCCCCACTAGAGTGTCAGTCACCTTCACTTTCACCAGGCCTCACTCACCTTACTTCCCTACCGGACGTTACCGTAGCTTTGTTTTTAATAAGTGGTTTTGTGCCAATTAAAACAAATCCCGAAACACTTAGGATAACCAGTGTCCGCCAAAAGTCCAAAATTTTCCAATTTTTTCGTTAAGAACTCGGGATGTACACTTTATGGTTCTCTGAAACATAGTAGAAAAAACTCTTTTGACTGTAGTCTATTGTTGGAATATTAGTGAATCATAAGCACACATGGTGGGGCTTCCTATATACTGAAAATGTAAAGGTTCTAATGTGTGCTGTACATTCGTGGTAAACAGTTTTTATACAGTAAGGTTTGGATTTTGGCGGCAGTTTACCCTTAAGGGGGAAGGGGTTACGAGATTTTTAAAGCAGGTGTTTTTGGTTTTTATGGGGGTTTGGGTGTGATTTGGGTGAGGGGGAGGGGGTAATGGCCGGGAGTAGGGGGGTTGGGTTTTGGATCCGCGTTGGGGAAAATGTTTTCTTTTGAAGGGAAAAGTACGGGCGGGTTTTGGGGGGGGGGGGTTAAAACTTTGTTGGGAGTGCAGAGGTGGTATTAGGTGGTGGTTGAGGGAATTAGGAGGTGGTGCTCCCCCCCCTGGTCTACGGGGGGGCCCGGGAAATTCCATTGGGGTTTTGGCGAGAGTAATTGGGAGCCGGGGGGGTGGTGCCGGGGGGGAAAATACCCCATCATGGTTTGGGGGGATTTGGTGCGTTTTCGTAAGTTTAAGCCAACCTGGGGGCGGGAGGTTATGTTCCCTTTTCCCGCATGGCTTTTTTCCGTCGGGCGGTCCTGCGGGCGAGGCAATAGTAGAGGAGAGGGGGGGGGAGTGTGTGGTGGCGAGGAAACGGCATATCATGCGGTGTTTTTTTGCGATGTTGGGGATGTTGGGATTGGATGAGTGGATTTTGGGTAGTGGGAGGGGGGGCATACCCGTGTTGGACCTCGTTTTTTGGGTGTGGGGGGTGCCCGAGGTACACAAAGTGCTTGGTATTTAATGGGAATTTCTTTTACTGTCGTGGGGTAGGTGGGGAATGGGGATTGGGTGGCGAGGAAAAAGGGGATGGCAGCTACTTTTTATAGGCGGTTTGCGGAACAGGGGAAATATGGTCGCGGTGGGGAGCCCCTTTCCCCTTTGGTTACGTGTTTAAATTTGGGTCTTACTGGCTTTGTATGGGGGGGGGGGTTTCATGGCTGGGTAGGATTAGAATGTCCCGGGGGGTTTTAATGGGCTCGCCGTCGGGGGTGTGGTGTTGTGTTGGGTGTGTGTGTGTGGTGTGTGTGTGTGTGTGGTGTGGTGTGGGTTATTGCTTAGAGGAAAGAGGGAAAATTTGTGTGGTTAGTAGGGGTTTTGGAGATTGTATCTACTGGGTTTTGGGGGGAGTAGGGCAAAATCTGTAACTCTTTGTTTACGTCCTCTTTTAAAGGGTTACTCTGAAGGGGTTAATGAGATAGTATTATATACACCTATACGGATTTCAGGGTTATTTTTCAAACTGTTCATCTGGTACCTTGTGTGTGGTGAGAGGAGGCATGTAAACTTTTGTTTAATGTCACTTTGTTTTTCTAAAACTTTTATAGTTTTTTTTTGGCCATTTAAAGTTATTTTAATTTTTGGTCACAAACCCCGGTACTGTTAGGTAAACACAAAAGAACAGTTAGGGATCTTTATTTTGAAACGTTTCGCCTACCAGTAGGCTTTTTCAGTCGAGTACAAAATGTTGTGAAAAAGAAGAGACTTGAAGACGATGTAAACGTCCCTTACCCTTAAAAAATTTTTAGGTGGTCAGTCTTGGTGGTTCTTGGTACGACCTGCAATCAACTTCGACAAATTCCACTAGGAGAACGGTGGTTTTTGAGAGGGACCTGACCCCCCAACATTGAGTTTACCCCCCCTTTTAGTTACACGTTCCCCCTCTTGGCGCATATAAGGGTCCCCTGTCACTTCATCTCCTTGTTTCATACTATGGAAAAAGCTCTTTTCCAACTGAGGGACGACCACCTCAAACTTTAAGGGTGATGGGCTGATTACATCGCTTCAAGTCTCTTTTGTTTATCAAAATTTTCTGACTCGACAAGAAGCCTACGTGTGGCGAAACGTTTTTTGAAATAAAGATACCTAACTGTTTCATATGTTTTACCTAACAACCCGTCGGTATTTTATACCATTTTAAAAGTTCAAAACCCGGTATTTTTTGTTAAATGCCATGTTTGATGCATTTTTTCATGTAGGTTTACAGTTTCATTACAGAGTTTAACATGCAAGGGTTTTTTAGCATTTTTTGTTACGTAATTCAGGTGCAAAAAAAAAAAAAAAAAAAAAAAATCTTAACGTTAAATGTAGTAAAAAAATCTGGGTTTTTCTGTTGATGTGTTAGTACGGGAAATATGCATCAATACTCTCCTTAATTTGGTTATGTTTGTGTTTTATGTTGATGTAGTTAGTACGGAAATATGCATCAAAACTCTCCTTTTTTTTTGGGAGTTTGTGTTTTACTGTTTATGAGTTAGTACGGAAGTATGCATCAATACTCTCCTTAAAAAGGTTTTCTGTTTTTGGGTTTTTCTGTTGATTATTGTACGGGGAAATATGCATCAATACTCTCCTTAAATTTTGGTTTTCTGTTTTGTTTTTCTGTTGATGTAGTTAGTCGGAAGTATGCACAATACTCTCCTTTAAATTTTTTAGTTTTTGTTTTATTGATGTGTTATACGGAAGTTGCTCAAAACTCTCCTTATTTGGTTACTGTTTGTGTTTTACTTTTATGTGTTAGTACGGAAAATGATCAAAATCCCTTAAAATTTTGGTTTTTGTTTTGTTTTTTTGTTTTGTATTAGTCGGAATATGCATCATATTCCTTAATTTGGTTACGTTTGTGTTTTTTATTAGATACTATTTTTACATGATGTATAATTTTTATATTTGTATTTTTATTTATGGCCATAGAAAATTTATTACATCTGTTGACGGGTAAGTCCTGTTTTTTTTTTATGTGCTGTGATGTACTTTTAAAAAAATAATAATAAAATAAACAAAAAATGTGTGGTGATACATTCAGTAATATTCCAACCTGGAGACTACACTCAAAAGGAGTGTATTTGTTACTATGTTTTTGAGAGCCTGTAGAGTGTGCAGTCCGGAGTATATTGCGCTGGTTATAATAAGGTTAGGTAAGTTTTCTAAGGTTCTTTTAGAACATAATTATTAATTTTTACATTAACCTTGATGAAAAACTTTCTAAACGTATAAGAGAACATTTTAGAAAGTCTTAATTTTAAATGAGTTCTTGCTAATTGACCAATTTTTCCTATTCAGCACGACATATATATCAAGAGAGAGAGAGAGAGAGAGAGAGAGAGAGAGAGAGAGAGAGAGAGAGAGAGGAAGAGTGGGAGACAGAGAGAAAGGGGAATATTCACTGATACGTCGAATCTTCATTAAGCAACACATAAAAATGCTGGTGTCCCGAAGCTCGATTGGTAGAGCACTCAGCTCACACACTGAGGTCTGGGGTTCGATTCCCGGAACGGGGTGGAAACATTAGAACGGGTTTCCATAAGATACCTGCTGTCCACGTTCACCTAGCACTAAAAAGGGTACCTGGGTGTTAGTCAACCGGTGTGGGTCGCATCCTGGGAGAAAAATTGACCTAATTTTCCCGAAATGTTCTTCATAACAAGGGACTTTCTATATTGTATTATGTCATTGATGTCAGCTGTATAGTAGTATGTCATTGATGTCAGCTATATAGTAATATGTCATTGATGTCAGCTATGCTCTGTACATGTATAAATATTATTTATTATTATTATTATCACACTGGCCGATTCCCACCAAGGCAGGGTGGCCCGAAAAGAAAACTTTCACCATCATTCACTCCATCACTGTCTTGCCAGAAGGGTGCTTTACACTACAGTTTTTTAAACTGCAACATTAACACCCCTCCTTCAGAGTGCAGGCACTGTACTTCCCATCTCCAGGCTCAAGTCCGGCCTGCCGGTTTCCCTGAACCCCTTCATAAATGTTACTTTGCTCACACTCCAACAGCACGTCAAGTATTAAAAACCATTTGTCTCCATTCACTCCTATCAAACACGCTCATGCATACCTGCTGGAAGTCCAAGCCCTCGCACACAAAAACTCCTTTACCCCCTCTCTCCCAACCTTTCCTAGGCCGACCCCTACCCCGCCTTCCTTCCACTACAGACTGATACACTCTTAAAGTCATTCTGTTTCGCTCCATTCTCTCTACATGTCCGAACCACCTCAACAAACCCTTTCTCAGCCCTCTGGACAACAGTTTTGGTAATCCCGCACCTCCTCCTAACTTCCAAACTACGAATTCTCTGCATTATATTCACACCACACATTGCCCTCAGACATGACATCTCCACTGCCTCCAGCCTTCTCCTCGCTGCAACATTCATCACCCATGCTTCACATCCATATAAGAGCGTTGGTAAAACTATACCTCATACATTCCCCTCTTTGCCTCCAAGGACAAAGTTCTTTGTCTCCACAGACTCCTAAGTGCACCACTCACTCTTTTTCCCTCATCAATTCTATGATTCACCTCATCTTTCATAGACCCATCCGCTGACACGTCCACTCCCAAATATCTGAATACATTCACCTCCTCCATACTCTCTCCCTCAAATCTGATATTCAATCTTTCATCACCTAATCTTTTTGTTATCCTCATAACCTTACTCTTTCCTGTATTCACCTTTAATTTCTTCTTTTGCACACCCTACCAAATTCATCCCACCAATCTCTGCAACTTCTCTTCAGAATCTCCCAAGAGCACAGTGTCATCAGCAAAGAGCAGCTGTGACAACTCCCACTTTATGTGTGATTCTTTATTTTTTAACTCCACGCCTCTTGTCAAGACCCTCGCATTTACTTCTCTTACAACCCCATCTATAAATATATTAAACAACCACGGTGACATCACACATCCTTGTCTAAGGCCTACTTTTACTGGGAAATAATTTCCCTCTTTCTACATACTCTAACTTGAGCCTCACTATCCTCGTAAAAACTCTTCACTGCTTTCAGTAACCTACCTCCTACACCATACACTTGCAACATCTGCCACATTGCCCCCATATCCACCCTGTCAACGCCTTTTCCAAATCCATAAAAAGCCACAAAGACCTCTTTAGCCTTATCTAAATATTGTTCCTTATTTTGTTTCACTGTAAACACCTGGGCCACACACCCCCTACCTTTCCTAAAGCCTCCTTGTTCATTTTGCTATCCTATTCTCCGTCTTACTCTTAATTCTTTCAATAATAACTCTACCATACACTTTACCAGGTATACTCAGCAGACTTATCCCCCTATAATTTTTGCACTCTCTTTTATCCCCTATGCCTTTATACAAAGGAACTATGCATGCTCTCTGCCAATCCCTAGGTACCTTACCCTCTTCCATGCATTTATTAAATAATTGCACCAACCACTCCAAAACTATATCCCCACCTGCTTTTAAAAATTTCTATCTTTATCCCATCAATCCCGGCTGCCTACCCCCTTTCTTTTACATTACTGCCTCACGAACTTCCCCACACCCCCAAACGGGCTTTTCCCTCACTCCAAAAAGAGTTATTCCTCCTTGCCCTTACACGAAATCTCAGTTTCCCCTTTTATCAACTTTTTAACAATTCCTCAAAATTTTTTTCCCTCCTTTCCCAATACCTCTAACCTCCTTTTTAATAACTCTCCCCCTATTTTTAACTGAAAAAATCCATTTGTTCTCTAGGTTTCTAACTTGTTAATTCACCCCAAAAACTTTTTCTTATTTTCAAAAAAATTTTTTTGTAACATCTCACCACTCTTCATTTGCTCTTTTTTTACATTGCTTCACCACTCTTTAAAACCTCTCTCTTTTTCCAATACTCTTCCCTCCTTGCATCCTTCTATTTGAAAAAAACTTCTCATAGCAAATTTTTTTCTCCCTTACTACTCTCTTTACATAATCATTCCACCAATCGCTCCTCTTCCCTCCCGCACCCACTTTCCTGTAACCACAAACTTCTTCTAAAACACTCAAACCCACTACATTTTTAAACCTACCCATACCTCTTCGACCCCTTTGCCTATGCTCTCATTAGCCCATCTATCCTCCAATAGCTGTTTATATCTTACCCTAACTGCCTCCTCTTTTAGTTTATAAACCTTCACCTCTCTCTTCCCTGATGTTTCTATTTCCTTGTATCCCATCTACCTTTTACTCTCAGTGTAGCTACAACTAGAAATGATCTGTTTATATCTGTGGCCCCTCTATAAACATGTAACACCCTGAGCTCTACTCAACAGTCTTTTATCTACCAATACATAATCCAACAAACTACTGTCATTTCGCCCTACATCATATCTTTTATACTTATTTATCCTCTTTTTCTTAAAATATGTATTACCTATAACTAAACCCCTTTCTATACAAAGTTTCAATCAAAGGGCTCCCATTATTTATTTACACCTGCACCCCAAACTTACCTACCACACCCTCTCTAAAAGTTTCTCCTACTTCGCATTCAGGTCCCCTACCACAATTCTCTCTCACTTGGTTTTAAAGGCTCCTATACATTCACTTAACATCTCCCAAAATATAGATTTTTATAATTAATTTTTTTGAATTTGGGGGTTTAAGTCGTCTACTACACGAGAGTCATTAAGGGTGATTGATTGGTTAGTGGGGTTTAAAGTCTATCTACTACACGAGGGTTATCAGGGCTGCAAGTCACCTGTAAACCCACCCGGGTATATACCCTGACACTGCATATCTCTCAGGGTATATATGTTAAGAAATTTGTTTTAATTCTTTGGGCAAATTTAAAAAAATTTTTGTCTGGGGGGTGGACAGGTTACCGCACAACACTTATGTAGTCGATAGGCTTCAAACCCTATTAACCAACCTGTATACCCCCAGTCAGGGTTACTTTAAATTTTTAGATTGGGAAAATTTAAATTTTGGATGTATACAAGGAGAAACATACAGCGCTGGGTGTATGAATCCGTGTTCATGAAGATATTTAAAAAAACCGTGAAGAAACGACTCATTCAAAGGGTTTAGGCTCAGTTTCGAAGCTTCGAAGCTTCGAAGCTGAGCTTTAAGAAGCTTTTTGTCCTCACTGTGGTTTGAGCAGCTACAACAGGACGGTCGCCTCACTACACTCCCCACCTACAGGTAAAATACACTGAAATGTATATATCCCCTTTAAATTTATATACACCCAGAGATGTTTTATTTGTGTATACACACATCTGTGTAACTAGGTGTATATGCTTTAATTTATATTTCAGGTATGAGAGTATATACATTTGTACACCACTCAGTGTATATACAGAGACATACATCTCTGTATATACTGGTGTATATCCGTGTATTAACATGTTTATAAATACTCAGACCCGTGTGATCCCTAAGATTTAAGCGCTCTCAAATTCAGTACTGAATGCGCTATTTTTAAATCGATGTTTAAAATGGGTAATCATTATAACTAATGGTAGTAAGTAGTGAATTGTTATAAGTGATTGTAAGTTCATAGTGTTATTGGGGGAGTGTTATTGCGGGAGTGTTATGCGGGAGTGTTATTGGGGGAGTGTTTTGCGGAGTGTTATTGGGGGAGTGTTATTGCGGGTAGGGGTTATTGCGGAGTGTTTATTGCGGGAGTGTTATTGCGGGAGTGTTATTGGCGGGAGTGTTTTGCGGAGTGTTATTGCGGGTTTTTATTGCGGGAGTGTTATTGCGGGAGTGTTATTGCGGGAGTGTTATTGCGGGAGTGTTATTGCGGGAGTGTTATCGCGGGAGTGTTATTGCGGGAGTGTTATTGCGCGGAGTGTTATTGCGCGGGAGTGTTATTGCGGGGGAAAGTGTTATTGCGGGGGAGTGTTTTTTGCGCGGGAGTGTTATTGGGGGAGTGTTATTGGGGGAGTGTTATTGCGCGGAGTGTTATTGCGGGAGTGTTATCGCGGGAGTGTTATCGCGGGAGTGTTATTGCGCGGGAGTGTTTTTGGGCGCGGGAGTGTTATTGCGGGAGTGTTATTGGGGGAGTGTTATTGCGGGAGTGTTATTCGGGAGTGTTTTTGGCGGGAGTGTTATCGCGGGAGTGTTATTGCGGGAGTGTTATTGGCACGGGAGTGTTATTGCACGGGAGTGTTATTGCGCGGGAGTGTTATTGCGCGGGAGTGTTATTGCGCGGAGTTTTTATTGCGCGGGAGTGTTATTGCGCGGGAGTGTTATTGCGGGAGTGTTTTATTGCGGGAGTGTTATTGCGGAGTGTTATTGCGGGAGGGGTTATTGCGGGAGTGTTATTGGCGCGGAGTGTTATTGCGCGGGAGTGTTATTGCGGGAGTGTTATTGCAGGAGTGTTATTGCGCGGGAGTGTTATTGCGCGGGAGTGTTATTGCGGGAGTGTTATTGCTGGAGTGTTATTGCTGGAGTGTTATTGCTGGAGTGTTATTGCGCGGGAGTGTTATTGCGCGGGAGTGTTATTGCGCGGGAGTGTTATTGCGGGAGTGTTATTGCGGGAGTGTTATTCGGAGTGTTATTGCGGAGTGGTTATTGCGCGGGAGTGTTATTGCGCGGGGGGAGTGTTATTGCGGGAGTGTTATTGGGGGAGTGTTATTGCGAAGTTTTATTGCGGGAGTGTTATTGCGGGGAGTGTTATTGCGGGAGTGTTTATCGCGGGAAAGTGTTATTGCGCGGGAGTGTTATTGCGGGGGAGGTTATTGCGGGAGGTGTTATTGCGGAGTGTTATTGCGGAGTGTTATTGCGGGAGTGTTTTTGCGGGGGAGTGTTTATTGCGCGGGATGTGTTATTGCGCGGGAGTGTTATTGCGGGAGTGTTATTGCGCGGGAGTGTTATTGCGCGGGAGTGTTATTGCGCGGGAGTGTTATTGCGGGAGTTATTGCTGGAGTGTTATTGCGCGGGAGTGTTATTGCGCGGGAGTGTTATTGCGCGGGAGTGTTATCGCGGGAGTGTTACCGCGGAGTGTTTACCCGGGAGTGTTCCCGCGGGAGTGTTATCGCGGGAGTGTTACCGTGGGAGTGTTATCGCGGGAGTGTTGTCGCGGGAGTGTTGTCGCGGGAGTGTTGTCGCGGGAGTGTTACCGCGGGAGTATTACCGTGGGAGTGTTACCGCGGGAGTGCTATCGCGGGAGTGTTATCGCGGGAGTGTTATCGCGGGAGTGTTATCGCGGGAGTGTTACCGCGGGAGTGTTACCGCGGGAGTGTTACCGCGGGAGTGTTACCGCGGGAGTGTTACCGTGGGAGTGTTACCGTGGGAGTGTTACCGTGGGAGTGTTCTCAGGAAACAACAAATTAACATTGCCTCAAAACTGTTGAGGATAGAACAGGTGGCTCCAGCACCAGCTGGATACCCCAGCACCACCTGGATACAAAAGCACTAGCAGGCTACCCCAGCACTAGCAGGCTACCCCAGCACTAGCAGGCTACCCCAGCACCAGCTTGCTACCGCATCACCAGCTGACTACCCCAGCGCTAGCAAGCTACTCAAGCACCAGCTGACTACCCCAGCACCAGTTGGCTACCCTAGCACCATCTGGCTACCCTAGCACCAGCTGGCTACCCTAGCACCAGCTGGCTACCCTAGCACCAGCTGGCTACCCTAGCACCAGCTGGCTACCCCAGCACCAGTTGGCTACCCTAGCACCAGCTGGCTACCCTAGCACCAGCTGGCTACCCTAGCACCAGCTGGCTACCCTAGCACCAGCTGGCTACCTCAGCACCAGCTAGCTACCCCAGCACCAGCTGAATACCCAAGCACCAGCTGATTACCGCAGCACCGGCTAGCTACATCAGAACCAGCTGACTACTCCAGCACCAGCTGATTACCCAAGCACCAGCTGACTACCGCAGCACCGGCTAGCTACCTCAGCACCAGCTGACTACTCCAGCACCAGCTGACTACTCCAGCACCAGCTGATTATCCAAGCACCAGCTAGCTACCCCAGCTCCAGCTGTCTACCCCAGCACCAGCTGACTACCCTTGCGCCAGCTGGCTACTCCAGCGCCAACTGGATACCTAAGCACCAGCTGGCTACCGCAGCACCAGCTATCTACCCCAGCACCAGCTGACTACCCCTGCGCCAGCTGGCTACTCCAGCGCCAACTGGATACCTAAGCACCAGCTGGCTACCGCAGCACCGACTGACTACTCCAGCACCAGCTGATTACCCAAGCACCAGCTAGCTACCCACACCCAACTGGATCCCCCAACCAAACACCCCACTCAGCACCAGCTGCCAAACCCCAGCAGCAGCTGGTTACCCAGCACCAGCTGGCTACCCCAGCACCAGCTGGCTACCCCAGCAGCAGCTGGCTACAGTCATCCGGGCACCATCTGCCATCATCACAGGTCAGTTTTAGTTCAACTGTTGATTATCTCACTTCACTGTGTGTGTGGTGTGAGTGTGAGTGTTTTGTGTGTGTGTGTGCATGTGTGTGTGGTGTGAAATGTGTGAGTGTGTGTGTTTTGTGTGTGGTGTGTGTGTGTGTGTGTGTGTGTGTTGTGTGTGTATGTTGTGTGTGACTCACCTATTTGTGGTTGCAGGGGTCGAGTCATAGCTCCGGGCCCCCGCCTCTTCACTGATTGCTACTAGGTCCTCTTCTCCCTGCTCCAGAGCTTTATCATACTCGCCTTAAAACTATGTATGGTTCCCGCCTCCACTACTCACTTTCTAGACTATTCCACGACTTGACTACTCTAGGGACTAAAGAAATACTTCCTAACATCCTTTGATTCATCTGAGTCTTAAAACTTCCAATTGTGACCTCTTGTGTATGTGTCCCATCTCTGGAACATCCTGTCTTTGTCCACCTCGTCTATTCTGCGCAGTATTTTATATGTCGTTATCATGTCCCCCCTGACCCTCCGGGCCTCCAGTGTCGTCAGGCCGATTTCCCTCAACCTTTTCGTACGACAATCCCCGTAGCTCTGGGACTAGTCTTGTTGCAAACCTTTGCACTTTTTTCCGAATTTCTTGACGGCTTGACTAGGTGTGGTTTCCCAAACTGGTGCTGCATTACTCCAGTATGGGCCTGACGTAAATGGTAATCAGTGTCTTGAGCGACTCCTTATTGAGGTATCGGAAACGCTATCCGTAGGTTTGCCAGGCGCCCGTATGCTGCAGCAGTTATCTGATTTATTGCGCCTCAGGAGATATGCTCGGTGTTATACTCACGCCCAGATCTTTTTCCTTGAGTGAGGTTTTGCAGTCTTTGGCCATCTAAACTATATTGTGTCTGGGGTTTTCTTTGCCCTTCCCCAATCTTCATGACTTTGCATTTGGCAGGGTTAAACTCAAGGAGCCAGTTTCTGGACCAGGCTTTAGCCTGTCCAGGTCTCTTTTTAGTCCTGCCTGATCCTCATCCGATTTGATTCTTTCCTTTAACTTCACATCATCTTCAAACAAGGACACTTCTGAGTCTATCCCTTCCGTTATGTCTTTCACATATACCAAGAACAGCACAGGCCCCTAGGACTGACCCCTGTGGAACCCGCTTGTCCAAGCGCCCACTCTGACACCTCGTCACGTCCCATGACTCGTTGTTGCCTCCCTGTCAGGTATTCTCTGATCCATTGCAGTCCCTTTTCCCCTGTTATGTGTGCCTGATCTAGCTTTTTCAGTAACCTCTGTGAGAACTGTGTCGAAGGCCTTTTTGCAGTCCAAAAAAATGCAGTCGATCCACCCTCTCTCCTTGTCTTACTTCTGTCACCTTGTCATAAAAACTCTAGTGGGTTTGTGACACAGGATTTTTCCCTCCCTGAAACCATGCTGGTTGTCAATAATACACTTGTTTCTTTCCAGGTGCTCCACCACTCTCCTCCTGATGATCTTCTCCATGACCTTGCATACTATACACGTTAGTGATACAGGTCTGTAGTTTAGTGCCCCCATGTCTGTCCCCCTTTTTAAAAAATTGGGACTACATTGCCATTTTTCCATACCTCGGAGTTGCCCAGTTTCAAATGATGTGTTG
>NC_069472.1:7643706-7667991 GCF_026875155.1 Cherax quadricarinatus
ACCCCGCTTGTCCAAGCGCCCCACTTGCACTCGTCGCGTACCATGACCCGTTTTTCCTCCGTCAGAATTCTCTGACCATTGCATGCCTTTCCCTTTAGTGTGCCGGGCCTCTACTTTTGCAGTCCCTTTTTGTGAGGAACTTGACGAAAGCCTTTTTGCGCCCAAAAATACGCAGTCGTCCCCCCCCTCTCTCTCTTGTCTCTTCTTCACCTTGTCTAAAATCAGTGGTTTGTAACGGTTTTTCCCTTTCCCCTGAAACCGTGGGGGTTGTCAATTAAAAACCCTTTTTTCTTTCCGGGTGCCCCACCACTCTCCTCCGTGCCCCCCAGCCCTTTGCATACTAACACTTTTGAGATACGGTCTGGTTTAGTGCCTCAGTCTGTCCCCCTTTTTTAAAAAATTTTTGGGATACTTTTCCCTTTTTCCATACCCAGGAGTTGCCCATTTTTAAAATGATGTGTTGAAGATCTTTTTTAAATGGTCACACAATATTTTGCTCCTTTTTTTGGACCCAGGGAAGATGCTGTTGGTCCCACTCCTTTGAGGTGTAAAGTTCGCATGCAGCTTCTTCACCTCCTCCTTTTTATATGTACCTCATCCGCACTTGCTGGTGGCCCCCGTTCTGATTTTTGGAGTCCTACTGGTTTCCACTGAAAATCCTCATTAAATTTGTGTTGAGCCCCCTGACATCCCTTGGGTCGTTTTTTTGTGAATTCCCCATCCCCCTTTCCCTCAGTCTGTTCCCTGGTCCTTGACTTTTGTTTTCCTCCTATGTGGTGTTAAAAACCCTTCGGGTCAGCTTTACTTTTGATGCTATGTCTTTTCATATTGACTCTGAACCCCCTTCTTTCTGTGCATATTCGTTTCTGGCTCTTGGGCTGATTTCTTTTTTTTCCTGATTCTCTGTTTTCTGTCCCTTTTTCCATCTCTAGTACACCTATTTTGCCTCCCAACCTTTGGGTAAACCATGGACTCTTTCTGTTCTTCCCATATTTCTGTTTCCCCTTGGGAACAAACCCCCTCCTCTGCCTCCTTTCATTTTTTTGTACATAGTCCCTCTTTCTTGTATGGTTTTCCTGTCAGTTCCCTCTCCCACTGAATGTTTGCGGAAGTTCCCCATGCCTGAGTAGTTTCCCCCTTTTTTAGTTTGGTTTTTCCCCGCCTATTCCTGCACTCCTCCCCTTGGAGCTCAACATATAGTCGAAACACAGAACCCAGTCCTGCCCCAGGGGGGTTTTATACAGATACCCTCGATTTCCGAACTACTCATGGTGAATACAAGGGCCCAAACCCTTTCTGGTTCATCCTCTCCCCTCTCCTGGTAGTGTTTAACATGTTGATTGAGGTTTCCAGTACCACATCCCCATCTTGGTCTCCATGTTTCGGGACCCCCAAAGGGGTCCAGGTTTTCCCCAGTCAATCTCCTTTAGATTGAAATCACCCATAACTAGTAAATTTGCTCCCCCATGTGTGCTCTCCTGGCCACCTCGGCAGTGTGTTGATAATGCTTGTTGCTTCATGTTTTCTTCTCTTGGCCTCCTCTTCTGTGGTGGGGTTGTACATTACTGCAATTATCACCTTTTGTCCCTCAGACTGGGTTGTTCTACTAAGTATCCCTTTCGCCCATGCCCTCCCATTCCTTTCCTTTTCTCAAAACCCCCTGGTTTTTAATGAGCATGAACTCTCCTCCCCCCTCCTCCCCCTGCTTTCCGAAATTTGTATCCCATGGAAAAATTTTAATCTGTTATTATTCTGGTGAGTTTTGTTTTTGGGGTGCTATTTGTCTGGGGATGTCCTTTGATTTTTTCGTGCCATCCCCATACTTGTTTGTTATTCCCCGCATTTGTATACCACACCTTAACTTCTTTTTTAAGACTTGGCTGGGAAGTTATTGGGGTTTGGGGAAGTGGGGGGGGACCTGGGAAGGGAAATGGGTTTTTGTGTGGGGGGAAGTTTGTAATGTAGTGGGTGGGGGCATTGGGTGTGGATGGGTTTTTGATTTAGAGTGTTTGGTTGCACTGGGGTTTACCGGTTTGGGGGGGCTTCATAGAAAATTGTGAGGGGGGCTGTATTAGATCTTCTTCCTGGGCTGGTTCCTGTCTGCTTTCCATCCCCCCTCTTTCCCCCTTTCGCCTTTTTTACCATCTCTCTCAGTTTTTCCTTTTTTCTTGTGTTTGTCGCGGGGCGAGATACACCCCCCCTTATGCCTCATGTCCCCTTTAAACGTGTTTCTCTGCAATCCCGGTCCGATTTGCTTCTGCCCTTTAAGGGCCTCTCACTGGCCGGGTTTTTTTTTTACAAAACCCCCATTTTCCCAAAATTTTCCCGGGGTATATCGTCTTCTCCCATTGCTTTCATGATGCTTTCAATTGCTTTTTTTTTCCCTTGTTTTTTGCTTATATGTTTCCCCTTTGACTTCCCGGAGCCCATACACAAAGACTGACCTCACCCTTTCATTCCCCACTGCATATCCCCCGTGTATCCCCCCATTTTAATTTTGGGTTTTCCCCCATGCGCTTTCCTTTCATCAGTTTCACTGGCTAATGATTGGGCTCATGGCCCGCATTTTCCCTTCTAGGCTTTCCTTTTTGGGCTCTGTTGTTGTCTGTTAGGGCCTCCCCTAAAAACTTACTCTTCATTTTCTCGTTCCCTGATAGAGCATCTCCGCGTTGTGCCCCTTCCCTTTTCCCCACAATCCCCCTTTTTTGTGGGTGAGGTAGCAGTCTTGTTTTCAACCCCAAAATGTTCTTTGTTCTTTAGGCTGTTTTAGATTTTTCAGTTCCCCTTTAACTCTGTTCCTATTTGCTGCTTTGACATGCCCTCCCACTTCCTGTTTCCAATCTATCCCCTCTTCCATTTCATGCTAAGTTTTTTCTAGTTTCTTTTCCCCCTTTTGACCCTTTTTATGAGCTCTGCTGCCCAAACTTCCTTTGATTTTCCTCCTCCTGTCCTTGGTTTTTCTTTTTGCTCTCTGGCAAAACCCCTTTTGTTTATTGATTGCCTCAGAGTGTGAAACCTATGAGTTCGTATGTTAGGTTAGTATGTGTGTGTGTCGAGTGTAGGGGGGGAAAAAAGTGGAGGAAAGTGGGTATTTGGGGCGAGTGGGGGAGGGGGGGGGGGGAGGGGTTTTGGGGGGAAAAAGGGGGGGGGAGGGTGATCGGGGAGGGGGTGGTCAGGGGGGAAATAGTGAGATGTCGGTGGTGAGGGGGGGGGGGTGTGGTGTTTGGGTTGTGTGTGGTGGTGTGTTGTGTGTGTGTGTGTGTTAGTGTGTAATTTTGGTGTTTTTGTGTTTGGGTTTGTGGGGTTTATTAGTACTGAAAGGGAGGTGGCTTGTCGTTTAAGGTAAATCTCATGGTCTTGGCGCCCACACCTTTTGTGACCTACAACCCCCTGGGGCTTACCGCATTACAGTGTGTTTGTGTACTCACCTAATTTGGGTTGCAGGGGCGAGTATCCCGGGGCCCCGCCTCTTCATGATCGCTACTGGATCCTCTCTCTGCTTCCGAGTTTTTTCATCCCTCTTCTTAAAAAAGTAGGGTTTCCCTGCCTCCACTACTTCATTTGCTGGCTATTCCACTTGCTTACAACTCTAGATGAAGAAATATTCCCTAACGTCCCTGTGACTCGTCTGGTCTTCAGCTTCCAGTTGTGACCCCTTGCCCCCTGTGTCCCCTTCGGGAACACCCTATCTCGTCCCCTTTGTTATTCCCCGCGTATCTTGTATGTCGTTATCATGTCCCCTGCCCCTTCTGTCCTCCAGTGTCGTCAGCCCGTTTTCCCCTTAACCTTTCTCTACACACCCCTTTGGTTTGGGATACCCTTGTTGCAAACCTTTTATTTTCTCTAACTTCTTGAGTGCTTGACCAGGTGTGGGTTCCAGATGGTGCGCATCTCCAGTAGGGGTCAAACATACAAGTGTACATTCTTAGATTCTTATTAAAGGGATCGGACGCATTCTCAGTTTTCCAGGCGCCCGTATGCTGCAGCGGTTATTTGGTTGATGGGCCTCCGGGATGTGCTCGGTTTTTGGTCACCCCCCAAAGGGCTTTCTCCCCGGTGAGGGTTTTAGTCTTTGTCCCCCTACCTATATTCTGTCTGCGGTCTTTTTTTGCCCCCCCAATTTCATGATTGCATTTGGCTGGGTTTTAATCGAGGAGAGTTACTGGACCCCATGCCAGCCTTCCAGGTCTCTTTCAGTCCCGCCTCATCCTCGTCCGATTTAATTCTTCTCATCAAATTCCGCATCTGCGAAAAGGGGGCACTTCAGATCTATTCCTTTCCCTCAGTCGTTCCCTATATAAAAAAAAGCACTGGTCCTGAACTGACCCCTGTGGGGGCCCCGCTCGTAAAAGGCGCCACGTGTTCCTCTTCACGTACCATGATCGTTTCTGCCTCCCTGTAGGGATTTTCCCCTTTTCCCTTGCAGTGCCCTTCCTTTTACGGTGCCGATCCTCCCGCTTCTGCAAATCTCTTTTGGGGAACGTGTCAAAGGCCTTCCTGCCCCGTCTAGGAAAATTGCAATTACCCCCCCCTCTTCTCGTGTCTTATTCTGTTACCTTGTCATAAAACTCCAGGAGGGGTTTTTGAACAAAAATTTTTCCTTCCTTAACCCCTTGGGGTTTTTATTTATAATCTTGTTCCTTTCCCGGTGTTCGACCATCTCCTCCCGATAATCTCTCCATGACTTTGCACACAAACATGTCAGAGACACAGGTCTGTAGTTTGTGTGAGTGGTGTGTGTGTGTGTTATGTGGGTGTGTGTTGTTGTGTGTTGTGGGTATGTGTGTATGTGTGTGTGTGTGTGTGTTTGTTGTGTGTTAATTATTGTGTCGAATTATGTGTGGGTTTAGTATGTGGTCTGAAAAAGTAGGTGGCTTGTGCTTGGAGGTGGTAATGTGATTCTCAGTTGTCCTTGTGTGTCCACGCAACCTGTATGTGACCTGATCCCTTGCCGTGTTGCCTATATAACCTGTTATAGTGAGTTATATCGCCTTGTTCAAAGGATTACCCATTTGTGCTAAACCTTATAGAATATTGAGTTGCCTATTCTTTATCGTGCTATGAGAGTTAGTACATTCACATTCAGCTTGGCGGTTAAATTGGAACCTGGACCCACACCCAAACAAACTCACTCATAGGTGATACAGTATAGTAGTGCAGCTGTAGCAGTGTAGATTGTCCAGGTCGATGTGACGTCCCTGGAGTAAGGATCCAGACTCGTTGTACGTCCTGGCGTAGATCCACCTCAATTTCTCTTCTCGTTCAGAAATGTACCCTAATTCACTGTTATTTCTTTAAACTGGTCACACTATTAGTTTCACTTTATTTAAAATCTTGGGTGACACTTGGAACGCCGCCTTTCACACTAGCTGCGCCACAACGCTTTTATTTTCCAGATCACTTTCAAAATTGTGGCTCTCCCCACATTGATGTGGCTCAGGGCAATTAAAAAAAAACACTTCTAGGATTGTTTGACTACCCTGACACACTTAGGCAACCCTTGCAAGGTAACACTGTTGTAGCCTCAGAAAAACTCACTTAAATCCCCGGAGCCACGACGGCGTGACTAGCCCGGCTCGCTTGTCCCTACTGTGTGTGTGTGTGTGTGTGTTGTGTGTGTGTGTGTGTGTGTGTCTGATGTGTGTGTGTGTGTGTGAGTGTGTGTGTGTGTGTGTGTGTGTGTGTGTGTGTGTGTGTTGTATGTGTGTGTGTATACTCACTAGTTGAGGTTGCGGGGGTCGAGTCCGAGCTCCTGGCCCGCCTCTTCATAATCGCTTACTGAGGTCACTCTCCCTGAATCCGTGAGCTTGATCATACCTCGCGTTAAAAAGCTATGTTTGGAACCTGCTCTCCACTCCATCCGCTTCCGCCCGAAGACACTATTCCACTTACTGACTACTCTGTGGCTGGAAGAAATACGTCCTAACATCCTGTGATTCAATTGTTGTCTTAGCTTCCAATCTGTGGTCCCCTTGTTACTGTGTTCCAATCCTTGGTAACATCCTGTCTTGTCCACCTTGTCAATTCCTTCTCAGTATTTTGTATGTCGTTTTCATGTCCCCCCTAATCTTCCTGTCCTCCAGTGTCGTCCCAGGGTGATTTCCTTAACCTCTCATCGTAGGACATACACTCTTAGCTCTGGACTAGTCTTGTTGCAATACTCTTTTGCACTTTCTTCTAGTTTCTTCACGTGTTGGCTAGGTGTGGGTTCCAAACTGGTGCCGCATTACTCTGAAATATGGGCCTAACATACACGGTGTACAGGGTCTGAATGATCCTTATTAATGATGTCGTGGAATGCGTTCTGATGGGTTTGCTAGGTAGCCCATTGCTGCAGCATTATTTGGATTGATGGTGGCGCTTCAGGAGATGTTGCCTGGTGTTATACTCACCCCAAGATCTTTTTCCTTGGAAGTGAGGTTTGTAAGTCTCTGACCCTAGACTGTACTCCGTCTGCGGCCTTCTTTTGCCCTTCCCCAATCATTCATGACTTTGCACTTGGTGGGATTGAACTCCAGGAGCCAATTGCTGGACCAGGTTCTCTTGCCGCCTGTCCAGGATCCCTTTGTAGTTCTGCCTGGTCTTCGATCGAGTGTATTCTTCTCTTTAATTCACGTCATCTGCAAACAGGGATCACCATCAGTGTCTATTCCTCCGTCATGGTCGTTCACAAATTACCAGAAACAGCACTGTAGTCCTTAGGATGACCCCTGCTCGGGACCCCGCTGTGTCACAGTTGCCCTCACTTGACACCGTCGCCACGTACATGGACTTCGCTGCTGTCTTCTGGACAAGTGTTCCCTGATCCATTGTAGTGCCTTTCCCTGTTATCCGCTGCTTGGTCCTCCGTTTTTTGCACCAATCTCTTGTGCCTGGAAACTGTGTTCTAACGCCTTCTTGCAGTCCAAGAAAATGCAATTCCACCCACCCCTTCTCTCATTGTCTTTACTGCAGTCACCATGTCATTGAACTCCAGTAGGTTTGTGACACAGGATTTCCCCCGTCCCTGAAAACCATGTTGCTGGCTGTTGATGAGCTGATCATTCTTTCTAGGTGTTCCACCACTTTTTCCTGCTGATAATCTTCTCCATTGATTTTGATACTATACATGTCATGACAACTGGTCTGTGTTTAATGCTTCGATGTTGTATCCTTTTTTAGAAAGATTGGGACTAATTTGCTGTCTTCCATGCCTCAGGCAATCTTCCCTGTTTCGATAGATGTATTGAATATTGTTTTGTTAGGGGTACACAATAGCGCCTCTGCTCCCTCTTCAATACCCATGGGGAGATGTTATCTGGCCCATTGCCTTTGAGGTATCTTAGCTCACTCAGAAGCCTCTTACTTCTTCCTCGGTTGTGTTGCACTGTGTCCAGCACTTTTGGTGATGTTGTGCCCCACCGCTCTCCGTCTTTCTGGGAGTTCCCTCTTCTGTCACTCCTCTGTGGAACACTTCTTTGAATCTCTTGTTGAAGATCTTACATACTTCACGGGTCATTGTTCGTGTTGTCTCTCCTCTTCCTTCCTTAGCTGATTACCTGGGTCTTGACTGTTGTTTTCCTCCTGATTGTGGACTGTACTCAGCCCAGTGTCGGGTCAGATTTTGGCTGTCGCTGCCTGCTATGTACATTTTCATATTGTCTTTGGGGCCTCACTTCTTATCTGTGCTATTCGTTTCTGGCTATTCGATGTTCTCCTTATTCTCCTGGGTCTCCTTGTTGCTTCTATATTTCTTCCATTTCCTAGCCTCTACTTGGTTTTTGCTCCCCTGCACCTTTGGTGGTTAAACCATGGGCTAATGCTGGCTTTTTCATTAACTCCTGTTACCTTAGGGTTACAAACCTCTCTCTCAGCCTCCTTTGCATTTTGTTGCTACATATTTTCCATCATCTCTTAACTGGTTCCCTGCCATTCTCTGTCCACTGAAACCCCGTTTTCAGGTAGTTCCTCATTCTGTGTAGTCACCTTTCTTGTGATAGTTTGGCTTCATGTCGTCCTGGCCTTCCTGCTTCTCCCTCCATTGTAGCTCTACTGTGTATGTCGAAGCTTAAAAACACATGGTCACTGGCCCCAAGGGGTCTTTTCATTATGTGATTCCTCGATATCTGCATACTCAAGGTGAATACTAAGTAGCCTTGCTGTTCATCCTTCTCTCTCTTCTTGAGTGTCCTTAACGTTGTTGGTACATGAAGTTCTCCTAGTACCACCTCCATCCATTTTAGCCCTCCATGTACCTTCTGGCCCCCATTGTTGGGTCCAAGTTCTCCCAATCGATCTCCTTGTGGTTTAAGTCTACCATGATCAGGAGCTTTGCACTGCCATGCATGGTTCTTCTGGCCACTCTAGCCAGTGTTGTCAAACCCATCGCTTATTGCTCTCGTCCGTATCTTGCCTTGGCCTCCTGCTGTCTGGGTAGGGTTATACATCATGCACTATTACCAACTGGGGAACCTTCCAGAGTGAAAGTGTTCCTCCACTATGTAATCAATTTCATTCTCCGACTATCTCCTCTCTCCAGCTCATCAATTCCAGCGATTTTTGTTCAGCTAACGCCACTCCTCCACCCCCCTGTTCCCTCTTGGTCTTTCCTCAGGATTTGGTATCCCGTTGGAAAGATGGCACATCTTGTTATCAGATACCTGTAGCTTGGTTTCTGTGAGATCCATGATGTCCGGTGATTGCTTCTTTGACTCTTTCATGCCTCACTCTCCACTTATTTGTTATTCTCCATCAGCGTTTGGGTACCATCTTAGTTTCCTTTTCCAACCACTGTGGTTTGGGGGGCTCTGTTGAGGGGGAGAGAGACCTGGTGGCATACTGTGGGATCTCTAGCTGTGTTCTTGAGGTGTGGCTTGGTGGGGTATGGATTGTAGTGGTGTGTGGGGATGTGGTGATAGGTTGTATGGTTCTAGAGAGTAGTTGTGTGTGTGCTTGCCCGTTGCTGTTCTGTCCTGGCTCTGACTGACCTCTGCTGGTTCCTCCTTGTCTCTTTCCTAGCTTCCTTTCGCTTTTTTGTTTTGTCCTTCCCTCAGCTGCTATCGTTCTGATTTTGTTCTGTTCTTGTCAGGAACACCCTCTTGTACTCCTCCGAGTATTTCAATCGTGGGTTTCTCTTGGAGGATCCTGTTCGCACTGTTTCCGTCCTGTGAATCGGCTTGATTGGTCGGTTTTTCCCCTTCAGAGTACCCCCCTATTCTCTGTAAATTACAATCTGTCCATCTCTTCACCTATGTTCCGTGATGATTTTCTCAATCTCCTTTCTTTCTTCCTGTGCCTTTCAGTGTGTGTGCCTTTTCCTCTCTCTCCTGAAAGCCATTGGATAACACTGATTTTGCCCTTTCTTCCTCCCATTGCCTCACCCTCTGTGACTCTGGATCCGGCCTGTATGTGGTCAGTTTCTCCCTTGATTTTTCAGTGGCTCTTGATTGCCTTTGTTGTGCCTCAGCAATTCGACCTTATCACCTCTCCATCTGCAACCAGCTGATCTTCCCTTGTTCACTCCTTAGGTCCTCCTTGGGCAGATTGATGATGACCTTAGCATAATTTCATAAATTCTTCCTTCCTGTTTCTTCCTCGCAGCTTAATATGCTGTGTCTTCTCTGGTCACTGCCCCTGTAAATCGCTTACAAACACTAGTGTTTATCTCAACTATCTAGGACGGCCTTTCGTGGTACTGCAGTTTCGACTTGTGCCTTCCCAATTCTTTGTTCCTTCTCCAACTCCTTCCAATTTCTACAGAGAGCTCTTTCTCCATTTTTTTCAGAAAGCTCTCATAATTTCTCAGTCCCACTCTTGTTCCATCTTTTTCCACTTGCTCCTCATCCTGACTCCTCCCTACCAGATGTACCATTCTCGTCTGATCCTTGGTTCCTGCGAAAGTCCCCACCATTTTTTTTTTTTTTTTTTTTTTTTTTTTGTGAGGAGTGAGAAGGAGAGGTAGATGATGCGGAGTAGAGAGTGAAGGGTAAGGGAAAGAAGTAGGATGTAGGGGAGAGTTAGAAGGGAAAATGGGGTACGAGTAGGGAGCAAGAGAGAGACTGCAGCAAGAGAGAGAGAGAGAGCAAGAGAGATAGAGAGAGCAAAGATGAGAGAGAGCAAGAGAAACCGAGAGAGAGCGAGGAGAGAGGAGAGAGCAAAGAGAGAGAGAGAGAGAGAGGAGAGAGGGAGAGAGAGAGAGCAAGAGATAGAGAGCAGACGAGAGGACAAAGAGAGAGAGATGAGAGGAGAGAAAGAGAGAGAGAGCCAGAGAGAGAGAGCGAGAGAGGAGAGCAAGAGAGTAAGAGAGAGAGCAAGAGGAGAGAGAGAGAGCAAGAGAGAGAGAGAGAGAGCAAGGAGGAGCAAGAGAGAGGAGAGCAAGAGAGAGAGAGAGAGCAAGAGAGAGAGAGAGCATGAGATAGCAGAGAGCAGGAGAGAAGAGAGAGAAGAGCAAGAGAGATGATGAGAGACAAGAGAGAGAGAGCAGAGTTGAGACGAGAGCGAGACAAGAGAGAGAGCACGAGACGAGAGTGCAGAGAGACGAGCGAGAGTAGAAGAGAGCAAGAGAGAGAGATTGAGAGCAAGAGAGAGAAAGAGAGCAAGAGAGAGAGAGCCAGATGAGAGAGGAGAGCAAGAGAGAGAGCATGGAGAGAGAGCGATGAGAGAGGCAAGCGGAGAGAGCAAGAGAGAGAGAGGAGCAAGAGAGAGAGAGAGTGCAAGAGAGCAAGAGAGAGAGAGAGAGAGAGAGAGAGTCGAGAGAGAGAGAGAGGAGAGCAGAGAGAGAGAGAGCAAAGAGAGAGAGAGAGCAAGAGGAGTGAGAGGAGAGAGCAAGAGAGAGAGAGAGCAAGAGAGAGAGAGGAGCAAGAGAGAGAGCAAGAGAGAGAGAGAGCAAGAGAGCGAGAGCAAGAGAGAGGAGAGAGCAAGAGAGAGAGAGAGCGAGAGAAAGACAAGAGAGGAGAGCAAGAGAGGAGAGAGAGAGGGCATAAAAGGATGAGCGTAGAGGAGCAAGGATGAGAGAGCAAGAGAGAGCAAGAGAGAGAGAGAAACAAGCAAGAGAGAGAGAGCAAGATGAGAGAGCCAACGAGAGAGAGCGAGAGGAGAGCAAGAGATGAGAGAGAGAGAGCAAAGAGAGAGAGCAAGAGAAGAGTGAGAGCAAGAGAGGCAAGAGAGAGAGCAAGGAGAGAGAGCAAGAGAGGAGAGCAATGAGAGAGAGAGAGATGAGAGTAGCGCGGAGAAGAGAGAGAGAGCAACGAGAGGGGAGAGAGAGAGGAGCAAGATGAGGAGAGAGTAAGAGAGAGATGAGAAAGAGAGAGAGAGATGAGCAAGAGGAGAGGCAAGAGAGGAGAGAGAGAGCATGAGAGAGAGAGCGAGAGCAAGAGAGAGGAGAGGAGCAAGGAGAGAGAGAGAGAGCGAGAGAGAGAGCAAGAGAGAGAGAGAGCTAAGAGAGAGAGATAGCAAAGAAGAGAGGAGATAGCAAGAGAGGAGCAAAGGAGAGAGAGCATGAGAGAGAGTAGAGAGGCAAGAGAAGAGCAAGAGAGAGAGCAAGAGTGAGAGAAGCAGGAGAGAGAGAGCAAGAGAGAGGAGGAGCAAGAGAATGGAGAGCAGAGATGAGAGAGAGTAGGAGCAGAGAGAGAGAGCAAGAGATTGAGGAGCAAGAGGTGAGGCAATGAGAGCGAGTGCAATGTGAGAGAGAGAGAGACGAGCTAAGAGAGAGAGTGAGAGTGCGGATGAGAGAGAGTGAGAGTTGCAAGTGAGAGAGAGAGTCGAGATGAGAGCAAAGAGATGGAGAGCTAAGAGGTGAGAGCAAAGAGAGAGAGTGAGTGATGTGAAGGAGGAGAGAGCAAAAGTTGTTGACGAGTGTTGTGTGTGTGAGGTGGGTGTTGTGTTGTGTTGAGTGTGTGAGAGTGAGAGTGTGTGGTGAGAGTGTGATGAGAGTGAGTGCATGAGAGAGAGCAAGAGAGAGAGTGAGAGAACGAGAGAGTGAGTGAGAGTGAGAGGAGGGAGGAGAGAGAGCAAGAGGAGAGAGAGAGCAAGAGAGAGAGAGAGGAGAGAGAGAGTGAAGGAGGAGAGAGAGAATGAGAGAGAGGAGAGAAGAGGAAGATATATAATCAATATATATATATCCATATCCCTCTCTCTCTCTCTCCTCTCATCTCTCTCTCTCTCCTCTTCTTCCTCTCTCTCTCTTCTCCTGTCTCTCTTCTCTCTCTCTCTCTTCTCCTCTCTCTCTCTATCTCTCTCTCTCTCTCTCACTCTCTCTCTCTCTCTCCTCTTCTCTCCTCTCTCTCCTACCACCAACACACACAACACACACACAACAAAAAACCCAAAAACCTAATAACACCAAAATAAATTTTTTAATTTTTTTTTTTTTATTATTTCCCCATTTACTTTCCTATGATTTTTTTTTTTTGTTGTTTTTTGTTTTTGTTTGTTTTTTTTACCCCTTTTTTTTTGTTTTCCCCCAATAGTTGTTTTTTTTTTTCCCCCCCCCCCCCCCCCCCCCCCGTTTTTTTTTCCCCCAATTTTGTTTTCCTTTGTTGGGGGAGAGCAAGAGAGAGAGAGAGAGCAAGAGAGAGAGAGTAGAGCAATGTGAGTGAGAGAGAGCAAGAGAGAGAGAGAGAGAGAGAGAGAGAGGAGAGGGGAGAGCGTAGAGCAGAGAGAGAGAGAGAGGAGGAGAGAGAGAGAGAGGCAAGAGAAGTAGAGCGAGAGAGAGTGAGCAAGAGAGAGAGAGAAGCAAGAGAGCGAGAGCGATGAGAGACGGGAGCAAGAGAGAGAGAGCAAAGAGAGAGAGTGCAAGAGAAAGAGCAAAGAGAGAGAGCAAGAGAGAGAGCAAGAGAGAGGCAAGAGAGAGTGACAAGAGAGAGAGCAAAAGAGAGAGAGCAAAGAGAGACCAAGCAATGAGAGAGAGAGAGGCTAAGGAGAGAGAACAAGGGAGAGATCGAGAGCAAGATGAGAGAGAGCAGAGGAGTACGACGGAGACGTGAGATGAGAGAGAGAGAGAGAGAGAGGAAGGAAGGATGAGGAGAGAGAGAGAGCAAGAGAGAGAGAGAGCAAAAGAGAGAGAGCAGAGAGAGAGCAGGAGAGAGAGCAAGAGAGAGAGGAGGTGTGAAGAGAGGGAGGGAGGGAGGGAGAAAGAGAAGGCAAAGAGGGGGAGAAGGGGAAAGAGGGGGGAGATGGAAGAGCGAGAGAGGGGAGAGAGGCTAGGGGGGGAGGGAGGGGGGGATGGTAGGAGAGAGGTGGGAAAGGGGAGAGAGGGGAGAATGATAATGGGAGGGGACAGTTTGTATATAGAGGGGGAGAAGAGATGTTAGAGGGCGGGGAGGTGTTAGATGTAAGAGTTGTTAGGGGGAAAGATGGGAGAGAAGGAGAGAGAGTAGAGATTAGGTAGAGTGTGATAGGTAGAGAGAGAGAGATAGGTAAGAGGGTGAGAGGTTCAGGTAGAGATAGGTTACTTAGCGGTAGAGAAAGATGGGTGGGGGGAGAGAGGTGAAAGGTTCAGATGGTCAGTTCACTCGGACGGGTGTGAAACTGTTGTTATGTGTGTTTGGTGTTGTACTACTCAGCTTAAAAGTCGCTTGTCCTGTGTGTGTATGTGTAATGTGGATGTGTTGTATGCTGTGTGTGTGTGTTACAGTGCGGGTTGTGTGTGTGTGCTGTGTGTGTGTGTGTGTGTGTGTGTTGTGTGTATGTGTGTGTATGTGTGTGTGTGTGTGTGTTGGGTGGTGTATGTAGGCTGGGAAATGTGTGTGTATGTGGTGTATGTGTGTGTGTGTGAGTGTGGTGTGTGTGTGTGCATGCGTGTGTGCTGTGTGTTCGTTGTGTGTGCATATGCGAGTGTGTGTGTGTGTGTGTGGTGTGTGTGTGTGTGTGTGTGTGCACCTCTCACTTTAAGTATTCTTACTGCTAATAAATACCGGTAGATACCAGTAATTCTAAGCTTACCAATACTTGGTAAACACTTAGATCGAGTTCTACTTCTAAAAAATCTGAAAAGTAGCTAGGTTGCTAAGATTTAGCTTGGTTTAGAAAGTGACACGTAAGCAAACACTTAACATAGATTTATTAGGAAACGTTTCGGTCTGGGACCTTGATCACTTCTAACATACAGAGGTAGAAAGATCATTATATATATAGGCGAGAGGAGCTGTGACGCAGGGACCTGAGGAATGTCATAAGAACATAGGTTCACCGTGCGTCAATCTCACTCTCCCTCCGCCTATATATATAGATTGTCTTTCTACCTCTGCTGATCAAAGGTCCCAGGTCGATACGTTTTTCTAAAATAAATAATGTTATAGTGTTGTTACGTGTCTTTCTATAACCACTTGTCGGTATTTATTACCAAGGTTTATACTCAAAATTTAGCTTTTGTCTCAGCTTTAAGTGTGTATGTGTGTGTGTGTGTGTGGTGTGTTGTGTGTACGTGTGTGTGTGTGTGTGTGTGTTGTTTTGACGTGTGTGTGTGTTGTGTGTGTGTGTGTGTGTTGTGTTGTTGTGTGTGTGATGTGTGGTGTGGTGCTCGTGTGTATGTGTGCCCCATTTCTAAGTATTCATACTTGCTTAATAAATATCAGTGTAATACCGCCGTATTTCTAAAACTACCAACAGTGACTCTAGAGCCTAACTTTCACTTCTACTTATAAAACACATGAAGATAAGTTTAGGTTGTAACAATTTAGCTTGTCTGAGTTCTAGGAGTGTTCTGTGACGTCACCCTCACTAGGCTTTCCCTCGATAGGCTGCTCCTCGCTAGTCAACACTATCTCACCTTATCTATGCTTATTTCGCTCTAATTCTGGGAATAGCTTGCAGGAGTGGAGTGACAGTATCTAACAGTGACTGCAAGGCAGGATTTTCAGAACCCCCAAAAAACAACCCCAACAGGTGAGGAAACGTAAGCTTCGGCACGTTGATCCCGTACGTCCGCGCTACAACGTTGCCAGATGCTGATGACGTAGGCCTTCTACACTATTTTGAAAATTCTTGTCACACTGTGATCTTTTATAACCGTATATGCTATGCGCATCCCGCTCGTCCCTCAGTGTCACTTATGATTAGAGTACAATTCACTTATATTGGAATACACTTCACATTCGCTGTTACACTTTATATGTTAATGTATAATGTATAATGTATGTATAATATATCGATAATGTTAGTAGTGTGTGTGTGTGTGGTGTGTACTCACTAATTGTACTCATCTAATTTGGTTGCGGGGATCGAAGACTCAGTCTCCTAGGGCCCGGCCTCTTCACTGATCGATACTGGATCCTGCTCTCTGCTCTCTGCACTTCCTGGAGCTTTGTCATACCTCATTCTTAAAACGTTATGTATGGTTCCTGCCCTTCCATACTTCATTTGCTAGGCTAGTTCCACTTGCGACAACTCTATGACGGATGAAATTAAAACAAAAAAAAAAAAACTCCTAACGTCCCTGTGACTCGTCTGAGCTTCAGCTCCAGTTGTAACCCTTGTCCTGTGACCCCTTCATCTGGAACATCCTATCTCTGTCCACCTTGTCTTTCCCGCAGTATCTTGTATGTCGTTATCATGTCTCCCCTGGACCCTTTCTGTCTCCAGTGTCTGTTCAGTCCGATTGGGTTCCAGAACTGTGTTGCTGCATACTCCAGTATGGGCCCTAACATACACAGTGTACAGTGTCTTGAACGATTCACTTATTAGTGAATCAGGAGCCCCCCCCCCCCCCCCCCCCCCCCCCCCCCCCCCCCCCCCCCCCCCCCCCCCCCCCCCCCCCCATCCCCTATTCTCAAGGGTTTGCAGGCGCGTATGCTGCAGCGGTTATTTGGTTGATGTGTGCCTCCTCCGGTCAGATGTGGCTCGTGTTTGTGTTTATGGTCACCCCAAGGTTCTTTCTCCCTGAGTGAGGTCTGTAGTCTTTGTCCACCTTTAGCTATACTCTGTCTGCGGTTTCTTTTGACCTGTCCCCAATCTTCTTGACTTTTGCATTTGGCTGGATTGAATTCGAGAAGCCGTTTACTGGACCACATGTCCAGCCTCTCCAGGTCTCTTTGCAGTCCTGCTCATCCTCGTGCCGATTTATTTCTTCCATCAACTTCACGTCATATGCGAACAGGGGACACTCAGAGTCTATTTCCTTCCATCATGTCGTCAACTTATATCAAAAATAAGAGTGGTCCTAGAACTGACCCCTGTGGGACACGCTAGTAACAGGCGCCCACTGTGATACCTCTTCACGTTACCATGACTCGTTGCTGCTCCCTGTCAGGGTATTACCTGTATCCATTGCAGTGGCCCTTCCTTTTACGTGTGCCTGATCTCCAGCTTCTGCACTAATCTCTTGTGGGGAACTGTGTCAAAGGCCTTCCTGCAGTTAGGGAAAACCGCAATCTACCCAAACCTATCTCTCGTGTCTTACTTCTGTTACCCTTGTCATAAAATCTCCAGGATGTTTGTTGATTACAAGATTTTGCCTTCATGGAACCATGCTGGGTTTTCAGATTTATAATGTCTTGTTTCCTTTCCAGGTTGTTCGACCCACTTCCTCCTGGATAATCTTCTCCATGAACTTTGCACACAATACATGTCAGAGACACAGGTCTGTAGTTTAGTGCTCGTTTCTGTTTCCTTTCTTAAATATGGGGACTACATTAGCTGTCTTCCCATTTATCAGGTAGTTGACCAGTTTCAAGGGATGTGTTGAAGATTGTGGTTAGAGGCACACACAGCATCTCTGCTCCTTCTCTAAGGACCCATGGGGAGATGTTGTCCGGTCCCTCGCCTTTGAGGTGTCAATGGTCCTTTACAGAGCTTCTTCACCTCCTCCTCAGTTGTTCGTATGTCATCCAAACACTTGTTGGTATATTCCCTCTTGATGTTTCCCTATCTGTGCTGTCTTCCACAGCCCTTCCTGTCTCTACTGTTAAAAACTTCCTTAATCTCCTGTTCAGTCCTCACAAACCTCTGATCATTTCTTGTGAGTTTTTCTCCACCTTCTATCCTTATTGATTCACCTGGTCTTTGACTGTTGTCTTCCTCTGATTGTGGGCTATACAAACAGTTTCGGGTCAGTCTTGATCTCGATGCTATGTCATTTTACATACTGTCGCTGGCCTCCCTCATTACCTGGTGCATACTTCATCCTGGCTCTGCGACTGATCTCCCTATTTTCGTTTTGTCTGTCTGCCTTCTGTACTTTTTCCATTCTCTATATTGTCACTTTGTTTTTGCCTCCTTACACCGTCGGGTGAACATGGGCACTTGTTTGGTCTTCCCGTTTGTTACGTGCCCGTGGGAATGGAACCTTGTTCCTCTGCCTTTGCAATTTGTTGCTACATTGTCCATCTTTTCATTTTACATGGCTTTCCTGCCAGTTCTCTGTCCCACTGGACACTCCGCAGGAAGTTCTTCACCCTATGTAGGTCCCTCTTTATAGTCAGGCTTGTTCCCATTCTACTTCTGTATTTCTCTCCACTTGCAGCTTCTACTATGTATTTCGCAAAGAACAGAAAACCACGTGGCGTAGACTCCTAGTGGGGACTCTCTCAATTGATGTCCCCAATGTCGGAGCTGCCAGGGTTGAACACAAGGTCCCCAATATTGCTGGTTCATCCTCCCCTCTCACTGGTGTGTCCTTAACATGTTGGTGCATGAGGTTTTCCAGCACCACAGTCCAACATCCTGGCTCTCCATGTTTCGGGACCCCCATGTGGCTCCAGGTTTTCCCTATTCAATCTCCCTGTGGTTTGAAATCCCCCATAAACCAGCAACTTTGCTCTGGCGGAGTGAGCTCTTCTTGCCACTCAGCAAGTGGTGTCCACATTGCTGTCTGTTGCTCTCTTCATATTCCTCTCTTGGCTCCTCCTGCAGTCTCTGTGGTGGATTATACATCACTGCAATGACCACTTTGTGTCCCCCAGAATGGAAGTGTACTGCTATGTAGTGTCTCTTTCTCCCGCCCCCCCCCCCCCCCCCCCCCCCTCTCATCCTATTCCTTCATTTTCTCGAATTTCCATCTGTTTTTTACAAGCAGTGCACACCCCACCTCCCCCTGCACCCTTCCTATTTTCCTCATGATCTGGTATCCTTGGTGGAAGATTGCATCTGTTATTGTCTCCATGAGTTTTGTATCGGTAACTGCTATGATGTCTGGGGACTTCTCATTGATTTCTTTCTTGCCATTCCTCATGTTTATTCGTTAACTCCATCTGCATTTGTGTACCAAACCTTCAACTTCTGTTATAATAGCTGTACTGTGGTGCGGGGGTTGCGGAAACTAGAAGGGATAGGTGTGTGATGGTTTGGTTTGGATTGGTCAGTTGCCTTGGGGGTGTCGTGGCTGGAGTCCATCTGCAGGTGTTTTGGGAGGGTAGCGCTTGTCCTTCCATTGATCCTGGGTTATTCTGCCTCCTTTTCATTTCCTCCCATTTCTCCTTTCGTTTTTTGAACTCTCTCTTTTCTTGTCTTCCTTTGTCCTGTGTTCTGTCTCGGTCGAAGGTACACACTCCGGAACTCCTGCTTGCCTCTCAGCTGTATTGCTTTTGTCTCCTGCAGGATCATGGTTCGGGTTGAGTTCTGCCTTCAAAATTACTTGAGAGGGCCGATTCCTTTTCTTGTTGAACCACCCCAATTCTCCGAAATTTCACTGGGCTGTGTGTGTGTGTGTGTGTGTGTGTGTGTGTGTTTGTGTGTGTGAGTGTATGTGTGTGTGTGTGTGAGTGTTTGAGTGTGACGTGTGTTTTGTGTGTGTGTTGTTGCGCGCGTGTGTGTGTGTGATGTGTGTGTGTTGTGTGTGTGTGTGCGTGCGCGTGTGTGTGTGTGTGTGTGTTGTGCTGTGTGTGTGTGTGTGGTGCGTGTGCGTTGTGCGTGTGTGTGTTGTGTGTGCGTGTGTTTTCATTTGCTACAGTCTCCTCTGATGGAGCATCTCCATGCAGTTGTGCCCCTTCTTTCCCTACAGTCCCCTTATTTGTGGCCTGAGGTAGCAGCTCTGTTGTCATCCAAAATGTTCTTTAGTTCTTTAGGCTGTTTCCAGATTTTTTCAGTTCCTCTTCTAAACTCTGTATCCTAGCTTCTTGCTCTGACATGCACCGCTCCCACTTCCTGCTTTGCCTTATCTATCATCTTTCCATTTCTCTGCTAAGTTCTTTTGTTTCTTTTCCCATTCATTGATCCTTTTTATGAGCTCTGCTGCCCTATCTTTCCTTTTGCATTTTACTCTCCTGTCCTGGTGTTTCTTGTTGCTCTCTGGCATACCCATTTTTGTTTTATCCTGATTGCCTCTGAGTGTGGAAACCTATGTAGTTCTGTATGTTAGGTTTAGTTAGTGTGTGTGTTGATTCAAGAGTGTTGGGGGGAAGTAGTGGAGGAACTGTGGCTATTTGGAGCTGAGTGGGGGGGGTGGGGAGGGTTTGGGGTGAAACGGTTGGGAGGGGAGGTGAATTCGAGGGAGGGATGGATCAGGGGAAGTAGTGAGATGTCGGTGGTGAGGGGGTGGTGTGTGTGTGTCTGGATGTCGTGTGTTGTGTGTGTGTGTGTGAGTGTGTGTGTGTGAGTGTGTAATTTGTGTGTAATTGTGTGTGGAATTTTTGTTTTTGTGTGGGTTTATGTATGTGTGTGTGTGTGTGTGTGAGTGTGTGTGTGTGTGTGTGTGTGTGTGTGTGTGTGTATTCACCTAATTGTACTCACCTAATTGTGGTTGCAAGGGTCGAGACTCAGCTCCTGGACCCGCCACTTCACTGAGTGCTACTAGGTCCTCTCCCTGCTCCATGAGCTTTATCATACCTCATCTTAAAGCTACGTATGGTTCCTGCCTCCACTACCTCACTTGACTATTCCACCTCCTGACTATAACTGAAGAAATACTTCCTAATATCCCTGTGACTCATCTGAGTCTTCAACTTCCAATTGTGATCCCTTGTTTCTGTGTCCCATCTCTGGAACATCCTCTGTCTGTCCACCTTGTCTAGTCCACGCAGCATTCTGTATGTCGTTATCATGTCTCCCCTGACCCTCCTGTCCTCCATTGTCGTCAGACCTATTTCCCTCAACCATTCTTCGTAGGACATTCCCCTGAGCTCTGGAACTAGCCTTGTTGCAAACCTTTGCACTTTCTCTAATTTCTTAACGTGTTTAACCAGGTGTGGGTTCCAAACTGGTACTGCGTACTCCAGTATGTGCCAGACGATTCTTTACTGAGGTACCGGAACGCTATTCTCAGGTTTGTGTGTGTGTGTGTGTGTGTGTGTGTATGTGGAGGTATAACGTATGTGTGTGTGTGTGAAGAGGTATAACGTATGGGTGTGTGTGTGTTAGGTATAACGTATGTGTGTATGTGTGCGTGAGGAGGTATAACGTGTGTGTGTGTGTGTGTTTGAGGAGGTTTAACGTATGTGTGTGTGTGTGAGGAGGTATAACGTTGTGTGTGTGTGTGAGGAGGTGTAACGTGTGTGTGTGTGAAGAGGTATAACGTGTGTGTGTGTGTGTGTATGTGTGTGTGAGGAGGTACAACGTGTGTGTGTGTGTGAGGAGGTATAACGTGTGTGTGTGTGTGTGTGTGTGTGTGTGTGTGTGTGTGTATGAGGAGGTATAACGTGTGTGTGTGTGTGTGAGGAGGTATAACGTGTGTGCGTGAGGAGGTATAACGTGTGTGTGTGTGTGTGTGTGTGTGTGTGTGTGTGTGTGTGTGTGTGTGTGTGTGTGTGTGTGTGTGTATGTGTGTGTGAGGAGGTACAACGTGTGTGTGTGTGTGAGGAGGTATAACGTGTGTGTGTGAGGAGGTTAAACGTGTGCGTGCGTGCGTGTGTGTGTGTGTGTGTGTGTGTGTGTGTGTGTGTGTGTGTGTGTGTGTGTGTGTGTGTGTGTGTGTGTGTGAGGTATAACGGTGTGTGTGTGTGTGAGGAGGTATAACGTGTGTGTGTGTGTGTGTGTGTGTGTGTGTGTGAGAGGAGATATAACGTGTGTGTGTGTGTGTGAGGAGGTATAACATGTGTGTGTGAGGAGGTATAACGTGTGTGTGTGTGTGTGTGTGTGTGTGTGTGTGTGTGTGTGAGAAGGTATAACGTGTGTGTGAAGAGGTATAACGTGTGTGTGAAGAGGTATAACGTGTATGTGTGTGTGTGTGTGTGTGTGTGTGTGTGTGTGTGTGTGTGGTATAACGTACGTGTGTGTGTGTGTGTGTGGTATAACGTTGTGTGTGTGTGTGTGTGTGTGTGTGTGTGTGTGTGTGTTGTGTGTGTGTGTGTGTGTGAGAGAAGGTATAACGTGTGTGTGAAGAGGTATAACGTGTGTGTGTGTGTGTGTACTCACCTAGTTGAGGTTGCGGGGGTCGAGTCCGAGCTCCTGGCCCCGCCTCTTCACTGATCGCTACTAGGTCACTCTCCCTGAGCCGTGAGCTTTATCATACCTCTGCTTAAAGCTATGTATGGATCCTGCCTCCACTACTTTCACTTCCCAAACTATTCCACTTCCTGACTACTCTGTGGCTGAAGAAATACTTCCTAACTCCCTGTGATTCATCTGTGTCTTCAGCTTCCAACTGTGTCCCCTTGTTACTGGTGTCCAATCTCTGGAACATCCTGTCTTTGTCCACCTTGTAAATTCCTCTCAGTATTTTGTATGTCTTTTATCATGTCCCCCCTATCTCTCCTGTCCTCCAGTGTCGTCAGGTTGTTTTCCCCTTTAAAACCTCTCCTCGAAAGGACATACCTTTAGGTCTGGGACTAGTCTTGTTGCAAACCTTGCACTTTCTTAGTTTCTTTACGTGCTTGGCTAGGTGTGGGTTCCAAACTGGTGCCGCAACTCCAATATGGGCCTAAGGGTACACGGTTGTACGGGTCCTGAATGATTCCTTATTAAGATGTGGGGAATGCTCTTCTGAGGTTTGCTAGGCGCCCATATGTGCAGCAGTTATTTGGTTGATGTGCGCTTCAGGAGATGTGCCTGGTGTTATATCACCCCAAGATCTTTTTCCTTGAGTGAGGTTTGTAGTCTCTGGCCCCCTAGACTGTACTCCGTCTGCGGTCTTCTTTCCCCTTCCCCAATCTTCATGACTTTGCACTTGGTGGGATTGAACTCCAGGAGCCAATTGCGGGACCAGGTCTGCAGCCTGTCCAGATCCCTTTGTAGTTCTGGCAGGTCTTCAAATCGAGTGAATTCTTTCATCAACTTCACGTCATCGCAAACAGGGACACCTCAGAGTCTATTCCTTCCGTCATGTCGTTCACAAATACCAAAACAGCACTGGTCCTAGGACTGCCCCCTGTGGACCCCGCTGGTCACAGGTGCCCCCCTTGACACCCCCCACTCCCATGACTCGCTTGCTGTCTTCATGTAAAATATTCCCTGATCCATTGTATTTCTTCCTGTTATCCTGCTTGGCCCTCCATTTTTTTGCACTAAATCTCTTGTTGGAACTGTGTCAAACGCCTTCTTGCAGTCCAAGAAAATGCAACCCCACCCACCCCTCTCTTCTTTGTCTTACTGCTGTCACCATGTCATAGAACTCCAGTAGTTTGTGACACAGCATTTCCCGTCCCTGAAACCATGTTGGCTGCTGTTGATGTTGATGTGTGGTATAACGTGTGTGTGTGGTGCGTGGGGTGTGTGGTGTGTGTGTATAACGTGTGTTGTGTGTTGGTTGTGTGGTATAAGTGTGTGTGTGTGTGTGTGGGGTGTGTGGTTAACGTGTGTGTGTGTGTGTGTTGAGAAAGGTATAACGTGTGTGTGAAGAGTATAACGTATGTGTGAAGAGGTATAACGTGTGTGTGTGTGTGTGGTATAACGTGTGTGTGTGTGTGTTGGGGTGTGGGTAAAAACGTGTGTGTACCACCTATTTGTACTCACCTATTTGTGGTTGCAGGGGTCGAGTCCTAGCTCCTGGCCCCCCCTCTTCACCGGTTGCTACTAGACCCTCACTCTCCCCGCTCCATGAGCTTTATCAAACCTCGTCTTAAAACTGTGTATGGTTCCTGCCTCCACTACGCATTTTCTAGGGTATTCCACTGCCTTACAACTCTATGACTGAAGAAATACTTCCTACTATCTCTCTGACTCATTTGTGTCTTCAACTTCCAATTGTGGCCTCTTGTTTCTGTGTCCCCTCCCTGGAACATCCTGTCTTTGTCACCTTGTCTATTCCACGCAGTATTTTATATGTCCCTTATCATGTCTCCCCCGACCCTCCTGTCCTCAGTGTGGTCAGGCCGATTTCCCTTAATCTTTCTTCATAGGACATTCCCCTTAGCCCCTGGAACTAACCTTGTCGCAAACCTTTGTACTTTCTCTAGTTTCTTGACGTGCTTTATCAAGTGCGGGTTCCAAACAGGTCGCATACTCCAGTATGGGCCTGACATACACGGTGTACAGTGTCTTGAAAGATTCCTTACTAAGGTATCGGAATGCTGTTCTCAGGTTTGCCAGGCGCCCATATGCTGCAGCAGTTATCTGATTGATGTGTGCTTCCGGAGACATGTCGGTGTTATACTCACCCCAAGATCTTTCTCCTTGAGTGAGGTTTGCAGTCTTTGGCCACCTAGCCCATACTCTGTCTGTGGTCTTCTGTGCCCTTCCCTATCTTCATGACTTTGCATTTGGCAGGATTAAATTCGAGAAGCCCTTTTCTGGACCAGGTGTCCAGTCTGTCCAGGTCTCTTTGAAGTCCTGCCTGGTCCTCATCAGATTTAATTCTCCTCATTAACTTCATATCACTGCAAACAGGGACACTTCTGAGTCTAAACCCCTTTCCCTCATGTCGTTCACATATACCAAAAATAGCACTGGTCCTAAGGGGGCCGACCCCTGTGGGACCCCGCTCGTCACAGGTGCCCACGTGATACATCATTACGTACCATGACTCGTTGTTGCCTCCCTGTCAGGTATTCTCTGATCCATTTGCAGTGCCCTTCTGTTATATGCGCCTGATGCTCTAGCTTCTGCACTAATCTCTTGTGAGGAACTGTGTCAAAGGCCTTCTTGCAGTCCAAGAAGATGCAATCAACCCACCCCTCTCTCTCTTGTCTTACTTTGTTATTTTATCATAAAACTCCCGAAGGTTTTGACACAGGATTTTTCCTTCCCTGAAAACGTGCTGGTTGCAAATTTTTACTCCTGTTCCGTTCCAGGTGCTCCACCACTCTCCTCCTGATAATCTTCTCCATAATTTTGCATACTATAAAACGTCAATGACACAGGTCTATAGTTTAGTGCCTCTTTTCTGTCTCCTTTTTAAAAAATGGGAACTACATTTGCCGTCTTCCCTACCCCAGTATTGCCCAGTTTCCCGGGATGTGTTGAAGATTGTGGTAAGTGGCACGCCAACATATTGCTCCCTTC
>NC_069472.1:7668491-7711342 GCF_026875155.1 Cherax quadricarinatus
GTGTACACATGTATGTATATATGGTGTTTGTAGTGATGTATATGTGTACACATGTATGTATATATGTGTTTGTAGTGATGTATATGTGTACACATGTATGTATATATGTGTGTTTGTAGTGATGTATATGTGTACACATGTATGTATATATATGTGTGTTTGTAGTGATGTATATGTGTACACATGTATGTATATATGTGTGTTTGTAGTGATGTATATGTGTACACATGTATGTATATATGTGTGTTTGTAGTGATGTATATGTGTACACATGTATGTATATATGTGTGTTGTAGTGATGTATATGTGTACACATGTATGTATATATGTGTGTTTGTAGTGATGTATATGTGTACACATGTATGTATATATGTGTGTTTGTAGTGATGTATATGTGTACACATGTATGTATATATGTGTGTTTGTAGTGATGTATATGTGTACACATGTATGTATATATATGTGTGTTTGTAGTGATGTATATGTGTACACATGTATGTATATATGTGTGTTTGTAGTGATGTATATGTGTACACATGTATGTATATATGTGTGTTTGTAGTGATGTATATGTGTACACATGTATGTATATATGTGTGTTTGTAGTGATGTATATGTGTACACATGTATGTATATATGTGTGTTTGTAGTGATGTATATGTGTACACATGTATGTATATATGTGTGTTTGTAGTGATGTATATGTGTAGATGAAAGTGAAAAGTAAACATCAAAAAAAACTTGTATGATCTACATAATAATTCAGAGTAAAGAAGAGCACAGTTCCGTGGTACAGCTGTCAGCTTGACTGACTCTGCTGTCAGCACAGTTCCCTGGCTGACAGCTGCAATAATAATAATATAATAATATCTGCAATAATAAAACACAAATACTTTTAAACAGCTAAATAAGTAAAAAAAAACTTGTTCTTCGTATATTTTCAAAGTGTAACATAAAAGGATTTCCAAAATTTACGTTAATTAGCCTCTCGGAGGTGGCGGAACTGTGAGGCAGCTTGGTGGCGTCTAGCTGACCTACGGTCCAGGCTGTCTTGGTGGGTGTAATTACTGGACGCAGTTTTCTGTGTGTGTCACCTCCAGTAATTCCACCCACCTGGACAGTCTCTACCGTAGACCAGCTAGACAAGACCAAGTTTCCATGCAGCGAGGTCACTGAAGGTGGCAACCGCTGACTCTGGGGAAGTGGGGAAGGGAGTCCACTCAGGTGACACAAGTGGACTCCTGGAGACACTGATCCGGGGAAGGCAACGCTGACTCTAGGGGAAGTGGGAAGGGAGTCCACTGAGGTGACACTAGTGGACTCCTGGAGACACTGATCTGGGGAAGGCACCAGCGACTCCTGGATGGGGAAAGGGGAAGGGGGAAGACATCCGGAGCGAGCGGATGGATTCCTGGATACATGAACTTGAGGAAGGTTGTTGTTGAGGCTGACCTTGGGGTAAGTGGGGAGGGGAGACATCGGAGCGAGCGTGATATGGATTCCTGGATACATGAACCGGAGCAAGGCAGAATACATGCAGTTGAGGGCTGACCTTTGTGATAAGTGGGGAAGGGAGAGGATATCCGGCTGGTAGGACGGAAGGATTCCTGGGTGATACTGATCCTGGGTTAAGGCATGGAATACATGCCAGTTGATGGCTGACCTTGGATCAGGGGGGGAAGGGAAGATATCCGGCGGTAGACGGAAGGATTCTGTGATACATGAACTGGGTTATGCGCATGAATACATGACAGTTGAGGCTGACCTGGGTATTTGGAGAAGGAAGAAGATATTCGGCGCGTAGACGGAAAAGGATTCCTGGATACAGGATCATGTGGTAAGGCATGAATACATGCAGTGGAGGCTTGACCTTTGTGGTAAGTGGTAAGCGGAAGGTGCTCTACGGCGGTCTAGGACGGAAGGATTTCTGTGATACATGATCCTGCGGACGCAAGAATACCGTCGGACCTGGGGGAAGTGTGGGAGGAAGGGAGTTCACCTGAGGGGACATAAGTGGTGATTTCTGGAGACGTACTGTTCCGGGGAGTGAAGGTCACTGCTGACTCTGGGAGGAAGTGGGGACAGGGAGTCCACTCAGGTTGGACACGAAATAGTGGACTCCTGGAGACAATGATCCAGGGAAGGCACCGCCGGACCTAGGCAAGTGGTAGGAAGACATCTGGGAGCGAGCGGATGGACTTCCTGGATACATGAACTTCCGAGGAAGGTTGTTGTTGAGGTGATCTTAGGGTAGTGGGGAAAGGGGAGACATCCGGGCGCGAGCGATGGATCCCGGATACATGAACCTGGTAAGGCATGAAATTACATGCTGTGCAGTTGAGGCTGAGCTTGGGTAAGTGGAGAAGGAGATGATATCCGGCGGTTAGACGGAGGATTCCTGTGATTACATGATTTTACCTGGGTAAGGCATGAAATACATGCGCAGTTGGGGCTGACCTTGGGTAATGTGGTTTAAGCGAAGTATCCGGCTCGGTTAAGAGGAAGGATTCTGGGATACATGATCCTGGGTACGGCAAGATACGCCGACTTTGGGGGAAAGTGGGGGAAGAGGGAGTCTCCATCTGATGGTGACATAAGTCGGACTCTGGAGGACCACTGATCCGTGGGAAGGGAACCGCTGACTCTGTAGGAAGTGGGGTAAGGGAAGATCATCTGGGAGCGAGCTGATGGATTCCTGGATACTGAACTTGAGGACGGTTTGGTTGAGGCTCGATCTTAGGTAAGTGGGGAAGGGGAGAATCCGGGGGAGCGAGCGGATGGATTCCTGGATACATGAAACCTGGGCGGTGCTTAAGCATGAATACATGCTCGGTGAGGCTGACTGGGGGTAGAATGTTGGGGAAGGAGAAGATATTCCGGCAGTAACGGATGTAATTCCTGGATACAGAAACCTGGGTATGGCATGAATACATTGAGTTGAGGTGACCTTGGGTAAGTGGGGAAGCGTGAGTGAGGACATCCGGGAGACGAGGGATGGATTCTGGATACATTGAACATGGGGACAGCAAGAATACAGGTTGGTAGGCTGACCTTAGGAGTGAGGTATGGGAGAAACATCTGGAGGAGGACGGCTGGGATGCCTGGATACATGAACCTGGGGGACGGCTGAGGCTGGAAGGCAGAGATTGGCAGTGAGAGAGCATGGCTACTGACCTTATGGGAGTGCGGAAGGGGAACATCGGGGGCCCACGGATGGATTCCTGACACATGCGAACTGAAGGAAAGGCGAGGGGGGGGGGGGACCTTTAAGGACGAACCAATGGCTCCACGTGGCAAGGTCTGGTAACTGCGCAGAGAATAACTATGGGGCTGACGGTTTGGTCCGCAAATTTATTGTTTATAATTTATTTATAATATTACTATAAATATATATTATAATTTATTATTATTATTGGTTATTTGAAATTCATGGTACTTGGTAATGCTGGATTCAAAGCGTCAACCAGCTCCTCCCAGGACAGTAGCATCGAAGGTGTTATTATGGACTTCAGCCTTCCCTGAGACAGTTGTAGCCTGGCGGGACAATCTCGTGCTGGTGCCAAATACGTTATCTTTAATCTTGCTAAATATCCCCCACACAAAAAAATACTTTCATCATTCAACACTTTCACTCAATCACACATATCTCTGTCTTTGCAAGCGCGTCTCAGATACAACTCTTTTGAAGCGTATGCTGAAGTAATATATGTATTTTAATTTATTTTTATTCGCCGGTATTCTCCCGGCTCGGGTCTTTTCAAAGTAGTGGTGTACCCGGCCGTGGTCCCTAACTGGGGAGAGTATCGTAGACGTAAGTCTCCCAGGGGAGGAGGCACAAGTAACACCCTCACTCTGTGGGGACCAACTGTACCAGGCCTAGCCACGTTCCTCGCCCTTACGACGTGGCTTCGTAGGGAGATGCTAGGACTCTGGTAGGTTCATACGTGCCATCTGCCCCGCGCCCCTAATGTAGAAATATAATTTAATCTTTGATCTCTCTCTAATGCTGCCATATCCCAATATCCGAAGGGGTAAAACTGGTCAGTTAACAAGACCTGATTTTTAAAATTAAGATCACATTTCTTTTATTTCTCTGTACGGTTTTTAAAGATACATTTTTTCATTTATGTTAATGTAAATGATTTATAACCATGTTCAAAGAGCCTTAGAAAACTTATCTAACCTTTATGTTTACATTTTAATAATAAAGACATTCACATTGAAATACAATTTTTTAGTTTAGTTCAGAATGATTTCTGCGAAATTATTGCACACACAATTTCACTTGCATTATTCGGCAAGTAACTTTCAATAGAGCATACTAACAAATACAAAAACTTACACTTGGCTTATTCGGCATGTGTTAGTATGCTGTTATTGAAAGATACTGGTAAGACTTTTTTATTTTATGTTAATTATTACAACCCAGGATAGTCCCAAAGGCTGTTATCTGATTTGTGTTAAGGTGAGCGAAATAAACATCGAGCGAGAAAAACTTTTTGACTTGCATTATCCTTCGCCGTTTAGAACAGAAGTAATGTACCCTATAACACTTTGACACACACAATATGTATTAGTGCACTCACGGTAAGCAAGGCAGGAATAGAAGCCAATAGAGAGCAGACCGTGCTTCAACCTAGCTCTAGAGTGGAAGTGACAAGGGCAGACAGTGCGAGTGGTACCCAAATCCTTGGGATTGCCAAACCATCTTCTCATGTGTGCGGAAACCTTGGGGGTACTGGTTTGAACGACGGTGGCCCCATCATCAACCTTAGAGTACCTGGTTCGCTGGATGGGGAGATAGCCTTTAAAATGAGGGTGTGTACTTGCGCCGAATAAAGGTTTAGTACTTGCTTTTGACACTGCCCTTACTGGTACTTGTAAGTTGTTCAGCTGTTGATTGCTCTTGTTTGTTGCTCGGTTTTTGCGCAATACTTTGTTGTTCTTTCACATGGTGACGTGCATGTGTGTTGACGTGTATGATGTGTTGACGTGCATGCTTGTGTTGGCACGATGCTTGTGTGTTGACGTGCTTGCTGGGTTGACGTGGCTTGCTGTGTTGACGTGCTTACTGTGGTTGAGTGCTTGCTGTATCTGACGTGCTTTGCCTGTATTGACGTGCTTTCTGTGCTAATCGTTCTTCTGTGTTGGACGGTACTTGCTATGTTGACGTTGCTTGCTGGGTTGACGTGCTTTCTGTGGTTGACGTGCTTGGTGTTTGACCGTTCTTGCTGGTCGTTGACGTGCTTTCTGTGTTGATTTAGGCTTGGCTGTGTTGACAGGTGCTATCTGTGCTTGAACGTGCTTGCTGCTGTTGACGTTTTGCTTGTGGTTGCCGTGCTTGCTGTGTTGTTTTATGGGAAGTATAGGTTCAACACTGCTAGATTACTGCAAGCACTTCAAACTTCCCCACAAACCTTACTACAACTGTGTTCTCCCACATGCATGACTGTCTCCCCAGGAAGGTATATGGTGTCTCACAACGGTGTCATTTAGTCTGTCTCCCTTGGAAGGTATTCTTGTGTCCCCACACTGCATGACAGTCTCCCCAGGCAGGTAAATAGAGTGGTCTCCCCATTGTCAATACGTCTCCTAGGCAGGTATTCTTGGTGTATTCTCACTGGCATGATGTCGCCCAGGCAGGTTATTGTGTCTCACCATACATTGTCATTACTGTCTCCTTAGGCAGGTATCATTGTTCTCCCACTTGGCAATATGAAATTGTTTCCCCAGGCAGGGATATTGTGTCTCGCAACATATGTCTATTACTGTCTACCTAGGCAGGTATCTTGTGTCTCCACACTGACAGAACTGTTCCCCAGGGCAGGTATATTGTGTCTCCCACATTTGTCTTACGTTGCTCCTAGGCAGGTATCTTGTGTCGCACCACTGCATGGCATTACTGTCTCTTCTGGCAGGTTATCTGCTCGCACCATCACTATGCATTATGGTCGCACGCATGACAGCATGCTTGAAGTCCAAGATTTATACACTCTTGATGTTGTCATTTCTGATTTTATTCTATTTATTTACATGTCCGAACAACCTAACCTTTTCATCCATCTGGATAATAGTTCTTGGTTATCCACACTTTCTCTAATTTTCATAAACTACGAATTCTCTGCATTATATTCTCACCCTCAACATTGCCCTCAGACATGACATCTCCACTGCATACAGTCCTCCCTCGTTGCATCATTATTCACACATTCCACAGATCCTTACTAGAGTGTTGGTACAACTATACATTCATACATTCCCCTTTTGGCTTTATGGTCAAGTTTCTTTGTCTCCACAGGCTCCTAAGGTGCACCGCTCACCCTTTTCCTCATCAATTCTATGGTATTCATCTCATCCTTCATTAGACCCATCTGCTGACACGTCATCTCCTAAGATTATCTGAATACATTCACCTCCTCCATCCTCTCTGCCCTCGCATCTGTTATCCAATAATAGCGTCACCTTTCGTGTTATCCAGGACCTTACGCTTTCCTATTCAAATTGTAATTTTTATTTTTTCTACATACCCTACCAAATTCATCCTCTACCTCTGCAATTCTCCTTCAGAATCTCAGCAAAAGCAGGTGTCATTCAGCAAATAGAGCAACTGTGACAACTCCTACTTTGTGCTCGATTCTTTTTCTATAAACTCTACAACCTCCATTGTCAGGATCCTCGCATTCATTCTCTTACTGAATCCCCATCTATAAATTATTGAACAAACGTTGGTGACATCACAATCCTTGGTCTAAGGCCTATCTTTTACTGGGAAAGATCATTCCTCTTTCCTACCCGATGATTTTATCTCTTGCGACTACAATGTCACTCATCCTAATGGTTAGAGATCATTTTCGACCTAACGTAAATATATCAATAAGTTCTTTGACGTGCGGACGAGGGGGACAGTTTGGCGCCATGTAGTTTTTTATCCATGCTTAAAGTTTCGTTCTATAAATATTATTTATTTCCTCAATTATTTCTGACAGCATCCCTTGGGCACCTCGCTTAACTTTTTTTTGCTCGCTGCTGGTTTTAATTACATGTGCTGGCTGGAATTCTGGAGTTTTACCTAAACTTCCTGGTCTTAACTCCTGTTATAACTCTCACGGCCTTCAGCTTATGAAGGGGATTAGCCGAAAGATCTAAATTGCTGTCTTTTTACTGTCTCTGTGACTTGTGTTCATTCTATATAAGTTAATATTATTACTATATATATATATATATATATATAGTTATATATATTGATATTGTATCGATATTTTGTTATTTATATATATATATATATTTATATATATATATATATATATATATATAGATATATGATATTATTATTTATTATATATATATATTATATAATTTATATATATATCGTGCCGGATTAGTAGAAGAAACTAGGGCAGTTAGCAAAGAAATCATTTAACATTAAGTCTTTTCTTAACTTTTTCTGTATAGTAGTTTGAGGATACTTGTCTCATTTATGTTAATGTATTAACTTCATTAATTTGTTCCAATAAAGAATCATAGAAAACTTACCTATAACCTTCTTATCTCAAGCGCATTTTCATTGTAGCCTAAGATTCACTAAATATATTTTAGGTAAGTTTACAATAATTTAATATAAAACAAAACACTGAACATTTTTTTCGTTAGGTTCAGAATGATTTTGCGAAATTGATAGCTTCCACATGTTTTACTTTCGTATCTAGGCAAGGAAGAGAGCGTTGGTCTATTTAAGCCAAATTCTTGGTCTTGTCAAGTCACAAAACAGATCTGTTGTTGGACTTTGTACCAAGACCACTGTGTGAGGCGATACGTTGTTAATGGAGGGGCGCAGTAATGCCGTTGTGGTTTCTTGTTTAAAGGAATTAGATCAATCTTCCAAGATTCATAGGATCATTCTGCTTCCTTCCATTTACTTGGCGCTGTGTTGAGCCTCTACGTATTTAGCGCTTCTTGACTATGACATTATACAATATAACGAGACAAGCCAATGCGCTATTAAGAAAGCCCTTATCGGAATTCGAAAGCATTTGCGGTGTATTAAGAAGCAGTTTATCTAACTCTCCGGGAAATTAGAAGTCACGCCCTGATTGCAAAGAATGCGAAAAATTATTCGAATGACGAATCCGGAGCGGCGCCACCCGCCACACTAAATGTGAATTCCCTGATTTAGGGGGTTCAGGAGGGAAGTGGAAAGAGTTTCGCTAGCGGGTCTCACCACATATTTTAGCTGATGTCTCGCTACAGCTATGACCAGAGTTCATACGCGTCGCAGTGAGAGTAATTGACTACGAACCTATATAGTGGAATATAGATATTTATATTATATATAGTTATATTTATATAATATATATATTATTATTATCTATTTTTATATATAATATATATATATATTTTATGGTTATATATATATAGGTATATTTTATAATATATATATATTATATATATTATATATCTATATGATATCATTGCAAATAATAACCACTGTGAAGAGTTGGTGAAATTCCAAGCGCTTTCGTGAGACTACTCTCTATTGTCAAGGGGATCTATGAAGTAATAATATAAGGGAAGAGGCAATAAAAGGGCTTAGACAAAACCTCCCACATCAGTTAAACCTCCCACAACAAAGATACAACTGTCGGGGGACAATACCGGATCTACATAGAGAAAAGGAGGAATACACTGCAGTATGTGCTGCTGGTCCAACTAGACTGGTCCTCACGCGACAACCCTACCAAAAATCATTTACCCAAGAAATAGGTTTATTATTTTTCAATGGTATTTATTTAAAGTCTCTAAACCAAATTTATTATTATTTAATGAATTAATTTTTATTAAATCTAAGGAAATATTCATATTATTGTCAATACTGCTTTTTATGTGTGAAACGAGATTCAATTATATTTTTTCTGTTCGACCAATGTGACTTGTTGATACAAGTTGTCTCTCAATTTTTGAAAAATCAATTGGAATGGTTTAAAAATCTCTCACATGTATAAATAGGTGCATTGGGAATCTTGTCCAGTTCTAATGCTATATTATGTTGTTTTAATTCTATGTTCGAGACTTTTACGAAGTTTGACGTATAAACTTTATCGCAAATTTTACAATGGAATCTTATAGGACACAACTGCGTCAGACATTTAGCGGCGGGAATTCTTTATCATAAAAGTTTTTTACTTTATTCTATATTTTTTCAATATCAACTTTAATATTAAAGTCGTAGATGAGAGAAGGCATATCCGAACCAAGTTTTATGGTAAGCGTGGAGAACCAGAACTATTTTTAGTTGAATAAGGGTTGGTGTCCTTTTTGGGTTGTGCTAAAATGTATTTCTAGCAATTTTAAGATTTGTCAAAGACCATTCCTCGGGAGGTTTTTCCTGATTACTCATTGGCTATTTCATAAAATTTTGGATATGTCTTCATCTATGAACTATGGACTACATATAGCTAAAGCTCCCCTACATTGTTAGTAAAACAGACTCAGGTTTAAACTTTATCTGGTATTGGGGAAGAATAATAGTGTACATAGGAACAGTTATTTGGAGGTTTCTATAAATTTTAAAAATTGAATTCATTATTACATCTTAATAATTTAAAATCTAGGAATAAGGTAACATGAGTTATTTTCTCAATCTCAAACAGTAAAGTTTTTATAGAATGGGCTCTAAAGCTAGATTTTAATTTGCCAATGGAATTTGGGTTGTTATATCTAACATTCTTTGGGATAAGTCATAAATATCATCGACATATCTGAACCTCATTTTGCATCTATTAGGGAGGATTGTGTTTAAGAACCTTGTTTCAAAAAAATCCATGATATTACAGATTTCTAAGAACAGGTGAAAGAAGAATTTCCCCATTGCATACCAATTTTGAGAGTAAAAAGTTATCATTAAGATAAAACTTTTGCATCAACAACTGCAAAGTTTAATAAGTTTTAATGATGGTAGGAACAGGTTAATGGTAAAAATCATAATTAACGAGTTCTTCAGTTTTTCAGTGGGTGAGTGTTATATACCACTCAGTATACACCAGACCGCCACCCGTCCTAAGTGCATGTGTGCTGTCATAGTCATCTGTGAAGGACCCTTGTTAGGTTGATCTTCCGTGAATCTGACCACCCCCAACCCCACCAGGCCCCCCCCCCTAACAGCAACACCCCTGCTGAGCAACACTATAGAGCTGTATGTGTCTCACGCCATCAAGACTGCTCGGAGAAGTGCTTCAGAGTTGCTCAAGATGTAGATACGGCGATTAACGGGAGGGAGAACAAGAGGATTCGTAGTAATCCTCCTGTTGTGAGTCCCCAGGTTAAGAGGGAGCTTGGTCAGTGGCGTTCGGGCATCATGCGATAACCCAAGCTGGCAAGCATCAAGAAAGCGGCTTTGCACGAGGGCGAAACTCAACGGAAAACCAGGAAGACTACCGTGGTAAACTTCCAAAACCCATCTCGGTTGTCTACCCGACGAATGTGAGTGTTTAGGGAATGCCACAAACGAGCACAAAAGAAGCATTGGCAGACGTGAGTAAAACATCCTAGATAGAAGAACCCCAACGAGAGACCTCGAGAACGTCATGCACGAATCTTACAGTGGTGTAATTGGTAACTGGAGAATGGTGAGTCGGCGTGTTCTGGAGCATCACGACGGCGTCGTCAAAGGAAGGTAAAAACAGTGTTGTTGTTGGGGATTAGCCAGTTCGGACATGGATAGGGATTTTCTTGAAGGACAGGAGTAGGAGGCAGGAGAGTGTGTTTTTCCTGGGGCGGGGACTAGATGAAGGTTATGTTAGCCATCTGGATGAACTTCTTGAGAGGTCAATGGGAGCATTCCGCTATTATTGTCTCAGTGCTGGAGAGCACGATGTTGGCAGACGTAGTAGTGGTTGGACCTGATTAAGCAGTATAGGTCAGGCAATAGTATAATTTAGAAGATAAAAGGGTGGGAAAACCTGGTCATATGTTGCATTTTGCAAGGTGAGGGTAGTTGGAAATGAAGGTTGTCATGGCAATTGGTGTCATTGCTGGTGGACAAATACTGTAAGGAAAATTGCAGGTGTGGATTCGGTGGGTAACATTCATTGGACCAATGGGACTCGCTTCTATGGCAGACATGGACATGTATGCCAGGGATGGGGTTTTCACTGATCTAGGAGTGGGGTGGGAGCTCTAGCCAACGCAGTGGAGGGTGCTGTTTGGTCTTTTAACACTAGGAATACGTTAGTGGTACTGGGTTTTCTGTGGGAAAAACTGTGAAGTCCTCTGGGTAGTACTATGAGTATAGAGTGAACTAGTATAGGCATAAGAGGTGGATATCGGATAGCCAGTGGCACTAATTGACAGGACAGTAATAGGTTTAGTGGAAATATCCAGAAGGAGCAGGAATGATAAAGAGAATTGGAGTGGTCCTATAAGTATATATTACACAATATTAGTCTCAGTGCTAGGATGAAGATGGACGTGTGAGACTAGTTGCTAGTCGCAGAGGTAAACATAGATGTATTTGCCATTACTGAGACGTGGTTTTAATTTCAAAAGTCGGGGGACATGCCTGCAGGGAATGTCACTTAAGGGTTTCAAATTGTTCCAAATAGATCGAGTATCGGTGGGAGAAGGGGGGTGGGGGTGGGCAGTTGTATGTCCTGAGATCGCTTGAACTGATGCATTGAAAAACTGGGGTATTATGTCTGAAGTAAGACATACAGAGTCTGTTTGGATGAATTTTTCTAAGTGGAGGCATGAAAAATTGAACTTTTAGGTGTGATTATACGGCCACCTAATTTAGATAAGGGACCAGGGAAAATGACTACTAGGGAGGAGAAATTGTTAGGGCTCACAAGGCACGATGATGTTAGTAATTCTAGGAGAATTTACTTTAGTGCATATTGATTGGAATTTTGTGACTGGCGAATTTAGAATCATACGCTTCTTAGAAGTGGTTCAGGATTGTTTTTTCTGAAACAGTTTGTGACAGAACTACCAGGGGGTATTACCTGCTTGACTTGTTCTCTGGCAAAACTTATGAATCCCTTCGTTAATATTAGAAAAGTTTCTGAAGAACTGGGTGCTAGCGACCAAAATCAATTACACTGAGAATTGAATGGAAGTCATGATAGTAGGTGTATACTACAGTAAGCCTGTCCCAGTTTTCGCTTCTTAGCAGATTACGATGGGCTTCAGAGCACACTTATCATCTGTTGGAATGGGGTAACGAGAGGCTATCAATATGACAGTTTTTCTGAACACATTACATGTGCTCAAGAAACTTTTATCCCTTTTAAAGAAAATTCAGATCATATAGAAATGACCCAAGTTGGATGAATAATAGCTGATATATCTACTAGGGCATTAAGAAGGAATTTATAGGCGTATCAAAAGAGGCGAGGGGTCTCATCTTATGAAATCATATATTGACACATAAGAGGGACATTAAAGAAGGGGTTATAGAAAAGTCTAATGGGACTATGAAATTAACAGTTGTAGGGTATTCTAAAAAACCTAACCCAAAAAGTTTTTTCCAGGTATATAGAACAAAAAGTCAGAGATAAGTTAAGGTCCCTTAAAATGATTACTATGGGAATGCTTTCTGACAAAGAGGATGAAAATGTGCTTGATTTTAAATAATTATTTTCTCTCGGTTGTTACACAGGAGACACTAATTAAAATTCCGGTAATTAATTTTTATTAGTGGGCAAGAAGAAGATAAAATTATGGGTAACATCAAGTCACTTGTGAAATGGTTGGGAAAGCAGCGTAGACGGTACTGAAGCGCAAAATAAGTCACCGGGGTCTGATAGAGTTTTTTCAGTGGTTCTAAAGGCATCAATGAAAATGGAAGTCTGTGAACCTTAACTAATATTTTTAATTTATCTCTTCAAAGTGTTTGTAGTGTTGATGATGTGGAAGATGGCTAAAATGAAATTCCTATTTTTAAAAACCGGGGACATAAGTCGTTACCGTCCATAATACCGCCAATAAGCCTGTACCTCAATTGTTAGGCAGATTACTGAGAGAGTCCAATTATAGCTCAATTATAAGAAGCCATCCGATTAAGCATAGATTGATTAAAATTGATACCTCAGCATTGGATTCTGCAAGAGGCGGTCTTGTTAACTAATTTATTAACTTTTTTCAGTAAAGCTTTTGTGGCTGTTTGACCGATAAAGAATTTGGATATATTTACTTAGATTTTAGTAAGGCAATGTTGATAGAGTTCCGCACCAAAGACTGTTGAAGAAAGTAGCAGCTATGGCATTGAGGCAAGAGTTGCTCTCGTGGATCGAATCATGGCTGCACTAGACAGGAAGGCAGGAGGAGTTGTGCCATAAAATTGGGTTAAATCGAGTGGGGATCAGTAACAAGTGGGCGTTCCACAGGATCAGTCTGGGCCCGTGTTGTTTTATAATATATAGCAATGACATCTTGATGTAAGGATGTACTAGTGTATGAGCAATTCGCCGATGACACGAGATAGGTAGGGATAACTTGATTCAAACGTAGATGTTAGGGATAACTTCAGGAGGATTTGAGACAAACTCTACTGCATGGTCAGATAAAAGTGGAAGATGCAGTTCAATGTAGATAATATGCAGGTTATGAAGCTCGGGAGTGTCCATATACTAGCACTTATAGTTTGAAATAATGTAGAACTTAGCCATACAGGATTGTGCGAAAAGGACTTGGGGAGTTATGTAAAAGCAAGCAATCCTGTAAACCAAGACAGCAATGCTAAGCGTACGTTAATAAGGCAAATAGATTATGGGATTTTCATCAAGAAGTGTAAGCATCGAAGTCAGAGGTCCATCTGCAGCTTTATACATCAATTAGTAAGGCTCACTAGAGATGTCAGCTCAATTTTGTCTCCATATTACAGAATGGTACATAAATTCGTTAGAAATACATTCTCAGGTTAGGGCGATGACTATCTTATATACAATGCATTAGAAATCTTCCTTATCGCAAGAAGATTGAAGACTCTTAAGTTAATTCACTTGTTTAGACGAATATAATGAGGGGAAGACATGATCGAAAGTGTTAAAGTGGAAGATTAGGTATTAATAAAGGGGATATTAACAAGGGTTGAGGATATCTCTCCAAGATGAGAACCCGCAGTAATGGATTTAAATTAGATAGTTTAGATTTAGTAAAGTGACTTAGGAAAGTATTGGTTTGGAAATTACGGGGGAGTTGATGAGTGGAACAGTTCGAAATAGTTGGGTTATGACGTGCTAGGACTTTGGGTAGTTTCAAATTTAGGTTGTATACGAACATGAGTGGGAGGGGTTGGATTTGAGTGGGACTTGCCACATCAGAGGCTTATGTCTTGGGTTGCATTGAAAATTGGGAGTTTGAAGTCAAATGTTTGGCTGATGGGATGATGAATTGATAAAGACTGCCTAGGTTTGGGCCACTGGCCTGCTTGCTAGTGTTTCCTCCTTTCTTAGGTTTCTTGATTGTTCTATAAGGATACTTAATAATTTCATGAACAGGAACTTTCGTTAACTAGGGAATGTAACATCAAATGCTAATCATGCTCTAAAATCATTTAAGTCAGTCAAGATGCATTAATTTTCAACTAAATATAAGTTTGTTTTTTAACATTGAAGTTAGAAAATTTTTACCAACATAGGGCTCAAACTGCCAATCAAGCCTTTGGATAATTTTATACGAAACTGTGATCCTTGGGAACCCTAATTAATTTGGTTATGTGGGATTACCTGGTTTGTGTGTTTTTATTTGTCATACATGTAGCAAAGATCGGATTTTGTGGAAGTAACTAGTATAATTGCTTAATTAATTCCTATCTTTGCCTTTTAGTAAAAGTTTTATTGGTTTATTGAAATGTACTCGTTAGCTGTTTCTACGGTATGGACAATGGGGAATCTCCTCTTTCACTGTTCTTAGTAATATTATACATGGTATTTTTTGTAACAGGAAAGGGCTTGACTTATACACAATCTCCTAATAAAGCAAATGGTTAGATATGTCGATAGTTATTCTGTTATTGTTCTTTTGCACAATGGATTGGAGATTTACCCATTTACTTGGATCAGTTATATTGCTTACTCATTTTATAAACTTTTTATGTTGAGTTTGAGGAATAATAACTATTTGCCTTTTCTAGAGTGTTTTATTTATTAAGAGTAATAATGAGTTTAATTTTAAAATTTACAGAAAAGCCTACAAAAAACTGTTCCTATGTACACAATTATTCTTCCCATCAAGATAAAGTTAACTGTTGTTTTTCTCACAATGTTTTTGAGCGCTTTACGTATGTGTAGTCCGTGTTCATTTGTTGAAGAAATATCCAAATTTATGGAACTTAGCCACCACTTATCTGAATTGTACCCGAGGAATGTATTGATTCAATCTTTAAAACTTGATGATAGTACTTTTTACAATCCAAATAGGGAAACCACGTAGTTTCTAACTAAAAATATGTTGCGTTCTCCTTACCATAAAAACTGTTTTTGTTCTTGAGTGTAATATATATATATATATATATATTACTATATATATAACTATATATATATAGAGATATATTATATAAATTCTATATTATATATAATTTTTATATTTTTCAGTGTGGCTGGTACTGGGACTCCCACTCCTCTTGAACTCTAATCTAGCTAAACGGTTCGCCCATGCCATTCCTTTTTTAAATGTTACATGCCTCACACTTCCAACAGACATCAATTTCCATCTCTTATGGCTTATAGTAATGTATACAGGAGACAAGGGTATTAGTCCCTCGCCCTTGCACCTTTGGTTTGGCCTTTTACGACCACGTTTACAGAGGAGGATTTGTCCCACTTATACAAGGAGGAGAAAATAACACTGTATGGACAACAAACTACTATTTATGAGATTATGATGGAAACCTACATGAGAATGTATTACATATAGTATACGTACATACACTATCGAGTGTAGGGTAGACTAGGTGTAAAACAGCAGTAAGTACAAAGAATGTACCTTTCATCCTACGTGTTAATGAGACAAGAAATGGTCCCGCCATAATTCGAATTGCAAAGTAATTACAGGTTACCGTTTCACACTAGCGTGAATATAAATATAATTTTTTTAATTGTTTCCATGGTAGGCTTCCGAAGAAAGAGGTCTCTCGTACCCCATAACTTCAGCTGCCTCTCTACGAAAATAGTATAAATGGACACGATTGCTAACAAACCATACCACGGGTGGATTTGAAACCCGAGGTCAGAGAGTCTCAAAAATCAGACAGTCGCGTTAAGCCACCTGGACCGCTAGCTTCAATAAGATTCGGTCTTTACTAGGTGTATTTCTACACCATTGGAAGGTTAGCATAGGCACACTGTGACCACAAATGCAAGTTTTTACAGACGGCCACGCTAGCGAGATTTGTCTGCTTAAATAACTTGCATTTGTGGACACAGTGGTGGCCTATGCTAACTTCCTATGGTGTAGAAAATACACCTTGTTGACGATGCTTATTGAAAGCTAGCTGGCCCAGTGGCTAACGCGACGGTCTGGAGTTTTGAGACTCTCTGACCGCGGATTCAAATTCCCGCCCGTGGTAGTAGTTTTGTTTTTTTCAGTGCCTGTGCTTTGAGTGATCCATGAGCGGAGTTCTTCCATATTCCCTCTCTCGAGCTCCCTGGACCTCAGTTGCAATAACAGGCACAGTGACTGTAACTGATTCCTCTCAAGAGGAAGAACAGGCTTTACCTCAACTTCATCGATTAAGAAAATTAGAAATTTATTGTTTACCCTGCCAATAGGTCCAAGAGTTGGAGGTAAACAGCTTCCAGAGGCCCTGGAGCATTAGCTGACTCATCCAAGATGTTACTTAGATATTTATACAGAAATCAGTGTGCATTCAGGTAAATGTAAGTTTACATTACTTAAATAATAATTCTTATTCTTATTTTCAGGTTTTAAGGTTTCTTCATTTCATAAAAATAGGCTATTTCAATATTTTAAAAATCTTGCTAGCGCAGCTCGGATAGTAAAGAGCTTAATGGCAAAAAAAAATAAAAAATATATGATTTTCGAATGGTTCTCTGCTGTCAGCCTGGAGACTCTTGTGTCAGCTTGGCTGACAGCTTGTAATAATAATAATATAATAATATCTGCAATAATAAAAGCACTCAATACTTGTTAAACAGTAAATTAAGTAAATAAAAAAACTTGTATTTCTCAGTATACTTCTTCTTCATAGTTATCAATACGAGGGGATTTGCCATAATTTACGTTAATAGCCTCTCGGATGAGTGGCGGAATCTGTGAAGGCCAGCTGGTGGGCGTCTAGCTGACCTACGGTTCGCGGTGTCTGGTGAGTGTAGATTACTGGACGCAGTTTTTCTGTGTGTGTCACGCTCCAGTTAAATTCAACCCACCGGGGACAGTCTCTAAAAAAAAAACCGCTAACAGCTAAGACAAGGACCAAGTTTCCATGAGCGAGGTCTCTGAAGGTGGAACGCTGACTCTGGGGAAAGTGAGGGGAGGGAAGTCCACCTGAGGTGCACTAGTGGGAGGCTTTTCTGGAGACACTGATTGCGGGGGCAAGGCAACGCTGAGCTCTGGAGGAAAGTGGGTGAAGGGAGTCCACCAGAGGTGAGAAATAGTGTGACTCCTGGAGACACTATCGGGGGAAGGCACCGCTGAGTTCTGGGGAGAAGGGGGAAGGGAGTCCACTCAGGTGGACAAGGTTGGACTCCTGGAGACACATGATCCGGGGAAGGCACGCCTCCTCGATCGTTTGTAGGGGAAATGGGGAAGGGAAAAGAATTCGGATGCGAGCGGATGGATTCCTGGATACATGAACTTGAGGAAGGTTGTTGTTGAGGCTGACCTTGGGGTAAGTGGGGAGGGGAGACATCGGAGCGAGCGTGATATGGATTCCTGGATACATGAACCGGAGCAAGGCAGAATACATGCAGTTGAGGGCTGACCTTTGTGATAAGTGGGGAAGGGAGAGGATATCCGGCTGGTAGGACGGAAGGATTCCTGGGTGATACTGATCCTGGGTTAAGGCATGGAATACATGCCAGTTGATGGCTGACCTTGGATCAGGGGGGGAAGGGAAGATATCCGGCGGTAGACGGAAGGATTCTGTGATACATGAACTGGGTTATGCGCATGAATACATGACAGTTGAGGCTGACCTGGGTATTTGGAGAAGGAAGAAGATATTCGGCGCGTAGACGGAAAAGGATTCCTGGATACAGGATCATGTGGTAAGGCATGAATACATGCAGTGGAGGCTTGACCTTTGTGGTAAGTGGTAAGCGGAAGGTGCTCTACGGCGGTCTAGGACGGAAGGATTTCTGTGATACATGATCCTGCGGACGCAAGAATACCGTCGGACCTGGGGGAAGTGTGGGAGGAAGGGAGTTCACCTGAGGGGACATAAGTGGTGATTTCTGGAGACGTACTGTTCCGGGGAGTGAAGGTCACTGCTGACTCTGGGAGGAAGTGGGGACAGGGAGTCCACTCAGGTTGGACACGAAATAGTGGACTCCTGGAGACAATGATCCAGGGAAGGCACCGCCGGACCTAGGCAAGTGGTAGGAAGACATCTGGGAGCGAGCGGATGGACTTCCTGGATACATGAACTTCCGAGGAAGGTTGTTGTTGAGGTGATCTTAGGGTAGTGGGGAAAGGGGAGACATCCGGGCGCGAGCGATGGATCCCGGATACATGAACCTGGTAAGGCATGAAATTACATGCTGTGCAGTTGAGGCTGAGCTTGGGTAAGTGGAGAAGGAGATGATATCCGGCGGTTAGACGGAGGATTCCTGTGATTACATGATTTTACCTGGGTAAGGCATGAAATACATGCGCAGTTGGGGCTGACCTTGGGTAATGTGGTTTAAGCGAAGTATCCGGCTCGGTTAAGAGGAAGGATTCTGGGATACATGATCCTGGGTACGGCAAGATACGCCGACTTTGGGGGAAAGTGGGGGAAGAGGGAGTCTCCATCTGATGGTGACATAAGTCGGACTCTGGAGGACCACTGATCCGTGGGAAGGGAACCGCTGACTCTGTAGGAAGTGGGGTAAGGGAAGATCATCTGGGAGCGAGCTGATGGATTCCTGGATACTGAACGATAGCTGTTATTGGTATTTGTTAGCTACAGTAGATAACGCTAACTGTTTGCTTTGTTCTTACACTATAGGTATCGATAGCTGTTTTTGGCACTTATAGCTACACTGAGGTACCCCTTTTTATAAAATGGTTTAACTATAACCATAATTTTTTAAAGAATGGACCGTAAGCCAGCGAAGGCCTCGTCAGATGACCAAAAGTTCCAAAGCGGGTCATCATCTGACTAAGACCCCCGTCAAGAAACACTTGTCCTGTTTCCTAGGGAAACCTTACCTTACATAACTAACCTAACCTAACCTAACCTAACCTAACCCAAGCTAAGCTATACCCTTTAGGTCGAAGCTAACGAGCCTCGTGACGCCTGGAATTTGAACACAGCACCATTAAAATGCGAAAGCATACTGTAGGTTGAGTGCGACTGAGAAAGGTTTACGCACTGTAGTGCTATTCAACACACAAAACAGACCCAGAAGATGTAGTTCAATGCTCTGAAGAAGCTTAGTGTTGTAGCTGAACACACTCATGAAGTTTAAGAGCTGGAGGTCCACAGTATCAAGCTCTAACAACATTTAAGATCAGTCAGATTCGAAGGTAACACCGTCATGATGGTATTCTGAACTCCAGAATTATACTTCAATTAGCATGTTTTTAGGAAGACCAGAAAGCTAGAGGTCAATCTAAACACTACACAACTACAATTATTATATTCAATATATAAATAATATCGTTAAGAGGCCCAGGAGGTGTAACGCCATAATCTCAACAAGACCAAGATCTGTAACTCCACAATCTCAACAAGCTCAGGAGCTGAAACCTAACATTCTTAAAGATTTAAAAATTATTCCTTTTACTTTCACAAGAAAAAAAATTTAACTCAGACAAAAAGTTTTTAAACACACAGGATGTATAAGGCAATGGCTGTTTATCTGAGAAGGGGCGGAGGAAAGGGAGAAGGGGCATAAGGGTGATAGATGAACAAAGGCAGGTGCGGACATGAGTAGAAAGGAAGAGACGGGAAGATGGGCAAAAGCGATTAGCGAAATTGAAAGAAATTCGAAATATTTCCTTTTCATATGCTACATAAACAAGGCATATGAAGGCACGCCTCATAACGTGATCAACATTTTGTGGTCAAGAGGGCCCTGTGCATACATGTTTTGTATCTTCTCAGAGTGCATTGTCTTTGATATTCTTATACTATGTATCAGGATCGTCGTTGTTAGTGAGATGATGAGGTCCAGTGTATTTTTCTAGTCCTTGTAGGCTTTACTTTTGCTGGTTTAAGGTGAATTTGGTGCAGAGATTTAATAGCTCATATTGTCGTGTAATTCATCTGAGTTGCCTCTCTTAAACATTATTTGCTACACCTCCTCTAATTTTAGTTCCCTCAGCTGAAATCACAAATCTCCCAGTAGCAAGATGTTTGAGGCAGGAGTTACAGGAGGCTTTCCAACATGGTCAATATCCAAAAGCTGTTCCTAAATTGCAGGGAAGTTGCATTCGAAGGCTCGTGTACAACCACAATGAAAAGGTTTTGTTTGGTTTTCGATCGTTATGGCCAAAATTTAACTACACATTTTTTTATGTGAGGTGTTTAAGTAGTTCTTGAAGGAAATGAGCGATTCTTAATGTACAGGCCAAGCTCCCCTTGTTGTCTGATAAGTCGTCGACATCTGATAGGTTATAACCTGGGTTCCGTACATTTGAAACTCCGTGAGCAGTCCCTGATATAAGATAAGATATGGTTGTTGTTTGTTGTGGCTTTGGAACCCCTGTAGTTTGGAAAGATAAATGTCGTTATATTGATGGAATTTAATGGGGCTTCTTTGCTGGCATTAATATACTGTTGTTCTGGAGTGGAAGGTGGAGGCCAATGACTTGCCCTCCCACTGCCAAAAGTGTTTTCGGTGTGTAGGATTTGTCATTTCTTAACCAGTCTTTTTTCCTTTCAGGCAGCCAAAAGATCTTCTCTGAGAGGTTTCGTCCTGGTGATCTGTACCTTGTCACCTTTAATTTGTGTGACTGAAGTATATGTGTTGTAGCATTTTCTTTCATGAACTGACAAGTGACACATTTCGGGTGAAATAAAGTTGTCAAGTGGCCTTGTGACATTTTTTGAATGATCAAAAGTGCATGGCCCACATGTTTTTCCGATATACATTCCAGTAGATTACCCAAGGCATATAATCTGCATAGATTGGATTTTTGTTTTGCCAGGATTAATTTTTTTGTGCTGCATTCCCTACTGGTGCATTTTTTTCTGTTCCTCCCTCCCTCCCCGTCAGCTCTACCTGACCCGTGTTTGGACATGCAGTGCTTCCAGCCAGGTTTTTACTGGTAATGTGTCACAAACTATTCTCAGAGGGATCATACCCATTCTGTTCCAGCTCCCTCAGTATGTATTACTATTGTACCCTCTTGGAAATTGTAATAACGTTGTCTTTACCGTTTCATCACCAGGGCGCCACCATCTCCATTTGGGTGCAGTGTTTACTCCACTCTAGTATTGGGTAGGGTTCCCGCCTTTGTCCTTAGAACAGCATAGAATTCTATCGTTGGCATAGCATATCCAACAAAATATTGGACACAGCCTCCTTTAGAGATTTTGGTTCCATTTAAACATGATAGTACACGCACTTATTATTTTATACAAGTGCAGATCTGTCTGAGCTGGCCACATTCATGTTGCGAATTCTCCTGTGTCCTACACCATACTATATGTTTGGCTACAGATTGTCGACATACTTATCTGCCACTTTCAGGTAAATAGGAATTCGCTATTACCATGAAATCTGTCGATGTTTTTCAATTTTTCATCTGTCTTAATATTGGTGTGCCTGTGCCACTGGAGCCTCATCTATTAACTTATCAAAGAGCGGAGACAGCTCTGCAAGGAGTGGAATCTGGTATGGGTTTTATGTGGCATTTCCATCATTTCAAGGCAAGAAGTGTTATGCATCCAGAAATGTTTGGTTATTTTGAGTTACTACTTTTGGCACTTCATTTTTCAGATTGAACCCGCCTGGTAATTCTCCTCCTGACTTCTATCATTAAACACTCGTTTTCGCTCCACAAAAACTGCCGCTCACTCTAAAGACTGATTGTGCTGAAAATCTCAAGTTTCAGCATTTCTCTGAAGATACTCAGACCATCCCAGTCTGGCAGAACCAACAATCATTCCGACCGAGTCAGTTACCGACTCGATCACATTCTCTCCATTTTGATGCGTTGATATGAACAACAACTGAACCCCTTGACCATGGCTGCATGCTTTTAGGCATAAAGTGCGCTTCATGATTGGGCTGATTTGATATATTGTTTAAATATCGTGGCAATTGAGTGAAGACCGCATGTTGCATCTACAAGAAAGCTTCAAAAGGTTGCCTAACCCTCCCAATTCATCCTCTGGCCTTAATACATTGATTTTCCTCCTCGGTTCAAAATGGCCCCCGCAAAAACACTGGACGTCGAGCGAAGGTCACCCTGGACGAAGTCTGTCACATGTGCACAACGATGAACTCCGTCCAGGTATCTCTACGATGTAAGGACAATTTTGAAAACAGTTTTAGAACTTATATGTTCTGTCATATACAGCATCGGTTCCCTTGATACCTTGAGCACCATCAAGGTCACTACGACGTCATTCAGAACTAGGTATACAATTATGCTGGGGACTGATACGGATTCTCGAAAAGGTAATGGGTACGTTGCTTATCAAAATTTGGATAAATATGATGCATTGTCTATGAAAAAGAGAAATATATAAAGTAATTTATCAGTTCACTGTTGTCAGATTCATCAGCGAAGATGGAAGAGACCTTTGTTTCTACACTTTATGACAACAACTCTTTAGGAAAGATTTTTGTAGAGGCTATCAAAAATTATAATTTAGAATGCAGGTGGCACAAAGGTTATGTGAGCCGTTACTATACTTCGTTGAGTATCTTCAAACATATTTAAATAAAGAGAAGAAAAATCTAATAGATATAGATGGGTTTGGAGGTTCGAGATCGGTGATTTACTGCTTTTAACGAAGGTTTAAAGAATGAAAGTTCCCTGACAGTTATTTTGTAATGATAACAAAAAGTGGACAAAACCCGTCTTGGATGAATAAATCAAACTGATCAACATTTCATACGTAGAACCACGCGCGACACATTATGTTTGCCCAGACCTGCTTGATGGCACTTAAGTTGACAGGACTTATATAGTCCAGGAACATAGGCAGTATTCCTGCTTGATACACTAAGTGACAGGGCATATACTATGCCCCATGAACATAGAGGAGTCACAATTGGTCAAGCCTTTCTTCAATAATTATGAAGGGTGAACCTGATTTCCTTGGACATTATGAAGAATACACTAACAAAGTAGAATATCATAGGTTCTCAAAAGAACTATAAGCGTTCCTTACATCCAGCAAGAAGCTGAGTATGAGAGGTTATGCTGGAGCACCACCTCGGAGCATCTCCTTGGTCGACTATTGGATGAATACACTACAGAATACTAGATACATCATCATCATAAATATATATATATAGGGGGTTGGTAGGGGGGGTAAGGAGAGAGGGGAATAAATATAAATATAATATATATATATATAGAATATACACACACCTACTATCCGACTTACGCGACCTGCTCAACATACGTCCACTATCGACTTATCACCGTGCAATTCTGGCAGCTGGGCTGGGCCGGCTGATGCAGCACCACTGTACTATGGTGGTGTGTATATATATATATATATATATATATATATATTAGTTGTATAAATTATATATATATATATATATATATATATATATATATATATATGTGTGTGTGTGTGTGTAATATAGGTAAAGTGAGCAGCCTCAGCTATTTTTCAATGACGTGATTATCTATTACAGTCACATATAAATACCCAGAACTCACCACGTGGAGGTGGCTGCACTCCGAGTTTTCTATTTTTTTTTTTTTAGTTTTTTTTTTTTTTTTTTTTTTTTTTTTTTTTAATTCAAACACCTACTAGATTTCATTTATGGAACCCTCCGGCCCTTTTCATGCTCTCGGGCTCTAGCATCGACTCTTCAACCTCGCTTCAGACCGCCTTGTCTTCTGCTAAACATGCTAACTGTTTTAATATCGTTGAAACAGCACTGTGGGTCTTCTTTGTCTTGTTCTGGCCAGGTTCGTAGATTCGAGTCCCTTCTCCAAGATCAGTGTTTGTGTATATTTCGCCTCTCTTCGCTAATTCCTTGCATTGTTAAAATCTCTAGTAAGGCTGTTGCATGCAGGGGATGAGATGGAAAACAGTAACGCTTTCTCCCTGAAAGCTGGCTGCCTTTGGATCAAAGTCTAGCGCAAAGCTGGACTCCAAGGTATTGGTCCAGTTGGTGATTTTGGTATAAGCACTGCGTACCTTGTTCCAAGGTTCGTAGGTTCGAGTCTCCTTCAGCCAGAGATCAGTGTTATAGATTTATAATATAGCTAAATATAATATAAATATATATATAAATCTATATATATATAAATAATATATATGCAAACACAACCACTCGAAAGAATAGAGAAATTCCAAGCGCTTTCGTTACTACTCACATTATCAAGGAACTATGAAAGTGATAGCAGTCCAAGGAAGCTATATAAGAGGTCCGGGGCCACACCTCACTATCAGAATCCCACAACGGTAAACACGTTACGGCGCGTGGCGAGCCAACTTGGATAGTCCCTTGCACAACTCAACCCCCAATCTATTCTACCCAAGAAAATTTAAAAATTTTTGTCCAGTGTATTATTAAATTCTTTTTCCCAAATTTCCTATTAATTATAATGGATCTAATTTATATAAAACCCAAAGGAAAATATTCATATTATTGTCAAAACCGCTTTTTATGAAAAAATTCAATTTATATCCTGTCCGACCATGACCTTGCTTGATACTACTTCTCAACTTTTGGAAAATCAATTGGAATGGTTAAAATCTCTTACATGAATAACATAGAGCATTGGAATCTTGTCCAGTTCTATGCTATATTTATTTGTTTTAAATCTTAGTTCGAGATTTGTTACGTTTGACCGTAACAAAACTTTATCCGCAAATTTTACAAGAATCTTATAGACAACATCCATCAGCATTTTTGGGGGGAATTCTTTACGAAAAAGTTTTTACTGTATAAGATTTTTGAATACAACTTTAATATTAAAAGTCTTAAGAATGCGAGAAGGCATCATCAACCAAGTTTTTTCATGGTAAGGAGAACCACATAATTTTTAGTTGAATAAAGGCTGGTTGTCACCTTTTTGGATTATAAAAAGTGTTTCTAGCAACTATTAAAAGATTTTATCAATTACATTTCTTGGGTTATTTTAAATCATTACCTATTTCATAAATTTTTGGATATTTCCTCATCTATGAACTCAGGACTACAAATTCGTAAAGCTCTCAAAAACATTAATGAGAAAACAGACAGTTTGACTCTATCTTTGATGCAGGAATAATAGTGGGACATAGGAACAGTTATTTGTAGGTTTTCTGTAAATTTTTAAATAGAATTCATATTACCCTTAATAATTAAAACATCTAGAAAAGCAAGAGTTATTTTTCTGAAGATTGAGACACTTATGCAGCATATGGGAATCATTAATTCAGGACACGTTTCAGGCGCACACAGTGGGCTTCATCAGTCCAATACAAAGAGGAAGGGCGTAAGGAGAGTGAGGAGAATGAATGGAGGTAATCCAGTCCCCTCAACCTTGAGTCTGATGTGTTCCAGTCCCATCAGTCTTGTATAATGTACAGCATAGGGTAGGGCCGTAGACTGGCTTATATACTGTTAAGTGTAGGTGACCGTGAAGTCAGGTGGAAGGAGGGTCATAGTGGTACCAGGACATCCCACTAGTCGAAGTAGTCTTCGTCCAAGGTTAAACAAGTGTTGAAAAATCTTTGTAACAAGATCCCATGATGCCTTGCAGTGTCTGCAGATGTGATGACGGGTTTGAAAAACCGACAAGTTGAAAAGAATGAACCCTCCAGTTGAAGGGACTGATTACCTCATTCCTCCTCCTCTTCCTTACGCCTTCCTCTTGTATAGGACTGATGAGCACTGTTGTGGCGAACGTTTCCTGAATAAAGATTCCGCATATGGCTGCATAACGTGTCTCATTCTCAACTTGTCCGGTTTTTTCAACCATTTCATCACAACTGTCAGACACTGCCAGCATCATGGGATCTGGTTTACAAGAATCGTCAACACTGTTTCAACCTTTGGACGAAGACCTACTTCGACTAGATGGATGGTACCACTAAGACCCCGCCTCCACCTGCTTCCACGTCCCTCACTACAGTAAATAAGCACTCTACGCCCTATGCTTGACATTCTACAAGATTGATGGACTGAACAGAAACATTCTTATAACTTTTGAAAACGTAATTTTTAAAATACTTGATACATTTTGGGTTCGGTATCCCTAAGATTGACACAACTCGGGGGTCTTTAAAATTAAGTCCTTTCTAAAATTTTCTCTAACGTTTAAAGATAATATATTTTTTTTATGTTAATAGAAAAAAAAATATTTTGTACCTAAAGTACCTAGAAAATTTATCTCACTTTTATTAAAACAAGCGGCATTTTAATTGTAGCCTAATCCAACTAAATATACATTTTCAGTAAGTTTACAATAATTCAATAATAAACAAACACAAAGAAAGATATATTTTTTTTCGATAGGTCAGAATGATTTTTTGGAGAAATTCTTGCATACACAATTTTAGCTTGGCCTTATCCGGCAAAATCGTCAAAATCGCAAGTTTTACCATATTTAGAATGATATAAATGTATATATATACTATATATATCATATATATATATATATATATATATATATATATATCAATATATATATATATATAATAATATATATAATATATATATATAATATAGATATATATATATAATATATATATATATATAATAATATATATAGTAATATATATATAACTATATATATATTTTTATTATTATTTATTATCCACACTGGCCGATTCCCCACCAAGCAGGGTGGCCCTAAAAAGAAAAACTTTCACCCATCATCTCACTACATCACTGTCTTGCCAGAAGGTGCTTTACACTAGAGTTTTTAACTGCAACATTAACACCCCCCCTCCTTCAGAGTGCAGCACTGTACTTCACACCATCTCCAGAGACTCAAGTCCACGGCTCTACCGGTTTCCCTGATTCCTTCATAAATGTTTACTTGCTCACAAACTACCTCCAACAGCACGTTCAAGTATTAAAAAACCATTTGTCTCCACATTTCACTACTCCTATCAAACGACGCTCACGCTTGCCTGTCTGGAAAGTCCAAGCCCCCATCGCACACAAACCTCCTATACCGCCCTCCCTCCTCCCTCCAACCCTTCCTAGGCCGAACCCCTACCCCGCCTTCCTTCCACTAACCGACTGATACACTCTTGAAGTTATTCCTGTTTCGCTTCCATCTCTCTACATGTCCGAACCACCTCAACAACCCTTCCTCAGCACTCTGGACAACAGTTTTTGGTAATCCCACACCGACCCCTAACTTCCAAACTACGAATTCTTCTGCATTATATTCACACCAACACATTGCCCTCAGACATGACATCTCCACTGCCTCCAGCCTTCTCTCGCTGCAACATTTCATCACCCATGCTTCACACCCATAAGAAAAGGGGCTGGTAAAACTATACTCTCATACATTCCCCTTTGCCCCAAGGACAAAGTTCTTACATGTCTCCCACAGACACTCCTAAGTGCACCACTTCACTCTTTTTCCTACCTCATCACTTCTATGATTCACCTCATCTTTCATAGACCCATCCGCTGACACTCCCCACTCTCCCAAATAATCTTGAAATACGTTCACCCCGCCCATAGCTCTCACCTTTCCCCTCCAATCTGAATATTCAATCTTTCATCACCTAATCCTTTTTGTTATCCTCATAACCTTACTCTTTCCTTATTCACCTTTAATTTTCTTACTTTTGCACACCCTACCAAATTCATCCACCAATCACTGCAGCCTTCTCTTCAGAATCCTCCCAAGACACAGTGTCATCAGCAAAGACAGGCTGTGACAACTCCCACCCTGTGTGATTCTTTATCTTTTAACTCCACGCCTCTTGCCCAAGACCCTCGCAATTTACTTCCTTACAACCCCATCTAATTAATAGATTAAACAACCACGGGATTGACATCCACTCCTTGTCTAAGGCTACTTTTACTGGAAAAAATTTCCCACTTTTCTACATACTCAAACTTGAGCCTCACTATCCTCGATCACAAAAACTCTTCACTCTTTCAGTAACCTACCTCCTACACCATACACCTTGCAACATCTGCACATTGCCCGCGCCTATCCAACCCTTTCCAATCAACCCTGTTTCCAAATCCATAAATGCCAAAAAGACCTCTTTAAGCCTTACCTTCGAATACTGTTCACATTATATGTATTTCACGTAATCACCTGGTCCACCACAACCCCCTACCTTTCCTAAAGCCCCTCCTTGTTCGATCTGCTATCCTAGTTCTCCGTCTTCTACTCTTAATTCGTTCAATTATAACTCTACCATATACTCTTAAAACCAGGTACACTTCAACAGACTTATCCCCCTAAATTTTTGCACTCTCTTTTATCCCCTTTGCCTTATACAAAAGGAACTATCATGCTCACATGCCATCCCTTGCGGTACCCTTAATTTACCCTACTTCATACATTTATTAAATAATTGGTCTCCATCACTCCCAAAACGTATTATCCCCCCTGCTTTTAACATTTTCTATCTTTTTATCCCATCAATCCCGGCTGCCTTACCCCTTTCATTTTACCTACTGCCTCACGAAACTTCCCCCACACTCACAACTGGGGCTCTTCCTCACTCCTACAAGATGTTATTCCTCCTTAGCCCTAGACACGAAATCACAGCTTCCCTATCTTCATCAACATTTAACATTCCTCAAAATATTTCCACATCCCATCTTCCCAATACCCTAACTCTCCATTTATAACTCTCCTCTCCTATTTTTAACTGACAAAATCCAATTTGTTCTACTAGGCTTCCTTAACTTGTTTAATCTCACTCCAAAACTTTCTTATTTCAACAAAATTTGTTGATATAACAGCTCGACTCCTCACGTTCTCTCATTTGCTCTCTTTTTACATTGCTTCACCCACTCTCTTTCACCTCTCCTTTCTCCATCACTTCTACTTTGTAAAAACTTTCTCATATGCTAACTTTTTCTCCCTTACTACTCTCCTTTACATCATCATTCCACCAACGCTCCTCTTCCCTCCTGCACCCACTTCCTGTAACCACAAACTTCTCGCGAACACTCTAACACAACATGTTTTAAATCCTACCCCATTCCTCTTCGACCCCATTGCCTATGCCCTCATTAGCCCATCTATCCTCCAATAGCTGTTTAAAATCTTACCCTAACTACTGCCTCCTCCCTTTTAAGTTTATAAACCTTCACCCTCTCCTCTTCCTCCAATGCTCTATTCTCCTTGTATCCCATCTACCTTTTACTCTCAGTGTAGCTACAACTAGAAAGAGATCGTGATATATCTGTGGGCCCCTCGATAAACATGTACATCCTGAAGTCTACTCAACATTCTTTATCTACTATTACATAATCCAACAAACTACTGTCTTTCGCCTACAACATATCGTGTAATACTTATTTTATCCTCTTTTTCTTAAAATATGTCTACCTATAACAAAACCCCTTTCTATACAAAGTTCAATCAAAGGGCCTCCCATCATCATTTAACCTGGCACCTACCCAACTTACCCTACCACACCCTCTCTAAAAGTTCTCCTACTTTAGCATTCAGGTCCCCTCCTCAATTATCTCTCTCACTTGTTCAAAGGCTCCTATACATTCCTTAACATCTCCCAAAATCCTCTCTCTACTTAGGGCCTGCATTCCTCCTTGCTCCAGTGCATACACGCTTATTATACCCACTTCTCGCATCCAAAACCTTTACTTTAAATCCACATAATTCTCGAATTTACACATTCATATTCTCTTTTTCTCCTTCATAACTGATCATTTAACATTAACCTGCTACCCTTCCTTTGCTCTAAACTCTCTGATACTCAGATATAATCCCACTATTTCCCCCCACGAAACTCTCCACCACCCCCTTCAGCTTTGTTTCGCTTAGAGTCCAGGACATCCTCCAACTTCTTTTCATTCTAACATCACAATCATCTTTTTCTTCTTGTCATTCGCACTACATCCACGCACATTTAAACAACCCCCAGTTTTATTAATAAAGTTTTTATCCTTCTTCTCTTTTTTAGTAATTGTATACAGGAGAAGGGGTTTACTACCCATTGCTCCCGCATTTAGTCGCCTCATACGACACCATGGCTTAACGGAGGAAAGATTCTTTTCCACATCCCCATGGACCAATAGAAGAAATAAAAAAGACAAGAGCATTTAGAAATAAGGAGAAATACCTAGATGAATGTATATATATATATACTCATGTTGCGGTCTGTGAAGTGGAGCAAAGTGAAGTAGTAGTAGCAAGATATCCCTGTATCTAGCGTGTTTCTTGATGAGACAGAAAAAGAAAACCAGGGCAATCCTACTGAATCATGCCAAACCAGTTACAGGTTTTTGTTCACAGGCATCCTGGCAGGACGGTAGTACTTTTCCCTGTTGGTTGCTGTCTACCAACCTACTACCTATAATATATAGATATAGTATATAATATATATTATTTTATATACATATACAAAAGTCGTGCCGAATAGGCAGAACTTGCGACTTGGCTTAAATATCAACGCTCATCTCCATATAGGACAAGTGGAAAATTTTTTGGTATTGCAATAATTTCGCCAAAATCATTCTGAACCTAACGAAAAAAATAAATTTCAGTGCGTTTGTTTTAATAATAAATTACTGTAAACAAATCTAAAATATATCATTTGGGTTAGGCTAAAATAAAAACAGTGCTCTTTTTTAATAATAAGGGTTAGGTTAAGTTTTCTAAGATTCTTTTGGTGCATAAATTTTAATTTTTTTTTACATTATCATTAATGAAAAAAATATATCTTTAAATGTATAAGGAAAATTTTAGAAAGGACTTAATTTTAAATGAGTTTCTTGCTAATTGTTTTACGATATTCGGCACGACATATATATATATATACATATATATATAAATATATATATATATAATATATATATATATATATATTATATATGAAATATATATATATATATATATATATATAATATGATATATAATATTATATATATATATATAATCGGGATGGGAATAAGTCTGTTGTGTATACCTGGTAAATTGTATGGTAAAGTTATTATTGAAAGAATTAAAAGACAGAAAGCAGGATAGATGAACAAGGAGGCTTTAGGAAGGGTAGGGGGTGTGTAGACCAAGTGTTTACAGTAAAACATATAGGTGAAGAGTATTCATATAAGGGCAAAGAGATTTTGTGTGTAATTATGGATTTGGAAAAGACGTATGAGAGGGTGGATAGGGGGGCAATGTGGCAGATGTTGCAAGTGTATGGAACATGAGGAAGGTTATTGGAAGCGGTGAAGAGTTTTTACGAGGATAGTGAGGCTCATGTTAGAGTATGTAGGAGAGAGGGAGATTATTTCCCAGTAAAAGTAGGCCTTAGACAAGGATGTGTGATGTCACCGTGGTTGTTCAATATATTTATAGATGGGGTTGTAGAAGTGAACACTCGGGTGTTGGCAAAAGGTGTGGGGTTAAAATAATTAGAATCTAGCACAAAGTGGGAGTTGTCACAGTTGATCTCTGCTGATGACACTGTAGTTTTGTGATATTCTGAAGAGAAGTTTTAGAGACTGGTGGATGAGTTTGCTAGGGAATATAATAGAAGAAAATTAAAAGTGAATATAGAAAAGAGTAAGGTGATGAGGATAACAAAACTATAGGTAACGAAAGATTGGATATCAGGTTGGAGGGAGAGAGTATGGAGGAGGTGAATGTATTCAGATATTTAGGAGTGGACGTGTCAGCTGATGGGTCTGTGAAAGATGAGGTGAATCATAGAATTGACGAAGGGAAAAGGGTGAGTGATGCACTAAGGAGTCTGTGGAAACAAAAAGCTTTGTCCATGGAAGCAAAGAGGGGAATGTATGAGAGTATAGTTATACCAACGCTCTTATATGGGTGTGAAACATGGATGATAATGTTGTAACAAGATAGGGCTGGAGGCAGTGGAGATGTCGTGTCTGTGGGTAATGTGTGGTGTGAATATAATGCTGAGAATTCGTAGTTTGAAAATTAGGAAATGGTGCAGGATTACCAAAACTGTTATCCAGAAGGCTGAAGAGGGTTTGTTCAGGAAGGTCGGACATGTAGAGAGGATGGAACAAATATAATGAATTCAAGAGTGTATGCATCTGTAGTGCATTTAAGGCGGGGTCGGGGTCGGCTTAGGAAAGAATGGAGTAAGGGGGTAAAGGAGATTTTATGTGCGAGGGGCTTGGACTTCCAGGAAGCATGCGTGAGCCTACTAGATAGGAGCGAAGGGAGAAAAATGGTTTTTAGGATTTGACGTGCTGTTGGAGTGTGAGCAAGGTACCATTTATGACGGGATTCAAGGAAACCGGCAAGCTGTACTTGAGTCCTGGAGATGGGAAGCACATACCTGCACTCTGAAGCAGGAGGTATGTAAGCGCTCCTCTGGCAAATGGAGGAAATGAATGATTAAAGTTTTTTTTTTGGGGGCCCCTTTACTTAGGGAAACGTCAAATGTATTAATAAACACACAACACACACCACACCACTGAAGCAGAATCGCTGAATTGTCCCAGGGGGGGTGGGGGGTTTGGGGGCGCCCAAATATTTTTAGCGGTCTCGTCGTGATGAATCATAACATCCTAAAAATGAAATAGCTTTTTAAAGAGGCAATAATGTGATAAGAAAATTTTTACAATTTAAATTTGAAGATTAAATGAGGGGGGGTACATCAGCTGACAGCGCGCTGCATTTTTGAACAAAATATCCAAAAAATTTTTGGGGTTTAAGGGTGTGATTAAAATTTTAACAAATACATATTTGGGTTGTTTATACAGCGTGTAGTGATAAGTCAAAAAGAGGATTAAAAAAAATCTGAAAAAAAGAAAAATTAGTAAATCCCCAGCTTTGTGTTGTGAATGTAGCTAACATCATCAGACTTGTTATGCCCATAATACTGACAAAGAAAAAAGAGGGAATACCAAGTCTTAAAAAAAAAAGAAAATAAAAACTTGAATGAAAATTTAAAGTCCTAAAGGAGTTACAAATTGAAGGATTTTATACAGCCGACCACGGGAAACCCCCATTTTTGGCAGACGACATCACTTGCCTATTTTGGTTAATTTTGGTTAGTGTCAAAGTCTCATGTCTCGCCCTGCGGGTTGTTCTATACCACAATCTCTCCCTTTTTCAGTACCAGGAGATAGATAGGATAACCCTGAAAAATTTTATAAATTATAAATACCCAGAAACCCCAAAGAGTTGTGTAGCCTAGTGACCCCCCCTGTACCAGTGACCCCCCCGGTACCTAGTGCCCCCCAGCCTAGTGCCCCCCGGACCTATGAACCCCCCCCGTGTCCCCTGTGACCCCCCCGTTAGCCTAGTGACCCCCCCTGACCTGAACCCCCCGTGAGCCTAGTGACCCCCCGTGTACCTAGTAACCCCCCGTAGCCTAGGACCCCCCTGACATGTACCTAGTGCCCAAAACCCCCGTGAGCCTAGTGCCCCCCCCCCCCCTGACAGCGACAACTAGTAAACAAGTAGCACTCAAACACACTGGCACCAGTAAACAAGACCACATAAAAACACACTGTCCCATAAACAAGTACCACATACAAACACACTTTGCCCAAAAAAAGAACGCACATACAAAAAAACTGGACCAGTAAACAACTACGCACATACAAACACACTGTGCCCAGTAAACAAGTACGCCCCAAACAAACACACTGTCACCTGAAAATTTTTATTATAATAAACATTAGTATATATTAAAAAAAAAATTTTGACAAAAAATAACCCCTATAATTTTAAAAAAAGTAAAGTAGCCAGTTGCAAGACGGGGCCGGGGGAGAGTACCGGTGAACCAAAAACAACAAAAAACGGGCCCGGGGAAAATCCCGGGTGAACCAACAACAAAAAAGACGGGGCCCGGGAGAGTACCGGTAAACAAAAACAAAAAATCGGGCCGGGGAGAGTCCTGAACCAACAACAACAAAGATCTGGCCGGGAGATACCGGGAACCAAAAACAACAAAGATCTGGACCGGGAGTCCCGGGGAACCAACAAAAATAAAGATCTGGCCCGGGGGAAGACCGGGTGAACCAAAAACAACAAAGATCGGGACCGGGGAGTCCCGGTAAACCAAAAACAATAAGACTGGGCCGGGAGTCCGGTGAACCAAAAACAATAAAGATCTGGCCGGGAGAGAAACCGGGGAAAACCAACAACAATAAAGATCGGGGCCGGGGAGTACCGTAAACCCAACAACAATAAAGATCGGGCCGGGAGAGTCCCGGGTGAACCAACAACAATAAAGATCGGCCGGGAATACCGTGAACCAACAACAATAAAGATCTGGGCCGGAGAGTACCGGTGAACCAACAAAAATAAAGATCGGGCCGGGGAGAGTACCGGGGAACCAACAACAATAAAGATCGGGGCCGGGGAGAGTACCGGGTAAAACCAACAACAAAAAGTCTGGACCGGGGGGGGTCCCGGGGAAACCAAAAACAATAAAGATCGGGACCGGGAGATACCGGGAACCAAAAACAAAAAAGATCGGGGCCGGGAGAGTACCGGTGAACCAACAACAATAAAATCTGGGCCGGGGAAGTACCGTGAACCAACAACAATAAAATCTGGACCGGAGAGTACCGTGAACCAAAAAAACAAAGACTGGGCCGGGAAGTACCGTGAACCAACAACAAAAAAGATCGGGGCCGGGGAGAGTCCCGGGGTTTAACCAAAAACAAAAAATGGGGGCCCGGGAGAGACCGGTGAACCAACAACAATAAAATGGGGCCGGGAAGACCGGTAAACCAAAACAATAAAGATCTGGCCCGGGGAGAGTCCCGGGTGACCAACAACAAAAAGATCGGGCCGGGGAGAGTACCGTGAACCAACAACAAAAAAGATCGGGGCCAAGTACCGGTGAACCAACCAAAAAGACGGGGCCCGGGAGAGTACCGGTAAAAAAAAGAACAACAAAGACGGGGCCGGGAGAGTCCCGGGTGAACCAAGAACAAAAAAGACCCTGGGCCGGAATACCGGAACCAACAACAATAAAGATCGGGCCGGGGAGGTACCGTAAACCCAACAACAATAAAGACGGGGCCGGGGGTCCCGGGGAACCAACAACAAAAAAAATCTGGACCGGAGAGTACCGGTAACCAACAACAATAAAGATCGGAGGGGAAGTCCCGGGTGAACCAACAACAATAAAATCTGGACCGGGAGAGCCCGGTAAAACCAAACAACAATAAAGATCTGGGCCGGGAGACCGTAACCCAAAAACAAAAAGATCTGGGCCGGAGAGTACCGGGTGAACCAACAACAATAAGATGGGGGCCCGGGAGAGTACCGGTGAACCAACAACAAAAAAAGATCGGGCCGGGGAGAGTCCCGGGTGAACCAACAACAATAAAGATCGGGCCGGGAGTAAGGGTAAACCCAACAACAAAAAAGATCGGGGCCGGGAGAGTACCGGTAAACCAAAAAATAAAGATCGGGGCCGGGAAGTCCCGGGTGAACCAAGAAAAACCAAAGATCGGGGGCCGGGAGAGTCCCGGGTGAACCAAGAACAAAAAAGACGGGGCCGGGGAGGTACCGGTAAACCAAAACAAAAAGATCTGGGGGGGAGAGTACCGGTAAACCAACAACAAAAAATCTGGGCCGGAGAGTCCCGGGTGAACCAAAAACAATAAAGATCGGCCCGGGAAAAGAGTCCCGGGTGAACCAACAACAATAAAGACTGGACCGGGAAAACCCGTGAACCAAAACAAAAAAGATCGGGACCGGGAAGAAACCGGGTGCCCCAACAACAAAAGATCGGGGCCGGGAGAGTACCGTAAAAACCAACAAAAATAAAGACGGGCCCGGGAGAGTCCCGGGTGAACCAAACAACAAAAAAATCGGGACCGGGAAGTACCGTAAAACCCAACAACAAAAAGATTGGGCCGGGAGAGAACGGTAAAAAACCAAAACAATAAAGATCTGGACCGGGAGAGTACCGTGAACCAACAACAATAAAGATCTGGCCGGGGAAGTACCGTTTAAAAACCAACAACAAAAAAGCGGGGCCGGAGATACCGGGTGAACCAACAAAAAAAAGATCTGGACCGGAGAGTACCGGTGAACCAAGAACAACAAAATCTGGGCCGGGAGAGACCGGTAACCAACAACAATAAAGATCGGGGCCGGGAGAAACCGGTAAACCCAAAAACAATAAAGCGGGGCCCGGGGAATCCGGTGAACCAACAACAATAAAGTCTGGGCCGGGAGATACCGGGAACCAACAACAATAAAGATCTGGCCGGGAGAGCCCGGGTGAACCCAACAATAAAGATCGGGGCCCGGGGGGGAAGTACCGGGCCAACAACAATAAAGATCGGGGCCGGAGAGTACCTTTGAACCAACACAAAAAAATCTGGGCCGGGAGAGAACCGGTAACCAAACAACAAGATCGGGGCCCGGGGAGAGTACCGGTAAAAACCAGAACAACAAAGATCGGGGCCGGGGAATCCCGGGTAAACCAACAACAAAAAGACGGGGCCGGGGAGAGTCCCCGGTGAACCAACAACAATAAAGATCTGGGCCGGGAAGTCCCGTGAAAAAGAACAACAAGTTTGGGGCCCGGGGAAGTACCGGTAAACCCAACAACAATAAAGATCGGGGCCGGGAGAGCCCGGGTAAAACCAACAACATAAAGATCTGGCCGGGAAGTCCCGGTGAACCAAGAACAAAAAAGATCTGGGCCGGAAGGGGAAAAAAAAGAACAACAAAGACTGGGCCGGGAGAGTACCGGTGAACCAAAACAACAAAGACTGACCGGGAAGACCGGGAACCAACAAAAACAAGATCGGGCCGGGGAGTACCGTGAACCAACAACAACAAAGATCGGGGCCCGGAAGAGTCCGGAACCAAACAAAAACAAAGATCGGGGCCGGGGAAGGTACCGTAACCAAACCAACAACAAAGATCGGGCCGGAAGAGTACCGGGTAAACCCAAACAATAACAAAAAACGGGGCCGAAAAAGTACCGGGTGACCAACAAAAACAAAGATCGGGGCCGGAAGAGTACCGGTGAACCAACAAAAACAAAGACTGGCCCGGGGAGGTACCGTGAACCAACAACAACAAAGATCGGGGCCCGGGGAGTCCCGGGTGAACCAACAACAAAAAAGATCGGGGCCCGGGGAGAGTACCGGTGAAACCAAGAAAAACAAAGATCTGGGCCGGGGAAGTCCCGGGAACCAAAACAACAAAGATCGGGGCCGGGAAGTCCCGGGTGAACCAAAACAACAAAAATGGGGCCGGGAAGAGTACCGGGAACCAAGAACAAAACCGGGGCCGGGGAGAGTACCGGGTGAACCAAAAACAACAAAATCTGGGCCGGAGAGTACCGGTGAACCAACAACAACAAAGATCTGGGCCGGGAGATAGGGGTGAACCCAACAACAACAAAGTTCGGGGCCGGGAGAGTACCGGTGAACCAAAAACAACAAAGTCGGGGCCGGGAAGTCCGGGGAAACCCAACAAAACAAAGATCTGGCCGGAGGTACCGTAAACCCAAGAACAAAAAAGATCGGGGCCGGGAGAGAACCGGTAACCAAACAACAACAAAGATCTGGCCGGGAGAGTCCCGGTGAATCAAAAACAAAAAAGATTTTGGCCGGGGAGAGTACGGTGAACCAACACCAACAAAAACTGGCCGGGAGAGTACCGGAACCTAGAGCAACAAGACTCGGCCGGGAGAGTACCGTGAACCAACAACAACAAAGATCGGGGGCCGGGAGAGTCCCCGGTGAATCAAGAACAACAAAGATCGGGGCCGGGAGAGTACTGGTAACCAACACCAACACAGAAGGGCCGGGGAAAAGAACCGGTAACCAAAGCAAAAGATCTGGGCCCGGGGGAGAGTCCCGGGTGAACCAAGACAATAACAAAGTGTTAACCGACCCCCCCCCTCTTTTTCAAAGAACGACAACTAGTATACACACACACACCAAACACATTTACACAATTTAATATTAATTAAATTATGAAAAATTAAAAAGGGAAATTGATTGTAAAAATTTTTTTAAACTAAAAAGATAGCGTACCTAGTTCCCCACACCCCAACACCCACCACCCAAAACACCCATACACCCACACACCCCACACCCCACACCCACACACCCCCACAACACCCAGACACCCCACACCCCCACACCCACAACACCCACAACAACCCACACACACCCACCACACCCACACCCCACACACACCCACACACCCACAAAACCCCCACCCCCCCACACACCCCACACACACCCCACACACACACCCACACACCCACCCAACACCCACCCCCCCACCACACACACACACCACACAACACACACACAAACACACACACACACACACACAACACCACACACAAAACACACACACACACCAACACACCCCCCCCCACACACACTACTTTTCCAACTCACACAACACTCCCCCCCCCCCCCCCCCACCTCACTCCTTCACCGATCCCTTTTCCCCTCCCTTTTTTCACCCCCCCCCTTCCCACCTCTCCCCCCGTCCCCCTCTCCCTCTCCCACTCCCCCAAATTGTTCACTCCCTTCCCCCCCCCTTCCCACACCTCCCACATTTGCCACGCTCCTCCTCTCCCCCCCCCCACACTCTGAATACACAATACTAACCAACATACAGAAATTACATAGGTTTTCCCCCTCCAGCAACAGAAAAAACAAAAAAAATTGCAAGAGAGCAACAAAAAAAACCAAGGGACAGGGGGAGGAAAAAGCAAAGGGAAATTGGGGGAGCAACTCACAAAAAGGGGAACATAATGGGAAAAGAAACTAGAAGAACTTTTCATGAAATGGAAAGGGGGGAAAAACATGAAAGCAGGAAATGGGAGGTCAAATCAAAGCAGCAAAGGCCAGGGTACGAGTTTAGAAGAAACTAAAAAAAACTGAAACAGCCTAAAAAACTAAAGAAAATTTTGGGGTTGCAACAGAGACTTTGGGGTACCCCCAGTCACAAAAAGGGGGCGTAGGGGAAAAAAGGGGCAAAAAACATTAAAGCTCAAACAGTGGAGAATGAGTAAATAAAGACCTAAGCAATGTGGAGGCCCCCCAACAGACCAAGCAAGCCCCGGGAAACCGAGAAGGGAAAAAGACCCGGCCACTGAGCCCAAAAACATTACTAGTGAAAAGAAGAAAGAAAGCGCAAGGAGGAAATCAAATGAAGAGGGGGTACACAGGGGTATTGTGGGAGAAAGAAAGTTGGGTCATCTTTGGTTATGGGGTCCAGGAATTTTAAGGGAAACATATAAGCCAAAAACAAGGGGAAAAAAAAAGCAAATTTAAAGCTCATGACAGCAATAGGAAAAACACATGACCCCGCGGAAAATTTTTTGGAGAATAGGGGGGTATGTAAAAAAAAGAACCGGGGCCCGTGAAAGTGACCTCAAGGCAGAAGCGACTCGGGAAAAGGACCGCAGGGAAAGCACGATTTAAGGGGCATGCCGGCATACAGGAAGGTGTATCTCGACCGCGACAGAACACAAGCAAAAGGCAGAAACAGAAGAGATGGTACAAAGGGGAAAGGGGGAAAGAGAGGGGTGGAGAAAACAACAAGACCCAGACACAGGGAAAATCAAATACACCTCCCCACAACTTTCCCATAGAATTCCCCAAACCCGGGAACCCCCGGCAACCAAAACTTTAAACCAAAACACACATGCCACATCCCAAGCCCCCACCCACTGCTTACAAACTCCCCCCCCACACAACCACCCATTGTTCTTATCAGGTTCTCCCACTTCCCCCCCCCAAAACACCTCCCAACCACAATCTTTAAAAATTGAAGGTGTGGTTTACAAAAGCAATGGAATAACAAATAAGTATGAGGAGTACACGAAAGAATCAAGGAACATCCCCAACAAAAGTACTCCAAAACAAAACTCACCAAAAAATAAAAATTCAAATCTTTCCAACCGGGTATCAAATCCCCAGGGAAAAACAGAGGGGGAGGGGGAGGAGGATTGCACGTTCTTAAAAAACCCGTGGGGGGTTGAGAAAAAGAAGGAAGGGGGACGGCGAAAGGGCTATTAGTAGGGAAAAAATCCATTAGGGACATAAGGGGATAATTGCAGTAAGTAAACCCACCCCAGAAATGCAGAGGCCAAGAAAGAATACGATGAAGCAACAGAGCAATGGTCGACACACTAGCCGAGGTGCCAGGAAGCACACAGTGGGGGGCAAAGTTTCAGTTTGGGTATTTCAAAAAAACAAGGAGATTGCTGGGAAAAACCTGGAGCCCCATGGGGGCCCGAAACATGGAGCCAAGATGATGGTGTGATACGGAAAACCTCATCATCAACAGTTAAAAGCATTACCAAGAGAAGAAAGGGGAACCACAAGACGGGCCTTTATTCACCCTTGAGTATTCTGACATCGAGGAATCAGTAAAACCCCTGGGGGCTAGTGATCATTGGTTCTGTCTTCGACACATAGTTGAGTCCAAGTGGAGAGAGCGCAGGAAAAAGGGGGGGGGGAAAAAACTACAAAAGGGGGGAAATACTCAGGGTTGGAACTTCTTTCAAGACATTTATGGGGAGGGGAAAGACAGAAAACCAACAAAAAATGATGGGCTATGTGGCAACAAAATGCAAAGAGGCAGAGGAGATTTTCCCAAGGAAAAAGAAAAAATGGGAAGAGCAAACGAGTCCTTGGTTCACCCAAAGGTTAAGGGAGACAAAACTAGGGGTTTCAAAAGAAAGGAAAGGACAGAAACAGAGAACTCAGGAAAAAAAAGAATTAAACCGAAAGCCAGAAACGAATTGCACAATAAAAGGACTCACGGCAATACAAAATAGCTTAACACGAAAGTCAAACTAACCCGAAACGTTGTACACCACACAATTTTAAAAAAAACAGTCAGCCAGGGAAACAGACTGAGGGAAGGGGGATGGGGAAATTTACAAGAAAAGACCGGGGGTATTCAGGACTCAACACAAGTTAAAAAGTATTTACATGGGAAACCAGAGACTCCAAAATCAGAGCAGGGGGGGGCCCACAAGGCTGGATGAAGTACATATAACCAAGGGGGAGGGGAAAAGCGCTATCAACTTGACACTTCAAAGGCGGGGGACCAGAAACATCCTCCGTGGGGCCTTAAAGAGGGAAACAGAGACATTGTGTGTACCATTAACAAAGATCTTCCCCATCATTTAAACTGGGCAACTCCCCCAGGGATGGAAGATGGCAAATTAGTCTCAATTTTTAAAAAGGGAGACAGACATGAGGCACAAACTACAACCTTAAACAGTAATGTGTAAATATGAAGGTCATGGAAAGATCTCGGAGGAAGTGGTGAGCACCGGGGAAAAAAAAAAGTTATAATTTACAAACCCCAGGTTTCAGGGGGGGAAAATCCTGTGACAAAAAACCCATTAGTTTTTTTGAAAAGGGGGCAGAAGTAAGACAAGAGAGAAGGGTGGATCGACTGCATTTTTTGGACTGCAAGAAGGCCTTTGACACGTTCCCACAAGAGGTTACGCAAAAAACAGAGGTAGGGACCCAAAAAGGAAAGGCACTCAATGGATAAAGAATACCTTACAGGGGGGGGAACAACGATCAGGTATACGAGGTGTCAAAGTGGGCGCCTTGACAACGGGGTTTCACAGGGTCATTCCTAGGGCCGGCTGTTTTTGGGATAGTGAATGACATAACGGAAGGGGTAGACCAGAATTTTTCCCTTTTTTGCGGATGTGTGAAGTTTAAAGAAAGAAACAAATCGGGGAGGATCAGGGAGGACTACAAAAAACCTGGACAGGCTAAAACCGGTCCACAACTGGGTCCTTGAGTTTAAAACCCCCCCAAATGCAAAGTCATGAAATTGGGGGAAGGGGAAAGAAACCCCCAGACACAATATGTTTAGATGGCCAAAGTCTGCAAACCTCACTCAAGGAAAAAGATCTGGGGGGGATATAACACCGAGCATATTTTCCCCGAGGGCACATTTAAACAAAAACTGCTGCAGCAACGGGCCCTGGCAAACCACGATAGCGTTCCATACCCCAGTAAGGGGTCGTTTTAAACCGTATACCATTTTCGTCAGCCCATACGGGGTATGCAAACACCATTTTGGAACCACACCTAGTCAACATGTCAAAATTAAGAAAACAAAGGTTTTTAACAAACTAGTCCCAAAAACTACGGGGATGCCACGAAGAAAGTTTAGGAAATCCCGACGACACTGGAGGGCCGGAGGTCGGGAGACTGATAACGACATTAAAATAAATGCGCGGGAAAAGACAAGGTGAAAACAGGAAAGTTCCAGAGATGGGACACAGACACAAAGTTCACAATTGGAAGTTGAAGACTCAGATAATCAAAGGGGTGTTAGGAGATTTCTTCAGTCATAGGTATCAACCGTGGAATGCCTAAAAGTGAAGTAGTGGAGGCGGGGGAACCCAAAAAGTTTTA
>NC_069472.1:7711842-7729214 GCF_026875155.1 Cherax quadricarinatus
ATAAATAAAAATTATTAAAATTTTTTTTTTAAAAATTTTTTTTTAAAAAAATTTTTAATATTTATTTTTAAAAAAATTTTTTTTATTTAATTAATTATTTAAAAAAAAAAATATTAATAAATTTTATATATAATATTTTTTATATATATTAAATTTTATTTAAAAAATAAATTTATATATAATTAAATTTTTATATATTATTATAATTTTAATTTTTTTTATATATTTTAAAAAAAAAAATATATAATTTATAAAAAAATTTTTAAAAAAAAAAAAAAAAAAATTTTTAAATTTTAAAAAAAAAAATTTAAAAAAACCCAAAAAAAAAAATAAAAAAAAAAAAAAAAAAAAAAAAACCCCAAAAAAACAAATTTTAAAAATTTAAAAAAAAAAAAAAAATAAAAAACAACCCAAAAAAAAAAAAAAAAAAAAAAAAAAAAAAAAAAAAAAAAAAAAAAAAAAAAAAAAAAAAAAAAAAAAAAAAAAAAAAAAAAAAAAAAAAAAAAAAAAAAAAAAAAAAAAATAAAAAAAAAAAAAAAAAAAATAAAAAAAAAAAAAAAAAAAAAAAAAAAAAACAAAAAAAAAAAAAAAAAAAACAAAAAAAAAAAAAAAAAAAAAAAAAAAAAAAACAAAAAAAAAAAAAAAAAAAAAAAAAAAAAAAAAAAAAAAAATAAAACACAAAAAAAAAAAAAAAACCCCCCCCCAAAAAAAAAAAAAAAAAACCCAAAAGAAAATAAAAAAAAAAAAAAAAAAAAAAAAAAAAAAAAAAAAAAAAAAAAAAAAACAAAAAAAAAAAAAAAAAAAAAAAAAAAAAAAAAAAAAAAAAAAAAAAAAAAAATAAAAAAAAAAAAAATTTTTAAAAAAAAAATTAAAAAATTTTAAAATTAAATAAATTTTAAAATTTTAAATAAAATTTTAAAAAATTTAAAAATTTATTATTTTAAAAAATTAAAAAAAAAAAAATTTAAAAATATTTTAAAAATAAAAAAATTTAAAAAAAATAAATTTAAATAAAATAGTATATATATTTTTTTTTTTTTTTTTATCCACGGCCGATTCCCCCCGGGCAGGGTGGCCGAAAAAAAAAAAATTTTACCTCTTTCCCCTTCCCCCTGTCTTGCCAGGGGGGTGCTTTACACTACAGTTTTTAATGCAACTTTAACCCCCTCCTTCGAGTGCAGGCACTGTATTTCCCCTCTCCAGGCCCAAAGTCCGGCCCCCGGGTTTTCCCCTGAATCCCTTTAAATGACTTTCCCAAACCCCAACAGCACGTAAGTATAAAAAACCATTTGTCTCCTTTCACTTATCAAACACGCTCCCCATCCCCTGCGGGAAGTCCAAGCCCCTCGCACACAAAACCTCCTTTCCCCCCCCCTCAACCCTTCCTGGCGCCCTACCCCCCCTTCCCTTTCCCCTACAGATGATACACTCTTGAATCATTTTGTTTGCTCCCTTTTTACTGTCCAATCCCCCAACAACCCCTTCCTCAGCCCTCTGGAAACAGTTTTGGGAACCCCACCCCCTCCTAACTTCCAAACTACGAATTTTCGCTTAATTCACACCCCACTTGCCCTCCGACTGACTCTCCACTCCTCCCGCCTTTCTCGCTGCAAATTCATCACCCACGTTTACACCCATTAAGAGCGTTGGGTAAAAAAAATATACTTTTTATAATTCCCCTCTTTTCCTCCAAGGCAAAGTTCTTTGTCTCCCCAGATCCCAAATGCACCAATCACTCTTTTTCCCCCACAAATTCTATATTCCCCTCACTTTTATAGACCCTCCCGCAGTCCCCTCCCCCAAAATCTGAATACGTTACCTCCTCCATACTCTTCCCCCAAACTGAATTTTAATTTTCATCACCCAATCTTTTTGTTATCTATAACCTTACTTTTCCTTATTCACCCTTTTAAATTTTCTTCTTTTGCCCCCCTACCAAATTCATCCACCAATCTCTGCATCTTCTCTCTTCAGAATCTCAAGAGCACAGTCTGTCATCAGCAATGAGCAGCTGTGACAACTCCCACTTTAGTGTGTGATTCTTTATTCTTTTAACTACAGCCTCTTGCCAAGACCCTCGCATTTACTCTCTTACAACCCATCTATAAAATATATTAAAAACCACGGTGAATCACACATCCTTGTCTAATGGCCCTTACTTTTACTGGGAAAAAAATTTACCCGCTTTCCTACATACTCTAACTTGAGCCTCACTATCTCGTAATAACTCATCATGCTTTCAGTAACCTACTCCTACACCATACACTTGCAAACATCTGCCACATTGCCCCCCCTATCCTCCCTGTTATACGCCTTTTCAAATCCTTAAATGCACAAAGCCTCTTTAGCATTATCTAAATACTGTTCACTTATATGTTTCACGTAAACACCATCGGTCCACACACCCCCTTACCTTTTCCTATATTATAGTATATATATAATAAAAATATATATATATATATATATATATATATATATATATATATGGGGTTGTTTGTAATATAATATATATATATATATATATATATATCTAATATATATATTATATCATATATATATATATATATATAAAAATTTATGCAACGTAATATTCTTGTCCTTAATCAGATGAACTTTTGTTTAAAAGCAAAAAATGACCTTTCATTCGCTATCTTTTTAGAAAATGTCGCCCCTAATGAAAATAAAAAGTAATAAAGAGCGTAACAAAAACAAGTACCTTGAATGCATAATTGCATATAATATTATAACAATAAAACAACTTACTGCATCATTTTTATCATGTTATACATATATTCTACTTATGCTTAGAATAAACAGAAGTTGCAGTTTGTTTTTGTTTATGCAGGGCAGCACATAGTTTTTGCCATAACTGATAGCACGTTCTGCACAAATGATTAACTTCTCTTGGTACATGAGTGCGGACGGCTCCTGTTGCCAGTGAAGTTTTCAATGAGTTAGGTTTTTTTTTTTTTTTGGTAAAGTTTCAATATTTCTGACAAAACTTTTGAAGTCGTTTCGTTTTCTCATACATCTGCCAGATGTATGAAATGAAACTGCATATATTTTCCCAAAGTTCTTCTGTTTTGTAGGTATTAAATGAATACAAAAATACTAGAAATGGATCTTGAATTCCACTCACATTGCTGATGCGTTTGGAATTTTCTGGAAATATATCAAAGGAAGGGCCCTTTTCCTGCAGAGGAACTAAACATTCGTGTTAGATGGAACATAAACTTCAATATCATCTCTCCATCCTGATTTATGGTGGATCTCTTCTGTTCCATAACAAACTGTGCCCTTAATTTCCTATAATTATTCCATGTTGGTGTTTTATGTCTAATAAAGGTAAAACCTCAGAACGGGCGGGGATTGAAACAAATGACATGTGAGTCTTAAAACTCAAGGACAGTGCGTTAAGCACACGGCCAACTGGTTACGATAAGACATTTTTACATCCATGGCTCAATTCGTGCCAGTTCCGTGGTTTGTTTAGCAATTCGTGTTAATTACGATTTCGTGCGTCTTGTAAAATGGTGGCTATTCCTCAGGGCGTGCTCTGGAAATATCCTCTGAGGGAGAATTGCGCGTTTTTGTCGGAGGGCATCTTATTCATAATCCTCAGAGCATTGTTTCGTTTCAATAACCTGAAGTGAGAAGTTTCTTTTCCAAGAATTCTCATTAAACCTCGACAGGAGCTAAAACTATCGCGAGACAAACAAGAAGAGCTTTGTGGAAGTGCAGTAATTAACCGAAGATGCAAAATTAAGGAAATTGAAATCGAGGGTAGGAGATGCACGATCCACGTGGTAAGTGATTTTTACTCATTGGGCTGTGTTGACACCTTTGGCGTTAAAGTGATGAACCTGGGTACGATAATGACAGTGTTTGGTGACTTTGGGTACGTAAGCCTCCTTACACCTGTTGTCGTCTTAGCTGATCAGTAAAGAGGCAGGTGTATGTTCTGGAGTCACTTCTTGAAGCAGCGCCAGTATACTAAGAAATGAGACGAACTAAGGTTAAATAAAATGGGTACAACTTCTTAGCATGTAATTCAGTTTATTAAAAATGCTTAATTAGAATAATAATAATGTTCATAGCATATACTTTACAAATATTGGATTAATTTAATTTTAGCTATAAGGGGATACCATTAAACAAGAAAGATTCTTCGCAGCGCCTTTTTGACTGTGAGAGTGTGACTGGGCATCATACCAGTATGTTAGATATATGTCTTCCCTTGTCCTTTTGTGTCCCAGGGTCGTTAGATGCAATTCTTTAGCCTAGCCTCTCTTTGTAGTCAAATTTATATAGCTCTGGAACTCTAGCTCCATTACCATGCTTCCTCAGGTTGTGGGTTTCTATATTGTTGCTGGTACTCCAAGGACGTGGCCTTACCGGGAATTATGTTGTATAAAGCACCGGAATGATTTTTTGAGATTCCTGAAGGCCACTGTCAGATTTGACCACGCAGAGGTTATTCTAATGATGTGTGTGCTGGTGCTCATGGAGTAAGGCTCAGAAGCCTGAGAGTGTTGGTCGGTTATTAATCCCCTAGAAATATGTCGTTTTTGAAGAGAGTGAGCAGAATACTGAATACTATAGTGTACGTTTTTCACATAAATATATTGGAGATTGTTTACATGTGTTAGACTTTTTATATTTGTCTGTTTCTGGGAGATAATACTGGGGAGAAGAGATGTTACACTTAGTGCAACACTTCGATAATAATGATATGATATAAGTGTGCAGGATTTCTCTTGAAAAAAAAAATATTTTTTAACGTATTATTTAATTATCGATTTAATTTAAACTCAATTAATTTAATAATTTATTAATAGTTCTCCTTATTACTTAATTTTAATGGGGAATATTCACGTTGTATTTAATTATTAATATATTAATGACAAAATATGTAAATATATATTTCATAATAGGGAGTATTAGCCCTTCATTTATGGTATATTATTAATTAACCATTTCCATGCTCGATTTATTAATTAAGGAAGCTAATAATATTTATTTTTCCCTACCTACTTTTCTTCCGAAAGTAGTTAGTGTTTTAAGTTGTGTGATCCTAATATTCATATTTATGTTCACCATATCTGTAGCTATAGGAGCATTAACGAGTCGTAGGTCAAGTCTTCAGTAACATCATAACATTCGAGTATTATTTAAAAAATTCAAAATTACCTGTACTGTTTATGATTTTTAATTTAAATACAGATGTAAAATGGTGTTTTAAAAAGAAACGTTGTATAGTGACCTAGAGTCTCCAATTGTGGTTCTTAGTTTCCTCCTAGGAATAGTACTCTTTTTTTTTTTTCAAATCTTATGTCATTTCATGTGGATTTAATGTTTCTCTTTTCCTCCTTTTAAACATTCGTATAACCTTATGGCAAGACAAGTGTGAGAGGTTAAACTGATAATTTAAAGAGGAGCTTTGATAAACATTTCCACTCTGTGGTTCGCAGTGCGGTAAACTGAAGCTTATTGATTACGTTTATTGTTTGAGAAGCATTAGTTTGTATACATGGAAGCGAGGAACAATACTGTGAAAGGTAAAGTGAATCGTCAGTGTTGTCGTGGGTTATTCACAAAATTTTCTTCAACTGAAAAGCGAAAATGCAGGTGTAGACGAATAAGAAAACCTCCTCAACTATTTGATCTTTTTACATCTAGCAGTAAATAGGTACCGTGTGTTTAGTCGACCTTCGTGGATGAATGGACTATTTTGAAAATCATAAAAAAAAACTAATATACAAAATTTAATCTAAACTGCATTAAATTTTAGATAAATTTATACTTTAAAACGTGAATATTTTTCATTAGTCACAATTTTTAGTACCCAAACCATACCCCCGGCCGGGTTGAAACCCGCGGTCATAGGAGTTCTCAAAACTCCAGCCCGTCGCGTTAGCCACTAGACCAGCTAGCCACAGCTAGCTGGAGATTCGTCTGTAAAAACTTGCATTTGTGGTCACAGAGGTGCCTGTGCGAACTTTCCTATGTGTGTAGAAATATACCCTAGGTTGGATGAATTCTTATTGTGGCTAGCTGGTAACGATGCTACGCGACGTGCTGGAGTTTTGAGACTCTATTGCCCGGCGGGTTCCAGTCCCGGCCAGGGGTATGGGTTTATTTGCAATCGTGCATTACGATTTCTTAAGTCATTTTAGTACAAAATAGTACCTTAAAAAATATCTGCTTTGAATCGAGCTGTGACCTTCGTATACTTCTGACTCGTCTCTCAGATTCTCCTGGCCACCTTGTCAATTCTCTTAGTAGTTTGCCTATCGCTCGAACCATGTCACTTTAGTCGTCACGTTCAGCACCTCTAGCTCTCCCCTTCAGGACCGCTAGAAACAGCGCGCGGCACGTTGTAAAACCTTTGCAATTTCTACTTCTTCTTGATATACTTAATCAGATAGTGGGTTCATTACTGGTGCTTCGTACTCCACATCGGCCAGGACATAATGTGCTGCATAGCATGGCGCATGTCTGCATGACGGTGCGCTTGCTGCGGGAATTAGACTGTTTGGTGCTTCAGGCCATATGCTCGATATGTTCATCCCAAAGTTCTCTCTAACCTGTATTCCCTTTGCGGTCTTCTTTTCCCATCCGCAATGGCTTGGCTTACTGTTGTTGCTCCTGTGGCTTAGCCTTGACATGATAGTGGTGTTGCCACTGGCTTGGCTTACTGTTGTTGCTCCTGTGGCTTTGTCTTTACATGACAGTGGTGTGGCACTGGCTTGGCTTACTGTTGTGGATCTGTGGTCTTAGCCTTGACATGATAGTGGTGTTGCCACTGGCTTGGCTTACTGTTGTTGCTCCTGTGGCTTAGCCTTGACATGATAGTGGTGTTGCCACTGGCTTGGCTTACTGTTGTTGCTCCTTGTGGCTTAGCCTTGACATGATAGTGGTGTTGCCACTGGCTTGGCTTACTGTTGTTGCTCCTGTGGCTTAGCCTTGACATGAAGGGTTGCATGCAGCGAGACGCAGAGATTTCTTCGGTAAATTAAAATCCTTCAATCCGTCTTCAGACGGATCACACTGACGTCTAGTGTACGTTGCTACAGTAACGTCTTGATCACCGTGGTCACAGTGATGTCTTGATCACCCTGGTAGCAGTGATGCCTTGATCACCGTGGTCACAGTGATGTTTTGATCACCCTGGTGGCAGTGATGTCTTGATCACCCTGGCAGCAGTGATGCCTTGATCACCGTGATCACAGTGATGTTTTGATCACCCTGGTGGCAGCGATGTCTTGATCACCCTGGTAACAATGATGCCCTGATCAAACTGGTGGCAGTGATGCCTTAATCACCCTGGTGGCAGTGATGCCTTAATCACCCTGGTGACAGTGATGTCTTCATCACCCTGGTGGCAGTGATGTCTTCATCACCCTGGTGGCAGTGATGTCTTCATCACCCTGGTGGCAGTGATGTCTTCATCACCCTGGTGACAGTGATGTCTTGATCGCTATGGTAATAGTGTGATCTGGCTCACCAAGGTTACAGCGTCGTCTGTCTCACCAAGGTTACAGTATCGTCTGGCTCACCAAGGTTACAGTGACGTACGGCTCACCAAGGTTACAGCGTCGTCTGGCTCACCAAGGTTACAGCGTCGTCTGCTGGCGCCTCACCAAGGTTACAGCGTCGTCTGGACTCACCAGGTTACAGCGTCGTCTGGATCACCAAGGTTACAGCGTCACGTCTCGTCACCACGGTTACAGTGTGTCGTCTGGCTCACCAGAAGGGGGGTTACAGCGATCGTCTGGCTCACAGGTTACAGTGTCGCACTCACTGGACTCCACCAAGGTTACTCTCAGTGTCGTCTGGCTCACCAAGGTTACAGTGTCGTCTGGCTCACCAAGGTTACAGCGTCGTCTGGCTCACCAAGGTTACAGTGCCGTTTCGGCTCACCAAGGTTAGAGCGTCGTCTGGCTCACCAAGGTTAGAGCGTCGTCTGGCTCACCAAGGTTACAGTGCCGTACGGCTCACCAAGGTTAGAGCGTCATCTGGCTCACCAAGGTTAGAGCGTCGTCTGGCTCACCAAGGTTACAGCGTCGTCTGGCTCACCAAGGTTACAGTGTCGTCTGGCTAACCAAGGTTACAGCGTCGTCTGGCTCACCAAGGTTACCTGGAGGTTATTCCGGGGATCAACGCCCCCGCGGCCCGGTCCATGACCAGGCCTCCCGATGGATCAGGGCCTGATCAACTAGGCTGTTACTGCTGGCCGCACGCAGCCCAACGTACGAGCCACAGCCCGGCTGATCCGGCACTGACTTTAGGTATCTGTCCAGCTCTCTCTTGAAGGCAGCCAGGGGTTTATTGGCAATTCCCCTAATGCTTGATGGGAGGCTGTTGAACAGTTTCGGGCCCCGGACACTTATGGTGTTTTCTCTTAGTGTACCAATGGCGCCCCTACTTTTTATTGGGCGGCATTTTGCATCGCCTGCCAGTCTTTTACTTCTCTAGGGAGTGTTTCTCGTGTGCAGGATTTGGGGACCCATTCCTTCCATGATTTTCCAAGTGTAGATTATGATTATATCTCTCCCTCCTGCGTTCCAACGAGTGACAAGTTCAAAGTGCTTCCAAGCGTTCCCATTAGGTTAAGGTGCTTGACAGAACTTATACGTGCAGATATAAAGGATCTCTGTACACTCTCTAGATCTGTGATATTTCACCCTGCTTGGAATGGGAGATTTTTATGTACAGCAGTATTCCAGCCTAGAGAGAAAAGTGGATTTGAATGGAATCACTTTCATGGGCTTGGCCAATCTTCGTTTTGAAAGTTCTCATTATCCATCCTATCATTTTCTTTGCCGTGCGATCGTGGCACTCGATGTGATCCTTGAAAGTGAGATCCTCAGACATTATATCCCAGGTCCCTTACAAAAAATTTATTTTTCCGCTCTTTGTATGGCCCGGAAGTCAGTAGTATACTCATGTTTCTAGTTATTATCTCCTCCAGTTACCATAACGGAGTAGTAGTTGGAAAATCTTGCTCCAACCTCATTGAACATCATATTGTTACCGTTGGCCCACTGGAAAACTTTGTTTAGATCTTCTGGAGGTTAACCGCGTCCTCAGCAGATTGGACCAGCCTATGCAGATCCTAGTATCATCGCACATGGATGATACGGTTGCTGGTGGTGTATACTCTTTTTATGTTGAATGAGGTATAAGAATAAGATGGGAGCGAGAGTACTGTGCCCTTGTGGAACAGAGCTCTTCACTATGGCAGCCTCCGATTTAACTCTGTTGACCACTACTCTTTGTGTTCGATTTGTTAGGAGTTACAGAGTCATTCTGGCTCACAAGGTTAACAGCGTTGTGGGCCTCACCAAAGGTTACAGTGTCGTTACAGCTCACCAAGGTTACAGCGTCGTCTGGCTCACCAAGGTTACAGCGTCGTCTGGCTCACCAAGGTTACAGCGTCGTCTGGCTCACCAAGGTTACAGTGTCGTTCTGGATCACCAAAGGTTACACGCGTCGTCTCGCTCACCCAAGGTTTCAGTGTCGTCTTCGCTCCACCCAAGGTTACAGTGTCGTCTGCTCACCAAGGTTACAGTGTCGTCTCGGTCACCAAGGTTACAGTGTCGTCTCGCTCACCAAGGTTACAGTGTCGTCTGGCTCACCAAGGTTACAGTGTCGTCTCGCTCACCAAGGTTACAGTGTCGTCTGGCTCACCAAGGTTATAGCGTCGTCTGGCTCACCAAGGTTACAGTGTCGTCTCGCTCACCAAGGTTACAGTGTCGTCTCGGTCACCAAGGTTACAGTGTCGTCTGGCTCACCAAGGTTACAGTGTCGTCTCGCTCACCAAGGTTAGAGTGTCGTCTCGCTCACCAAGGTTACAGTGACGTAAGGCTCACTAAGGTTACAGTGACGGACGGCTCACCAAGGTTACAGTGACGTAAGGCTCACCAAGGTTACAGTGACGTACGGCTCACCAAGGTTACAGTGTCGTACGGCTCACCAAGGTTACAGTGTCGTACGGCTCACTAAGGTTACAGTGTCGTCTCGCTCACCAAGGTTACAGTGTCGTCTCGCTCACCAAGGCTACAGTGTCGTCTCTCTCACCAAGGTTACAGTGTCGTCTGGCTCACCATGGTTACAGTGTCGTCTGGCTCACCAAGGTTACAGTGTCATACGGCTCACCTAGGTTACAGTGTCGTCTGGCTCACCAAGGTTACAGTGTCGTCTGGCTCACCAAGGTAACAGTGACGTACGGCTCACCAAGGTAACAGTGACGTACGGCTCACCAAGGTTACAGTGTCGTCTGGATCACCAAGGTTACAGTGACGTACGGCTCACCAAGGTAACAGTGACGTACGGCTCACCATGGATACAGCCTGGCACCATCGCTGCAGAACACAGGCTTACCATTTACCACTTCTTCGCGAGAGTCTTGTAACCTCATTAGCCGCGTCTATTCTTCTTTGTGTGAGTCGTTAGTCCACAACGACCAGGGAACCATCCATCCTGCTCGGTTTTTTATGGGTAGAGGTGAGGGTTGTACTGTGCTTGGTTTGAAAATTCTTCCTGACGCTAGTAGGATTAGGATTATTGTCAAGGAAGAACTGAAATGTCATCTAAGAGCTCCTTTCCTCATTTTCCACTCTCTTCTTTTCCTTATTCTCAAATTCTTAGTCATCATCTCTCTCTTCCTCTTCATTTTCTCTCTCCTCCTCCGCGTATGCCGTCTCCTCTGTGCTCCTTGGTAAAAAAAAAATAAAAAAAAAGAGCTAGTGAAAGTGGTTGAGAGCGGGAGTGTATGTGTGTTCCTTTGACATCGTATTTTAGTGGAAGTGTTGCACCCTGTTGGTGTGACAGTTATGAGCACAACACACACACACACACACACATGGAGAAAGTGGACCTAAGTGATCAGCAAAGAGGCGGGGCCGGGAGCTATTACTCGATCCCTGCAACCACAAATAGGTGAGTACACACAAACAACAATTTTCCTAGAGATCTGTAAGACAGCGAGGCTGTCTGGAAACTTTAAACAACAGACGAGTGTCATAGACCTGCTCAGCATATAAGGTAATGGAGAAGATAATCAAGAGATGGGTAGAACACTTGCAGAGAAGTGACTTCGTAAAAAAATAACAAACACAGGTTTAAATATAACAAATCTTCGTTCACAAATTTGTTGTAATTCTATGACAAAGTAACGTAAGGCGAGAGAGAGAGGAATAGTATTGCATATTCTTGAACTGCAAGAACGCATTTGGTATTGTACCTCACAGGAGACTCGGACAAAAATTGGAAGAGTAACATATGTACTAGATGGAGTACCTAATGGGAAGGAAAGAGTGATTGTCCTAGAAGATAATTTAAAATGAGAACGTGTAACAAGTGTAATATAGCAAGGATCGGTACTGGATCACTACTGACATTGGTATATGCGAATAACATGCCAGAAGAGAGAGTCAGATGTACCCTTGTGTGCACATAAAAAATTACCTAGATGAATCAAAACTGATGTGCACATAGGCTACAAATGGACCTGGACAAACTTCTAGATTGATTAGCAGGTGGCTAGTAGAAGTCAACCCCAGCAAATGCAAGGATATGAAAATTGGTGATGGGCTAAACAGGCCTGAAACAGCATAGTTTTAGATCGAGAGAGGCTGCAAACATCACTGACAAAGGATCTGGAGCCCAAAGGGTATAGAACAGGCGGCAAATCTCTTTTTCCAACTCTGAGTTACTTTCAAAGAATCTCAACCAAGACGTCAAACACGCGTATTTAGGGTGGACTATCTTGGACCGACTCCCCCGCGCCTTACATCCTCATGGAATATTTCCCTGGCAAAATACGTTAAGAAACTGGAAAAAAGTTCAGTTGCATTCAACGATACTACTTCTAAAGTTAATGGAATGAAAGGAACGCGCTAGCGCTCGAGTGCTAACGAAACCGCCAAATCTGACTACATTAGAAAAATAAAAATAACATGGGAAGACATGCTAATGCTCAAGAAAAGTTAATAGGGTAGACAGGGAGACAGTTTAAGAGGCGAGAAACGGGTATATAAAGACGCAGGTAAGTCACAGAAATAGGATTTATATCTTCAACCTGGGCGAAGTAGTAGAGGCAGGTGCCATACATAGTTTTAAGAAGAGGTATGACAGGGCCACCATGCTAAGAGGGAGAAAATCCAGTAAACAATATATCATGGGGTAGCAATACAGGAGCAAAGACTCTACCTCTGTAATTTCAAATAAATAACAAATAGGATAATACTTACTCTATCATTAAATGATCACGTAACTGCATTGTAGAATACGCCTGTATGGGCACACACACATGTTGACCTTGATCAGGGATGAACTCAGTGCAAGATTTCAGACAGTTAAAACTGAGCAGTTGACACGGAAGATGCTGTGAAACAAGACCTCTAACCTGCTAGGGAGAACCAGCTGCGTTTGCAGACCTCACAGCTGTTAAGGAACACCTCCCAGCTGTGAAGGAGGACCTCACAGCTGTGAAGGAAGACCACCAGCTGTAAAGGAAGATTAAGCTGTAAAGGAAGATCTCTTTGTGCAGAGGAAAGACCTCCACAGGACGTGAGGGAAAAATTATACAGTTATGAGAAGAGGTAAAATGCACCTGGAGGAGCTGGGTTCTCTAAAGACAAATGAACGAGCTTGGCTTACTAAAGGCAATCGAGAGTAGTTTATGCTTACTGTTAAAGAAAGATGCAGACAACTTGTTTATTATTATTGTTATTAGTATTATTATTATTATTATTATTATTTTATTATTATTATTTTATTTTATTTTTAAAATCTAGTTTTTTAAATTTCGCTGGGGTTATTAAATTTTTTTCCTTTCACACAGCGCATTATTGAATTAGAACATTTTAACGGGGCAAGTGATAGGGGAAAAAACCCAAAGAAGTTATACTGAGGGAATTTCAATACACAAAATGCTGGAAGCAAGGAATGAGAAAAGTTTTTTACACACCCTGGAGATTTTAAAGAAAGATTGAAGAAAAAATTTGGGAAAGAACCCCCCTAGATAATCGACGAGTAAAATGCGTTCCCAAAGAGCTGGATTTAACTCCCTCTCATCACACGGTTTGTGTACATACTACACCCACAAGAACCCCAGGGGCTGGAGACCGTCCCAAGCCCCAGCAGAGAGAGAGGGAGAGTAAAACGTTTGCTCGTATTTTCCCCCCTACTCGAGGATGAGAAACTTAATGAAAATGTTATTCGTGCCCCTGAGTTGGAAACCCCATACTGTTCAAACTTTTGAAGTTTAAACAAATGCACTTTGCCCGAGTTGATCTCTAAACCACCCCATAAACCCCACCTCAGAGGGGAAGCCTGTGTAGTAAGCGGCACCCCCCCCGCTGAAAACCCCCCCCTACCCCAACTTTTTAAAAAAATAGGATTATTTTCCTAATTGATAGCCCGTGGTGGCAACGTAGAGGAAAAAATGCGACGAGGGCAAGAAGGGGTCAGCACAACATTGGTCTGGAAGGGAAGACTACACCCCCTTTTGGAAACTCATTCATAGGGCCCATTCAAAGAGAGGACGAACTACATCCGAGCGAAAATCCCAAGCGTGCCACCCAGCACAGCGGCCTCCCCCATCTTTAAATTCCTGACAAAAGCCTAGAAAAAGATGACAGCAGAAGAAATAATAGTACAACAGCGGCGATAGCAGCAGCAACCCCGGCGAAGGAAGAATACTCCATTAAAAAACATTTTCAGAAGGAACAGCAGTAGAGCATCAAAAACCCATAATAGTAAAATAAAACCCCCGGAACAGCAGCAAAACAGCAGCAGCCAGGGAAAAATTTTAACACGCAGCAGTGTACAAAAAAACACCCACAGCGCCAGAAACAACAACAACCGGGATAAACAAAGCCCTTTGGGGAATAACACGGATTCACCCTTACCCGGTTTAAAATTACAAATTACTTTTAAAATTGACTTTTCTTCCCAAGGGGGCCCTCGTGGAGGGGGGCCAAATTTTGGGGGGAAAAAAGGAAAAATATTTAAAGGGGGGAAAAAAATATAGGAAAAAAAGGGGAAAAAAGGGTTTCGGAAGAGGGAAATAGAAAAGGAAAAAAAAAAAATAGGGAAAAAAGGGGAAAAGGATAAGGAGACGAGGGGAAAAAAGAGGGGAAAGAAGGAAAAAAAAATACGGGGAAAAGGGGGAAAAGGGAGCAGGGATAAGGGGGGGAAAAAAAGGAAATGGGGGAAAGGGGGCAAAAAAAAAAAAAGAAGGGGAAAGTGGAAAGAAAAAAGGGGGGAGAGGGAACAGGGAGAGGGGAAACAAAGGACAGGGAAAGGGGAGGGAAAAAAAGAGGGGACAGGGTGAAGAGAATGAAAGAAGGGGGGAAGGGGGGAAAGAAAAGGGAAGATCAAAGGACAGGGGGAGGGTAGAGGACAAATGAGGGACAATGGGAAAAAAGGCTAGATACAAAAAAAAGGGGGGGAAAAGGGAAAAAAAGGGCAAGGGAGAGCAAAAGGAAAGGGAATGAGGGAAACAGGGGAAAAAGGCAAAGAGACAACAAAAAAAAAAGCAAGGAAAGAAAAGGGAAAAGAGGACAGAAGAAAGGGAGGGCAAAAACCCTGGAGCGGAAAACAGGAAAAAACAAGGTTCGGAAGGGAGAAAAAAAAAAGAAAACATATTGGGGAACTCTACCAAAAGGGGCAAATTTTCTCAGTTTAATTAAAAAAAAAACCCCCCCCCCGGAATTATATGTTTCCAGCAAGCCCCCTTCCAAACACACACTCACCCCCCATAAACGCTCACCAAACATACATACACTCACCATACACACTTACTTACCCCCCAACCACACATAGACACACTCAAATAGTGCAATTATCACAGTCTAAAAGACAGAACATATATAGTCCCAATATTTAAAAAAAAAAAAAGACAGACTGGAAGCATTCAACTACAGACCAATTTTGACTTACGTGTACAGTGTATATGAAAAGAAGATAATGAATGAGAAACGTGAGCAACGGGAGAGAAATGATACACAACTACCCTGCAACACAGAATGAAATTTATAACGACGTTTCGATCGACTTGGAATATTAATTCGTCTTATTTGCAGATCCTGTGGTTTCGTTAGTGATAAATCAACAAGAGTTCTGACATGTTAAAATCATGTCCTACAACATCTACTCAAGTTCTTCACAAGGTAACAACGAAAGAACTGATGGTTGAAACTGGCAATAAAGGGGATAATATCTGTACTGCACAATAGACTGCGCCAAAAATTGGGAGACTGAGTACAGAAAAAGGCAATCTGAAAAACTTACATTTGAGGACACAGTGGTGCCTATGTTAATATTTTCTATGTGTATATATATATATCCCTATTGGTTTAATCTTATTGTAACCAGCTGTCCAAGTGGCTAGCGCGGTCGTCTTGGAGTTTTAACGATTCTCTGACCGAGAGTTTTATCCCTGCCCGTCGTATGGATTGTTTACAATAGTGTCATTACACTTTCGTGAGTCATATAGACTTCGTTAATTCCGCTATATAAACCTATATACAGTAGAGATTGATTGTTAGGGATTGCCAGCTAAGAGTTACTAACAAAGAGTGCTACTACGGGTGCTAGCAAGTTCTGTTAACCAGTAGTTGCTAGCAAGGTGTTGCCAGTTAGGAGTTGCTAAGCAAGGTTGCTAGGCAAGGAGTTGTTAGCAAGGGGTCTAGCCAGAGTTTGATAGCAGTGAGGTGCTAAGCCAGGACTTGCTAGCAAGGGTGCTAGCCAGGAGTTGCTAGCAAGGGGTGCTAGCCAGGAGTTGCTAGCAAGGGATGCTAGCCAGGAGTTGCTAGCAAGGGGTGCTAGCCAGGAGTTGCACAAGAGGTGCTAGCGGAGGTTGCTAGCAAGGGATGCTTAGCCATGATTGCCAAGCAAGGGGGTGCTAGCCTGGAGTTGCTAGCAAAAGGGCAGTAGGAGTTGCTAGCAAGGGTGCTAGCCAGATTGCTAGCAAAGGTGCTAGTAGGAGTTGCTAGCAAGGGGTGCTAGCCAGGAGTTGCTAGCAAGGGGTTAGAGACAGGAAACAAAGCACTCCACAAAACTCGATCCCAGGAAATGAACAAATACTTTGACTGACAAGTGAAGAATCTTGCGTCGAATTTTTCGAGGCTCTTATAATAGCATCTTCCCTTCATCTAGGTAGTGTGTTGCTGCAGCTAGACCGTGTTGAGGCAGCTGGATTGTATTGCTGCAGCTGCTAGACGGTGTTGCTGCTGCTGGATTGTATTGCTGCAGTTGCTAGACGGTGTTGCTGCTGCTGGATTGTATTGCTGCAGTTGCTAGACGGTGTTGCTGCTGCTGGATTGCATTGCTGCAGCTGCTGAAGACGTGTTTGCTGCCTGCTGGATTTGTATTGCTGCATGCAGCTAGACGTGTTGCTGCTGCGATTGTAATGCTGAAGATGCTAGACGTTGTTTGCTGCTAGCGAATGCATGCTGCAGCTGCTAGAACGGTGTTGCTGCTGCTTGGATTGTATTGCAGCAGTTGCTAGAGCGGTAGTTGCTGCTGCTGGATTGTATGCAGGCAGTTGCTAGAACGGTGTTGCTGCGCAGGATTGTATTGCTGCAGCTTGCTATACGGTGTTTGCTGCGGCTGGATTGGTATTGCTGCAGTTGCTAACGGGTGTTGCTGCTGCTGATTGGTCTTTGCTTGCAGTTTTGCTAGAACGTGTTGCTGCTGCTGATTGTATGCTTGCGTTGCTTAGACGATGTATGCTGCTGCTGAGATTGTATTTGTCGTGCAGTTGCTATACGGTGTTGCTGCTGCTGGATGAGTATTGCTGCAGCGGCAAGACCGGTGTTGCTGCTGCTGTATTGTATTCTGCAGTTGCTAGACGGTGTTGCGCTGCGGGTTGTTTGCGCGTTTAGACGGGTTCTGCTGCTGGATTGATTGCTTTCGCTGTTTGACGGGGGTTTTTGGGTGCTTTTTTTGTGATTGTAATTGCTGTCAGTTTTTGACGGAGGGGTTCTGCCTTGGGTTGTTGCTGCAGTTCTAGCGGGGTTGCTGCTGCTGGATTGATTGCCAGGCTAACGGTTTCTGCTGCTGGATTGTTTTGCTCAGTTGCTAGACGGGTTGCTGCGCTGATTTTTTGCTGCCGGGGTAGACGGGGTTGCTGCTTGGATTGTTTGGGTGCAGGTTTTGCTTTGGGGGGGGAAAAACGTGTTTTCGGTGTGAATGTAATTTTCGGGCAATTGCAGTTTTCTAATTTTTCTCTTGGGGGTTTTTTATTTCAGCTGTTGGCACTTTTTCAAATTTTTTGGTTGTTCCAGCTGTAACGGGGTTTGCTTGGGTCTGTTTTCCCCAGCGAGACAGTGTTGTGGGTTTTCTGGATTTTTTTTTCA
>NC_069472.1:7729714-7744714 GCF_026875155.1 Cherax quadricarinatus
ACAAATCTGACTCTCTCTTCTGGCATGTTATTCGCATATACCAATGTCAGTAGTGATCCAGTACCGATCCTTGCTATATTACACTTGTTACACGTTCTCATTTTAAATTATCTTCTAGGACAATCACTCTTTCCTTCCCATTAGGTACTCCATCTAGTACATATGTTATTTTATTATTTTATTATCACACCGGCCGATTCCCACCAAGGCAGGGTGGCCCGAAAAAGAAAAACTTTCACCATCATTCACTCCATCACTGTCTTGCCAGAAGGGTGCTTTACACTACAGTTTTTAAACTGCAACATTAACACCCCTCCTTCAGAGTGCAGGCACTGTACTTCCCATCTCCAGGACTCAAGTCCGGCCTGCCGGTTTCCCTGAATCCCTTCATAAATGTTACTTTGCTCACACTCCAACAGCACGTCAAGTATTAAAAACCATTTGTCTCCATTCACTCCTATCAAACACGCTCACGCATGCCTGCTGGAAGTCCAAGCCCCTCGCACACAAAACCTCCTTTACCCCCTCCCTCCAACCCTTCCTAGGCGCGACCCCTACCCCGCCTTCCTTCCACTACAGACTGATACACTCTTGAAGTCATTCTGTTTCGCTCCATTCTCTCTACATGTCCGAACCACCTCAACAACCCTTCCTCAGCCCTCTGGACAAACAGTTTTGGTAATCCCCGCACCTCCTCCTAACTTCCAAACTACGAATTCTCTCTGCATTATATTCACACCACACATTGCCCTCAGACATGACATCTCCACTGCCTCCAGCCTTCTCCTCGCTGCAACATTCATCACCCACGTTCACACCCATATAAGAGCGTTGGTAAAACTATACTCTCATACATTCCCCTCTTTGCCTCCAAGGACAAAGTTCTTTGTCTCCACAGACTCCTAAGTGCACCACTCACTCTTTTTCCCTCATCATTCTATGATTCACCTCATCTTTCATAGACCCATCTGCTGACACGTCCACTCCCAAATATCTGAATACGTTCACCTCCTCCATACTCTCTCCCTCCAATCTGATATTCAATCTTTCATCACCTAATCTTTTTGTTATCCTCATAACCTTACTCTTTCCTGTATTCACCTTTAATTTTTTCTTTTGCACACCCTACCAAATTCATCCACCAATCTCTGCAACTTCTCTTCAGAATCTCCCAAGAGCACAGTGTCATCAGCAAAGAGCAGCTGTGACAATCTCCACTTTGTGTGTGATTCTTTATCTTTTAACTCCACGCCTCTTGCCAAGACCCTCGCATTTACTTCTCTTACAACCCCATCTATAAATATATTAAACAACCACGGTGACATCACACATCCTTGTCTAAGGCCTACTTTTACTGGGAAAAAAATTTCCCTCTTTCCTACATACTCTAACTTGAGCCTCACTATCCTCGTAAAAACTCTTCACTGCTTTCAGTAACCTACCTCCTACACCATACACTTGCAACATCTGCCACATTGCCCCCCTATCCACCCTGTCATACGCCTTTTCCAAATCCATAAATGCCACAAAGACCTCTTTAGCCTTATCTAAATACTGTTCACTTATATGTTTCACTGTAAACACCTGGTCCACACACCCCCTACCTTTCCTAAAGCCTCCTTGTTCATCTGCTATCCTATTCTCCGTCTTACTCTTAATTCTTTCAATTATAACTCTACCATACACTTTACCAGGTACACTCAACAGACTTATCCCCCTATAATTTTTGCAAAGGGGATACATATGTTACTCTTCCAATTTTTGTCCGAGTCTCCTGTGAGGTACAATACCAAATGCGTTCTTGCAGTTCAAGAATATGCAATACTATTCCTCTCTCTCTCGCCTTACGTTACTTTGTCATAGAATTACAACAAATTTGTGAACGAAGATTTGTTATATTTAAAACTGTGTTTGTTATTTTTTTACGAAGCCACTTCTCTGCAAGTGTTCTACCCATCTCTTGATTATCTTCTCGATTACCTTATATGCTGAGCAGGTCTATGACACTCGTCTGTTGTTTAAAGTTTCCAGACAGCCTCGCTGTCTTACAGATCTCTAGGAAAATTGTTGTGTGTGTGTACTCACCTATTTGTGGTTGCAGGGATCGGTAATACCCCCCCCCCCCCCCCCCGCTCCCCCGGCCCCGCCTCTTTGCTGATCACTTAGGGTACTTTCTCCAATGGTGTGTGTTTGTGTGTGTGTTGTGCTCATAACTGTCACACCACCAGGGTGCAACACTTCCACTAAAATACGATGTCAAAGCAACACACGTACACTCCCGCTCTCAACCACTTTCACTAGCTCTTTTTTTTATTTTTTTTTTTTTACCAAGGAGCACAGAGGAGACGGCATACGCGGAGGAGGAGAGAGAAAATGAAGAGGAAGAGAGAGATGATGACTAAGAATTTGAGAATAAGGAAAAGAAGAGAGTGGAAAATGAGGAAAGGAGCTCTTAGATGACATTTCAGTTCTTCCTTGACAATAATCCTAATCCTACTAGCGTCAGGAAGAATTTTCAAACCAAGCACAGTACAACCCTCACCTCTACCCATAAAAAACCGAGCAGGATGGATGGTTCCCTGGTCGTTGTGGACTAACGACTCACACAAAGAAGAATAGACGCGGCTAATGAGGTTACAAGACTCTCGCGAAGAAGTGGTAAATGGTAAGCGATGGTGCCAGGCTGTGTCCATGGTGAGCCGTACGTCACTGTAACCTTGGTGAGCCGTACGTCACTGTAACCTTGGTGAGCCGTACGTCACTGTAACCTTGGTGAGCCGTACGTCACTGTAACCTTGGTGAGCCGTAGGTCACTGTAACCTTGGTGAGCCAGACGACACTGTAACCTTGGTGAGCCGTACGGGGGGGTTCCCCCCAAACTGTAACCTTGGTGAGCCGTCGGGGGGGGGGGGGTGGGGGGGGGGGGGGTGGGGAAACCCACTGTAACTTGGTGGAGCCGTACTAAGTCAGTGTTACCTTGGTGGCCGTACGTCACTGTAACCTTGGTGAAGCCGTACGTCACTTAACCTCCTGGTTGAGCCGTACGTCACGGTAACCTTGGTGAGCCGTACGGAAAATGTAACCTTGGTGAAGCCGTACGCACTGTAACCTTGGTGAGCCGTACGTCACTGTTTACCTTGGTGAGCCGTACGTCCACTGTAACCCCCTATTGGTGAGCCGTACGTCACCTGTAACCTTGGTGAGCCGTACGTACTATGATTTTTTTTTTTTTTTTTTTTTTACCCTTGGTGAAGCCGTACGACATACCCTGTACCTTGGTGAGCCGCGTAGTCACTGTAAACCTTGGTGAGCGTATAACGACACTGAACCTTGGTGAGCGTACGTCCACTGTAACCTTGGTGAGGCCGGAACGACACTGAACCTTTGCGTGAGCGTACGCACTGTACCTTGGTGAGCCAGACGACACTGTAACCTTGGTGAGCCGGACGACACTGTAACTTTGGTGAGCCGTACGTCACTGTAACCTTGGTGAGCCGTACGTCACTGTTACCTTGCGAGCCGTACGTCACTGTAACCTTGGTGAGCCGTTTACGACACTGATAAACCTTGGTGCAGCCAGACGATCTGTAACTTGGGGAGCCGTACGGTTCACTGTAACCTTGGTGAGCCAGACGACACTGTAACCTTGGTGAGCCAGACGTCACTGTAACCTTGGTGAGCCGTACGTCACTGTAACCTTGGTGAGCCAGACGACACTGTAACCTTGGTGAGCCAGACGACACTGTAACCTTGGTGAGCCGTACGTCACTGTAACCTTGGTGAGCCGTACGTCACTGTTACCTTGGTGAGCCGTACGTCACTGTAACCTTGGTGAGCCGTACGACACTGTAACCTTGGTGAGCCAGACGACACTGTAACCTTGGTGAGCCGTACGTCACTGTAACCTTGGTGAGCCAGACGACACTGTAACCTTGGTGAGCCAGACGACACTGTAACCTTGGTGAGCCGTACGTCACTGTAACCTTGGTGAGCCAGACGACACTGTAACCTTGGTGAGCCAGACGACACTGTAACCTTGGTGAGCCGTACGTCACTGTAACCTTGGTGAGCCGTATTACGTACTGTTCCTTGGTGAGCCGTACGTCACTGTAACCTTGGTGAGCCGTACGACACTGTAACCTTGGTGAGCCAGACGACACTGTAACCTTGGTGAGCCAGACGACACTGTAACCTTGGTGAGCCAGACGACACTGTAACCTTGGTGAGCCAGACGACACTGTAACCTTGGTGAGCCAGACGACACTGTAACCTTGGTGAGCCGTACGACACTGTAACCTTGGTGAGCCAGACGACACTGTAACCATGGTGAGCCAGACGACACTGTAACCTTGGTGAGAGAGACGACACTGTAGCCTTGGTGAGCGAGACGACACTGTAACCTTGGTGAGCGAGACGACACTGTAACCTTAGTGAGCCGTACGACACTAACCTTGGTGAGCCGTACGACACTGTAACCTTGGTGAGCCGTACGTCACTGTAACCTTGGTGAGCCTTACGTCACTGTAACCTTGGTGAGCCGTCCGTCACTGTAACCTTAGTGAGCCTTACGTCACTGTAACCTTGGTGAGCGAGACGACACTCTAACCTTGGTGAGCGAGACGACACTGTAACCTTGGTGAGCGAGACGACACTGTAACCTTGGTGAGCCAGACGACACTGTAACCTTGGTGACCGAGACGACATTGTAACCTTGGTGAGCGAGTCACGAACACTTGTAACCTTGGTGAGGCAGACGACGTATAACCTTGGTTGAGCCAGACGATCACTGTAACCTTGGTGGCGAGACGACACTGTAACCTTGGTGAGCCAGACGACACTGTAACCTTGGTGAGCGAGACGACACTGTAACCTTGGTGAGCGAGACGACACTGTAACCTTGGTGAGCGAGACGACACTGTAACCTTGGTGAGCCAGACGACACTGTAACCTTGGTGAGCGAGACGACGCTGTAACCTTGGTGAGCGAGACGACGCTGTAACCTTGGTGAGCGAGACGACACTGTAACCTTGGTGAGCGAGACGACGCTGTAACCTTGGTGAGCCAGACGACGCTGTAACCTTGGTGAGCCAGCCGGCCCACTTACCCCCTTTTAGTCTCCTCTCGACACTGTAACCTTGGTGAACGAAGACGACGCCTGTAACCTTGGTGAGCCAGGACACTGTACCCTGTGAGCCAGACGACGCTGTAACCTTGGTGAGCCAGACGACGCTGTAACCTTGGTGAGCCAGACGACGCTGTAACCTTGGTGAGCTGTACGACACTGTAACCTTGGTGAGCCAGACAACGCTGTAACCTTGGTGAGCCAGATGACACTGTAACTTCCTAACAAATCGAACACAAAGAGTAGTGGTCAACAGAGTTAAATCGGAGGCTGCCATAGTGAAGAGCTCTGTTCCACAAGGCACAGTACTCGCCCCCATCTTATTCCTTATCCTCATATCAGACATAAACAGAGATATACACCACAGCACCGTATCATCCTTTGCGGATGATACTAGGATCTGCATGAGGCTGTCATCTGCTGAGGACGCGGTTAACCTCCAAGAAGATATAAACAAAGTTTTCCAGTGGGCAACGGTAAACAATATGATGTTCAATGAGGACAAATTCCAACTACTCCGTTATGGAAAACTGGAGGAGATAATAACTAGAACAGAGTATACTACTGACTCCGGCCATACAATAGAGCGGAAAAATAATGTAAGGGACCTGGGAGTAGTAATGTCTGGAGGATCTCACTCTTCAAGGATCAAACAACAGTTGCCACGATCGCACGTTGCAAAGAAATGATAGGATGGATAATGAGAACTTTCAAAACGAAGAGATGGCAAGCCCATGATGATCCTTTCTATCACTTGTTCTCTCTAGGTGGAATACTGTGTCATTAAAATTCTCCATTCAAAAGCAGGTGAAATCGCAGATCTAGAGAGTGTACAGAGATCCTTTATGCACGTATATGTTCTGTCAAGCACCTTAACTAACTGGGAACGCTTGAAGCACTTGACTTGTATCTCGTTGGAAACGCAGGAGGGAGAGATATATCATAATTACAACTTGGAAATCTTGGAAGGAATGGTCCAAATCTGCACACGAACTCACTCCCTACGAAAGTAAAAGGATGGGGCAGGCGATGCAAAATGCGCCAATAAAAAGTAGGGGCGCCATTGGTACACTAAGAGAAAACACCATAAGTGTCCGGGGCCCAAAACTGTTCAACAGCCTCCCATCAAGCATTAGGGGAATGGCCAATAAACCCCTGGCTGCCTTCAGGAGAGAGCTGGACAGATACCTAAAGTCAGTGCCGGATCAGGCCGGGCTGCTGGGCTGTAGTTGGGCTGCGTGCGGCAGCAGTAACAGCTAGTTGATAAGGCCCTGATCCATCGGGAGGCCTGGTCATGGACCGGGCCGTGGGAGCGTTGATCCCCGGAATAACCTCCAGGTAACCTCCAGGTAACCTTGGTGAGCCAGACGACGCTGTAACCTTGGTGAGCCAGACGACACTGTAACCTTGGTGAGCCAGACGACGCTGTAACCTTGGTGAGCCAGACGACGCTCTAACCTTGGTGAGCCAGATGACGCTCTAACCTTGGTGAGCCGTACGGCACTGTAACCTTGGTGAGCCAGACGACGCTCTAACCTTGGTGAGCCGAACGGCACTGTAACCTTGGTGAGCCAGACGATGCTGTAACCTTGGTGAGCCAGACGACACTGTAACCTTGGTGAGCCAGACGACACTGTAACCTTGGTGAGCCAGACGACACTGTAACCTTGGTGAGCCAGACGACGCTGTAACCTTGGTGAGCCAGACGACACTGTAACCTTGGTGAGCGAGACGACGCTGTAACCTTGGTGAGCCAGACGACACTGTAACCTTGGTGAGCCAGACGGCGCTGTAACCTTGGTGAGCCAGACGACGCTGTAACCTTGGTGAGCCAGACGACGCTGTAACCTTGGTGAGCCGTACGTCACTGTAACCTTGGTGAGCCAGACGATACTGTAACCTTGGTGAGACAGACGACGCTGTAACCTTGGTGAGCCAGATGACACTGTAACCTTGGTGAGCCAGATCACACTATTACCATAGCGATCAAGACATCACTGTCACCAGGGTGATGAAGACATCACTGCCACCAGGGTGATGAAGACATCACTGCCACCAGGGTGATGAAGACATCACTGCCACCAGGGTGATGAAGACATCACTGTCACCAGGGTGATTAAGGCATCACTGCCACCAGGGTGATTAAGGCATCACTGCCACCAGTTTGATCAGGGCATCATTGTTACCAGGGTGATCAAGACATCGCTGCCACCAGGGTGATCAAAACATCACTGTGATCTCGGTGATCAAGGCATCACTGCTGCCAGGGTGATCAAGGCATCACTGCCACCAGGGTGATCAAAACATCACTGTGATCACGGTGATCAAGGCATCACTGCTGCCAGGGTGATCAAGGCATCACTGCCACCAGGGTGATCAAAACATCACTGTGACCACGGTGATCAAGGCATCACTGCTACCAGGGTGATCAAGACATCACTGTGACCACGGTGATCAAGACGTTACTGTAGCAACGTACACTAGACGTCAGTGTGATCCGTCTGAAGACGGATTGAAGGATTTTAATTTACCGAAGAAATCTCTGCGTCTCGCTGCATGCAACCCTTCATGTCAAGGCTAAGCCACAAGACCAACAACAGCAAGCCAAGCCAGTGGCAACACCACTATCATGCCAAGGCTAAGCCACAAGACCAACAACAGCAAGCCAAGCCAGTGGCAACACCACTATCATGTCAAGGCTAAGCCACAGCAGCAAAAACAACAGTAAACCAAGCAGTGGGCAACCACCACTCTTCATGTCAAGGGGGGGCTAGCCACGCGCAACAACAGTAGCCAAGCCAGTGCAAACCACATCATGTCAAGGCTAAGCCACAGCAGCAACAACAGTAAGCCAAGCCAGTGGCAACACCACTATCATGTCAAGGCTAAGCCACAGGAGCAACAACAGTAAGCCAAGCAGTTGGCAACACCACTATCATGTCAAGGCTAAGCACAGGAGCTAACAACAGTAAGCCAAGCCAGTGGAACACACAATCATTGTAAGGCTATGCCACAGGAGCGCAACAGTAAGCCAAGCCAGTGGCAACACACATTCATGTCAAGGCTAAGCCCACAGCAGCAAAACAGTAAGCCAAGCCAGTGGCAACACCACTATCATGTTAGCGCTAAGCCACGGAGCAAACAACAGTAACCAAGCCAGTGGCAACACCATATCATGGTCAAGGCTAAGCCCCCCCCCCACAGGAGCAACACAGTAAGCCAAGCCAGGTGGCCAAACACCACTATCCATGTCAAGGCTAAGCCACAGGAGCAACAACAGTAAGCCAAGCCAGTGGCAACACCACTATCATGTCAAGGACTATGCCACAGGGCAACAAACAGTAAGCAAGCATGGGAAAACACCCACTATCATGTCAAGGCTAAGCCACAGGAGCAAACAACAGTAGCCAAGCCAGTGGCAACACCACTATCATGGCAAGGCTTAAGCCACAGGAGCAACAACAGTAAGCCAAGCCAGTGGCAACACACTATCATGTCAAGTGCTAAGCCAAGGAGCAAACAACAGTAAGCCAAGCAGTGGCAAACCATATCTTGTCAAGGCTAAGCCACAGGAGCAACAAACAGTATAAGCCAAGCAGTGGCAACACCACTATCATGTTAGGCTAAGCCACAGGAGCACAACAGTAAGGCCAAGCCAGTGGCAACACCACTATCCATGTCTAGCTTAAGCCACAGGGAGAACAAAACAGTAAGCCAAGCAGTGGCAAACCACTGTCATGTCAAGGCTAAGCCACAGGAGCAACAAACAGTAAGCCAAGCAGTGGCGACACCACTACTTGGTCAGGCTAAGCCACAGGGATGCAAACAACCAGTAAGCCAAGCCAGTGGCAACACCACTATTCATGTCAGCTAAGCCACAGGAGCAACAACAGTAAGCCAAGACCAGTGGCAAAACCACTGTCAGTCAAGCTAACCACAGGAAGGAACAACAGTAAGCCAAGCCAGTGGCAACACCACTATCATGTCAAGGCTAAGCCACAGGAGGCAAACAACAGCAGTAAGCAAGCAGGGCAACACACTGTCATTCAAGGCTAGCCACAGCAGCACAACAGTAAGCCAAGACCGTGGCAAACACCATATCATGTCAAGGTAAGCCACAGGAGCAACTAACAGTAAGCCAAGCTCAGTGGCAAGCTCCACTCTATGTCAAGGCTAAGCCACAGGAGCAACAACAGTAAGCCAAGCCATGGAACACACTGTCATGTCAGGCTAAGCCACAGGAAGCAAACACAGTAAGCCAAGCAGGCCAACCACTATCATGTCAAGGCTAAGCCACAGGAGCAACAACAGTAAGCAAGCCAGTGGCACACCACTGTCATGTCCAGGCATCTAAGCCACGGAGCAAACAACAGTTAGCCAAGCCAGTGGCAACACCACTATCATGTCAAGGCTAAGCCACAGGAGCAACAACTGTAAGCAGCAGTGGCAACCACACTGTCATGTCAAGGCTAAGCCACAGGTGCAACAACAGTAGCAAGCCAGTGGGCAACACCACTATCATGTCTAAGGCTAAGCCACAGGAGCAACAACAGTAAGGCAAGCCAGTGGCAAACACCACTATCAGTCCAAGGCTAAGCCACAGGAGAACAAAAGTAGCAGCCAGTGGCAACACCCACTTCATGTCAAGGCTAGGCCACAGGTGCAACAACAGTAAGCAAGCCAGTGGCAACACCACACTATCATGTCAAGGCTAAGCCACAGGGCAACAACAGGGTAAGCCAAGGCCAGTGGCAACACCATTTCATGGTCAAGGTAAGCCACAGGAGAAAACAACAGTAAGCCAAGCCAGTGGCAACACCACTCATCATTGTCAAGGCTAAGCCACAGGAGCAACAACAGTAAGCCAAGCCGTGGCAACACCATATCATGTTAAGGCTAAGCCACAGCGAGCAACAACAGTATAGCTCCAAGCAGTGGCACACCACTATCATGTCAAGGCTAAGCCACAGGGAGAGCAATAACAGTAAGCCAAGCCCAGTGGCAACACACTATCATGTCAACGGCCTAAGCCACAGGAGCAACAACAGTAAGCCAAGGCCAGTGGCTACACCACTATCATGTCAAGGCTAACCACAGGAGAAAAAAGTAAGCCAAGCCCAGTGGCAACACCACTATCATGTCAAGGCTTAAGCCACAGGAGAGTGAAAGCAACAACAGTAAAGCCAAGCCAGTGGCAACACCATGTCATGTCAAGGCTAAGCCACAGGAGCAACAACAGTAAGGCCAAGCCAGTAGCAACACCTATCATGTTAAGGCTAAGCCACAGAGGCAACAACAGTAAGCCAAGCCAGTGGCACACCACTATCTGTCAAGGCTAAGCCACAGGAGCAACAACAGTAAGCCAAGCCAGTGGCAACACCACTATCATGTCAAGGCTAAGCCACAGGAGCAACTACAGTAAGCCAAGGCCAGTGGCAACACCACTATATGTCAAGGCTAAGCCCAGGGCAAACTACAGTAAGCCAAGGCCAGTGGCACACCACTATCATGTTAGAGGCAAGGCACAGGAGCAACAACAGTAAGCGAGCCCAGTGGCAACACACCACTATCATGTCAAGGCTAAGCCACAGGAGCAAACAACCAGTAAGCCAGCAGTGGCAACACCACTGTCATGTCAAGGCTAAGCCACAGGAGCAACAACAGTAAGCCAAGCCAGTGGCAACACCACTATCATGTTAAGGCTAAGCCACAGGGAGCAAACAACAGTAGCCAAGCCAGTGGCAACACCACTATCATGTCAAGGCACTAAGCCACAGGAGCAACAACCAGTAAAGCCAAGCAGTGGCAACACCACTATCATTGTCAAGCTAAGGCACAGGCGCAACAACAGTAAGCCAAGCCAGTGGCAACACCACTATCTTTGTCAAGGCAAGCACAGGGAGCAACAACAGTAAGCAAGCAGTGGCAACACCAATATCTGTCAAGGCTAAGGCCACAGGAGCAACAATCAGTAAGCAAGCCAGTGGCAACACCACTGTCATGTCAAGGCCTATGCCACAGGGCTACAAACGTAAGCCAAGCCAGTTGCAACACCACTATCATGTAAGGCTAAGCTCAGGGCAACAACAGTAAGCCAAGCCAGTGCAAACACCACTACGACATGTGAGACTAAAGCCACAGGAGCAAAAAACAGATAGCCAAAGCCCATAGTGGCAACACCACTATCATGCGCCAAGGCTAAGACAACAGGAGCAACAACAGTAAGCCAAGCCATTGCGGATGGGAAAAGAAGACCGCAAAGGGGAAATACAGGTTAGTAGAGGAACTTTGGATGACATATCGAGCATATGGCCTGAAGCACATCAGTCTAATTCCGCAGCAAGCGCTTGTCATGCAGACATGCGCTTGCTATCGCAGCACTTTGTCTGGCCGATGTTGGGAGTTCGATCAGCACCAGAATGAACCCACATCTGACTTAAAAGTATATCAAGAAGAAGTAGAAACTGCAAAGGTTTAAACGAAAAACTGTTCTAAGCTGAGGGGACGAGGCTAGAGGAGCTGAACGTGACGACTAAAGGTGACATGAGTTACGTCATACAAAATACTAGAGGAATTGACAAGGTGGACAGGGAGGAAATCTAGAGGACGAGTCGAAAAGTATACGGAGGTCACAGCTCGAGTTCAAAGCAGGATATGTTTAAGGTTACTATTTTGGTACTAAAAGGACTTAGAAATCGTAATGACACGATTGCAAATAAAAACCATAGCCTGGCCGGCGATTGAACCGAGGTCATAGAGTCTCAACTCTGCCCGTCGCGTTGTTAGCCACTAGACAGCTAGCCAACAATAAGATTCATCCAATAGGTATATTTTACACCTAGGAAGTTCAGCACAGGCACTCTGTGACCACAAATGCAAGTTTTTACAGACGAATCTCCAGCTAGCTTGGCCGTGACTAACTTAGCTCAAGTCCCTTCATTGCCGTCAACATGACTGGATTGAACCCGCGGTTCATTAGAGTCCAAAAATCAGCCGTTCGCGTTAGCCATAGACCAGATAGCCACAGTCTAGCTGGAGATTCGTCTGCTAAAAAACTTGCGTTTGTGGTCACAGAGGATGCTGTGCTAACTTTCCTATGGTGTAGAAATTTACTAGTAGGTGAATCTTATTGTGCTAGCTGGTTCTAGTGGTTTAACGCGACGGGCTGAGTTTTGAGAACTCTATAGACCGCGTGTTCATCCCGGCGGGGGTAAAATGGGGGTTTTTGGTACTAAAATTGTGAGTATGAAAATATTCACGTTTTAAATATAAATTTATCTAAAATTTAATGCAGTTTAGATTAAATTTGTAGATTAGTTTTTGTTTATGATTTTCAAAATAGTCATTCATTCACGAAGGTCGACTAACACACAGGTACCTATTTACTGCTAGATGTAAAAAGAGCAATAGTGTGAGGAGGTTTCTTAATTCGTCTACACCTGCATTTTCGCTTTTCAGTTGATGAAAATTTGTGAATAATCCCACGACAACACTGATGATTCACTTTACCTTTCACAGTATTGTTCCTCGCTTCCATGTATACAAACAATGCTTCTCAAACAATAAACGTAATCAACAAGCTTCAGTTTACCGCACTGCCGACCACAGAGTGAAATGTTTAATCAAAGCTCCTGCTTTAATTATCAGGTTTAACCTCTCACACTTGTCGTTGCCATAAGGTTATACGATGTTTAAAAGGAGGAAAAGAGAAACATGTAAATCACATGAAATGTAATAAGATTTGAAAAAAAAAAATACTTTCCGGAGGAAACTAAGAACCACAATTGGAGTCTCAAGGTCACTATAAAACGTTTCTTTTTAAACACCATTTACATCTGAATTAATTAAAATCATAAACTGTACAGGTATTTGAAGTTTTAAATAATACTCGGATTAAATATTTACTGAAGACTTGACGCTACGACTGTAACTGCTCCTATAGCTACAGATAGGTGAACATAAATATGAATAAATAGGAATCACACAACTTAAAACACGTAACTACTTGTCGGAAGAAAGTATGGTAGGGAAAAATAAATATTATTAGCCGTCTTAATTAAATATATCGAGCATGGAAATGGATAATTAATAATATACCATAAATGAAGGCTAATACTCCTATTATAAATATATATTTACATATTTTGTCATGAATATATTAATAATTATATACAACGTGAATATTCCCCATTAAATTAAGTAATAAGGAGAACTATTAATAAATTATTAAATTAATTGATTTAAATTAAATCGGATAATTTAAATAATACATTAAAAAATATTTTTTTTCAGAGAAATCCTGCACACTTATATTATTATCATTATTATTGAAGTGTTGCACCTAAGGTAACATCTCTTCTCCAACAGTATTATCCCAGGAAACAGACAAATATAAAAGTATAACACTTGTAAACAATCTCCAGATATATTTATGAAAAACGTATCACTATTAGTATTCAGTCTTCTGCTCACTCTCTTTCAAAAACGACAATAATTCTTAGGGATTAATAACCGACCAACACTCTCAGGACTTCTGGAGCCTTACTCTTGAGCACCAGCACACACATCAGTAGAATAACCTCTGCGTGGCAAATCTGACAGTGGCCTTCAGGAATCTCAATAAAATCATTCCAGGTGCTTTATACAACATAATCTGTTAGGCACGTCTTGGAGTACGCAGCACAAGTATAGAACCCACACGTGAGGAAGCATGGTAAGGAGCTAGTTCCAGAGCTAAGAAATTTGAGCTACAAAGAGAGGCTAGGCTAAAGAAATTGCATCTAACGACCCTGGACGACAAAAGGACAAGGGAAGACATGATATCAACATACTGGTTGTGCCCACACGCTCTACAGTCAAGGCCTGCGAAGAATCTTCTTGTTTATTGGTATCCCCTTATACTAAAATTAAATTAATCCAATATTTGTAAAGTATTTGCCATGAACATTATAATTTATTCTAATTAAGCATTTTTATAAACTGTATTTACAGGCTAAGAGTTGTCATTTTATTTACCTTAGTTCGTCTCATTGCTTAGGTATACTGCGCTGCTTCAAGAAGTGACCCATAACATACAGCTGCCTCTTTACTGATCAGCGGAAACGACAACAGATGTAAGGAGGCTTACCCAAAGTCACCACACTGTCATTATCGAACCCAGGTTCTTCACTTGTAACCCAAAGGTGTCAACACAGCCCAATGAGTAAAAGATCACTTACCCACGTGGATCGTGCATCTCCTACCTCGGAGTTTCATTCCTTAATTTTGCATCTTCGGTTAATTACTGCACTTCACAAAGCTCTTCTTGTTTGTATCGCGATTGTTTTAGCATCCTGTAAGGTTAAATGAGAATTCTTGGAAAAGAAACTTCTCACTCAGGTTATTAAACGAACAATGCTCTGAGATTATGAATAAGATGCCCTCGACAAAACGCTTCTCCCTCAGAGGATATTTCCAGCGACGCCCTGAGAATAGCCACCATTTTACAAGACTCACGAAATCGTAATAACACGATTGCTAACAAACCACGGAACAGGCGACGATTGAGCCCATGGATTGTAAAAATCTTATCGTAACCAGTTGGCCGTGTGGCTTACTCACTGTCCTCGAGTTTTAAGACTCACTTGTCATTTGTTCAATCCCCGCCCGTTCTGAGGTTTACTTTATTAGACATAAAACATTAACATGTGAAGAATTATGAGGAATTAAGGGCACAGTTTGTTAATGGAACAGAAGAGATCCTCCATAAAGCAGGATGGAGAGATGATATGAAGTTTATGTACCATCTAACACGAATGTTTAGATTCTCTGAAGGAAAAGGGCCCTTTCCTTTGATTAATTTCCAGAAAATTCCAAACATCAGCAATGTGAGGTGAAAT
>NC_069472.1:7754714-7805729 GCF_026875155.1 Cherax quadricarinatus
TGTAGTCCTGATTTTTCATAGAGAAAAAATATAAAAATTTATGAAATATGTAAGATTTAAAACCCCAAAAAATTAAATTGATAAATTTTTAAAAAGTTGCTAGAAACACTTTTTTTTCCAAAAAGGGGCAACCAGCCTTATTCAACTAAAAAATTGGGGGTTCTCCCTTCCATGAAAAACTTGGTTTGATATCCCTTCTCTTCTTAAGACTTTTAATTTTAAAAAGTTGTATTAAAAAATTTTGATACAGAAAAAAAAAACTTTGTTAAAAATTTCCCCCCCAAAATGTGAGGGGTTGTCTTAAGTTTCCCTTTGAAAAATTTGCGAAAAAGTTTATTACGGAAAAACTGGAAAAATCCGAACTAGTTAAAACAACATAAAAAGCATAGAATGGACAAGTTCCAATGTTATTTATTATGTAAGGATTTTAACCACCCAATTGATTTTCGTTGAGAAAGTAGTATCAAGCAAGCCCCAGGTCGAAGGAATATTTTTTAAATCTTGTTTCATAAAAAGCGTTTTGACAATAAATAAATTTTTCCCTTTTGGGTTTACATAAATTAGCCCTTTTTATAATTAATATTTTTTTGGGGAAAAATTTAATAATAAAGGACAAATAAATAGCTTGGGGGTGAGTTTTGAAAAGGACCTACCAAGTTGGCTCCCCCGCGCGTACGTGTTTAACCGTTGGGGATCTGATAGTGGGTCGGCCGGACCCTTATTGCTTCTTGGTGCTTAACCACCAAATTGTTTTTAAAAAAGTTGGAAAGTGTTTAAACAAGCCCGGTCGACGGGAATATATTGAATCTTGTTTCAAAAAAGCAGTTTTGAAAATAATACGAATTTCCTTTGGTTTAAAAATTAGATCATTTTATAATTAATAAAATTGGGGGAAAGAATTTAATAATACACTGGACAAAAAAATAGCGGGGGTGAGTTTTGAAAAGGACCACCCAAATTGGCTCCCCGCGGCACATGTTTAACCGTTGTGGGATTGATAGTGAGGTGCTGGCCGGCCCCCTTATATAGTTTCCCTTGGATGCTTCACTTTCATAGTTCCGTAATGGGTAGTCACGGAAGCGTTTGGGAATTTCCATTCTTTCGGTGGTTGTTTTGCATAATATTATAAAATTATATTATTATATATATATATATATATAAATTATATATTTTATATATATATATATTTTTTTTTTTTTAAATTTTATATATAATGTATATGTATATATATAGTATATAATAAAATTTATTATAATTTATATATATTATATATAAAATATATTTTATATATATATAAAATTTATATTTTATATATTTTATATATTTTTATATTTTAAAATAAAAATATATTTTTATAAATTTTTTTTAACCAAGGAATTCGAAAGAGCAGGCGAAATATACACAAAACTGATTCTGGTCGAAGGAAAATAAAAACCTAGAACCTTGGAACAAGGTCGCAGTGCTTTTTCCCTTCTCACCCCACTGGACCAAAACCTTTGGGGTCCAGCTCACGTAAAGTTGATCCAAGGAGCCAGCTTCAGGGAGAAGGCTTTAACTTTTCATTAATCCCCCGAAAATCGACTAATGGGCGCAAAAGGGATTGGTCCAGTGTGGGGGGGGTTTGGGAAAGCCTGGACCTTGTTACAAGGTTCGTGGTTGGGGTCTCCCTTTTGCCCGAGTTAGTGTTTGTGTATATTTCGCCGCTCTTTCGAATTCTTGCATTTTTTAAAATCTCGTTGGCGATGTCGATCTTTTAAGGGGGTGAGATGAAAAATGTAAGCCTTCTCCCCGAAATGGGGCCTTGGGTAAGTCTAGCGTGGCTGGACGCAAGGTATTTGGGCCGTGTGGTGGGAAAGGTAAAGCAATGCTTACCCGGGGCAGTAATTTTTAAAATTGGATTGTAAGGGAAGTGAATGTTCGGGCGTTGGCAGAAAGGGGTGGGGGTTTAAAAGATAAAAAAATTTAAAGCGCGTGGGAACTATCACAGTTGCTTTTTCTGATACACTGTGCTTCCCAGATTCTGAAGGAAGTTGCAGAGATTGGTCAACGAGTTTGGTAAGGGTTTTGGAAAAAAAAGGAAATTAAAAGTGAAAGTAGGGAAAAAAACAAGGTGTTGAGGGTAACAAAAAAAAATTTAAATAAAGAAAGATTTATGAGTTGGGGGGAGGAGTGTGGAGGAAATGAATGTTTCAGATAATTGGGAAAATTATTGTCATAGTTTGGGGCTAGAAAACAAGGGGAATTATAGAATTTATGAGGGGAAAAAAGGAGTGGAGCATTGGGAGTCTGTTGAGACAAAGATCTTATCCATAGAAGGAAAGAGGGGAATGTATGAGATATAGGGTCCCCAAACTTTATTGGGTGTGAAACATTTGGGGGGAATGTTCAACAAGGAAAGGCTGGGGGCATGGAGATGTCGTGTCTGAGGGCAAAAAGCCACGTGAAAACAAGCAGAGAATCCCTAGCTTTAAAATTAAAGGGGGTGCGAGATTTTAAAAAATATTATCAGAGGCGCGGAAAAAGGGGTTTTTGAGGGGATCGAATATTTAGAGCGATGGAAAAAAAATGAAGCTTGAAGGGGATTAAAACGTAGAGGAAGGAAGGCGGGTACGGGTCGTCTTGGAAAGTGGGAGGGAATAAAAGAGGGTTTTTGTGCGGGGGCTTGGGTTCTTGCAAGCGTGCGGGAACGTATTAGATAAAATGGTGGAGACAAGTGTTTCTTAATGATTAAATTTGAGTTGGGTGTGAACAAAGTAAATATATGAAAGGATTCAGTGAAACCGGCGTGTGAAGGCGGGGGTTGTACTTGGAGGGGTGTGATGGTTATAAATTTTTTAAGTGTAATGTTAAAACACCCCTTGGGAAGACAGTGATGGAGTGAATGATGAAAAATTTTTTTCATTTTCGGGGCACTCTGCCTTGGTGGGAAAAAGGCCGACGGAAAATAAAAAATGAAAGAGCGAATTTTTGTTAAAAATTTTATGTGGTAGTAAGCGTGTTTGCTTCCGAATACATTGAAATGTTTTTTCGTAGTATGTGTAAGGTGAGCATATGATTGTGTGAGCATAGTTAATGCATGTGCCTTAAAAATGGGTATGTATCCTTGAAGTGCATGTCCCATACACAGGTGTCCCTTATGCACACGTGTGCGGAAGGTGTGTGTGTGTTTTGTGTTGCGTGTCGTGTGTGTAAAAAGTGTCGTGCGATCAGACGTTTCGTTTATCAATTAATTATATTGCAAATGTCATTCGGATTTTTTTTTTGTGTATGAAAAATTAAAATTTTTTTCGGGAGTTTTTTTTCCCCCGTTTATGTTCCGGAAACAAATAGATAATAATCTAAAATAAAAAAAAAATAAAATTTTAATATTTAATATCCTTTAAGATTTTCGAAAAAATACACTTGGGCGATAAAGTTAATTGCCTAAAAAAACATTTTAGGTTAGGTCATAATATTTGTTTTCTTTTTGGTTTGTTCAGTGTTTAGCTTAATTTGAATATATTTAGCAGTCTAGAAGAGAAGTTGATATTCAAGATTTTTATTCATAAAAATTTGTAAATTGAATGTAATAAAGACAAGGAAAATTTAATGCAGCCTTCAGTAAAAGACAGTAAAGCTGAAATTTGAAACGATCGAAGAGCATTGTCTAGTTATAAATAAAACAAATCTGGGAAGTAATTTAAATTGACCATAGAGAATTAACATGTTAAACGTCTATGAATGTTTGTAATAATATAGAATTACATCAAAAGTTAGAAATTACACAGATGTAATATTGCATTTTACTGTGTCAGTTCACATTAGTTTGCTTTCATCAATTGAAATTTGACACTGATCGAATAACCATTATTTATAAATAAAATTAGGAAATGAAATTACATTTGAGAATTACAATGAAAATAGAAAGCAGACACTTGGATATAGTACCAAAAACGTTAAAAAACACACGATTTGATACCCATTCACATACATTTAATTATCTATTAATGATATCACAGAATTTTAATCAATAAATTACAAAATTTAGGAAATAAATATACATTGAATTTCTAATTACTTTTAATAGAGCCTCCTAATAGTTTGAGCTCTATAATAAGTCACATGAAAAAAAATTGAACCTCGATCAGAAATTCATCTTCAGTAAATGAACGATTCCACGATTGGATTTTATCAGTAAATACACAATCAGAACAAAATAGCATACTTTTTCATTTTTCTAATAGACGCATCATCCTTAATAGTTGAAAGCCTCCAAGAGACTTCTTTATGAATATTGAATGTAGTCACATTCTCTTACTAAATACGAATGGTTTATGAACACAAGTAATAACAAGAAAAGCTTCTATTATGGCGCTTTCTAATCAAGTTTTATGATCAGGTGAATTGTTTAACAAATTAGTTTGAACAAAAGTTAAATGGGAAAGGTAAAAGTTAATGGGAGTTGGTAAAAGTTAATGGAGTGGTAAAGAGTAAAATAAAAAGTAAGGGAGTGGTAAAAGTAAGGGAGTTGGTAAAAGTTAATGGGAGTTGGTAAAAGTTAATGGGAGTTGGTAAAAGTTAATGGGAGTTGGTAAAAGTTAATGGGAGTTGGTAAAAGTTAACGGGAGCTGGTAAAAGCTAATGGGAGTTGGTAAAAGTTAATGGGAGTTGGTAAAAGTTAATGGGAGTAGGTGAAAGTTGATGGGAGTAAGGAAATGTTAAAGGGAGAAGGTAAAAGTTAAAGGGAGTAAGTAAAAGTTAAAGGGAGTTGGTAAAAGTTAATGGGAGTAGGTAAAAGTTAATGAGAGTTGGTAAAATTTAAGGGGAGTAGTAAAAGCTAATGGGAGACGATAAAAGCTAATGGTAGTAGGTAAAATTTAATGGGAGTGTATAAAAGTTAATGGGAGTTGGTAAAAGTTAATGGTAGTAGGTAAAATTTAATGGGAGTGTATAAAAGTTAATGGGAGTTGGTAAAAGTTAATGGGAGTAGGTAAAAGTTAATTGTATTAGGTAAACATTAATGGTAGTAGGTAAAAGTTAATTGTATTAGGTAAACATTAATGGTAGTAGGTAAAAGTTAATTGTATTAGGTAAACATTAATGGTAGTAGGTAAAAGTTAATTGTATTAGGTAAACATTAATGGTAGTAGGTAAAAGTTAATTGTATTTGGTAAACATTAATGGTAGTAGGTAAACAGAAAAACACTTGGAGACACTGAGGAAGCTGTGCATCACTAGAGGCTGTATCACCATGTTTTTCCAACCGTAAATTAATAGGTGTAGGTAAAAGTTAATGGATAAACATAAAAGTTAATGGGTCCACCACGGTCTGTAAGTGCATCAGCCATTATTAAAGTCGTTCAGAAGTGTACTAAAATTGGCGAAAAGTGATTTATTTGGAGAAAAATCGCATTTCGCACGTCAAGGATGCAATTCATGACATGTACGTGCAGTTTGACACCATTTTAAACGTTCCAAGGTACCCCACTCAGGTCTTTTTGATTTATTAGCAAAATAAAAAATGAAAAGCCAAAGGAAGGAAAAAAATCTGTTAAACACTTTAAGGTCTTCCTGGGGGGATACCCGACTAGCACCGCCACACAGTAGCGTCACATGAAACTAGCACCGCCAGACAATACCCTCACAAGAAACTAGCAGCATCATACAGTGGTGCCACAAGAAATTAGCACCACACAGTAGCGTCACAAACAAGTATCACCACACAGTACCTTCACAAGAAACTAGAACCGCCACACAGCGTCACAAGAAACTAACAGCACCACACAGTACAGTCACAAACTAGTAGCACCACACAGTAGCGTCACAAGATACTAGCAGCACCACACAGTAGTGTCACAAGAAGCTAAAGCCGCTACACAGTAGCGTCACAAGAAACTAGCAGCACCTCACAGTAGCGTCACAAGAAACTAGTAGCACCAAACAGTAGCGTCCAAAGAAAGTAGCACACATTCAGTAAAGATAGTCTAGCAAGACGGCAATTAGTAACTTCAACGATACTAGCACCATTACCGTCAGTAACATCAAAAGGTACTACCACAAAAACAATCAGCAACATTAAAACATACTAACGACACAACAATCAGTTACTTCAGATGATACTAGCACCACCAGAATCAGCATCAAAAGTTACTAGCACCACCAGAATCAGCATCAAAAGTTACTAGCACCACCAGAATCAGCATCAAAAGTTACTAGCACCACCAGAATCAGCATCAAAAGTTACTAGCACCACCACAATCAGCATCAAAAATTACTAGCACCACCACAATCAGCATCAAAAGTTACTAGCACCTCCACAATCAGCGTCAAAAGCTACGAGCGCCACCAGAATCAGCATCAAAAACTACTGGCACCACAGCCAGAACCACAATCACGAGCATGAAGAAATACCATTACCACCTACATCAGTAGCGTCAAGAGATATTAACACTACCGCAGTCTGTAACATCAGGACCTACTAACATCAACACAATCCGTAACATCATGAGATACTAGCACCACAACAATCTGTATCAAAAGGTACTGGCACCACAACAGCCTTTTACGTCAATCAAGAGATACTAGCACTGCAACATTCTATATCGATAGATACTAGCACAAAACAATCTGTATCAAAAGATACTAGCACCACAACAGTCTTTATCAAGAGATACTAGCACAATGACAATCTTTATCAAGAGATACTAGCACAACGACAATCTTTTACATCAAGAGAAATTAGCACCATAACCATCATTTACATCAAGAGATACTAGCAGCACAATAATCTGTATCAAGATATCCTAGCAGCACAATAATCTCTATCAAGATATACTAGCACCACAACAACCTGTTTCACCATAACAATAAGTAGAACCACAGGAAACTAGCAGTACCACACTGCGTCTCACTTGAAAGTATCGCCACCACACTCATTATTTTTCCCCATGAGTGTCCCCCATAACTCACTATTTTCTTCGTCAAGTCGGTTACACTCCATTAGCTTTTTTCTTTTCTATGTTGATCCATCATCAATCAGAATTTTCTTCCCTATGTGGCTCCCTCATTACGCTGTATTTTCTTCTGTATGTAGGTCCCTCCTCAATTATTATTTTATTCTACATGTAAGTCATTCGTGTCTCAATATTTTTTTTTCTCATTCGGGTCTCTAGTCACCCGATATTTTCCACCCAACTTGGGTTTCTTGTCTCTCGATATTTTCGTCCCCACTTGGGTTCCTTGTCTCTCCACATTTTTGTCCCCACTTGGGTTCCTTGTCTCTCGATATTTTCCACCCCATTTGGGTTCCTTGTTTCTCGACATTTTCCACCCCATTTAGGTTCCTTGTTTCTCGATATTTTCCACCCCACTTGGGTTCCTTGTCTCTCGATATTTTCCACTCCACTTGGGTTCCTATTCTCTTGATATTTTCCACCTCATGTGAATTATTCGTCACTCATTATTTTCTCCCCATGAGCGCCCCTACTCTTCTGGTTTTGCCTCCCCATGAGTGCCCCTACTCTCCTGGTCTTGTCTCCCCATGAGTGTCCCCTACTCTCCTGGTCTTGTCTCCCCATGAGTGCCCCTACTCTCCTGGTCTTGCCTCCCCATGAGTGCCCCTACTCTCCTGGTCTTGCCTCCCCATGAGTGTCCCCTACTCTCCTGGTCTTGCCTCCCCATGAGTGCCCTACTCTCCTGGTCTTGCCTCCCCATGAGTGCCCCTACTCTCCTGGTCTTGCCTCCCATGAGTGCCCCTACTTCCTGGTCTGCTCCCATGAGTGCCCCTACTCTCCTGGTCTTGCTCCCATGAGTGCCCCTACTCTCTGTCTTGCTCTCCCCATGAGGCCCTACTCTCCGTGGTCTTGTCTCATGAGTACTCTCCTGTCTGTCTCCCATATGTTCCCTACTTCTGTCTTGTTCCCATAGAGTGCCTACTCTCACTGGTTGTTATGAGGCCTACTTCTGGTCTGCCCCCATGAGTGCCCTTTCCTGGTCTTGTTCATGAGTGCCCTACTTAGTTTGCTCCCCATGAGTGCCTATTTGTCTTGTCTCCCATAGTGCCCTATCTTGGGTTTGTGTCCATGAGTGCCTATGTCTGGCTTGTCCCCATGGTTGCCTATTTGGTCTTGTTCTGAGCCACTTTCTCCTAGGTCTGCTCCCATTAGCTATTGGTCTTGTACTCCCAGTGAGTGCTATTCTGGTCTTGTTCCATGAGTGTCCTACTCTCTGGTTTGTTGCCTGGTGCCTATATGTCTGTTTGCCTTCCCATGAGTGTGTCACTTTTAGTTTTGTTACTCTTGTGAGTCCTGTCTCTAGCCCTAAGCTCTCCATGGCTATCTAGTCACTTCTGTCACAGAGCTTGTACTTAACTTTCTTAAAGTATGTCATACGGGTCTGTTACTAAACATGTCCAGCTTTGCCTGTCCTGTGATCTGTGACATGTTATTTTTATCACATTGTGATTCTCGAGTCTCAGTCAATGTGTGTTGTGGTGTAGGTGCCATCTTGGGCATGTGTGGTGTCACGTGTGATTCTAAGTTGTTGTATGGAGTTGTTGTTACTCTTGGACCATTTGTCCTGGCCCATGGATGATACTAGGCTTATTATGTATGGTGTGTGTGAGTGGTGGAATGGGCGTGTGGGAATTTTGGTGTGTACTTTGTGACTGTGTGTTGTCTGTGTGTCGTTGTAGCTATGTGTGTGTGTGTGTGCGTGTGTGTGTGTGTGTGTGTGTGTGTGTGTGTTGTGTATGTGTGTGTGTACAGGTGTGTGTGTATGTTGTTGTAGGGGTCGAGTCACAGCTCCTGGCCCCGCCTCTTCACTGGCCGCTACTAGGTCACTCTTCCTGCTCCAAGAGCTGTATCATACCTCTTCTTAAAGCTATGTATGGATCCTGCCTCTACTACAACACTTCCCAGACTATTGCACTTCCTGACAACTCTGTGACTGATAAAATACTTCCTAACATCCCTGTGATTCATCTGAGTCTTCAGCTCCCAACTGTGTCCCCTTGTTGCTGTGTCCCATCTCTGGAGCATTCTGTCTTAGTCCACCTTGTCGATTCCTCTCAGTATTTTATAAGTCGTTATCATATTCCCCCTATCTCTCCTGTCTTCCAGTGTCGCCAGGTTGATTTCCCTTAACCTCTCCTCGTAGGACATACTCCTTAGCTCTGGGACTAGTCTTCTTGCAAACCTTTGCACTTTCTCTAGATTCCTTACAAAGTTGGCTAGGTGTGGGTTCCAAACTAGTGCTGCATACTCCAATATGGGCCTTACGTACACAGTGTACAGCAGTGGTTCCCAAACTTTTTCAGCTTGTTACCCAATTTAACATGCCACATAAAGCATGTTACCCCTTTCACAAAATGTTATTATTGATATATATGGCTAAACGTGAACGTATACAGCCTCGCATACTCTGCTAATCCTAGCAAAACCATTGAAAACGTAAGAACCACACATACATTATATATAAAATTAATAATAGCTACAAATTCACAGTAACAGTGGGTAAATACTAACTATATACTGCACAGGGCAGTACACATACATACCAGCTTATGTCTACCTCGGCTGATGCTCACAGATAAACTGACAGTGTGAAATAGAGGCAGCCTCAGGAAGTGAGTGACGTGTACTGGACAGGTCGATCTGGGCTACTGAGTGACTTTTGTCCTGAAGCATACTTGTCAAAATACTTTTGGGTTTCCACACACTTAGCTATATATTTCTTCTTTTCTAATACTGTATATTAGTTTTTGATGTTCATTGTTATTTGGTTTAACTTTATTACTTACTTATAATAGGTTTACTTTACAACTTTATATACTAAGACAAAGTTAACAATAATCCTCATACCGGGTACCGCATTGTTTTCTTGATTTTCAGAATTCATAACTTTTTTTTCTGTCACCCCTCCATTACCCCCCAAAAATGGTTAAATTACCCCTGGGGGTAATTTACCCCCAGTTTGGGAACCACTGGTGTACAGGGTCCTGAACGAGTCCTTATTAAGATGTTAGAATGCTGTTCTTAGGTTTGCCAGGCACCCGTATGCTGCAGCAGTTATTTGGTTGATGTGTGCCTCAGGAGATGTGCAAGGTGTTATACTCACCCCATGATCCTTTTCCTTGAGTGAAGTTTGTAGTCTCTGGCTCCCTAGAGTGTACTCCGTCTGCGCTCTTCTCTACCCTTGATGACTTTGCATTTGGTAGGGCTGAACTCCTGGAGCCAGTTGCTGGACCATGCCTGCAGCCGCTCCAGATCCCTTTGTAATTCTGCATGTTCCTCGTCCGATTAAATTCTTCTCATGACTCGCTCTTATATTCCTGACAGGTATTCCCTGATCCATTGTAGTGCCTTCCCTGTTATCCCTGTCTGGTTCTCCTGCTTTTGCACTAATCTCTTGTGTGGAACTGTGTCAAACGACTTACAGTCCAAGAAAATGCAGTCTACTCACCCTGCTCTCTCTTGTCTTGCTGCTGTCACCCTGTCATATAACTCCAGTAGGTTTGTGACACAGGATTTCGCGTCCCTGAAACAGTGCTGGCTGTCGTTGAGTAGCTCATTCCTTTCTAGTCGAGTCACAGCTCCTGACTACGCCTCTTCCAACTGGCCAGCTACCCGGTCACTCTTCCCGCTCCGTGAGTTTTATCATACCTCTTCTAAAAGCTATGTAATGGATCGTGCCTCCACTACATCACTACCCTAGCTATTCACTTCTGACAACTCTGTGACTGAAGAAATACTTCCTAGACATCCTCGTGGTTGCATCTGAGTTTCAGCTTCCAACTGTGACTCCTGCTGCTGACCCATCTTCAGGAACATCCTGTCTCTGTCCACCCTTGTCTATACCTCTCAGTATTTTTATATGTCGCTATTCATATCGCCCCTAACACATCCTGTCTTCCAGTGTCGTCAGGTCAATTCCCCTTAAACTCTCCTCGTAGAAACATATCTCTTAGCTCCGGAACTAGTATTTTCTTGCAAAACCCTTTGCACTTTCTCTAGTTTCCCCTTATATGCCTTGGCCAGGTGAGGGTTTCAAACTGGCTCTGCATATTTTCCAATATGGGCCTAACGTACACATTGTACAGGGCTGTTGTGTGTGTGTGTGTGTGTGTGTGAGTGTGTGTGTGGTGTGTGTGTGTGGTGTGTGTGTGTGTAAAACACCTCTCACGCCAGAACCCATAGCCATTGAAAGAAAATTAAAGGGACTTGAGGGAGAAGTCTTGTTATCTCTCTTTGAATTCGTCTGGGCGTTGTCTTTTTCTTCTACATTTAAGTGAGACATCCTTGATTTTGTGAAAAGCTTTTGATGCCAAAGAGTTTGAACTATGCTCTCTCACCACTTCCCCACACACAGCATGATCTCAACGGGTTTTTGCATTTCCTATAAATAATAAAAAAAAAATAATACTAAACACACAATCATTAAAACACACTTGCTTGCGGAGTTACAATTTCATTTTAAATATTATCCATTAATAATAAATACTGCATCTAACATTATAAATTCTACATAGTGGACACAACTTTATGATCAAAATTATAAACTGAATATCATAGCTGTAAATCAAAAAAAAGATAAAAAAATATTTCAGGACAGAGTTTATCTGCCATGTAACTAAGAGGAATATGTAAATCTGGAAACCATTTCTCGAATAATTTTTCCCGGGGTAACGTAATTTTTTTTTTTTTTTTTTTTTTTTTCTAATACTTTCAGACGAGAAAAGAAAGTCTTTTAAGACCAGGCAGCATAAATTCTATTCTCGCTGTCATAGCTTGACGCGGTGGTTGACGGGTAGGAAGACTCTAAGCTTCGCTTCTGCTAAACGGTTGAAGCTCTCCTGTCCTCGTACTACTCCCTGTCCCAGAGTGACCTTTGTGACCTTTGTGTTACTTTGAACTCTAGCCCACATGATGGTAATGGAAGGTTGACTACGCATCATCACATATGACGTGGGTTTGGTCCTCGTGACTAGTATACAGTATATTATTACATTGCTGCACAGTCTTTACGTCAATTTACACGTAAAACGTCCAGGGCCTTCGCTGATAAAACCTGGAACCATGGCATGCCACATTTTTGGCTTAGAGGTGTAATACTAAATATTATGTCGAACCAATCTGCCCATTCATTCCTCCCTTTCATTCCTTCTTTCTTCTGTGCCCCGTCCCTTATCATACCATTTTCCTCGCCTTTTTCCCTCTTACTCTACCTCTCAAAATACCTTTTCCACAACCATGAATATTTTCCTTACTTCTTTGTTTCCTTTCTTAGCGCCCTCCCCTTCCTACCTTTTTTTCTCTACCCTTTTCGTGTCCCTCTTCTCCCGTTTTTTTTTATATTTTATATCCCTTTCTGCCTTTGCTTTCTTTTTCTCCGTCCCCAGTCTTTCTTTTCTATTTTTGTCCTTGTCTCTCTCATCCCCTCTCGCATTTTTCCTAATCCACTCTCCCACCTTCCTTCGACCCAACTTTAATCTCCTTGTTACCTATCGTACCCTTCGGATCTCTCTCCAGTTCCCTTCCAGTTTTCTGTTCCTTCCCTTTCCCCTACTCTCCTCTTCCTCTTCTCCATCCCTCATTTATTTGACTAATAAGAGTAAAAAAGGATAAAGCATGTTCTGTTTTGCAGATTTTTTGATCAACGCGGGGGCGTTGACCCCGAAAACCCAGATGTATTAAGACCATTAATTTCAGGACGGATTTACAGACAATAGCCATTGAAGAGAAACAAGTATACAGATGAGAGACATTTACTCTAAGCAAACTTTCCTCTCCAACAACTTGTCGGTGTACTATACTAGCTCAGCCTAGTTTAATTTTTAATAGCTGGACAAAACTAACAGTAGCTTGAATGTACCCTGGTGGTCGCCATATAGTCCTGCAAGGTGTTGTGTCTCACCATGTTGTTGTTGTTCAATTCGTCATGGAGGCTGCGACAAGTCCTTTTATCCACAAGATAACTGGGAGTTTAGTGTGCAGTGCACTATGGATGGTGTGCGTTCACTTATGGATGGGGTGCGTCATATGAACGTGGATAGGGTGCGTCACTGTATACGAGACGGGGTAATTTAGTGTGTTAATTTGTGCTGAAAGGTGAAAGCGGGGTAGCTGATGGTTTGTAAATGGTAGACCATGGCACAATGTTGCCAGCTAATACCTCTGCATGAACTCCGTGATCTGAATGTCAGTACTGGTGTAATTATAGCAGCATAGACCGGAAGCCGCGTTACCTGTATCCTGTGTTCAGTTTTGTTTGAATGGTATTATGGTGCACCATGGCAGAAGCGACCGCAGGCTTGATGGCTTAGGTGGACCATGGCAGCAGCGACCTCTTGGCTTTTAAGTGGTATTATGGTGGACCAATGGCAGTAGCGACCGCTGGCTTTAGTGTTATTAAAGGTGGACCATGCTGTAGCGAAGACCGCTGGCTTGAGTGGCGCATTATGGTGGACCATGGCAGTGCGACCGCTGCTTTAGTGGTATGATGGTGACCATTCTGTAAGCGACCGCTGGCTTGAGTGTGTATTATGGTGGACCATAGCAAGTGCGACCCTGGCTTTAGTGTATAATGCTGGACCATGGCAGTAGCGACAGCAAATAAAAAAAATAAATAACCAAAATGTCCTTTCCAAGTCATCGAAGAGGCCCCCATATTCCATTCCTAGTAAATGCATTGCAATACTAGGTGCTTGGTTTATATTCCCTCTGGTACCAGCTTCAGTATTTACATCATTTTTCTAGAAATCACTTTCGGATTTTTTTTTACAGTTGCAGCGGAACGCATCTTTTTAAAACCTGGAGGTTAAATAGCAGTCTTTTTCCCATGGGTTTAACCCTTTCATAGGGTTGAAAAAGCTCTTTTGTATTAATCTTCCAAACACTGTACCTGGGAAGCTGACCATAGTAACTCAAGTAAATTTTAATAAAATTGGGAGAATTACCACAATATTGTTAAAGTAAAAGGACACAAGTGCAACAATGTGACCATTTTATTGTGGGCAACGTTTTCGCTTCCTGGGGGGGGGCGTCCAGGAGCTTTTTTATCAAGCTTTCCACAATAAAATGCACATTAGTTGCACTTTGTCCTTTTAACTTTACAGTACTCAAGTAAAACGGATTCACAGATTAATAAGCAAGCTGTGCACGAACTGCCACGGTGCAAAATAGCACAACTTTTAGGCGAGGTTTACGTCCACACTGGAAACCATCATCAAGTCTCATCTTAATAAGGGTCCCAGGACCGAACGAAACCTCTCTCATTAAGGCTAGTTAAAGTTTTCCCTTACAGGTAATCGTGCTATATGCTTTTCAGGGACAAGTAGATTAAAGTTTCGTAAGTGTTTTCTATTATTGGTCAGACTGTACAGACAGGAGAACCCCATATGCCGAAGCCAAGCTATGGAGTCTGAGGTACCGGTGAAGGCACCTTAATTTCTGAGAAGCAACCTGTTGGAGTGAGGGGAGGATGTCCTCATCATCCGCCGACAGGCAGTATCACAGAAAGTGACATTAAAAACAGGCTTATTTCCTATGTCAGGAAGATGGAAGGGCTAGTGAAGATAGAATATAATAGGGGAGGGGGGGGGGGTGGGGGGGGGGTGTAACCTACATTTCCAAAACCAAATGGCCATAGATCCTCCAATGAGTTAAGATATATAGATATATATATATATAATATATAATATTATATATATATATATATATCATTATATATATATATATTAATATATATATCGTGCCGCAATATGTAAAACAGGTAAATTAGCAAGAACTCATTTAAAATTAAGTTCCTTCTAAAAATTTCTCTTATACGTTTTAAAGATAAATATTTTCATTAATGTTGTGATGTAAAAATTTATAATTTTGCAACCAAAAGGACTTAGAAAACTTACCTAACCTTATTATAACAAGAACAATTTATTTTTAGCCTAACCCAACTAAAATATATTTTTTAGATTTGTTAACAGTAATTTTAATACTAAACAAACACAGTGAAAATATTTTTTTTTTCGTTATTTCTGAATGATTTTGGCGAAATTATTGCATACACAAATTTTCACTTGTCCTATATGGCAAGATTAAGCCCGGTTGCTATTTTAAGCCAAAGAAGGCAAAGTTCTGCCTATTCGGCACGACATATATATATAATATATATATAATAAATATATATATAATATATATATATATATAAAATATATATATATATATATAATATAATTTAATATATATATATATCTATTATATTATTATTATATATATATAATATATATATATATATTATCAGTATATATATTATATATATACATATAATATATATATATATATATATATATTTAGTCTACTTTATGAGTTCGTTTGGTTGTTCTTCTACCTTTTCTCCAGTGACCTGTCGGCTATTTTACTTCCTCTAATGAATAATTCCACTCGTAATGTGCCCGTGAATGATGGGGTTCAAATAACTTGTCCTTAAGAGCGTTCGTACTCTTGAGAGCAATGTTCCCCGCGTGCAACTGTCCACACAACTGCGAGAGGCTCGTACACTGTTCCCCCTGTAGTTAATTGTCGTTCTCTGCCTACTGCCACAGTGAACTATGGCAGTATTTTTCTAATTGAAAAGGTTTTATTGATACGTTAAACTTTGTGTAAGCTTTATTCGAGTAATGACATGATCAAGCTCTACACAAAAGTAGCGTCCAAACAAAACCTGGCCTCTGTCCAACGTGATCTTTTCTTTCAATATTCTTTCAACAGTAAGCTATATCCTAATCCCCACCGACTTACTTCACCGAACATCATTGCGCATTGCAGAGCGAAAAATGTAGAGAGATGAGGAGATATTAGTTGCCTTATACAATGAGGTGGTAAGACTGGTTCACGTATAATATAACGCATGTGTTTGACCTTGTCTTTCTATCAGCTTACGTGTCAAGTTCTCTGACTATCAACATCTACCTGTCTAAGAAGCAACATTTCTAATTCCTACACAGCACCAGTGAACAGCGTAACGTTATGGAGTGTATTCTCACTCTGGCTGCCAACTCATTGCATAGGTATATTTACGACCGTTTTTTTTTTTTTATTACATGTTTCCTAACGTTACTAGTGCAAAACCTAGCCTACCCTGGAGTCGTTTTCGGGGTGGTTATCGCCCCCGCCAGCCCCAGATACTACACTGAGGTCTCCAAGGTATCGTGTGCAGTATCGATCAGCTGTGGCTGTGGGTGGGCAGTCGCTCTCGGCATCCAGCGGCTGTAATGGCACAACCCGGGCTGATCAGGAACCTAGGAGGAACCTAAACAATTTATGCGCTCGGGCTTGCAGGTTAGTCAGGGAGGTTTGTGTGTGACAAATTTCATCGTGTTACGTTGCTGGATGGAGGAGAGTGTTGAGAAGAAGTTTGGTGCCTCCTAATATTCCATTATTAATTTCTCCTTCTTCACTGTTGCTCATTACACGAGTTTACTTTTCACACTGGATATAAATTGAGTGTAACACTCTTCCAAGGTTTGGACGCGAGAAAAGCTTGTATCAGTAAAAAAGAGTATGAGCCGGAGTTGAGTATGTATCGAGACCATCGTAAGAATTAATATTAACTCAAAATGATCAGACTCAATGAAGTACAAGAATGTGTCCGTCTTGAAACCTCGAGAGGGGGGGGGGGGTTGGGGGTGGGGGGGGGGGGGCATATGTGGTACTTTATGGTATGCCCTGACGTATACCCAGGTAAATGTCCTGGGCAGCATCATAGGTACATGCCCCAGGACATCTGTCCCTTGGCGCATTACCAGGGACAACATGTATGCCCAGACGTAACACGGGACATATGACCCTAGAGGATGCACCGAATTTATGCCCGTGGAAATACGACTTGTACTAATTCCCTGAACGATACCCGTGACGAACGTCCCGGTAACTTGCTACCTTAGGGCTGAGTGCTCTTACTTATTGCAATTATACATGAATAGGCAGCCCCAATTAATGCATTTTCATGGAACACATTATTCATATCCTCATTGTAATTCCTTCCTCACTGCCTCTTTCTCCCCTGCCTCTGTTTTTTTTGTCTACCAATCTTGCTTTTTTCTCTCTCTTTTCTTCCCAAAGTTTTCATCTGTTTCCTCCCCCCTGGCCTCGTCTCTCATCCCCTTCTCCCCTCTTAACATCATCCTTCGCTGACTCTCTTTTCTCTCATCCTTGGCTGCCTCTCTCTTTCCCCATCCATCGCTCTCTCTCGCCTCTCCTCTCTCTGGTCTCACTCATCTCTCTCGCTCCTCATTCTCCCTCTCACTCTCTCTCTCCTCTCTCTCTCTCGTGACTTTCTACCCATTCCTCCATCCGGCTCCTCTTAATTGCCCTCTCATTAATCTTACTCCCGTCCTCGTCGTCCCCCCCCACACACACACACTATGATAAATGCAACAAACGACAAGATGAGCCAGCAAGCTTCCTGCACAGTGATGATGCGTAAAAATACCTGCAGATAGGGAGGACACCTCTGTTTCAACCCCTCCTCATGAACTAATTTAACGAGACTGGTTTGCCCTTGTCGCTCGCGCATCTCTGACCTCTACTTGCCCGTAACAAGCACGGACTACGCGCAGTTTTCTGCAGCGTCGCACAATAACACAAATGCAACGCAAAGTAATATTGCTGCAAACGAGTATTCACACGCATGCCAACACACACACAACACACACACACACACACACACACACACACACACACACACACACACACACCACACAACAGGTACACTAACTACGTGTACCAATAACCAAAAATTCCTTCAACACTTTCCCTTGAAACTGGCAACTACATGAATTATTGAAGAAGGCAAATGCATCCCCATCTTCAGAAGTGGAGACAGAAATGAGCACTAAAATTAATAGATCAGTGTCAACAGACGTGTATAGTATGCAAAGTCTTGGAAAAGATTAACATGAGGAGAGTGGTGGGAGCACTGGAGCGGAACAAGATATAAACGACAGCCAGCACGGATTCCATGGAAGGCAAATCCTGTAGTCACAAAACCTACTAGAGTTTTATGACAAGGTAACTGAAGTAAGAAATAGAGGGAGGCGTGGATTGATTGCATTTTTCTTGGACCTGCAAGAAGGCTCTTCGACACCAGGTTCCTCACAAGAGATTAGTACAGAAGTGCTAGATGAACAGTCACGTATAACAGGAAGGGTGGCACTGGCAATGGATCAGAGAATACCTAACAGCGAGTCATGGTCCGTGATGAGGTATTCACAGAGTGGGCGCGCCAGTGACGAGCGGGGTCCCACAGGGGGTCATCCCTGGGACCAATGCTATTCTTTGTTAATTGAACGACTTGACGAAGGGATAGACGCAGAAGTGCACTGTTTGCAGATGAAAATGAAGTTAATGAGGAGAATAAAATCAGACGCGGACCAGACAGGTCTACAAAGGAGACCCGGACGGGCTGGATGTGTGTCTTTCGACTGGATCCTAGAAATTTAACCCCGCCAAATGCAAAGTCATGAAGATCGGAAAGTGGGCAAAGAAGACCGCAGACAGAGTATAGGCTAGGTTGGCCAAAGGCTGCAAAACCTCACTCAAGGAGAAATACCTAGAGTGAGTATAATACCGAGTAACATCGCCAGAAGCACACATTAACCCAGATAACTGCTTGCTGCTCGGCCATATTGGTGCCTGGCAAACCAGAGAATAGGCGTTCCCGGTACCTCAGTAAGGAATCGTTCAAGACTTTATACACTGTCTACGTCAGGCCCATACTAGAGTACGCAGCACCAGTTTGGAACAAACCCCTGGTCAAACACGTCAAGAAATTAGAGAAAGTGCAAAGGTTTGCAACAAGGCTAGTTCCGGAGCTAAGGGGAATGTCCTATGACGAAAGGTTAAGGGAAATCGGTCTGACAACACTGGAGGACAGGAGAGTCAGGGGAGACATGATAACGACATACAAAATACTGCGTGGAATAGACAAGGTGGACAGAGACAGGATGTTCCAGAGATGGGACACAGAAACAAGGGGTCACAATTGGAAGCTGAAGACTCAGATGAGTCAAAGGGATGTTAGGAAGTATTTCTTCAGTCATAGAGTAGTTAGGAAGTGGAATAGTTTGGCAAGCGACGTAGTGGAGGCAGGAACTATACATAGTTTTAAGACGAGGTATGATAAAGCTCATGGAGCAGGGGGAGAGAGGACCTAGTAGCGGTCGGTGAAGAGGCGGGGCCAGGAGCTGAGTCTCGACCCCTGCAACCACAATTAGGTGAGTACACACATCCTCACACACACACACACACACACACACACACACACACACACACACACACACACACACACACACACACACACACACACACATGGTGGACACACTGGCTGAGGTGGCAAGAAGAGCTCACTCGAGCAGAGCAAAGTTACTGGTAATGGGCGATTTCAACCACAGGGAGATCGACTGGGAAAACCTGGAGCCACATGGGGGTCCCGAAACATGGAGAGCCAAGATGATGGATGTGGTACTTGAAAACCTCATGCATCAACATGTCAGGGACACAACCAGAGAGAGAGGGGAGGATGAGCCAGCAAGACTGGATCTTGTGTTCACCCTGGGCAGTTCAGACATTGAGGACATCACTTATGAGAGGCCCCTTGGAGCTAGCGATCATGTGGTTCTGAGTTTTGACTATATAGTAGAGTTACAAGTGGAGAAGGTAACAGGAACTGAAGGGGACAGGCCAAACTATAAAAGGGGGGACACACAGGTATGAGAAACTTCCTGAAGGAGGTTCAGTGGACAGAGAAATGGTAGGAAAATCAGTAAACGAGATGATGGAATATGGTGGCAACAAAGTGCAAGGAGGCAGAGGAAAGTTTTGTTCCCCAAAGGGGAAAAGGAAATAATAGGGAAGACCAAAACGAGTCCTTGGTTTACCCGAAGGTGTAGGGAGGCAAAAACTAAGTGCAACAGAGAATTGAAAAGGTACAGGAGGCATAGGACCCAGGAAAACAAGGAGATTAGTAGAAGAGCCAGAAACGAGTATGCACAGATAAGGAGGGAGGCCCAGCGACAGTATGAAAACGACATAGCATCGAAAGTCAAATCTGACCCGAAACTGCGTATAGCCACATTAGGAGGAAGACAACAGTCAAGGACCAGGTGATAAGGCTGAGGAAAGAAGGTGGAGAACTCACAAGAAACGATCAAGAGGTATGTGAGGAGCTCACACGAGATTTAAGGAAGTATTTACAGTAGAGACAGGAAGGACTCTGGGGGGACAGACCAGATGGGGACACCAGCAAGGAATACACCAACAAGTGTTGGACGACATACATACAGATGAGGAGGAGGTGAAGAAACTGCTAAGGGACATCGATACCTCAAAGGCAATGGGACCAACAACATCTCCCCGTGGTCCTTAGAGAGGGAGCAGATATGTTGTGCGTGCCACTTACCACAATCTTCAACACATCCCTGGAAACTGGGCAACTACCTGAGGTATGGAAGACGGCAAATGTAGTTCCATTTTTAAAAAAGGAGACAGAAAAGAGCACTAAACTATAGACCTGTGTCATTGACGTGTATAGTATGCAAAATTATGGAGAAGATTATCAGGAGGAGAGTGGTGGAGCACCTGGAACGGAACAGGAGTATAAATGCCAACCAGCACGGATTCACGGAAGGCAAATCCTGTGTCACAAACCTTCTGGAGTTTTATGATAAAATAACAGAAGTAAGACAAGAGAGAGAGGGGTGGGTTGATTGCATCTTCTTGGACTGCAAGAAGGCCTTTGACACAGTTCCTCACAAGAGATTAGTGCAGAAGCTAGAGCATCAGGCGCATATAACAGGAAGGGCACTGCAATGGATCAGAATATCTGACAGGGAGGCAACAACGAGTCATGGTACGTAATGATGTATCACAGTGGGCACCGTGACGAGCGGGGTCCCACAGGGGTCGGTCCTAGGACCAGTGCATTTTTGGTATATGTGAACGACATGACGGAAGGGTTAGACTCAGAAGTGTCCCTGTTTGCAGATGATGTGAAGTTAATGAGGAGAATTAAATCTGATGAGGACCAGGCAGGACTTCAAAGAGACCTGGACAGACTGGACACCTGGTCCAGCAAATGGCTTCTCGAATTTAATCCTACCAAATGCAAAGTCATGAGTCATTAGTTTGGGGGAAGGGCACAAAGACCACAGACAGATATAGCTAGGTGCCAAAAGACTGAAAAACCCACTCAAGGAAAACCTTGGGTGAAAAAACCCCGACATGTCTCCGGAAGCACACATCTCAATAACTTGCAGTATGGGCGCCTGGCAAACCTGAAAAACAGCATTCCAATCCCTTGTAAGGAATCATTCAAGACACTGTACCCCGTGTATTCAGGCCCAACTGGAGTATCGCACCTTTTGGAAACCCCGCACTTGATAAAGCACGTCAAGAAACTAGAGAAAGTAAAAAGGGGTTTCGACAAGGTTTTTTCCAGACTAAGGGAAGTCCATGAAAAAAGTTTAAGGAAATCGGCCTGACGACCTGGGGGACAGGGGGCGGGGGAAATTAACAATATAAAATCTCGTGGAATAGAAAGGTGGACAAAGAAGGTTGTTCCAGGGGGGGGGACCAGAAACAAGGGGGCCCTTTTGAAAGTTGAAGACACAAATAGTCAGAGGATAGTGGGAAGTATTTCTTCATCATGGGTTTGTAAGGGCATGGAATACCCTAAAATACGTAGTGGGGGCAGGAACCATACCATTTTTTAAAAGGCGGTTTTAAAGCCAGGAGCGGGGAAGAGGGGGCCCCGTAGAAACCGGGGTGAAGAGGGGGGGGCCCAGGACTAAGACCGACCCCGCAACCACAAATAGTGGAAAAAAGGGAGCACACACAACAACACACACACCACACACACACCGCGCGGCGCCCAAAAACACCCCCCACCACCCGCGCGCGCGCCGCACACACACACCACACACACACACCTGAGTCTCGAAACCTGCAACCAAATTAGGTGAGTACACCATCCTCCACACACACACACACACCCCACACACACCACCACACACCCCCCACACACACCAAAACACACACACCCCCACAGCGCAACCACGCACAAAACACACGCACACACACGACACACACCACACAGCACACACACACAACCCCAAAACCACACACACACACACCACAAACACCGCAACACTCAAGCATACACACACAGACATACCAGGGGTGACAAGCAAAAAAGGGGGAGCCGAGAGCTTGAACAACTCTCGAAAACCACAAATAGCTGAGTACACAAAATATTGGGTAAAGGGATATACGAAAAAAAAACCTATTGTACCTGACCGAAATTCTTAAACCAAAAAAACCCCAAAAACAAATAAAAAATAAGGCAAAACGAAGGATATTTTCTAAGTACCCATATATCCTTCTACAAATTTACAATAAACAGAGTACAACGAGAACAAAGTTAATGAGGAAGAAAAAAATGAGTTTACTCACTACATTTGGGTTTTTCACTTCATACAAGACGGTCGTATGATGTACTCAACCACCTCAGGAAGAACAAACCCCAAGCCAGGTGTGAAATCAACATCGATTCGCCGGGGTAAAAATTTTCTCAAAGGGTTTGATGTATATAAACTTGGAGTGATCAGGTAGCGGGGGCCCCTTTGCAGTTACCCGACGTGTTACTTTAAACCAGAGTAGAAGAAAGCAAAATTCGCAGGCGAATTTTTGAGACAAGACCATACTGTACTTTAATATGGGTAACATAACACGAAGTCAGAATAGGGGGAAAAATTAGCAGTCCAGCGGGCGGGTGAAGTCAGGAGCGAGATTTTTGTCATCAAAAAAGGGAGACAGGGGTAAGAAAACGAAAACTTACACACACAATAGGTGAGAAAATTACCCCAAGCAACCGTCCCACCTGAATCACGCATAGTCTGTAAATCAAAGGGATTTTTTTAAACTTTCAGAAATCCTAAAAAAAGAAACTCACGACAATTACACAACTGTCAGAACAGTCTTGAATCCCGCGCCCAGTTTGAAAAATTACACAGATCCGCCATGTCAAAAAACAGAAAAATAAAAGACTAGGGAACTGCGGGGAAAATAAGATAAAGGAGAGATTAAAAAGAAAAAACCCGTGAAATGGTAAAAAACGTGCATAAGATGACAGGACGAGAAGGCCGTTTGGAGGTACAGGCTGGTTAGGGGAAATACAGGTTTTGGTTAAGAAGGGACAGGGTACAGGGTGGTGTAAGAAAACTACAGGCTGGGTAAGAAAAGATGCAGGCTGGGGTAAAAGTACAGGCTGGGTGTAAGAAGGACAACTGGGTGAAAAGGGACAGGGTTTTTGTAAGAAATGCAGGCTGGGTAAGAATACACGGTGGGAAAAAATACGGGGGGGGTAGGAAGGGCCCGGCTAGTGAAAAGGTAAAAAGGCTGGGTAAAAAAACAGGCGGGGTAAGAAACTGGGTAGTGTAAGAAATACAGGGTCGTGTAAGAAAACAGACTGGTAAGAAGGTACGGGTGGTGTAAGAAGGTACAGGTGGTAAACAAATAGAGGCTGGTGTAAGAAGATACAGGTGGTTGGGGGAAGGCACAGGGTATGTAAGAAGGTAAGGCTGGTGTAAGAAGATCAGGGTGGTGAAAAAAGGGACAGGTAGGAAGAAGGTACAGGCTGGGTAAAAGGACAGTTTTTTGGGGAAGAAAGGGAAAAAGGGAGTGTAAGAAGGTACAGATTGGTTAAGAATAAGGTTGGTGTACGAACACAACTGTGTAAGAAGGTACAGGCTAGGTAAAAAGGGACAGGCTGGTGAAAGAAGGTAAAGACGTGTGAAGGGAAAGACTGTTAAGAAGGTACAGGCTAGTGAAAGAAGGTACAGATGGGAAGAAGGTACAGGCGGTGTAAAAGGTACGGGTTGGGTGAAAAAAGGGGACAACGGTGAAGAAAAAACAGGGTCTGTAAAAAGGTCAGGTTTAAGAAGGTACTGCTTTTGTAAGAAGGTACGGGCTGGTGTAAGAAGGTACAGACAGGTGTAAGAAGGTACGGCGGGGTTTAAAAAGGAAAAGACTGGTTTGAAAGGTACAGAGGGTTTAAGAAGGACAGGCTGTGTAAAAAGGTACAGACTGTGTAAGAAGGGCAGACGGTGGGTAAGAAAAGGGACAACTGGTGTAAAGAAGGGCAGACGGGGGTAGGGAAGTACAGAATGGGGTAGGAGGGCACGGCTAAGGGGAAAAGGTTTCAGACGGGGGTAAGAAAGTACAGACTGGTGTAAGAAGGGACAATGGGGTAAGAAGGTACAGGCTGGTGTTTTGAAGGAAAGCTGGTTAAGAAAGGGACAGACTGGGGTTTAAAAGGTACAACTGGTGTAAGAAGGGACAGGAATGTAAGAAGGTACGATGGGTAAGAAGGGACAGGCAGTGAAGAAGGTAAGGCGGTTAAAAAAGGTACGGTGGGTAAGAAGGGAAAAAGGCTGGGTAAGAAGGTAAGTGGTGTAAAAGGTACAGACGGTGTAAGAAGGTTTCAGGGTGGTGTAAGAAGTTACAGACTGGTGAAAAAAGGACAGACTGGTGTAAAAAGGTACAGGCTGGTGTAAGAAAGTACAGATGGGGGTAAGAAGGTAAGACTGGTGTAAGAAGGGCAGGCTGTGTAAGAAGGTACAGACGGTGTAAAAAGGGACAACTGGTGTAAGAAAGGGCAGACTGGTGTAAGAAGGGACAGACTGGTGTAAAAAAGGACGATGGGGGGGGAGTCAGACTGTTTTTTAAGAAGGAAGACGGTGTAAGAAGGTACGACTGGTGTAAAAAAGGTAACTGTTTTAAGAAGCTACAGCTGGTGTAAGAAAATAAAAGGCTGGGGTAAAAAGGGACAGCTGGGGTAATAATGAAAAACTGGTAAAAAGGACAGGGGGTAAAAGAAGGAAGGGTGGGGTAAGAAGGACATGCGGGGGGAAAAGATACAGACTGGGGTAAGAAGGACAGACGGTGTAAGAAGGTACGACTGTGTAAGAAGGTACAGGGGGGTAAGAAGTCAACTGGGGTAAGAAGGTACAGGCTGTTGTAAAAGGTACAGACTTGTAAGAAGGTACAGGCTGGGGTAAAAAAGGGCGACTGGTTAAGAAGGCAGACTGGTAAGAAGGTACAGGGTTGTGTAAGAAAGGCACAGGGGGGATGAAAAGGCACAGGTGGGTGTAAGAAGGCACAGGCTGGTGTAAGAATTACAGCTGGTGTAAGAAAATCAACTGGTGTAAGAGGTACAGGCTGGTGTAAAAAAGGGACGACTGTGAAAGAAAGTGAGGCGGGGGAAAAAAGTACAGCTGGGTGGGAAGAAGGCACAGGCGAAGTAAGAAGGCACAGGGGGTGTAAGAAGGCACAGGGTTGTAAAATTAAGACTGGTGAAGAAGGTACAGACTGTTAAGAAGGCACAGGCTGGTTAAGAAGGGACAGGCTGGTGTAAGAAGGTACAGGCTGGTGTAAGAATATAGGGTGGTGTAAGAAGGCAGAGTGTAAGAAGGACAGGGGGGTGTAAGAAGGTTTCAGACTGGTGTAAGAAGGTCGGCGGGTTTAAAAAGGTACAAGCCGGTGTTTAAGAAGGACAAATGGGTAAGAAGGTACAGGCTATGTAAAAAAAGGGACAGACTGGGTAAGAAGGTGCGCTGTGTACGAAAGGGACGACGGTGTAAGAAAGGGACAGACTGGGTAAGAAAGGTACAGGCTTGTAAAAAGGTAAGACTGGGTAAGAAGGTGCGCTGGTGTAAAAAAGGACAACGGTGAAGGGGGTGCAGACTGGTAAAAAAGGTAAGACGGTGAAGAAGGGACAGGGTGGTGGAGAAGGACAGGGGGTTAAGAATTTCAGACTGGGGTGTAAGAAGGGCGGCTGGTGTAAAATACAACGGGTAAGAAGGTACAACTGGTGAAAAAAGGTACAGGCGGTGTAAGAAGGCAGGGGGTTGGGGTAAAAGGTACAGGGGTGAAGAAGGTACAGGGTGGTGTCGAAGGCACAGACTGGGTAAAAAGGTACAGGCGGTGTAAGAAGGTCGGGGTGTACGAAGGTACGACGGGTAAAAAGCACAGGGGTGTAAGAAGGGGAAAGGTGGGGGAAGAAGGTACGACTGGGGTAAAAATGTACGACTGGTGAAAGGACAGGCCGGTGTAAAAGGACAGGTGGTTAAAAGGTGAGGGTGGTTTAAAAAGGACAGCTGATGTAAAAGGGACTTCGGTGTAAAAAGGACAGGCCCGGTTTAAAAAAGGTCCCGACTGGTATAAGAAGGTCAGGCTGTGAAGAAGGTCAAAGGTGGTTTAGAAGGTAAAGGTGGGGGGAAAGGTACAGACTGGTGTAAAAGGTACAGGGTGGTTAAGAAGGTCAGGCTGGTGAACGAAGGTCGACCGGTGTAAAAATAAGGCGGTGAAAGAAGGTACAGGGGGTAAAAAACAAAAACGGGGTAAGAAGTAAGGCTTGTGAAAAAAGGTACAGGCTGGTGTAAAAAAGGTACAACTGGTTTTTAAGAAGGTACGGCGGGGGTTTGAAGGGGACGGCTGGGGGAAAGAAAGGTACAGACCGGGGTAAGAAGGGACAGGGGGGTAAAAAAAGGTACAGGGGGTGTAAGAAGGCAGACTGGTGTAAAATGTACAGCTTGAAAGAAAGGGACAGGGGTGTAAGAGGTCAGCGGTGTTTTACGTGTGTAAAAGGTACGGCGGTGTAAGAAGGTAAGGGGTGAAAGAAGGGGGGGGTGGTGGGAAGAAGGTTTTGGTGGTTTAAGGGAAAATGGGTGTAAAAAAAGGTACAGGGGCCCCGGGGTAAGAAGGACAGGCTGGTTAAAAGGTAAGGCTGGGTAAGAAGGTACAGGCGGTGTAGAAGGTACAGGCGGGGGTAGAAGTACAGGCTGTTGTAAGAAGGGACAGGTGGTGTAAAGAAGGTACAGGGGGTTAAAAAGGTACGGCGGTGTAAAAGGTACAGGCTGTGTAAGAAGGTTTAAGGGTGGGTAAGAAAGTAACCGGTGGGGTAAAAGGTACAACTGGTGTAAGAAGGTACAGGCTGGTTTTAAAAGGGACAGGGTTTAAGAATTACACTGGGGTTAAGAATACAAACTGGTGTAAGAAGGTACAATTTGGGGGTTGGTAAAAGGTACTGGTGTTGGAAGGTACAATGGGAAGAAGGTACAGGGCTGGTGTGTGGGCAACGGTGTAAGAAGGTACAGGGGGGGAAGGGTACAGACTGGGTAAGAAGGTACAAGAACGGTGTAAGAAGGTCAGCGGGGTGAAAAAGGTAACAGGGGCCCCGGTTTAAAAGAAGGTAAAAAGACGGTGTAAGAAGGTACAGACGGGGTAAGAAGGGACAGGGTGGTGTAAAGAAGGGGACAGGCGGTGTAAAAAAGGTGCAACGGTGTGAGAAGGTACAGGCTGGGAAGAACGTACAGTGGGTAAGAAGGTACAAGCTGGTGTAAGAAGGTACAGGGGTGAAGAAGGTACAGGGTGGTGTAAGAACGCGGCTGGGGAAAAAGGCAGGGGTTGTAAAAATGTACAACGGTGTAAGAAGGTACACGCTGGGTAAGAAGGTACAGACTGGGGTTTAAAAAGGTACAACTGGGGGAAGAAGGACAGGCTGGTGTAAAAAAACACTGGGTAAAAAGACTTGCTGGTGGATAAGGTACAGACTGGTGTAAGAAGGTACGGCTGGTTTTTTTAAAAAAGGACAGGGTGGGGTTAAGAAAACAGGGTGGGGTAAAAGGACAGATGGTGTAAGAAGGGACAACGGTGTAGAAGGACGGCTGGGGTAAAAGGTGCAACTGGTGTAAAAGGGACAGGCTGGGTAAGAAGTTACAAGCTGGGTAAGAAGTACAGGCTAGTGTAAGAATACAGACGGGTTTTAAAAAGGTAAAGGCGTGTAAGAAGTACAGATGTGTAAAGAAGGTCACGCTGGTGTAAGAAGGAAAAGACGGTGTAAGAAGGGACAGCTGGGAAGAAGGGGGCAGGCTGGGGGTAAAAGATAAGACGGGTAAGAAATACTTGCTGGTGAAGAAGGTACAGACGGGTAAAAAGGTAAGGCTGGGTAAGGGTCGGGGGTTAAAAAAAGGGGGGCTTTTTGTGGGGTAAGGTAAGAAGGGAAACTGTTTTAAGAAGGTACAGGTGGTGTAAGAAGGTCAATGGGTAAGAAGGACGGCTGGTTTGAATTGGGTTTTTAAGAATACAGGGGTGTAAGAAGGGTCAGACTGGTGTAAAAGGTACAGGCGGTTTAAGAAGGTACAGAGGTGTAAGAAAACGGCTGGTAAGAGGTACAAAAGGGGGGTAAGAAGTATGTGGTGTTTGAAGGACAGCGGTGAAAGAAGGACAATGGTTAAAAGGTACAGGCTGGTTTTAATAAAGGGTTACGGCTGGTGTAAAAAAGGACAGACGGTGAAGAAGGTACACTGGGGGAAGAAGGACGGCTGGTTTTAAAGGATACAGGCGGGGGTAAAATTACATGGGGGAAGAAAGGTACAGGTTGTAAGAAGGTACAGGCGGGGGTTGAAGGGGACAGGCTGGGTAAGAAGGGGCTTTGGGGTTTGGGGGTCAGATGGGGTGTGGGGGGAAAGATTAAGAAGGTACGGGGGTGTGTAAGGAGGTACAGGCGGGGGTAAGAAGGTCAGGCTGTTTTTTAAGAAGGTACGGCTGGTGTAGGGAAAGGGACAGGCTGGTTAAGAAAGGACGAAAGGTGTAAGAATGAAAGCCATGGTTTTAAAATATTTTTCATTACAGTGGTAAAAGGAAGTGGAGACCACGGGTAAGACAGGAAATACAAAGATAAGAAAAAACCCAAAAAATGAAACAAAGTGATCAGTTTGACGAGCTGGACCAGAACTAGACCATAAGATCGCAATTTAAATAGTTGGATACGTAAAACTCCGCGCTCATCGTCACACACACACTCACACACCACACAGACACACACACACACACACACACACACACACACACACAACACACACACACACAGAGTGTGGAGAGACGTGTAGTGGGTCACAAGCGCCAGGCTCCGAGAATCTAGTGCTTTTAGGGTGTTTCAGCATTAAAGCAACCAGTGTTATGCACGTCAGTGAACAACCTACAAGTGATAACCAATGTATTAGCAAATAAATAAAGTAAAAGGCGAGAGAGAGCCGAAATAATACAGCAAAATTCAAAGTGCCAGTTCAGTTGAGGCCTAGTTGGGCACTGTTGACACAGCATTGTTACACATATACAAAGTACAAGCGGTGCTAAGAGAAAAGACCTAAATAGATATTAAGAGAGGTTGGTAACCGGACAAAATGTGATGTAGCACACAGCGTGACAAGCTATCCAGAAAGGGATATATATATATACATACATATAACATAAATATTATAAGCAGAGTGGTGGCAGCAGTAGGCTGAAGGGAGTAGCGCCGCCATAAACAGGTTGGGTGTCATCACAATAAGTAGTGTACTTACCAAAGATGGAAGTGTAAATTATAAAAGTAGCAGTACACAAGTTGATAGTGTGGTAAATGAGGACTCAAAAGGGCAATGAGAAAAGAATAGCCGAAGAGTCAGAGGCGGAAGGGCGAGGTGTACGAGTCATCGTACAGCGAGCATCGTACACGACATCGTACATCAGGCATCTGATGGACGTCCCCTCTGAGTAACGTACATTCACCTGGTTTGGGTTTGGCGGGAGTTTTGAGTGGTAGAGCGGCCTGCGTACTGTAGCTTCGCTATCTAAACCCTGCTCCAGAGCGATATCATACACACAACACTAGCAGGTAGGAAGATAAATGTAGGAGCAAGGGACTAAATGGGAAGACAGCCCTGACAACAGTTCGAGTAAGTTTTAGGACACAAAGACAGTGACAACTGAGAAGCAAGTATGGTACACAGTAGTAAAGGTAGTACAAACTGGTGAAAAGAATGACTTGTTAACACACGCTAGATTATAATAATAGAAAACTACCTCAGTGTAATGATCTCATTAGTATTACGGATACACAGAAGTGAATTGTATTTCAGGGACAAATAACAAAGACGTGCTCACAACACACACACGCGCGAAACACATACACACTCGGGGCAGAATGGTCCGACCCTGAAACCACACTAGGTGAGTACACACAGCTGATCCTTGGAATTGACCCCATCCCCCACAGACCTCAACCCCTCTTACCTTTCCCCTCTTACCTTTTCCCTCCTCGCGTTTCTCTCTCTCATAGCCTTTTTCCTCCCGTTCCCCCTACTCATCCTCTCTCATCTCTCTCTCATCTCTCTCCCCCCCTCTCTCTCTCTCTCCTCTCCTCTCTCCCTCTCTCTCTCCTCTCTCTCTCTCTCTCTCTCTCCCTCTCTCTCTCCTCTCACCACCTCTCTCTCTCCTCTCTCTCTCTCCTCTCTCTCTCCCTCTCTTCTCTCTCTCTCCCTCTTCCCTCTCTCTCTCCCTCTCTCCTCTCCTCTCCTCTCCCTCTCTCTCTCCCTCTCTCTCTCCCTCTCTCTCCCTCTCTCCCTCCCTCTCTCTCATCCCTCTCTCTCCCTCTCTCTCTCCCTCCTCTCTCCCTCTCTCTCTCCTTCTCTCTCCCTCTCTCTCTCCCTCTCTCATCCTCTCTCTCTCCGCTCTCTCCTCCTCTCTCCCTCTCTCCCTCTCTCCCTTCTCTCTCCCTCTCTCTCTCCCTCTCTCTCTCCTCTCTCTCCCTTCTCTCTCCTCTCTCTCTCCTCCTCTCTCCTCTCTCTCTCCCTCTTCCTCTCCCTCTCTCTCCCCCTCTCTCTTCCTCTCTCTCTCCCTCTCTCTCTTCCTCTCCTCTCTCCTTCCTCTCTCCCTCTCTCTCTCCCTCTCTCTCTCCCTCTCTCTCCCCCTCTCTTCTCCCTCTCTCTCTCCCCTCTCTCTCCCTCTCTCTCTCTCCCTCTCTCTCTCTCTCGCTCTCTCTATCCCTCTCTTCTCTCCCTCTCTCTCTCCCTCTCTCTCTCCCTCTCTCTCTCCTCTCTTTCCCTCTCTCTCTCCCTCTCTCTCCCCCTCTCTCTCTCCCCCTCTCTCTCTCCCTCTCTTCCTCTCACTCCCTCTCTTCTCTCTCTCTTCCTCTCTCTCTCCCTCTCTCTCTCTCTCCCTCACTCCCATAACCAATCTCTCACCCTCCTCTCTCTCTATAGGCTTCTCTCTCCTTCTCTCCATTTCTCTCTCTCATAGCCTTTTCCTCGCCCTCCTTTCTCCCTCTCTCTCTCTTTCTCTCCCTCTTCCCTCTCCCTCTCTTCTCCTCTCTCTACCCTTTCTCTCCCCCCTCACATTTCTCTCTCTCCCCCTTGGTCTTATCCCTCACCCCCATACTCTCTCCTCTCTCTCCCTCTTTCTACCCTTTCTCTCTCCTCTCTCTCCCTCTTTCTACCCTTTCTCTCTCCCCCCCCACACCCTCTCCCTCCTCTAGCCTTCTGTCTGTGGTAATAAAAAAAAAAAAAAAAAAATGGGTGGCCTTAGAGGACGGAAAACCAGAGATCTGGAAGACGAACCAGGGAGGAAAGACTGGGAGTTAGAGCTCCAAAAAGGGAGGAAGAGTGGGGAAGGAAGATAGTAGAGCTTGGTAAGAAAATGGAGGAGAGGATAGCTGAAGAGTGCAGGAAGTGGGAGTACAGGTCTTAGCAGCAGAAGCTAGGATACAGTGCTTAGAAGAGAAACTGCAAAGCCTGAAACAGATTAGAGAGACAAATGACAATTCAGATGTGACATCAGGAAATTCAAAGTCAGGCGCAGACAAGGGGATGGTAAGCAACAACGGAGACATGCCGTACACGAAGGCCCTATCAGACCCACGTGGGGCCAGGGAAAAGACGATGAGCACACTAAGATCAAACGACAGGTCCGAAGACAATGAAGGTATGCTATATGCAGAGATTCTAACAGCCAACTGCAGTAGCAAGGGACAGCTGGTCAGGAAAGACAGTTCACTGAGAATAGAAGTTTCAGATATGACAGGGACTGAAGGCAAGAACATGTCAATGGAAAGAAATAAAATGCCTCAGAGGAAGCAGATGGAGACTCAGTGGGAGGAGGAAAGGGCGAGGTCAGTTTTTGTGTACGGGCTCCAAGAAGCCAAGGGGCCAACTTTGAAGAAATAAAACAGGAGGAGAAAAAATGATTGAAGGCATCATGAAAACAATAGGGGAGGGCAATATGACCCAGGTGACAAATTTTCAGAGAATTGGGTGGTTTGCGAGTGGAAGGATAAGGCCTGTCAGAGTAAACTTTCAAGGAAGAATCAGTTCGAATCAGGATTCTGCAAGAGAAAGCAAGACTGAGGGACAAAGAGGGTACCAGACAGTATACCTCGGACCGCGACAGAACACAAGAAGAAAGGACTACACTGAAAGAGAGGGTACAGAGACGCAAGGAGGAACGAGAAGCAATGAAAATGAGCAGGACTCAGACATAGGAGGAAGGGCAAACACACCCCACAGAATCTCCCACCAAAAGACTCCACCCGCGACACTCCCAACGCAACTGAGCAACCTATACTACAACCCACTCACTGTTCCCTCTGCCACCAACCCCCATATCACAAACCTCACCCCAACAGCTGTCCCTATGGGCATTCTGACCCCACCCCCATCAACACAAACCCACCTACACCAAAGCCCCATATAGGCCCCCACAAAGGCTCTCGCTCCCCCAACCCAATATACTTGCATGACCACAATGATAGAAAAGAAACTAAAGGTTGGTACACAAACGCGGATGGAATAACGAATAAACATGAGGAGTGGAATGAAAGAATCAGTGAAGAATCCCCAGACATCATAGCAGTCACAGAAACAAAACTCGCTGAGACAATAACAGACACAATCTTCCCAACAGGATATCAGATCCTGAGGAAAGATAGAAGGAGTAGAGGGGGAGGAGGGGTTGCACTGCTCATAAAACACCGATGGGGATTTGAGGAAATGGAAGGCATGGACATGATTGGAGAAAGAGACTACATTGTAGGTACAATTCAGTCCTGAGAACATAAAGTAGTCATTGGAGTGATGTATAACCCACCACAGAACTGCAGGAGGCCAAGAGAGGAGTACGAAGAAAACAACAGGGTGATGGTGGACACACTGGCTGAGGTGGCAAGAAGAGCTCACTCGAGCAGAGCAAAGTTACTGGTAATGGGCGATTTCAACCACAGGGAGATCGACTGGGAAAACCTGGAGCCACATGGGGGTCCGAAACATGGAGAGCCAAGATGATGGAGTGGTACTTGAAAACCTCATGCATCAACATGTCAGGGACACAACCAGGAGAGAGGGGGAGGATGAGCCAGCAAGACTGGATCTTGTGTTCACCCTGAGCAGTTCAGACATGAGGACATCACTTACGAGAGGCCCCTTGGAGCTAGCGATCATGTGGTTCTGAGTTTTGACTATATAGTAGAGTTACAAGTGGAGAAGGTAACAGGAACTGAAGGGGACAGGCCAAACTATAAAGGGGGGACTACACAGGTATGAGAAACTTCCTGCAGGAGGTTCAGTGGGACAGATAATGGTAGGAAAATCAGTAAAACGAGATGATGGAATATGTGGCAACAAAGTGCAAGGAGGCAGAGGAAAGTTTTGTTCCCAAGGGAACAGAAATAATAGGAAGACCAAAACGAGTCCTTGGTTTACCCGAAGGTGTAGGGAGGCAAAAACTAAGTGCAACAGAGAATGGTAAAGGTACAGAGGCATAGGACCCAGGGAAAAAAAGGAGATTAGTAGAAGAGCCAGAAACGAGTATGCACAGATAAGGAGGGAGCCCAGCGACAGTATGAAACGACATAGCATCGAAAGTCAAATCTGACCCGAAACTGCTGTATACCACATTAGGAGGAAGACAACAGTCAAGGACCAGGTGATAAAGGCTGAGGAAAGAAGGTGGAGAAATCACAAGAAACGATCAAGAGGTATGCGAGGAGCTCAACACGAGATTTAAGGAAGTTTTACAGTAGAGACAGGAAGGACTCTGGGGGAACAGACCAGATGGGGACACCAGCAAGGAATACACCAACCCAAATGTTGACGACATAAAATACAGATGAGGAGGAGGTGAAGAAACTGCTAAGGGACATCGATACCTCAAAAGGGAATGGGACCGGACAACATCTCCCCGTGGGTCCCTTTAGAGAGGGAGCAGATATGTTGTGTGTGCCACTTACCACAATCTCAACACATCCCTGGAAACAGGGCAACTACCTGAGGGATGGAAGACGGCAATGTAGTTCCCCTTTTTTTTAAAAAGGAGACAGAAAAGAGGCACTAAAAATATAGACCTGTGTCATTGATGTGTATAGTATGCAAAAATTATGGAGAAGATTAAACAGGAGGAGAGTGCTGGAGCACCCGGAACGGAACAGGAGTATAAATGCCAACCAGCACGGATTCACGGAAGGCAAATCCTGTGTCACAAACCTTCTGGAGTTTTATGATAAAATAACAGAAGTAAGACTAGAGAGAGAGGGGTGGGTTGATTGCATCTTCTTGGACTGCAAGAAGGCCTTTGACACAGTTCCTCACAAGAGATTAGGCAGAAGCCTAGGGCATCAGGCGCATATAACAGGAAGGGCACTGCAATGGATCAGAGAATACCTGACAGGGAGGCAACAACGAGTATGGTACGTAATGATGTATCACAGTGGGCACCTGTGACGAGCGGGGTCCCACAGGGGTCGTTCCCAGGACCAGTGCTATTTTTGGTATATGTGAACGACATGACGGGAAAGGGTTAGACTCAGCAGTGTCCCTGTTTGCAGATGATGTGAAGTTAATGAGGAGAATTAAATCTGATGAGGACCAGGCAGGACTTCAAAGAACCTGGACAGACTGGACAACCTGGTCCAAACAAATGGCTTCTCGAATTTTTAAACCTGCCAAATGCAAAGTCATGAGATAGGGGAAGGGCACAGAAGACCACAGACAGAGTATAGGCTAGGTGGCCAAAGACTGCAAACCTCACTCAAGGGGAAAGATCTTTGGGTGAGTATAACAAACGGCATGTCTCCAGAAGCACATATCAATCAGATAACTGCTGCAGCATATGGGCGCCTGGCAAACCTGAGAACAGCATTCCGAACCTTAGTAAGGAATCATTCAAGACACTGTACACCCGTTATGTCAGGCCCATACTGGAGTATGCAGCACCTGTTTGGAACCCGCACTTGATAAAGCACGTCAAGAACTAGAGAAAGTACAAAGGTTTGCGACAAGGTTAGTTCCAGAGCTAAGGGGAATGTCCTATGAAGAAAGATTAAGGGAAATCGGCCTGACGACACTGGAGGACAGGAGGGTCAGGGGAGACATGATAACGACATATAAATACTGCGTGGAATAGACAAGGGGGACAAAGACAGGATGTTCCAGGGAGGGGACACAGAAACAAGAGGCCACAAATTTGGGAAATTGAAGACACAAATGAGTCAGAGAGATAGTAGGAAGTATTTCTTCAGTCATAGAGTTGTAAGGCAGTGGAATAGCCTAGAAAATGACGTAGTGGAGGCAGGAACCATACACAGTTTAAGACGAGGTTTGATAAAGCTCATGGAGTGGGGAGAGAGAGGGCCTAGTAGCAACCGGTGAAGAGGCGGGCCAGGAGCTGGACTCGACCCCTGCAACCACAAAATAGGTGAGTACAAATAGGTGAGTACACACCACCACACACACACACACACAAGCGGGCTCCACAGGGGTCAGTCCAAGGGCCTGTGCTGTTCTTGGTATATGTGAATGACATAACGGGAAAGGGGTAGACTCAGAAGTGTCCTTGTTTGCGGACGATGTGAAGTTAATGAGAAGAATGAAATCGGATAGGATCAGGCAGGATACAAAAAGACCTGGACAGGCTACAAGCCTGGTCCAGCAACTGGCTCCTTGAGTTTAACCCCGCCAAATGAAAAGTCATGAAGACTGGGGAAGGCAAAAAAGACCGCAGACACAATATAGTTTAGATGGCCAAAGTCTGGCAAACCTCACTCAAGGAAAAAGATCTGGGGGTGAGTATAACACCGAGCATATCTCCTGAGGCGCCCCATCAATCAGATAACTGCTGCAGCATACGGGCGCCTGGCAAACCTACGGAAAGCGTTCCCATACCTCAGTAAGGATTCGTTCAAGATTCTGTATACCATTACGTCAGGCCCCTACTGGAGTATGCGCACCAGTTTGGAATCCACACCTAGTCAAGCACGTCAAGAAATTTAAAAAAAGTGCAAAGGTTTGCAACAAGACTAGTCCCAGAGCTACGGGGGTTGTCCTACGAAGAAAGGTTGAGGGAAAACGGCCTGACGACACTGGAGGCCAGGAGGTCAGGGGAGACATGATAACGACATATAAAAATACTGTGCGAATAGACAAGGTGGACAAAGAAAGGATGTTCCAGAGATGGGACACAGACACAAGAGGTCACAATTGGAAGTTGAAGACTCAGATGAATCAAAAGGAGTTAGGAAGTATTTTCTTTAGTCATAGAGTAGTCAAGCCATGGAATAACCTAGAAAGTGAAGTAGTGGAGGGGGGAACCATACATAGTTTTAAGGCGAGGTATGATAAAGCTCATGGAGCAGGGAGAGAGAAGACCTAGTAGCAAACAGTAAGAGGCGGGGCCGGACTATACTCGACCCCGAAAAACCCCAAACAGGTAGTAAAATGGTGGTACACCACAGGCAACACACACCAAACAAACCCACACGCACCCCCAAAACACACACACACACACACATTGCCAGACCACACATACAATCCCCCCCTCCCCCACCGACATCTCACTCCTTCACTGATCCCTCCCACTCCCTCTTTCACCCTCCCCCTCCCAACCTCTCCCTCAATTCCCCCTTCCTCTCCCACTCAACCACATGCTTCTCCCTCCTTCCCACTTCCCCTCCCCACTACTCTCCAACTTAGCCACAGTTCCTCCTCTACCTCCCCTCCCAACACCTCTGACAGACACACATACTAACCTAACATACAGAATTTACATAGGTTTTCCCACTCTGAGGCAATCAGGATAAACAAAAATGGGGTTGCCAGAAGAGCAACAAGAAAAACAAGGGGCAGGAGTAAGGAAACTGCAAAGGAAGATTGGGCAGCAGAGTCTCACAAAAAGGGAACATGGAATGGGAAAAGAAACTAGAATATCTTAGCATGTAGATTGGAAGAGTGGATCGACATGGAAAGCAGGAAGTGGGATGTGCAAGTCAAAGCAGCAAGTAGGCCAGGATACAGAGTTTAGAAGAGGAACTGAAAAATCTGACACAGCATAAAGGTAACTAAGAACATTTTGGGATTGACAACAGGGACTGCTACCTCAGTCACAAATAATGGGACTGTAGGGAAAGTAGGAGCAAAACTGCATGTAGACGCTCAATCAGTGGAGACGGTAGTAAATTGAAAGAGCTAAGCTATATGTGGAGGCCCTAAACAGACCACAGCAGAGCCCAGGGAAAGCGAGAGGGGAAATGACAGGCCACTCTGAGCCAAGTACAATTAGCTAGTGAAACTGAAGAAAGGGAAAGCTGCACTGGAGGAAATTCAAATTGAATGAGGGGATACACAGGGATATGCAGGGGAAATGAAAGGGTGAGTCAGTCTTTGTGTATGGGCGCCAGGAAGTTGAAGGGAAACATATGAGCAAGAAAACAAGGGGAAAAAAAGCAATTGAAAGCCCTCATGAAAGCAATGGAGAAGACGACATGACCCAGCAGGAAAATTTTAGGAGAATAAAGGGGTTGTAAAATAAAAAGAACAAGGCCAGTGAAAGGACTTCAAGGCAGACAGAATCGAATCGGAACAGGGATCCTGCAGGAGAAAGCAAGATTAAGGGACATGCGGCATACTGGAAGGTGTATCTCGACCTCTGATCCAGAACACAAGCAGAAAAGGCAGAAACTGAGAGAGTTGGTACAAAGGCGAAAGGAGGAAGAGAGGGGATGGAGAAGAAGACTGGACGGAGATCCCAGTAACAGGAGTTCAAATACAGTCTCCCTCACAAACTTCTATAGAAGACATCCAACAGGTCAACCCCTGTGCAAACAAACCACCTCTAGTCTAAAGCACTTGCCACAGCCAATGTCCCCACCCACTGCAAAGTTACAAACTCCACCCCCACAGCTACACACCCAATATGTTATTATCAGGTCTCCCATTTCCCAACCCAATTACACCTCCCAGCCACATCTTAGAATAGAAGTTGTAAGGTTTGTGGTATAAAAATGCAGATTGGAATAACAATAAGTGTGAGGAGTGGCACGATGAATCAGGAGGACATCCCAAACATTAGCAATAACAGAAAACAAAAACTCACCAGATTAATAAACAGATTACAAATCTTTCCTCCGGATATCAATCCTCAGGAAAAGGACAGTGGGAGGAGAGGGGGAGGGAGTTGCACTGCTCATTAATAAAACCAGTGGGGGGGTTTGAGGAGATAATGGAAGAATGGATGGGCCACGGGACGACAAGCGAAAGGTGATAATTGCTCCAGTAATGTAAACCACACCACAGAACTGCAGGGATGGCCAAGAGTGGAAGGAATATCGATGAGGAGCAACAGGCACATGGTCGACCACTAGCACGAGTTGGCAGGAGAGACACATGGGCGGGGAGCAAAGTAGTTACTTGTTATGGGTGATTTCAATCACAAGGAGAATTGACGGCGGGAAAACCTGGAGCCCCATGGGGGGCGTCCCGAATCATTGGAGAGCACAAGTTGATGGATGTGGTACTGGAAAACCTCATTGCATCAACATGTTTAGAGACATACCAGAGAGTGAGGAGAGGATGAACCAGCAAGACTGGACCTGTATTCACCTTGCGTGTTCTGACATCGAGGATATCATGTTTGAAAGGCCCCTGGGAGCTTAGTGATCATGTGGTTCTGTGCTTCGACTACATAGTTGAGCTCAAGTGGAGAGAAACAGCAGGAATAGGGTGGGAAAAAACCAAATACAAAAGGGATAACTACTCAGGCTTGAGGAACTTTTTCAAAGACATTTCAGTGGAGAGAGGGACTGACAGAAAACCATTACAAGATAATGATGGACTATGTGGCAACATAATGCATGGATGTAGAGGATGTGGTTTGTTCCCAAGGGGAAACAGGAAATAATGGGAAGAAACCGACGAGTCCTTGGTTCACCCAAAGGTGTAGGAGGGCAAAAACTAGGGTGTTGTACTAGGAGAATGGAAAAGGTAAGAAGACAGAGAAACTCAGGAAAATAAAGAGATTGCGAAGTGCCAGAACGAATTTGACACCAGATAAGAAGGAGGGCTCAGCGGCAATATACGAAAATTAACATAGATCGAAAGTCAAAGGACTGACCGAAGGCTGTTGTACAACCACTCAGGAGGGAAAAACAACAGCCAAAGACCAGGTAATCAGATGAGAAGGGTGATGGGGAATTCACAAGAAACGACGGGAGGTATGTCAGGAGCTCAAACACGAGATTTAAAGAAGTATTTACAGTGGAAACAGTAGGACTCCAGGAAATAAGAGCAGGGGGGGTGCACAGCAAGTGCGGATGAGGTACATATATCCAAGGAAGGTCGGTGAAGAAGTGTTATGCGCAACTTGACACTTCAAAGGCGGTGTGGACCCAGACAAAACATCTCTCCGTGGGTCCTTAAAGACGGGAGCAGAGATATTTGTGTGTACCATTAACAAAGATTCTTCAACACTCATTTGAAACTGTGGAACTCCCCGACGGTATGGAAGATGGCAAAATGTAGTCCCAATTTTTAAAAATGGAGCCGGACATGAGGCACTAAACTACAGACCTGTATCACTATCGTGTTTTAGTATGCATAGGTCATGGGAGAAGATCATAGGTGGAGAGTGGTGAGCCACCTGGAAAGAAACAAGTGGTATAATTGACAACCAGCATGGTTTCAGGGAGGAAATTTCCTGTGTCAACAACCTTAGAGTTTTTATTGAAAGGTGACAGAAGTAAGACAAGAGTCAGAGGTGGTGGATCGACTGCATTTTTTTTTGGATGCAAGAGGCCTTAGACACAGTTACTCAGGACACAGTTCAGGGCCAACAACCAGGAAAGCAATCTGCAATGGATCAGAGAATACCTGACAGGAGGCAACAATGAGTATGGTACGTGACTGAAGGTGTCAGGACGTGAGGCGCCTGCTGCAAAGAGGGGTCCCACAGGGGTCAGTTCCTAGGACATGTGCTGTTCTTGGTTATATGTGAATGGACCATAAACGGAATGGATTATTGACTCAGAAGTGTCCTTGTTGCGGTGAGTGAAGTTAATGAGAAGAATCAATCGGATGAGGATCAGGCAGGACTACAATGAGACCTGGACAGGCTACAAATCTGTCAGCAATTGGCTCCATGAGTTTAACCCTGCCAAATGAAAGTCATGAAGACTGGGTGGGGGGGTTGGGATAGGGCAAAGAAGACCGACACAGTCACAAATATTTGTTTAGATGGCATAGTCTGCAAAACCTCACTCAAGGAAAATGATCTGGGGTGAGTATAACACCGAGCAATATCTCCTGAGGCGCAATATCAATCAAATAACAGTGCATCATACGGGCGGCCTGAGCAAACATACGGATTAGCGTTGCCGATACCTCGTAAGGATTCGTTCTAGATCTATCGTATACATTTCGTCAGGCCCATACTGGGATGCACAGCACCACGTTTGGAATCCACACCTTGGTGAAGCACGTCAAGAAATTAGAGAAAGTGCAAAGATTTTGCTACAAGACTAGTCCCCTGAGCTGCGGGGATTGTCCTACGATGAAGGTTGAGGGAATTCGGCCTGTCGACACTGGAGGCCAGGAGGGTCAAGGGGAAGACATATTACGACATATAAAAATACTGGTGGAATAGACGAGGTGGACAAAGGCGGGATGTTCCAGACGATGGGACCAGGGACACAAGAGGTCACAAATTGGAAGTTGATGACTTGATGAATCAAAGGGATGTTTGGAAGTATTTCTTCAGTCATGAGTAGTCAAGCCGTGGAAAGCTAGGAAAGTGAAGTAGTGGAGGCGGGTACCATACATAGTTTTAAGCGAGGTATGATAAAGCTCATGGGAGCGGGAGAGAGATGACCTAGTTAGCATCAGTGATGAGGCGGGCCAGGAGCTATGACTCGACCCTGCAACCACAAATAGGTGAGTACAACCAACACACACACACACACAACTCACACACACACACTACACACAACGGCACGCGCACGAACAGTACAGTCTAGGGGCCACAAAATACAAACCTCACTAAGGAAAATGATCGTGGGGGTGAGTATAAACAATCGTCACATCTCCTGAGGCGACATTAACCAAATAACTGCTGCAGCATACGGGCGTCTAAGAAACCTCACAGAACAGCATTCCGACATCTTAATAAGGAAAATCGTTCAGGACCCTGTACACGGTGTAGTTAGGCCCATACTGAAGTATGCCGGACACCAGTTTGGAATCCTCCGCCTAGCCAAGCAACGTAACGAAACTAGAGAAAGTGCAAGGTTTGCAACAAGGACTGTCCAGAGTTAAAAGGGTATGTCCAACGAGGGAGGTTCATCCCCCCTCCCCCCCTTAGGAAATCGACCTGACGACACTGGAGGACAGAGAGAAGGGTGGACATGATAAGACATATTAAAAATTCTGAGAGGAATTGACAAGGTGGACAAGAAAAGGGTTGTTCCAAAGATGGGACTCAGACAATGGGGACACGGTTGGAAAGTTGATGACACAGATGAATCACAGGGATGTTGTTAGGAAGTATTTCTTTTGTCAAGAGTAGTCAGGTACGTGGAGTAGTTTGGAAAGCGATGTAGTGGATGCAGGATTCCATGCATGCGTTAAGCAGAGGTATTGATAAAACTCATGGTATCAGGGAGAGCGACCCCAGTAGCAACCAGTGAAGTGGCGGGGCAGGAGCTATGACTCGACCCCTTTAACCACACCTTGGTGAGTACAAAACTAGGTGAGTACACACACCCCAATACCCCGCACACCGAGATACATACACAAATTCACAGATGAACACCAAACTCAGCACACACATACACACAAGCAAACTGAATATATCAATAGAGTAGGCTTTTGTTGTTCCAACTTGAACTGTCGTTCTGGAATCTAGACTATGATTCTCTTCACAATGGATCTTTTCTCAACCAAATAGCAGTCTTGAGTGTGAAGCGAGGGCCTCTGTGAATACCTCCTCTCTTAACAAAATGCATAACAATTAATCTTGACAGAGTGCAAAGGAACCAACATTGATGTCCTGATGCGTGATGGGAATGAACTAGGAAGAATAAATGCCAGTTTTAGCCCGTTGACTTTAGAAGAGCAAAGAATAAAAGGAGATATTGCCACAAAACTCCAAGGGAAAGTGGAAAAAAGAATCCTTCCTCAATTAGACATGTGTGTCGGTAAACGCTACTAAAATGCAACGGAGCAAAGGATAGTATACATCCTCCTCTTGTATAAATTTCTGAAGGTAAAAGAGGAAAAAACTTTATGAAGTAAATGATTCCTTGTTCGGGGTTACATTCACCCTGCCTCGGCGAGAGACGACCGATATGTGTTGAAAAAATACCATGCGTTAGATATGGTGGACATGGAAAGGGCTCTTCCAGCGATTGCAACACAACACCAGACATCGTTGGTATTATCGACGCGGCATTGAGAAACAAGGATGTTAGGCAGTATTTCTTAACATAACAATGATACGTAAGTGGAATGAGCGAGCAATGGCAAAAATGCATAATTTCAGTAAGGCATTTCGATAGAGTTTCCACATTAAGAAGCTATGTGGGAATATAAGGCACACGGGAAATAGGAGGAGAAATTTTTTCCTGGGTAGAGGGCATGGCTGCACAAAATAGGCGCTAATGGAGTGTGCATTAAATTAAAAAAAAAGAAATAAAAAATAAAAATAAAAAAAAATAAAAATAAGCGGGGGAGAAAGAAATCAGAATGGGGGCACGTCATAAGCGGTGTTCCTCAGGGGTCAGTGTTGGGCCCGTTGTGTTTACAATTTACAAAAACGACTTGATGAGGGAATTAAATAAGCGACACAAGCAATTTGCTGATGACACCAAATAGGCAGTCCCATTCATATATGAGGGACACTAGAGCACTACTGGATGATTTAATAGAATGATGCAATGGACGGAGAAGTGGCAGCTGCCAGTTTAAAAGACAAAGCAAGTTCTAAAATGTTGGACAGGAGTTCTGGTTAGCAGTAATCTAATAACCAAGACATCTGTGCATTAGTGGTTGACAATATAAGCTAACAGAATTCTTGGCTTTCATAACAAGAAATATTAATATGAAGTCATCGGTGTTCTTCATCTCTATATATCCTTGGTTAGGCCTCATTTAGATGATGCTGCTCAGTTCTGGTCACAGTATACAGAATGGATTAAATTGCTCTGGAAATGTACAGAGGAGGATGTCAGGATGATCCCATGTATCAGATATCTTTCTTTGGGATTAGACTAAGGGCCCTGAATCTGCACATCTCTCGAAAAGGCGTAGAATTAGGGGGGTTTTGTTCGAGGTGTATAATGGGATAAACAGGAATCAAATAAAGGGGAGGTGAATAGCGTGCTGTAAATTTTCCAGCCAAGACAGGAACTCGCAGAGCAATGGTTCAAGTAAGGAAAATTCTGCTTCAGAAAGGATATAGGAAAGCACTGGTTTGGTAAAGCAAGTTGTGGATATGAGTGGAACAAACATCCCGAGTTCAGTTATTCAGGCTAAACCTTCGCTGCATGAGTGGTAGTTTTAAATATAGGTTAGATAAATACTATGAGTGGGTGTGGGTGGTTGAGAGGTTTGGACTGGATAGGCTTGTATCCTGGGTTTTTTTGGATTGCCGTTGCTCCTTCATTGAGTGGAGAGTGACCAGACTGGGGTGGGTCATTGGGCTAATCCGGAGGGGGGACGACATGGACTGCTCCGCATGGGTCAGTTGGCATGTTGCAGTGTTCCTTCTTTCTTAAGTTCTTACGACTCGATCAAGTCGTCACCATCAAGGGGAGGCTCTTGAGAGGTTAGGGGCTCTTGATCCAGGGAATTGGATCTGTGTCCAGTTCCCTGATTTGAGCAGAATACCTTCCACCCCCCCCCCCCTAACATTGCTTGTATAATCCTTCAGGTTTGCGCTCCCCATATGATTATAATAATCAGCTGAGTCAGTCAGTGAGTTTGGAGGCAGGAACTCACTGAAAACTTAAATAAGTAATTACATAAATAGATATTCACACTTTCAGCACATTGAATCCTGGTCAACAGACCGGCCGCAGGGGGCGTTTGACCCCGAAACCTCTCCAGGTATACTCCAGGTATTGACCACTCTCCCAACTTAATCCCACACATACACTTTTTCTCCCACATTAATATTTCTCTCGCGTTTTCCCCACGACTAATAACATCTCCGGCAACTCATTCTCTCCACCAAACCATGTTCTTTCTCTAACATTCTTCAAAATCAAATTGTTACATTCAGGAAAGGAGAGTCATTTAGAAAAAAATATATTATTAATGTTTAGCTAATCTTCAGTTATACAAAACGCTCGCATCTGATCTAGTATATTGATCATGTTATTACGGTTTTAACGTATTGATACGGAACTGTTTGAAAGGAGACTTGAGACAACATCTTGTTATCCATAAAAGAGGAGGAGGAGGAGAGGTAATATAAATAGTGTCATGCCCGAAAATGCTTTGCATAACAAGGGGCTTTCTGTATAGCAGTATGTCATTAATGTCAGCTATGCCTTTATACCTTGTACATGTACTAGTAGTTATAAGGACATTTATTTATTATTATTCATTATTATTATTATTATTATTATTATTATTATTATTTTTATTTTTATTATTATTATTATTATTGCACATAATACTCGGGTTGAGTGGGGAAAGGACAGGATGTTTAGAAGGGGAGAGTGAGCCAAGGAGCATAATTAAGAACATGAGATAAAAAGAACGTTACATCAGGCCTAATGGCCTAAATTAGGGCAGGTCTTTCTTAACTCAAATCCACTAAACAAGGGAGCCAGGGAACATAATGGCGGCCTAAATTCAATGAGCCACACGGGAATTTGAAAGCTTTTTGTTCCATCTTAGGTTAATGGTATGCACTAGACACGAAAAAATGGAGTAGTAGGTAAAATCAAGCTCTAGTAAAGTAGTCTTGTAGGAGTCAAGAGGGCAGCGCAGGAGCTGTGAGTCGACTTTATAAATAATAGAAGGGTGAGTACATAAACATTAAGGTAGGATGTACTTTAAGATGCACTGTGGTTTTTGCTTTTTTTTTTTTTTTTACTGATGTATTTCTTTATGTGACCGTATAGCAACTCGAGCTCAAATTTCTTCATCGATGATATGTCATTCTAATATTGTATTTGCTTTCTTGCTTTTTTCGGCTTCTCCTGTTCGCTGATGTTCTTCACTTTCTATATTTTTTCTCGCTTTTGCCACTGTATTAGCCTCTTCACTTACGGTGAATAGTGACTGTTATCTCATTATTGTCATTACTATTCGGTTTTTGGCACGACAGTACCAGTACTTTTCCAGTGCAACACAAGCAGCGAAAATGGTTTTCTTAAAATTTGTTTGATGAATGGTTCCACAGAACCGACACGTTGATAATTTAGACACATGTGCAACTCTTGAGTATCCTTTATTAAGGAAAGTTTCGCCACACAAGTGGCTTATCAGTCCAAACACAGGAGAAACTTGAACAGGAGGAGAATGAGGTGATGAGTCCCTCAACCTTGAGTCGATGTGGTCAGCCCATCAATCTTGAATAGAATACGGCATATGAGCGGAGAAGCTGCTTATAAACCGTAGGCAGGAGAGGTGCAGCAGTCGTAGGTGGTGTCGCATTTGTTCAATGTGGAAGTAGGTCGTGCCCAAGGGTTAGGCAAGCGAAGAATTCCCAAGTATTAAGATCCCAAGAAGTGTTTGGACTGATGAAGCCACTGTGTGGCGAAACGTTTCCTCAATAAAGATACCCAAGAGTTGCACATGTGTCTAATTTATCAACGTGTCAGTTCTGTGAACCATTCATCTACAATCCTGTCAGACACTGCAACTTCTTGGGATCTTAATACTTGGGAATTCTTCGCTTGCCTAACCCTTGGGCACGACCTACTTCCACATTGAACAAATGTGACACCACCTACGACTGCTGCACTTCTTAAACCTTATAATATACTTTTCTGCTAAGTTGAAATCTTATCAGTGGACATATGTTGGAAGATAAAAAGAGTTTTTGATTTTAAAGTTGGTATTGTAGGGCTTTGAGGTGTACGAGTACTCAAGCTCCTGACCTCGTATGAGTCTCCTTTAACTACAGGCCATTATCTTTATTCACCATCACGAAAGGAATTATTCTCGAAGGTTACGACAGACATCACTGTTAACCATTCAACCTCACCATCCGGTACAATGCTGGAAAGAGTTTCAAAGCTAGCTAGGTTTTAAAGCGATATTTATATGATTTATATTGATTTTTTTTATAATGGAGTATTGGGAAATTTTTTGTTTAGCCATTTCTGTGAGTCATTTTATTTTTTATTTATTCATTTTTTAAGAGGACGTTTTGTTACCGTTCACAGGTATCTTGGACTACGTTAGCCATATCGTTCTCTTATATTATTTACTATGGGTTCCTTTGACTGAGAATCAGCTCCTGTTTCTTCAATAAACTGGTTTGCTTTAATTGCAAATGTATTTTCCAGAGCAAAACGGAAGGGGAACGACGATCCCTTTAGTTTTCATTTCGTCATAGTGATGAGACTCTAATGGAAGCCATTTTTAACTGAGTGGTATAACAGTGCTGTTGGGGTGGAGGTGTGGCACGTGTGTTTTAATTACCTCTTTTGTGGCATCATACAGCCAGATTTTTCATGATTATTTATCTGAGCAGGTGAGGCTGCTAGCACCATTCCATCTCGGGGTCTTAACCCATTAAATGCACTGGTGTTGAAATCTATTAAAGGGTGTGGTATGTGGCGGTCATACTCGTTCGTAGCCACAGACAAGATCAGATCAGTGAGCTAGACCTCTGGTGTGCTCATTGATGCATAGGGAAACTGTCTGGTAAAACTTCTGGGTAGATTATATATACTGTAAATAGCATATATACAATTGAACCAGTGGAAGATCAATTTATTATACGTTGTGGAATTTATGAGTTAGAAATATTCTTACTTCGATGCGTGTGTTCAAGAAAATGAAGCACTGTTTGACTAGTGATAAATGGATACTTAAGGTCTTGCTGGTTTTTGCTAAACACGCTAAAGAGCAGTCAAAAGAATTCTCCAATCAGAAATTTTGGAAGGTTTATTCTTGCCACTAGCTGCGAAACTGAAAAAAAATGTTTTATGTGTGACCCTGACTTTGTTGTAAATGAATGCTATGTAATATCGGCAGGATGAGCTACACACATGTGCTACATCTGACATTACCAGTAAGTGTAGATAGAGCTTTTGCACGTCGAAATCATTATTGATCACCAGGTCGGAAGAGTCCTCTGTAAAAATCTGCAGCTTAATTATACTATGTTATCCTTTCCACTTTATTCGAGAAGCTAGTTTGAGAATTCCTCTCTAGATGGCAGCTTGGCATACTGACTTGCCTCAGTTAGATTCCATCACACTTTATACCAACACAAGGAACCCCTTCCCTCCTGATACAGAGACACATTACACACTTCGCGCGGCGGGAGATGCAGTCTTAAGATCTAAGTCCAGAGACTTGAGGAGACAGTCATCTTGCTCATAATAGAGAACACTGTTAAGGGGGTTTGACCACTTAGAGAGAATTTTGCGAAACAAAATGGCAGAAGGGTATATACGGTAAACAGAGGATGGAGAGAGGGTCAGTAACGGATTTTAAGGGGCGACCGAGGGACTGCAACGTACGTTAAGAAGAGAGGGACAGTAACAGATGTCAGAAGGCAATGGAGGGGAAGTAACAGACGTCAGAAAGCAAGAGAAGATAGTGACAGACGTCAAGGAACGAGGAAGGGAAGGGCAGCAACAGATGTCAAGGAGCTAGAAAGGGAAAGTAACAGACGTCAGGAAGTGAGTCAGCAACAGACAGCACGTAGTGTATTAACTGAGAGGGGAAAACATTTTCCTCCTGCTCGTCCAGTGTTTTCAAACAAACTCGAGCAATTGTATATGCATGGAGGGGATTTCTCCTTCGTCCAGTAGTAGTCGACTATCAGAATTGTGTTTGACCTACCAGAAGAGATAATATCTCAGGCCACTTTATAAAAATTACGTTAAACGTTGCAAACTTGATAAGAAGTGTGATGGATATTTTGATTTGAGCATTTTAATGAGTAAAGTCAAATATATTTTACCTAAAGAGTCTAGTTATGGCGATGAAACTCTGATTAAAAGGCAGGATTTTCCAGTGTAATAATATTCTTTGTGAAATGAAGTGCGGCTCTCAAGGCGCTGGCGAGGGAATCTTGGAGAGGAACTGAATTTGTCCTCGCCTTCCATGGATCAATTTTTATTGCCTTCTATTCCATGGACGCTGCATAATCCCGGATTTAAATTTTCCCACTTACTATAACAATAGTAATGTGATATGTAGACAATATATATAAGGACTAGTAACACTGATATACACACTTTGAAAAACTTTGTGCTTAGGAGAAAAATGTAAAAGGTATTTTACTCTATGGATTGTATTGTACTGTCAACGACAGTGACCATAATAACAATCGACTGGCTAAAAGAAACTATGTATTTTTTTTAAACAGTTACGAGATGTGGGTAAAGTAAATCGTATGTATGCTTTAAACAATTACTCTTTGTGTGTCTGAACAACAACAACAAAAAATTTCCCTTTATAGATTATTTACCCTCCTCCCTTCCAAGGTCAAAGGTAACAACAATCAGCATTAGTCTATATCTTTATAAACATAGTTAATTTGCAAGTTTAAGGATCATTTCTGTATTTAGCGACTCAAGCTTAGTTTACTAAGAAAACATATTAGCTGTAGACCAGTGTAATTAACTGCCAACAAACATATAATCTAATACTGACTATATATGAGCTCGGTGAAATGACTTTCACGTTGTTTACATTGGCATCGTCAACGCTCTGTACGATAAAAGCACTTCAGAACACACAAATATATCTTCACAAATTATAACGCCAGCAAACATAGACGATGAGGTAAAAATGCTTAAAATAGACATAAGAGCACAAGTGTGGAGACAGGTAACGTACCTCTGACACACCTAAGAACAGTATCGAGGATTCTTATTTTGTATCTTGACCCGAGGCCTGGTTGACCAATATCCTGGTCACTCAGGATATTGGTGCTAACGGCTATTAGACCAACATAACCATTACTACCAGGCTGATCAATTACCTGTAAGAATAAGTTGTCCAGTTTCCCCTACAAAATTTCTATTTTTCTTTCTGTAATAATTCTGGTATCTGCTGGTAACAGATTGAATATGCTTATACAGCGGGTGTAAACAAAGTGTTATCTAGTTGTGCCTCCAGGGCTTATGCTTTCCACTGAGATTACACGACACTTCTCCCATGTTGGTAACTCCAGAAAGTCATTAAGTCATTGTGCAGATTACGTATCAAGCCTTCTAGTAATCTCCTTTGATATATTATCAGATATCTCTCTCATATATTATCAAGTATCTCTCTCTCTTTCATATATTATCAAGTATCTCTCCTCTTTCATGTATTATCAAGTATCTCTCTCCTTTTCATATATTTACATGTATCTCTCTCTTTCACATATTATCAAGTAACTCTCTATTTCATATATTATCAAGTATCTTTCTCTTTTATATATTACCAAGTATCTCTCTCTCTCACATATTATCTAGTATCTCTCTCTTTCATATATTATCAAGTAACTCTCTACTTCATATATTATCAAGTATCTCTCTCTTTGATATATTATCAAGTATCTCTCTTTCATATATTATCAAGTATCTCTCTCTCTTTCATATATTATCAAGTATCTCTCTCTTTCATACATTATCGAGTATCTCTCTCTTCTCAGTTGTGTAGAGAACAATGCAAAAGTTAAAAAGGAGTTTCCAGTAACCTAGAAGTTTTAATGTTTCTGTGCAGGCAGTAAACGATCCCTGTATATGTTCCAGCTCCGTTATTTCTCCTGCCTTTAAAAGCACAGTAATCACACAACAATACTCGAGACAGAAGAGCAAAAGTGTTTTGAAATGTACCATCATCGCGATTGTGTTTCTAGTTTTGTAGTGTCACATAATCCGCCCTGTTATTTTTCTGGTCTTTGCTACATTTACCCAATCATGTTCTCTAAATTACAGATCACCTGATATTATCGTTCCTAAACCTTTTGCCTATTCCTTACGTTCTATGACGTAGCCTACCTATGCTTTGTGTTCTTCTATTCTGTTCTCGTTCTGAGTTCATCATTCTTCCCATATCAACACTAAGACGTTGAAAGTTGTTACCAATGAACATCATGTTAGTCTAATTTCACCACTGAAAGCTTTTATTGAAAGTTTTAACAGTTCTGGTAGTTGAAGGATAGGATTGGACAACAGAAACATTCTTATAACTTTTGAAAACATAATTTTTAAAATACTTGATACATTTTGGGTTAGGTATCCCAGTTGACAACAACTCGTTTTAAAATTAAGTCCTTTCTAAAATTTTCTCTAACGTTTAAAGATATATATTTTTTTATGTTAATAGAAAAATTAATAATTTTGTACCTAAAGTGCCTTAGAAAACTTATCTAACTTTATTATAACAAGCGCAATTTTATTTACCCTAATCCAACTAAATATATTTCAGATAAGTTTACAATAATTTAATAATAAACAAACACAATGAAATATATTTTTTTTCGATAGGTTCAGAATGATTTTTGGGAAATTCATGCATACACAAATTTTAACTTGCCTTATCCGGCAAAATCCGCCAAAATCGCAAGTTTTACCTATTTAGCATGATATATATATATATATATATATATATATATATATATATTTTTATAATATATTTTATAAATTATAATATATATTTTTAAA
>NC_069472.1:7806229-7832881 GCF_026875155.1 Cherax quadricarinatus
AAATCTTAGATTTTCCCACATCATGTCGCACTAACAATGTCTAGATTTCCTTCATTCTTAATGCCCTAACAATGTCTAAAAAATTTCCCCCAAAATTTCTTACATCACTAAAAATGTCTCAATTTCCCCACATTTTACATCATGCAATGTCCCCCTTTCTATTTTACATCACAAACAATGTCTCACTTCCACTTCTTAATCACTGACAATTTCCCCCCTATATTTAAATCACTAAAACAATTTTTCCTTGAAATTTTTACTCTTAAACAATGTTAACTTCCCCAAATATCCTTACATCACTAACAATGCCCCAGATTTCCCCACATTCTTACTCACAAACATGTCTCAAATTCCGCATCTTACAATTGACAATGTCCACTCCCATATTCTTACATTCTAACCTGTCTCGTTCCCCACATTTTATTTCACTAACAATGTCTCATTCCCACTTTTACTTTAACAATGTATCATTCCCCATTTTACATCACAACAATGTCCATTTCGCACATTTTTACTCTTTAACATGTTCATTTTCGCACTTCTTACATCTTTTAAAAATGTCTCATTCCCACTTTCTTACATCATTAACAATGTCCCTTTTCCTTATTTTACATCACTAACAATGTCCACTTCGACATTCTTACATCTTTAACATCCCACTTCGCACTTTTAATCATTAAAAATGCCCGTTTCCCCACATTCTTAATCACTAACAATGTTCAGATTTCCACATTCTTACTCACTAACACTGTCTCACTTTCCACATTCTACATGTCTAACACTGTCCCCTTCCCCCATTTTTACTCACAAAACAATGTCTAAATGAGGTTTTGGTGTGTGACAGAGTTTTAACAAGTATTGTTCGGGCAGTCTCACGTGAGGTCACGACCCCCGACTGCTTTGGGGGTTAGCGTGGACGGGTTACAAAGCATGGCTTGCTTCTGCGTGTTTTAAAAAATGGGTTGGAGAGTTAAAGGAGGGGGTCTTGCTTCTCCAGGGGGAGATTTGGAGGCTGAAGGTCCCCTCAAAAGGGCCCGGGAGAAGTGTGAGGGGGTTGGAGAGTGGGGAAAGAGGTTCTAGCAGTGAGGTGCAGTCTGTCTCTCACGGGGAGGCTGTAGGGGGGGAGGTAGCAACGGTACCGCAGTGAGGTGTCCCCCAGCACTGCTACAAGTGGGGGAGTTGTTCACAGTAATGGGGGGGCATCAAGTAAGGAATTAAAATGAAGATCGAAGGTAGGGAAAACGCTTCTTGTTCCCAGGTTTAATGTACTTATGGCCCGTGAAAGGGAAGGGATACGCCCTGCAATGAAGGTAAGCGCATTCTTTTGGTTGTGACTCTCAGGGAAGATATGTTGCCGTGCTTTTTGTAATAGGAATAAGAAGATAGGATAAATGTGCTTCCCCGGAGTGGTGTTGGGGACATTGTCAACAGACTGGATAAATCATGTCATAAAGGGAAAAAGCCCATTATCTGTTCAGTGTGGTGGAAAGATATTGGGAAAAGGGTAGGAGAGAAAAGTGCTAGATAAGTACAGGGCAGCTATAGATTTCATTAAGTCTAAGGGGGGGATCCCAATCATATGTAGCATCTTGCCTAGAAGGGGAGTAGGAAAGAATGGTTGTCTGGGGCAATTGGTGTAAATTGCTGGCTAGACAGATACTGCAAGGAACTTGCAATCCCATTCATTGACAACTGGAACAACTTTATGGCAAACATGATATGTATGCAAGGGATGGGGTTCATCTCTCTGGGGCAGGGTGGTAGCACTTGCAGACTCGATTGAGAAGGCCATTGGTGAAATGCCTATGATTTTAAACTGATGGAAGATAGAGGTATGGGTGTGTGGGGGAAACAAGCAGGTTGCAACACTAGGGTTGGAAACAGTAAATGTATAAAAGGCATTCAGCATGAAGTTATAAATAAAGACAATAGAACAGGTCAGCAAACAAAGGGGGACAGCAGAGGGCAGCAAGGGACTAGCTCCCTTAAGGTTTACTATACTAATAGCAGGAGTGTTAGAAATAAGATAGATGAGCTAAGATTAATTGCAAGTGCAGGAAACATAGATATTATTGCTATAACAGAGACCTGGCTCAATCTGAAAGATAGAGAGATGCCCTCTGAATGTCACATACAAGGCTATAAATTATTCCACACTGACAGGGTCAACAGGAAAGGTGGTGGAGTAGCGATGTATGTCAGAGACAATTTAAATTGTTGTGTTTAGACAAGATATTAAATTAAAAGCGTCAGCCACTGAATCTGTTTGGTTACAGCTTCCGAGGGCGAGAAAAACAAATTTTGGGTGTGATTTACAGGGCCCCAAATCTTGATAGGAGGCAGTAAACTTCTATGGGACGAAATTCTTTAAGGCATCTACTACGAAAATGTTGTGCTAATGGGAGATTTCAACTATAGACGATTGACTGGAGCAATTTGACAGGAAATTTAGAGTCGGGTTGACTTTCTTGATACGATCCAGGATTGTTTTTTAAAACAGTTGTGACAGACCCAACTAGGGAATAACCTCCTGATTTGGGTTTCTTGCCAGTAGGGAAACACTAATTAATAATCTTGAGGTTAATGATGACTTGGGGAGAGTGTCACAAATCACTCAGTTTTAACTATCATGGAAATTCCCTAATAATGGCAATCAAGTCTCCGTCCCTGACTTTCGCTTGGCTGATTTCATAGGACTGAAAAATTACTTAGGTGGGCTGAACTGGAATGACCTGACTAGGGGTTTCAGGTAGGTGGTGATGGTTCCCGATATAAAGCTTTCCAGGGCATAGTTCTAGCTGCTCAGTCAAATTATGTTCCAAATAGGGAAATCAGATCAAACAAAAATGTTTCCTAAATGGATGAACAATAGATTAAATATCTGATTGGTCAAAAGAGAGGCATATATAGGCAAATCAAAAGAGGAAGGGGCAATTAAGAAATCGATATATTCAGTTAAAGAGAGAAATAAAAAAGGGAATTAGAAAAGCAAAAAGAGATTATGAGTTAAAGTTGCAAGAGAATCGAAGACTAACCCAAAAGGATTCTTTCAGGTATACAGAAGTAAGATCAGGGACAAGATGGGCCCCACTCAAAAGTTCCTCGGGTCAGCTCACTGACAGTGATAAGGAAATGTGTAGAATTTTTAACACATACTTCCTCTCAGTTTTTACACAGGAGGATACCAGCGATATTCCAGTAATGATAAATTATGTAGAACAGGACGATAATAAACTGTGCACTATTTGGGTCACAAGTGACAGGTCCTTAGGCAAATAGATAAATTAAAACCTAACAAATCCCCAGGCCCTGATGAACTGTATGCAAGGGGTTTTAAAGGAATGTAAAGAGGAGCTTAGCACACCTTTTGGCTAATCTTTTCAACATATCACTACAAACTGGCATGGTGCCAGATAAGTGGAAAATGGCAAATGTGATCCCTATTTTCAAAACAGTGACAGGCCCTTAGCTTCGAACTATAGACCAATAAGCCTAACCTCCATAGGGGGGAAAAATTTAGGGAAAATCAAAAATTTGCCGAGGCAGTTCGTAGCCACCTTAAAAAGCATAAATTAATCAACAAATCTCAGCATGGTTTTAAAAAGGGGGCTTTTCCTGCCTTACGAATTTATTAACTTTTTTCACAAAGGTATTTGAGGAGGTAGATCATGGTAAATGAATATGATATTGTGTATATGGACTTCATAAGGCTTTTGACAGGGTCCCACATCAAGACTATTGAGGAAAATTAAAGCACATGGAATAGGAGGAGAAATTTTTTCCTGGATAGAGGCATGGTTGACAAATAGGCAGCAGAGAGTTTGCATAAATGGGGAGAAATCAGAGTGGGGAAGCTTTCACGAGGGGTGTTCCACAGGGGTCAGTGTTGGGCCCCCTGCTGTTCACAATCTACATAAACGACATAGATGGGGGCATAAAGAGCGACATCGGCAAGTTTGCCGATGACACCAAAATAGGCCGTCGAATTCATTCTGACGAGGACATTCGAGCACTCCAGGAAGATTTGAATAGACTGATGCAGTGGTCGGAGAAGTGGCAGATGCAGTTTAATAAGACAAATGCAAAGTTTAAATGTTGGACAGGACAATAACCATGCCACATTTAAAACTAAATAATGTAGATCTTAATATTACGGATTGCGAAAAAGTTTTTAGGAGTTCTGGTTAGCAGTAATCTGAAACCAAGACAACAGTGCATAAGTGTTCGCATAAAAGCTAATAGAATCCTTGGCTTCATATCAAGAAGCATAAATAATGGGAAAGTCCTCAGGTTGTTCTTCAACTCTATACATCCTTGGTTAGGCCTCATTTAGATTATGCTGCACAGTTTTGGTCACCGTATTACAGAATGGATATAAATTCTCTGGAAAATGTACAAAGGAGGATGACAAAGATGATCCCATGTATCAGAAACCTTCCCTATGAGGATAGACTAAGGGCCCTGAAACTGCACTCTCTAGAAAGACGTAGAATTAGGGGGATATGATTGAGTTTATAAGTGGAAGACAGGAATAAATAAAGGGGATGTAAAATAGTGTGCTGAAAATATCTAGCCTAGACAGGACTCGCAGCAATGGTTTTAAGTTGGAAAAATTCAGTTCAGGAGGGATATAGGAAAGTACTGGTTTGGTAATGAGTTGTGGATGAGTGGAACAAACTCCCAAGTACCGTTATAGAGGCCAGAACGTTGTGTAGCTTTAAAAATAGGTTGGATAAATACATGAGTAGATGTGGGTGGGTGTGAGTTAGACCTGATAGCTTGTGCTAACAGGTCGGTTGCCGTGTTCCTCCCTTAAGTCATGTGACCTGACCTGACTAGGTTGGGTGCATTGGCTTAAGCCGGTAGGGACTTGGGACCTGCCTCGTATGGGCCAGTAGGCCTTCTGCAGTGTTCCTTCGTTCTTATGTTCTTATGTTCTTATGTTCTTATGTTCTTCTTAAAGCTGTGACATCTGGTCTACGTGATGGCTTACTTTGTATATATTGTGTTTTGACCAAAGTTCAGTGGCATCACACGTCTTTAAGACCACAGGTGACATCACACGTCTTTAAGACCACAGGTGACATCACAATCTTTAGACCACAGGTGAATCACACGTCTTTAAGACCACAGGTGACATCACACGTCTTTAAGACCACAGGTGACATCACACGTCTTTAAGACCACAGGTGACATCACACATCTTTAAGACCACAGGTGACATCACACGTCTTTAAGACCACAGGTGACATCACACGTCTTTAAGACCACAGGTGACATCACACGTCTTTAAGACCACAGGTGACATCACACATCTTTAAGACCACAGGTGACATCACACAACATTGTCTAAGACAGTTTTTTTGGGTAAATCTTTACCGCCTTTCTTGCATATTATTACATTCTTTAACATTGTTTTACCCTCTTCTTCTTCTATAAAGATTTTTTTTTTTTTTTTTTTTAGAAACCTTACAAAAGTACAAAGGATGCATAATAAAGTACAGGAATACAAAACATTGTTTTGTGCTACTAGTACCAGGTTATTCCTGGCGGGAACAAGTATTATAACATCTTGTTATAGCAAAACAATACACGCTAAGACAAACCTCACTAAAGTTTATCAGTCATTAATAGTTGCCGCCAAGCCATTGTACCCAAAGAAGACACACCAAAAAGAAACTTTACATAGTTTAAACAATATAAATGAATACCTGACATGTCCTATTACAACAAAAACATCATACAAATGTACAAACATCACAAGATTAACCAAAATACCATAACCACTACAAAACAAAACTAAACCCTAAATACCCGCTATGACAGGGTACAGATTATTGGTTAAGTTATGGTACATTAGATCCTAACCAATAGGAACCCGGAAGGAACATATGATTCCCTTACACAATAACCATAGAGAAAAAGATTTTTTTCTATTATTAATATGTTAACCCTCTAATACAAAAATGTTGATACAGAAAACAGAACAACATGCATGTAAAATACAATAATAAAAGAATCCAAAACAAGTATTTATAACAAACCTCGGCACATTAAAGGGTTTATAACCAAACCTATACATAATTATACCTCCCACATATGTATATATAAACCGAAAATCTTGTCCACATAGACTTTGTTGGTTTAACCCATAAAAACATGGTATAGACCCAAAACCTATACATACACTTAAATTTTTTCACATAGAACCTTCATCTGACAATAAAAGTTAAACGTAAAACTAGAGTAGTAATAAGGATAAGGCTGCTGTAATGTGCCAGTCCAAAAAGAACTGACACGTATCTCAGAAAAATTTTGTGTTGATACCAACGTGCCAATCTAATTACTTAAAAACGAGATCCTAAGGGCTCGGTATCCTGGCTTTCAAGGAAATAGGCAAAAGGTTTAGGAACGGTAATATCAGGTGATCTGTAATTTAGAGAACATGATTGGGTAAATGTAGCAAAGACCAGAAAAATAACAGGGCGGATTATGTGACACTACAAAACTAGAAACACAATCGCGATGATGGTACATTTCAAAACACTTTTGCTCTTCTGTCTCGAGTATTGTTGTGTGATTACTGTGCTTTTAAAGGCAGGAGAAATAACGAAGCTGGAACATATACAGGGATCGTTTACTGCCTGCACAGAAACATTAAAAGTTCTAGGTTACTGGAAACTCCTTTTTAACTTTTGCATTGTTCTCTACACAACTGAGAAGAGAGAGATACTCGATAATGTATGAAAGAGAGAGATACTTGATAATATATGAAAGAGAGAGAGATACTTGATAATATATGAAAGAGAGATACTTGATAATATATCAAAGAGAGAGATACTTCATAATATATGAAACAGAGAGTTACTTGATAATGTATGAAAGAGAGAGATACTAGATAATATGTGAGAGAGAGAGATACTTGGTAATATATAAAAGGAAAGATACTTGATAATATATGAAATAGAGAGTTACTTGATAATATATGAAAGAGAGAGATACATGTAAATATATGAAAAAGAGAGAGATACTTGATAATACATGAAAGAGGAGAGATACTTGATAATATATGAAAGAGAGAGAGATACTTGATAATATATGAGAGTGATATCTCATAATATATCAAAGGAGATTACTAGAAGGCTTGATACGTAATCTGCACAATGACTTAATGACTTTCTGGAGTTACCAACATGGGAGAAGTGTCGTGTAATCTCAGTGGAAAGCATAAGCCCTGGAGGCACAACTAGATAACACCGTGTTTACACCCGCTGTATAAGCATATTCAATCTGTTACCAGCAGATACCAGAATTATTACAGAAAGAAAAATAGAAATTTTGAAGGGGAAACTGGACAACTTATTCTTACAGGTAATTGATCAGCCTGGTAGTAATGGTTATGTTGGTCTAATAGCCGTTAGCACCAATATCCTGAGTGACCAGGATATTGGTCAACCAGGCCTCGGGTCAAGATACAAAATAAGAATCCTCGATACTGTTCTTAGGTGTGTCAGAGGTACGTTACCTGTCTCCACACTTGTGCTCTTATGTCTATTTTAAGCATTTTTACATCATCTTCTATGTTTGCTGGCGTTATAATTTGTGAAGATATATTTGTGTGTTCTGAAGTGCTTTTATCGTACAGAGCGTTGACGATGCCAATGTAAACAACGTGAAAGTCATTTCACCGAGCTCATATATAGTCAGTATTAGATTATATGTTTGTTGGCAGTTAATTACACTGGTCTACAGCTAATATGTTTTCTTAGTAAACTAAGCTTGAGTCGCTAAATACAGAAATTATCCTTAAACTTGCAAATTAACTCTGTTTATAAAGATATAGACTAATGCTGATTGTTGTTACCTTTGACCTTGGAAGGGAGGAGGGTAAATAATCTATAAAGGGAAATTTTTTGTTGTTATTGTTCAGACACACAAAGAGTAATTGTTTAAAGCATACATACGATTTACTTTACCCACATCTCGTAACTGTTTAAAAAAATACATAGTTTCTTTTAGCCTGTCGATTGTTATTATGGTCACTGTCGTTGACAGTACAATACAATCCATAGAGTAAAATACCTTTTACATTTTTCTCTTAAGCACAAAGTTTTTCAAAGTGTGTATATCATTGTTACTAGTCCTTATATATATTGTCTACATATCACATTACTATTGTTATAGTAAGTGGGAAAATTTAAATCCGGGATTATGCAGCGTCCATGGAATAGAAGGCAATAAAAATTGATCCATGGAAGGCGAGGACAAATTCAGTTCGTCTCCAAGATTCCCTCGCCAGCGCCTTGAGAGCCGCACTTCATTTCACAAAGAATATTATTACACTGGAAAATCCTGCCTTTTAATCAGAGTTTCATCAACATAACTAGACTCTTTAAGTAAAATATATTTTACTTTACTCATTAAAATGATCAAATCAAAATATCCATCACATTTCTTATCAAGTTTGCAACGTTTAACGTAAATTTTATAAAGTGACCTGAGATATTATCTCTTCTGGTAGGTCAAACACAATTCTGATAGTCGACTACTACTGGACGAAGGAGAAATCCCCTCCATGCATATACAATTGCTCGAGTTTGTTTGAAAACACTGGACGAGCAGGAGGAAAATGTTTTCCCCTCTCAGTTAATACACTACGTGCTGTCTGTTGCTGACTCACTTCCTGACGTCTGTTACTTTCCCTTTCTAGCTCCTTGACATCTGTTGCTGCCCTTCCCTTCCTCGTTCCTTGACGTCTGTCACTATCTTCTCTTGCTTTCTGACGTCTGTTACTTCCCCTCCATTGCCTTCTGACATCTGTTACTGTCCCTCTCTTCTTAACGTACGTTGCATTCCCTCGGTCGCCCCTTAAAATCCGTTACTGACCCTCTCTCCATCTGTTTACCGTATATACCCTTCTGCCATTTTGTTTCGCAAAATTCTCTCTAAGTGGTCAAACCCCCTTAACAGTGTTCTCTATTATGAGCAAGATGACTGTCTCCTCAAGTCTCTGGACTTAGATCTTAAGACTGCATCTCCCGCCGCGCGAAGTGTGTAATGTGTCTCTGTATCAGGAGGGAAGGGGTTCCTTGTGTTGGTATAAAGTGTGATGGAATCTAACTGAGGCAAGTCAGTATGCCAAGCTGCCATCTAGAGAGGAATTCTCAAACTAGCTTCTCGAATAAAGTGGAAAGGATAACATAGTATAATTAAGCTGCAGATTTTTACAGAGGACTCTTCCGACCTGGTGATCAATAATGATTTCGACGTGCAAAAAGCTCTATCTACACTTACTGGTAATGTCAGATGTAGCACATGTGTGTAGCTCATCCTGCCGATATTACATAGCATTCATTTACAACAAAGTCAGGGTCACACATAAAACATTTTTTTTTCAGTTTCGCAGCTAGTGGCAAGAATAAACCTTCCAAAATTACTGATTGGAGAATTCTTTTGACGGCTCTTTAGCGTGTTTAGCAAAAACCAGCAAGACCTTAAGTATCCATTTATCACTAGTCAAACAGTGCTTCATTTTCTTGAACACACGCATCGAAGTAAGAATATTTCTAACTCATAAATTCCACAACGTATAATAAATTGATCTTCCATTGGTTCAATTGTATATATGCTATTTACAGTATATATAATCTACCCAGAAGTTTTACCAGACAGTTTCCCTATGCATCAATGAGCACACCAGAGGTCTAGCTCACTGATCTGATCTTGTCTGTGGCTACGAACGAGTATGACCGCCACATACCACACCCTTTAATAGAGTTCAACACCAGTGCATTTAATGGGTTAAGACCCCGAGATGGAATGGTGCTAGCAGCCTCACCTGCTCAGATAAATAATTATGAAAAATCTGGCTGTATGATGCCACAAAAGAGGTAATTAAAACACACGTGCCACACCTCCACCCCAACAGCACTGTTATACCACTCAGTTAAAAATGGCTTCCATTAGAGAGTCTCATCACTCTCATCAGTCTCATCACGAAATGAAAACTAAAGGGATCGTCGTTCCCCTTCCGTTTTCGCTCAAGTTAACATTGCTCTGGAAAATACATTTGCAATTAAAGCAAACCAGTTTATTGAAGAAACAGGAGCTGATTCTCAGTCAAAGGAACTCACAGTAAATAATATAAGGGAACGATATGGCTAACGTAGTCCAAGATACCTGTGAACGGTAACAAAACGTCCTCTTAAAAAATGAATAAATAAAAAATAAAATGGCTCACAGAAATGGCTAAACAAAAAATTTCCCAATACTCCATTATAAAAAAAATCAATATAAATCATATAAATATCGCTTTAAAACCTAGCTAGCTTTGAAACTCTTTCCAGCATTGTACCGGATGGTGAGGTTGAATGGTTAACAATGATGTCTGTCGTAACCTTCAAGAATAATTCCTATCGTGATGATGAAGAAAGATAATGGCCTGTAGTTAAAGGAGACTCATACGAGGCCAGGAGCTTGAGTACTCGTACACCTCAAAGCCCTACAATACCAACTTTAAAATCAAAAACTCTTTTTATCTTCCAACATATGTCCACTGATAAGATTTCAACTTAGCAGAAAAGTATGTTATAAAGTTTAAGAAGTGCAGCAGTCGTAGGTGGTGTCACATTTGTTCAATGTGGAAGTAGGTCGTGCCCAAGGGTTAGGCAAGCGAAGAATTTCCAAGTATTAAGATCCCAAGAAGTTGCAGTGTCTGACAGGACTGTAGATGAATGGTTCACAGAACCGACACGTTGATAAATTAGACACATGTGCAACTCTTGGGTATCTTTATTGAGGAAACGTTTCGCCACACAGTGGCTTCATCAGTCCAAACACTTCTTGGGATCTTAATACTTGGGAATTGTTCGCTTGTCTAACCCTTGGGCACGACCTACTTCCACACTGAACAAATGCGACACCACCTACGACTGCTGCACGTCTCCTGCCTACGGTTTATAAGCAGCGTCTCCGCTCATATGCCGTATTCTATTCAAGATTGATGGACTGACCACATCGACTCAAGGTTGAGGGACTCATCACCTCATTCTCCTCCTGTTCAAGTTTCTCCTCTGTTTGGACTGATAAAGCCAATGTGTGGCGAAACGTTTCCTTAATAAAGATACCCAAGAGCTGCACATGTGTCTAATTTATCAACGTGTCGGTTCTGTGAACCATTCATCTACAAAGTTTAAGAAACCATTTTTCGCTGCTTGTGTTGCACTGGGAAAAGGAACTGGTACTGGTCGTGCCAAAAACCGAATAAGTAATGACAATAATAAAGACAGTCACTAGTTCACCCGGAAGTGAAGAGGCTAATACAGTGCAAAAGCTTGGAAAAAAATATAGAAAGTGAAGAACAGCAGCAAACAGAGAAGCGGAAAAGCAAGAAGCAAATACAATTTTAGAATGACAAATCATCGAAGAGGAAATTTGAGCTCGAGTTGCTATACGGTCACATAAGAAAGACATCAGTAAAAAAAAAAAAAGCAAAAACCACAGTGCATCTAAGGTACATCCGACTCTCTTTATGTGTATGTACTCACCTTCTATTATTTATAAGAGTCGACTCACAGCTCCTGCGCTGCCTCTTGACTCCTACAAGACGACTTTACTAGACTTGATTTTACCTACTCCATTTTTTCGTCTAGTGCATACCAGTAACCTAAGATGAAAAAAAATGCTTTCAAATGTCCCTGTGGGTCATTTACTTTAGCTGCCATTTATGTTCCCTGGCTCCCTTGTTAGTGGATTTGAGTTTAAGAAAGACCTGCCTAATTTAGGCCATTAGACCTGATGTAGAGTTCTTTTTTTCTCATGTTCTTATTTATGCTCCTTGGCTCACTCTCCCTCTCAAACATCCTGTCCTTTTCCACTCATCCCGAGTATTTTGTAATAATAATAATAATAATAATAATAATAATAATAATAACAATAATAATAATAATAACAATAATAATAATAATAATAATAATAATAATAATAATAATAATAATAATAATAATAATAATAATAATAATAATAATATCCTTATTTACTACAAGTACATGTACAAGGTATATAGGCTTAGCTGACATTAGTGACATACTGCTATACTGAAAGCCCCTTGTTATGCAAAGCATTTCGGGCATGTCATATTTATATTACCCCCTCCTCCTCCTCTTTTATGGTTAACAAGATGTACTCAAGTCTCCTTTCAACAGTTCCGGCATCAATTACTTTAAAACCGTAATACATAATCTATATACTAGATCAGATGCGAGCTTTGTATAACTGAAGATTAGCTAAACATTAATAATATTTTTTCTAAATGACTCTCTTTCCTGAATGTAGACATTTTGATTTTGAAGAATGTGTTAGAGAATGAACATGGTTTGGGTGGGAGAGAATGTGGTTGCCGGAGAATGTATTAGTGTGGGGAAACTGCGAGAGAAATATGAATGTGGGAGAAAATGTGTAGGTGTGGGATTAAGGTAGGGTCAGTGTCTAGCTCCCGCTATCCTCCTCCCCCTTTTCTCTACCTGGAAAGGTAACGTGTGGGGCTCCGACCAAATGGATAATCACTGACTCACACACTGGGGGGGGGGGGGGGAGGCACAACAGTAAGTAAGAAGCCTCCGTTCCTATTCTAGTGATAATTGGTTAAAAAGCTTCACATTTAACCAATCAAACTTAGTTTCATTCTGCCTTGATTTCAGGTATGCTATTAAATCCTCACCATCCTTCTAGTGCCTTACAACTTATCATGGAGAGTGAATTCTCAAGCATGTGTAACTTTGGTCTCTTGTCTAGCTTGTAATGTCACTTGTGTCTCTGACAACCACAGAAACAGTTAGTAAACATTAAAATGGATAAAATACCGACAGAATTGTTAGAAACACATATGCAACATTAGAGTATCTTTATTTCGAAACGTGTCGCCTACACAGTAGCTCTTCAGTCGAGTACAAAAAAGTTGATAGTGAAGCATAAGAGACGTTGAAGACGATGTAATCAGTCCATCACCCTTAAAGTTTTGAGGTGGTCAGTCCCTCAGTCTGGAGGAGAGCATTGTTCCAAAGTTTGAAACAATATGGAGTTGAAGTCAAATCAACCCAAATCAAATAAGTTCAGGTAAGATCCCAATGGGATGAGCGAGGAAGACGGGACAGATGAAGAATAGCTCTGGAGAGGAGTGTTCTTAGTCAAAGAAATAGAGCCAGGGCTTAACCCAGCAGCTAAGGCGATCGTGGGGCAGAGTTGAGAACAGTCCCTGCTATTCCTGTTCTCAACTCTGCCCACGATCGCCTTAGCTGCCTGGTTAAGCCCTGGCTCTATTTATCTTTGACATTAAGACACTCCTCTACAGAGCTATTCTTCATCTGTCCCCGTCTATCCTCGCTTCATCCATTGGGATCATACCTGAACTTATTTATTTGATTTGATTGACTTCACCTCCATATTTTTCAAACTTTGGGAACAATGCTCTCCTCCATACTGAGGGACTGACCACCTCCAAAACTGTTAAGGGTGATGGACTGATTACATCAGTCTTCAAGTCTCTCTGCTTCTATCAACTTTTCTGACTCCGACTGAAAGCCTACAGAGTAAGCGAAACGTTTCGAAATAAAGATACTACCAGTTGCATATGAGTCTTACCTAACACAGAAACAGTGTTGAAGAAGACTAACTTCACATGAGTTCTGGGACGCCACTTTTTAATCTACATACCTAAGTGAGGCCACCCCAGCAACGTACCCATCACTTGCAGGTGGATGAAAGACCTGCGTTTCCCTATCATCTATAATGAATTATTCAAGGCAAGAGACACTGTGACGAACTAGTCGTTGGGTTGTCACTCAACAGCTGTACCCCCCCCCCCTCACATCAATCACACGCTACATTTTCCTACAAGACGCTGGTCAAGCAACATCAACCAGACACCCCAGTTTAACTGTACATATTACGATGAATTCAAATGTCATTTTTGTTTCATTTCCATTTTTCTTACAAGTAGGAAAAACGTTCATATTTCAATGTTTGTATTTTTACTTCTAACAATAAAGTGTTTTATATTTGTATGTTATTGTTCTTTTTTCTATTCACTAATTTTTCCTAATGAGGAGCCAGCCTTGTAAGACCAACTTTAGATTCTTACAGGGTTAAGTAACTTCACACCTCAGTTAACCACATTCTTGTGTATCATACACACATACCTTCCCCAGATACCACACAGTTGTGAATCATACAACCACATACCTCAGATACCACATTGTTTCCGTATCCAACACATTTGATATTGATCCAGTAGAGGAGTGGCCTGGCTCTAAACACCATGCTGCCCTGGTCTTTTGCACTTGTAGTTGATGAGCGACCCTGCTCTAAACCCATGCTGCCATGCTACCATGAGGGGCATGTCTACTTGTTACATATTTTACATGTGGTTGCTGAGTTAGAGTTCCTTGTTCCTGGCCGGATCTCCGCTGGTCGCACTTCGCTCATCATTCATCAGTATAAACTCGTTGTTTGAAGCTGGTGGAGTGAGCCTCCCTCCATCATTTGTTGCTAAAGATGTGGAATGATCTTGCCTCCAACCACTTTTGTTAAAGCTGTGAATGATCCTGCCTTCCGACCACTTTTTCCCTCGTGCCACTTCTAACATCTTGATTTTCAAGAGCTTTTTCTCTAACATCCCTACAGAGCTGTGCTTCTAACTTTCAGCTGTGCCTCTTGTCCCTGTTTTCCCATATCTCTCTCTCTCTTCCTCTCTTCAATCCCTCTCATAATTTTTACACATCATGATCATGTTCCCCGTCTTCGTTCGTCTGGTCCTCCAATGTCATCAAGCTTCGCGCTTGTAATCTTCCTCATGGAACCAGCATATTATCTTTTTAGTGCGGGGTAATGACATGGAAGGGGCAAAGACAAGAGCTGCTGGATAACCAGGTCACCTAGAAGTAGTCAGAGCTAAGCAGGGATCCCAGTCATATGTAGCAATCTTGCCTTAGAAGGGATGGGCAATGAATGGATGTCTAGGTAAATGGTATAAATTGCAAGCTAACAAGAACTCATGAACTTGCAATAACTGGGACAACAAATTCTATGGCAACGTGACATGTATTGCTATAGGATGGGGTTTCACTCTCTCGAGTGGAGTGGTTGCCTACCAATATCGATTGAGGGGGTAATTGAGTCAGAATGTACTGTTTTACTTTGAGCCGCAGTCCACAATGTTATAGTTCCAGTGTAGCTACAGTCACAATGTTACTGTTACATTTAAGTAAGACGTCCTCAGTGTTTACTGATTCGTGTAGCAATAGTCATAATGTTACTGTTGTCACTGTTCAAGTCACAATGTTACTGTTTCCATTGTAGCAACAAATGCAATGTTACAGTTCCAGTGGAGCAACAGTCAGAATGTTTTAACTGTTCTAGTGTAGGAACATCAGTGTTACTCTTTCAAAGTAGCGCAAACATCACCGGCTTCTGTTTCAACTTGTACAATATGTCACATGTACTGTGTGTCCCAGTTGTAGGAACAGTCACAAGAAGTGTGTAGCTAGTTCGCATGATGGGACTCTCATCACAATGTTACTGTTTCCAGTGTAAGGAACAGTCACAATGTTACTGGTCCAGTGTAGGACAGTCACAATGTTACTGTTCAAGTGGTAGGACAGTCACAATGTTATTGTTTCCAGTGTAGCAACATTCACATGTTATTGTTCCAGTTAGCAACAGTCCCACAATGTTATTGTTCCAGTGTAGGAACAGTCACAATGTATTGTTCGCAGTGTATGCAACAGTCACAATTTATTGTTCCAGTGTAGCAACAGTCCACAATATTATTGCTCCCAGTGTAGCAACAGTCACAATGTTACTGTTCCAGTGTAGCAAACAGTCACAATGTTACTTTCCAGTGTAGCAACAGTCACAATGTTACTGTTTCCCAGTGTACAACAGTCACAATTTACTGTTTCCAGTTAGCAACAGACACAATGTTACTGTTCCAGTGTAGCAACAGTCACAATGTTACTGTTTGCCAGTGTAGCAACAGTCCACAATGTTACTGTTCCCAGTGTAAGCAAACAGTCACAATGTTACTGTCCAGTGTCGTCAACAGTCCACAATGGTTACTGATTCCCAGTGTCAGCAACAGAATCCACAATGTTTACTGTTCCAGTGTCAGCAACAGTCACAATGTTACCGTTTCAGGTAGCAAAGTCAACAATGTTACTGTTTCCAGTGGTACAACAGTCACAATGTTTACTGTTCCATGTAGCAACAGTCCGACAGTTTGCCTTCAGTTTAAACTGACTTCTGTATTGAACAATAAACCGTCAGTTTAGTTTTTAGACTTTATCAATTATAGAAGAACTACACAAATATACAAATAAATGAGTTTGAGAAAAATTTCTGTTAGTTCCCTCATCAAGACCTTTTCATTATCATTTAAGTTACTCTTAGATGAAAAATGAGGATCAATAATGCTTCAAAAATAAATACCAATTTTGTGGAAACGATACTGAAAGAACAGTGAATATGTCCTATTGACAATGTAGACAGGTCCTTCCTCAAAGTGACTCATTCACAAGGTACTGTTCCACTTATCTAATGTTCTAAATATCATATTCGTGCTTTTTTCGTTATTCAATAACATTATATACATTAACAGCACTCCCAGCATAGCAAGTGTAATGAGATTCGTGGTCACATTCGTGGTAATTGGGAAAGCTCAAAGCAAATATCAATCTCCTTCCATTTGAATATCAGGCCTCCAAAAGCCGTTATATAGTAACAAAACACGACACAAGACAGAATTCCTGATGAATTAAAAAATTTGGCTAGGAATTTCCCGTGATGTTTGGCTAGGCTTTCTGCGTTATTCTGGGCCCCCTGTATGTACTTCTCGACGGTGAATTTTGAAACGACGTCCTGGTTTCCATTGTCCCTGTGAGATTAGAAAACATTGTAACAATTGTGACTGTTGATAGACAGTGAAATTAGTAAACATTGTGACTGTTGCTACACTGAAAGCAGTACGTTGTGACTGTTTACTAACAATGAACCAGTAACATTGTCACTAGTGCTACACTGGAACAGTAAACATTGCGACAGTTTGCTGACAAGGAATAGTAACATTCCTGACTGTTCTACACTGGAACAGTAACAATGTACTTTCTACCAGAACACAACATTCTGACTGTAGCTACAAACAGGAACAGCAACATTCGACTCTAGCTACACTGGAGACAGTAAACATTGGCATAAAGAGACCATAGAATCAAAATTGATAGCCACGCACTGACAAAGATGGACTTGTATGGGGTGAGAATAGAGGCCACAGAGAAGACTAAACCATTCGAGTTGTCCTGAGATTGAAAAAGAGTGAAAAAAGGAGTTAAGACAACCTAAAGGAAATCTCAGCATTGAGATGAGTCATCACGGCCTAGGAGCCAACGTGGTCCTTTATCACAGAACATTGTTAAGAAGTCTTTTTGAAATTTTCTCCACAAGTGGGTAATTTACATGGGACTGTTTATGATCTCAGGGAAGGTCTGTTCTACAAATATATCACACAGCACTTGCTGCATACATGAAATATTCGTTTATGAGTTCCTAACTTACAGTTGATTTAGCATTTTTCTCATAGATAAATTATTAGATTTAATATCAAAGATTCATTGACTCCAATGCTTCACAAATGTAATGATAACTAACACAGGCAGATCAAAAATAGATTAGATAAATAATAAAAGCAGCCTGAGCGTAACCTCAACCAGAACTAACCAGGTTTCCTAACTATAACATGATTTTCTCCTCTACTATTGTGATTATTATCCACAAACAATCCACATCTCACACTACTTCACTTACAACATTTATATTTATCATTATGAACTCTTATAATTACTATATCAAAATAAAATGTTTTGTATTCTCAAATCAAATTTTATTTTTCCTGGCAATCCAGTGTTACCAGGGATGACAGTGTTACAGGATGAGATCAGACGACACGACACTACCTGCAACAACCTGTGTACATTGATGGTGGTGGTGGAAGTCTAGTCCTGGTCACTCTAACTTTATTATAGGAGCACAGAGAGGAGGGAGGAGAAGGGGTGAGGAGGGAGGCGCAGGGGGTGAGGGAGAATAGAAAAAAAGCGTACATTAGTAATAATTATCCAGCAGAGAAATGATTTTTCAACAAGAAATGGATATTCTTCCTCATTATAGAAACACCAATATATTAATTTAATACTCAAAACACATCATATTCGACAGGTAAAAATACATTATCAAATTAAACATCTCTTTTCTCAGAACAACGTAATAACTACGTTTAATCAAAATCATAATCATATCCAGATTGAAAATTAACGTTATAGAAAAAAATAGTACATAAGAGGTAGGGTTGACCTCAGGATTTTGTCCATTTCAGCTGATTAAAAATCTGAATAAGCACTCGGGTAATAATATATATTGAAGTGCTGTTTCAGATATTATGTCATTCTCAGAAGCCCAATAAACAACGTTGATCTACAGCAGAGTAGGTCAGGACGGACTTGAAAATACCAGTTTGTCCATAGGTCACTGCTGGGCCACCATGTTCCAGTTGTCACTGCTGCCCCATGGTCCAGTTGACCACGTGCTGCACCCATGGACCAGTGACCACTGCTGCCACCATTGTCCAGTTGGTCACTGCTGCCACCAAATGGTCCAGATGGTCACTGCTGCCACCAAGGTCCAGATGACCACGCTGCCACCATGGTCCAGTTTGGTCACTGCTGCCACCATGTCCAATTGACCACTGCTTGCCACCATGGTCCAGTTGACCCACTGCTGCCACCATTGTCCAGTTGACCACTGCTGCCGACCATGGCCAGTTGACCACGGCCTGCCCAAACCATGGTCCCCAGTTGGTCACTGCTGCCCCATGGTCCAGTTGGTCACTGCTGCCACCATGGTCCAGTGACCAACTTGCTTCCAACCATGGTCCAGTTGGTCTCTGCTGCCACCAATGGTCCAGTTGACCACTGCATGCCACAATGGTCCAGTTGATAAACTGCTGCCACCATGGTCCAGTTGACCACGCTGCCACATGGTCCAGTTGTCACTGCTGCCTAAACATGGTCCAGTTCGACAACTGCTGGCTAGCCACTTATGGTCCAGTTTGACCACGCTGCCACCATGGTCTCAGTTGACCACTGCTGCCACCATGGTCCAGTGACCACTGCTGCCACATGGTCCAGTTGATCCACTGCTCGCCACCATGGTCCAGTTGACCGACTGCGCCACATGGGTCCAGTTTGACTCACCGCTGCCACCATGGTCCAGGTGGTCACTGCTGACAGAAACCATGGTCCATAGAACCACTGCTGCCACCATGGTCCAGTTGACACGCTGCCACCATGGTCCAGTTGACACGCTTGCACGCATGGTCCGAGTTGACCACTGCGCCACCGATGGTCCAAAGGTGGCCACTGCTGCCCACCCTTGGTCCAGTTACCCTGCTGCCACCATGGTCCAGTTGACCACGGCTGCCCACCAAGTCCAGTTGACACTTGTCTGCACCATGGCAGTTGGCCAACTGCTGCCACCATGGGTCCAGTTTGACCACTGTGTGCCACCATGCATCCAGTTGACCAACTGCTGCCACCATGAGTCAGTTGGCCACTGCTGCCACCAGATCCGAGTTTGGCCACTGCCTGGCCACCATGATCCAGTTGCCACTGCTGCCACCAAGGTCCAGTTGGTCACTGCTGACTCCATGTCCCATTGACCACGGCTGCCACCATGGTCCAGATTGAACCAACTGTCTGCCACCTGGTCCAGTGGCCACTGCCGGCCACCATGTCCCCAGTTGGGTCACTGCTGCCACCCATGGTCCAGTTGGTCACTCTGCCAACCATGGGCCAGTTGACCACTGCTGCCGAACCATGGTCCAGTTGACCACTCTGCTCACTATGGTCCAGTGACCACTGTCTGCCACCATGCCAGTTGGCCAACTGCTGCCACCGTGGGTCCAGTTGGTCACTGCTGCCGACCGTGTTCCATTTGGTCACTACACTGCTTCACCATGGTCCAGTTGGCCACTGCTGCCCCATGACCAGTTGGTCACTGCAGCCACCATGGTCCATTGGTCACTGCTGCCGCCACCAGGGGCCGAGTTGGCCACTTGCTGGCCACATGGTCCATCCATTGGGCCACTGCTGCCCACCATGGTCCCAACATCTACACATTAACTATGGCTCAAGAGAGACCATCAATCAATGGGCTGAAAAATAAAGTATAATTAAAACAGAGTCAGTGTAAAATATTAAAGTTAGTAACAACGACGACTGATGTTGTCGGGCTTCTGTCTTTCTTCTTCCTTAATTATAATTACTTTTATTAACAATTTTTGTGTCTCTAGTCCAGTCAACTAATTCATATACAAAATAACTGGTAAGCATATTCAAGGTGGAGAGACTCGCAAGAGTATTGTGCAGATCAGCGGTCTTGGTTCCTACGTTGGAAACCGCCTAACGGTTTGCTGCCAGCAGTAAACTGCCTCGTTGATCAGCCCTGATCCACCACGCTGCGGGGGCGGTTGACCCCAGAATGCCCTCTAGGTAATGGTAACTGGCAAACAATAAAGATAATTTGAGGAGGGCAACACACAAATGAAACACTAGATATATTTATTTTTCAGTATTATCTTGTGTTCGCTATTATGAAATAGTTTCTGTTGCTTAATGGTGAAAACTAGAACGGTAGGAAAGTGAGCTTTCCTAGTGAATGACTCTGACACTTGTGTAAAGTGTGACTGTGTTTAACTGAGACTCACCTACCAAGATTGACACAAATGATCATCTCATATCTGCTTCGTCCGTCGTCAGTTTATATTTGACTGTATTCTGCCGAAGAAGCCTGCCGTGCAGGTGATACCTTTCGCCAAATAAGATAACCAAGGTGTTTGTCAGATGAGGAGTCTTATTCATCAATTTGTGATAATGATACCATAAGATTACATATAAAGCATCTTGTTATTGCTCTCGTAGCAGTATGCTTTGGTATTTTTAGGTATTTTCATAAGTATATTACAGTTACTTTCCAGACCTAGTGTAAGGTATTTTCCGTCAATATAACTGTACTTGCTTTTACATATAACTTATACCATATTTTGTACGTGAATGGTCATACAACACCACAAGATGAAAATTATACACCACATGTAACATCTGGTATCTTTAATGTAGATTGTTTCGCCACCCAGGGCTGTATCATACAAATACTAGGACATAATTTTGTATATAACATAGAATGCCAGTACAAACAATAACCAGAAGACCAAAAATACAATAACACAAAGTACTGTACATACAATATCACAGTAGAACTATACAAAGAATAAACACAAAACATACCAGTACATAACGTGGACCTACAATACAGTTTCACTAACACAGAAGACCAGTACAGTACAAAAACACAGAAGATTTGTTCAGAACAATAACACAGATCAGTACAGTAACAGTAAAAACACAACAAGATCAGTACAGTACAGTAACACGAAGACGAGAACTGCACAGTGACACAGAACCCAGTAAAATACAATAACTCAAAAGACCATACAGTACAGATAACAGAGAATACAAGTACAGACATTAATACAGAAACCTTACAGTACAGTACACGCCCGAAGACCATACAATACAATAACACAGAAGAACAAACAGTACAGTAACACAGAAGACCATACACTACAATAACGCAGAAGACCAGTAATAGTACAAAAAACAAGCAAGACCAATATTGTAACAATAACATAGAAAGACCATTACAAATACCAAAACACAGAATACCAGTACAGTACAATAACACGAAGACCATTACAGTACAATGCACACAAATACCAGTACAGGTACAGTAACACAGAAGACCAGTGCAGAACAACTTCAGAAACCAATAACTCATTACAGTTTGTGGACCGGTGTGGAAGTGTGCATTGCTCATATACTCTATAATTTGTTCATGAGTGTACCCATGTATAAACAAGTAACCATCTACAGATTCATTACCTTTGTGTAACCTTTTGTGAGTTCATTACCTTTGTACCTAGTCCAGCTATCAAACTTTGGGCCCAGTCCTGGACTCATTACGTAACCTCTGTAATCTGTAATAACCTTTGTAACTTGTCCATGATTGTGACTCGACCCTACCTGGAGTTCATTATCTTTGAAAATTTGAATTTCATTACCTTTGTAAATTGAGAGTTCATTACCTTGTAAATTTGTGAAGTTCATACCTTTGTAAATTGTGAGTTTCATTACCTTTGCAAATTGTGGGTTCATTTACCTTTGTAAATTGTGAGATCAAATACCTCTGCTGATTAACTTGCACAGCATTCAAAAACTTTGGGGTCCATCCCAGGACCAAATTAATGTACCTCTGTAATTCTTTTGGACTACCGTCACACAGGATGGTAGAGGTGCATAATAAACATATTAAAATAACTGAAACAGTAAAAGAACAATTACACATAATACCATACATTACATTAACAAAGAAACCATTCGGTATATTAACATAGAAGACCAGCACAGTACACTAGGCACAGAAACCATTAAGCGTACAAGCCCACAATATCAGTACAATCAGTACAGTAACTACAGAGGACCAGTACTTACAGAACCCAGGAAACCAGTACAGTACAATAACTCAGATAGACAAGCACAGTACAAAAACACAGCCAGTACAGTTTCAAATTTCAGACCATACAGTACAATCCCCAGAATGACCAGTAAAGTACAATAACAACAGAGGACCAGTAACGCTACAAAAACACAGAATACCATTAGAGTACAATAAACAAGAAGACCATACATGAAATAACAAGAAACCAGGCAGTACAGTGAAACAAAGACCAGTACAAAGAATAACACAGAAGACGAGTACAGAATGAATAACGCAGAAAACCAGTAGAGTACAATAAAGACCGAGACCAGACATTACAATAACACACAGAGACTACACAATACAGTAACCAGAAACCAGTTAACAAACAATAACACAGAAGACCATACAGAATAATGCACAGAAAACCGAGTACAGTACATAACACAGAGGACCATACAGCACCAAACACATTGAAAACCAAGAGTACAATCACTAGAATACCAGTACAGTACAAAGAACACAAAGACCTGACAGTGGCAATAGCACAGATGACCATACATTACAATACACAGAAGACCAGCACATTACAATAACGACAGAAGACCAGTGTTACAAAAAACGCGATATGCTAATATGCTTAAGATCTCCATGAAATACTAGAAAGACTGCCCTTCTAGCATCCAGCCCAGTTAGTGGCTTTTGTAGCAAGTAAGTCATATCCTTGTCCCATTCTCCATTAGAATTTTTAAGATTCAAGGGTGCTTCAGGATAACAACTGGTAGGCTACAGGGACTAAAGAAATTAATATTTAATAAGATTATTAATAACAATAAAGTTGTCTAGGTGTATATTATCAAAGTAAATTATAGTAATTAATGTGAAGACTTACTCAGCCCTGTAACAACTTCAGACAGTATTACCAAGGCTGGCTCCTCCTCAGGAAAATTAATGAATAGAAAAAGAAATAATAATTTACAAAGATAAACACTTTATTATTTACTAAAGCAAACATAAAACAGTGAAACATGAAAGGAATATCCTATTTGAAAGAAAAATGAAAAATGAAATGAAAAAATGGCATTTGAACTCAACGCTAATAGATATATATAGTGATACTGGGGTGTCTGGTGTTGGTGACACTGCGTGTTGTTGAAATCGTAGCTGTTGCTGATGATGGGGGGGGGGGTCGCAGGTGTTGGTGACACTGCGTGTTGTTGAAATCGTAGCTGTTGCTGATGATGGGGGGGGGGGGGTCGCAGGTGTTGGTGACACTGCGTGTTGTTGAAATCGTAGCTGTTGCTGATGATGGGGGGGGGGGGGGTCGCAGGTGTTGGTGACAACCCACCGGCTCGTTCTTCACAGAGTCTATAGCCGTGAATAATTAATCCAGATGACAGGAAAGCAGGTTCGTTACCACTGCTATGATGAGGGGTTATGTCCAGCGTCGGCGTACATAACAGGTAGGTAGATCCAACATGGGACGTCTCAGGACGTTAGTCCGTTTCCTTCAATTCTTCTCGTTGGTTGGCAGGTGACCCAATCTGTCATTCCAAGCTGGAAAGAGAGACAGGTTACCCACTGCTTAAAAAATTACTCTCCATGATAAGTACAATACCTGAAAGATGTGGTGATTATTAAAACCTTTAAGAGATATCAAGGCTGAAAGGACTAAGTTTATTGTTGGTCAAAAGTGAAGCTTTCAACCAATAAGTCCATTAGAATATGAGCAGGCGTGTACTTACAGTAGTACTGGGAGCTGTGAGTCGAGTGATTACTGTTTGACCGGAGCCCCACACGTCACCTTTCGGGGGGGGGGGGGAGGAGGAAGGGGGGGGGCAGCGGGAGCTAGACTTAGATTCATCCAACTAGGTATATTACTACACCATAGGAAGGTTAGCACAGGCACCACTGTGACCACAAATGCAAGTTTTTACAGTCGAATCTCCAGTGACGAACTCTAGCTCAAGTCCCTTCACGCTAGCTGGAGATTCGTCTGTAAAAACTTGCATTTGTGGTAAAAGTGGTGCCTGTGCTAACCTTCCTATGGTGTAGTAATATACCTAGTTGGATGAATCTTATTGTGGCTAGCTGGTCTAGTGGCTAACGCGACGGGCTGGAGTTTTGAGACTATGACCGCGGGTTCAATCCCGGCCGGGGGCATGGCTTCTCTCTTTTATGTGCGGGTTATTTGTATATCGTTCCAGTCACGGTATTGTGCCTGTTTTGTTATTTATTGATCTTGCTTGTTATTGTATTGTACTGGTTTTCTGACTTATTGTAGTGTACTGGTCTTCTGTGTTACTGAACTGTTATCGTCTTCTGTGTTATTGTATTGTACTGGTCTTCGGCGTTACTGTACTGTATGGTCTTCTGTATTATTGTACTGTACTTGTATTCTCTGTTATTGTACTGTACTGGTCTTCTGTGTTATTGTATTTTACTGGTGTTCTGTCACTGTACAGTACTCGTCTTCCGTGTTACTGTACTGTACTGGTCTTGTGTGTTACTGTACTGTACTAATCTGTGTTATTGTACTGAACTAATCTTCTGTGTTATTGTTCTGTACTGGTCTTCTTTGTTATAGTTCTGTGCTGGTTTTCTGTGTTATTATACTGTACTTGTCTTCTGTGTTACTGTAGTGTACTGCTCTTTTGTGTTATTGAACTGTACAGGTCTTCTGTGTTACTGTAATGTCTTCTGTGTATTGTACTCTACTGGTCTTCTGAGTTTTTGTGCTGTGCTGGTTTTCTGTGTCACTGTACTGCACTGGTCTTCTGTGTTATTGTTATGTTCTGGTCTTCCGTGTTATTGTACTCTAGTTGTCTTCTGCGTTATTGTACTGGGCCTCTGTGTTATTGTACGCTACTGGTCTTATGTGTTATTGTTCAATACCGGTCTTTTGTGCTATTGTACTGTACTGGTTTTCTGTGTTAGTGTACTGTACTGGTCTTATAAGTTATTGAACCGTAGTGGTCCTCTGTAAAACTATACTGAACTGTTCCGGTGTGCTACTGTACTGTACTGGTATTCTGTGCTATTGTACTGTACTGGTCTTCTTTGTTAGTGAACTGTATTGCTAGTCTACGTTATTGTAATGTACTGTTCTTGTGTTTTTCTTTGTACTAGTCTACTGTGTTATTGTACTGTACTGGTACTCTGTGTTATTGTACTATTCTGGTCTTCTGCGTTATTATTCTGTACTGGCATTCTGTGTTGTAGTACTGTACTGGTCTTTTGTGTTATTGTTATGTACTGGTCTTCTGTGTTATTGTACTGCACTGATTTTCTGCGTTATTGTACTGTAATGATGTTCTGTGGTACTGTACTGTACTGGTCTTCTGTCTTATTGTATTCCACTGGTATTCTGTACTGTACCTGTCTCCTTTGTTACTGTACTGTTCTGATCTGTGTTATTGTACTGTACCGGTCTTCTGTGTTATTGTTCTGCAATGGTCTTCTGTGATTTGTACTGTACTGGTTCTCTGTGTTATTGTACTGTACTGGTGTTCTGTGTTATTGTACCGTACTGGTCCACTGTGTTACTGTACTGTACTCGTATTCTGTGTTATTGTACTATTCTTTTCTTGTGTTACTATAATGCATTGGTCTTCTGTGTTACTATACTCTGCTAGTCATTTGTGTTATTGTACTGTGCTGGTCTTCTGTGTTACTATACTGCACAGGTCTTCTGTGTTACTGTACTGTACTAGTCATCTGTGTTATTGTACTGTACTCGTCTTCTGTATTAGTGTGCTGGTCTTGTTTGTTATTTTAGTGTACTGGTCTTCTGTGTTACTGTATTGTACTGGTCTTCTGTGTTTTTTTAAATTTTTTGGTCTTGTGTTTTTGTGATGTACTAGTCTTCTGTGTTATTTTACTGTACTGGTCTTTTGTGTTATTTTTACTGTACCTGGTCTTCTGTGTTATTGTGCTGTACTGATCTTTTGTAGTTAGGACTGTACTGGTTTTCTCTATTTTTGTTCTGTGTGGTTTCTGTGTTATGAACTGTGTTTT
>NC_069472.1:7833381-7859635 GCF_026875155.1 Cherax quadricarinatus
AGTACGGTAGAGAAACACAGAAGACAAACACAGTACAGTAACACAGAAGACCAGCACAGAACAAAAACAGAGAAAACCAGTACAGTCCTAACTACAAAAGATCAGTACAGCACAATAACACAGAAGACCAGTTCAGTACAATAACACAGAAGACCAGTACAGTGCAATAACACAGAAGAACAGTACAGTACCGTAACACTGAAGACCAGTACAATACAATAACACAGAAGAAAATAACAGTACAATAACACAAAAGACCAGTACAGTAAAATAACACAGAAGACTAGTACATCACAATAACACAAGACCAGAAAATTAAAAAAACACAGAAGACCAGTACAATACAGTAACACAGAAGACCAGTACACTAAAATAACAAACAAGACCAGCACACTAATACAGAAGACGAGTACAGTACAATAACACAGATGACTAGTACAGTACAGTAACACAGAAGACCAGTGCAGTATAGTAACACAGAAGACCAGCACAGTACAATAACACAGATGACTAGCAGAGTACAGTAACACAGAAGACCAATGCATTATAGTAACACAGAAGACCAATGCATTATAGTAACACAAGAAAAGAATAGTACAATAACACAGAATACGAGTACAGTACAGTAATACAGTGGACCAGTACGGTACAATAACACAGAACACCAGTACAGTACAATAACACAGAGGACTAGCACGGTATAGTAAGACAGTGGACTAGTACAGTAACATAGAAGACGAATACAGAACAGTTACACAGACCAGTGCATTACAATAACACAAAAAGACCAGAACAGTACCGTAACACAGAAGACCAGTGCAGTACTATAACACAGACGAGGAATACAATTCATTAACACAGAAGACCAGTACAGTACAATAATACAGAGAACCAGTACAGTACAAATCACAGAAGACCATTGCAGAACAATAACACAGAAGACCGGTTCAGTACAATAAGACATAAGACTAACACAGTACAGTAACGCTGAAAACTAGTACATTACAATAACACAGAAGACCAGTACAGTTCACTAACACAGAAGACAAGTACAGAAAAATACACAGAATACAAGCGCAGTACATTAACACAGAGGACTAGTACGGTACAGTAACACAGGCGACAAGCACAGTACACAACACAGTACAATAATACAGAAGTCTATAACAGTACAATGCACACAATACCAGCGCAGTGCAGTACAGTAACACAGAGGACCAGTACGGCACAGAAACTCAGAAGACCAGCATAGTACAATAACACAGAAGACCCGTACAGAACAATACACTGAATACCTTAACAGTATACGACCAGCACAGTACAATAACACAGATCAGTAAAGTTTAATAACACAGAAGACAAGTAAAGGATAATACACACAATACCAGTGCAGTACAGTACAGTAACACAGAAGACCTGTACAGTACAATAGCACAAAATACCAGTACAGTACAATAACACAGAATACTAGCGCAGAACAAAAACACAGAAGACCAGTACAGTACAATAACAAAAAAGACCAGTTCAGTACAGTAACACGGAAGACCAGATAAGTACTATAACAGAGACGGGCAATACAGTTCATTAACACAGAAGACCAGTAGAGTACAATAACATAGAAGGCCAATACAATACAATAACACAGGTGACCAGTACAGAACAATAACACAGAAAACTAGTACAGCACAATAACACAGATCAGTACAGTACAGTAACACAGGAGACAGGTACAGTACAGAATACCAGTAGAATACAATAAGACAGAAGACCAGTACAGTACAGTACCACAGAACATCATTACAGTACAATAACGCAGAAAATCAGTGCAGTACAATAACACAGAAGACCAGTACAGAACAATAACACAAAAGACCAGTACAGTACTATAACACAGAATGCCAGTACAGAATAATAACGCAGAAGACCAGAATAGTACAATAACACAGAGTACCAGTACAGTACAATAACACAGTAGACTAGTACAAAGAAAAACACAAGAACAGTACATTACAATAACGTAGACTAGCAATACAGTTCACTAACAAAGAAGACCAGTACAGTACAATAGCACAGAATACCAGTACAGTACAGTAGCACACCGGAACAGTTCAGTACAGTTTTACAGAGGACCACTACGGTTCAATAACTTATAAGACCAGTACAGTACACTAACACAGAAGACCAGTACAGTACAATAACACAGAAGACCAGTACATTTCAAATCACAGAAGACGAGTACAGTACAATAGCACAAAAGACCAGTATTGAACAATAACACAGAAGACCAGTAGCGTACAATAACACAGAGGCCCAGTACAATAACGCAGAAGACAAGTAGAGTACAATAACACGGAAGACCAGAACATAACAATAACACAGAAGATTAAAATGGTATAAAATACCGACAGGTTGTTTAGGTAAGACACATATGCAACAGTTAGGTATCTTTATTATGAAACGTTTCGCCTACACAGTAGGCTTCTTCAGTCAAGTACAGAAAAGTTGATAGAAGCAGAAGATACTTGAAGACGATACTTGATACTTGACAGATACTTGACAGATTGAACAGAAGATCAGTTCAATCTGTCAGACACTGCAACACAATGGTATCTTGGTACAGACCTGCAATCAACTTCGACAACTTCCACTAGTGAGAGCGGCTGGATTTGAGAGGGACCTGACCTGTCAACATCAGAGTTCTTACCTCTCCTAGTGGCCCCCTACGTCTCACCTCTTGGCGCTATAAAAAGCTCCATCCACTGTCACTTTCATCTCCATAAAGTTTTCTTACTATGGGACAAAGCTCTTTCTTCCAGACTGAGGGGACTGACCACCTCAAATCATTAAGGGTGGATGAATGATTACATCGTCTTCAGTATCTTTCCTGCTTTTACAACTTTTCTGTACTTGACTGAAGAAGCCTACTGTGTAGGCGAAACGTTTCATAATAAAGATACCTAACTGTTGCATATGTGTCTTACCTAAACAACACAGAAGACCAGTGCAGTACAATGACACAGAAAACCAGCACAGCACAAAAACTCAGAAGACCAGTAGAGTACAATGCACAGAAGACCAGTACATTACAGTAACACAGAAGACATGTACAGTTCAATAACACAAAAGAGCAGTACAGTACAATAACACAGAAGACCTGTACAGTACAATAACACAGAAGACAAGTACAGTATAATAACACAGAAAACCAGCACAGAACTATAACAAAGAAGACCAGTACAGGAACAAAACCACAGAAGATTAGTTCAGTACAATAACACAGAATATACAGTAACAGTAACATACAAGACCAGTAAAGTACAGTAACCACGGATACGAACGAGTACTGTACTGTTACAGAAACACCAGTAAAATACAATAACACAGAAGACCAGTACATACAATAACAGAGGAAATACAAGTACAGTACAATAATACAAAGACCTACAGTACAGTAACGCCGAGAAGACCATGAGTACAATACAATTACATCAGAAGACGATCACATTCATAACACAGAAGACCATACACTACAATAACTCAATAAAACCAGTTACAATACAATAACAAGCAAGAACAAAAAATAACAAAACAGTCACAATACCGTGACTGGAACGATATACAAATAAACCCGCACATAATAGAGAGAAAGCCATGCCCCCGTCCGTGATTGAACCCGCGGTCATAGTCTCAAACTCCAGCCCGCCGCGTTCGCCACTAACCCGCTAGAAGCCACAATAAGATTCACCAACTAGGTAAATTACACACCACAGGAAGGTTAGCCAGGCACCACTTGACCACAAATCCCAGTTTCTTTACAGACATCTCCACTAGCGGAACGGACTTGAGCTAGAGTTCGTCACTGGAATGTCGACTGTAAAAACTTGCTTTGTGGTCCACAGTGGTGCCTGTGCTAACCTTCTATGGTGTAGTAATATACCTAGTTGAAATGAATCTAAGTCCTAGCTCCCGCTGTCCCCCCCTTTCCTTCTCTCTCCTCTCCCCCCCCCCCCCCGAAAGGTGACGTGTGGGCTCCGGCATAACAGTAAATCAACGTCCGACTCACAGCTCCCAGTACACTGTAAGTACAAACGCTGCTCATATTCGAAGGACTATGGTTGAAAAGCATTCACTTTTGACCAACAATAAACTAGTCCTTTCAGCTTGATATAATACTCACCACATCTATCAGGTATTGAGTAACTTATCATGGAAGGTAATTTTTTTTAAGCAGTGGTAATCTGCTCACTTTCCAGCTTTGGAATGACAGATTGCGGGTTCCCTGCCGAACCAACGAGAAGGAATTGAGGAGCCGGACTAACGTCCTGAGACTCCAGTTGGACTACCTACCTGTATTGAACGCGACCCTGACCTAACCCCTCATCATAGCAGTGGTAACCGAAACCTTCTTTCCTGTCCACCTGAATACATTTATTCACGGCTAGGACTCTGTGTAGAACGAGCCGGGGTTGTCAACCAACTCCAACACCTGCGATCCCCCCCCCCCCATCATCAGCCAACTGCTACGATTTTCAACAACACGCATTGTCACGAACTCCTGCGACCCCTCCTCTCCCCATCATCAGCAATGCTACGATTTCAACAACACGCAGTGTCCACCAACCCTGCGACCCCTTCCTCCCCCATCATCAGCAACAGCTACGATTTCAACAACACGCAGTGTCACCAACATCCAGACAGCCCCAGTATCACTTATAGATACTAGAGCGTTGAGTTCCAAAAGCCATTTTTTCATTACATTGGTTCATTTTTTACTTTCAAATAGGATATTCCTTTCATGTTCACAATTTATTTTGCTTAATATAAATAATAAAGTGTTGAAGTTTGTACATTAAAATTTCTTTTTCTATTCATTAAATATTCCTGAGGAGGTGCCAGCCTGGTAATACTGTCTGAAGTTTGTTTACAGGGCTGATAAGCCTTCTCATTGATTACTGTAATTTAACTTTGATAATATACACCAAGACCACTTTATTGTTATTAATAAACTTAAAAAATATTAATTTCTTTAGTCTGTAAGCCTACCAGTTTGTACTCCTAAGCACCCTGAATCTTACTAAATTTCTAATGGATAATAGGATCCATGAAACGGACTACGTGCTACAAAAACAACCCCAGTTACAGGCTGGAGCTAGAAGGGCAGACCTTTCTAGTATTTCCTGGAGATCTTCTAAAGCTTATTAGATATCGCGTTTTTTTGGTAACACGAGGTCTTCTGTGTTTATTGCAATATGCCAGACCTTCTGTGTTATAGTAATGTACTGTCGATCTGTTCTCTTGCACTCTGTACAGGTCTTTTGTGTTCTGTACTCGTACTGGTATTCAATGTGATTGTACTCTTCAGGTTTCTGAGTTATGGTGCTGGACTTGGTCCTCCTGGTAAATGTACAGTAATCCGGGTTCTGTGCATTATTCCTGTAATGGACTTCTGTGTTATTGTTCTGTACTGGTCTTCTGTGTTACGTATTGTGCTAGTCTTCGTGTATATTTGTAATGTCCTGGACACCGGTCTTATGTTACTCTCGGTTTTTCTGCTATCTTCTGTACTCGTCTTCTGTTTATTCTTCTGTACTGGTCTTTCTGTTTCACTTACGCACGGTGTTCTGTGTTATTTTTCAAAGAGTACTGGTCTCCTTGTTATGTACTCTACTGGTATTCCTGTGTTATTGTACCGTACAGTCCTCGGTTTTATAGGTACTTTACTGGTCTTCTGTGTATTGTACTGTACTGGTTCTGACATTGACCTGTAAAACTGGCTGTCTGTTTTTGTACTGGTGCTTTTCCTCTGAGTTATTGTACTGTATGGTCCTTCTGTGTGTTGTACCGTACTGGTCCTCTTGTTACTGTACTGCAATGTACTGATATTGTGGGCATTGTACAGTAATTGTCTCCTGTGCTAGTTACTGTGCCTGTCTTCATGTTACTATACCCGAACAGTCTTCTTTTGTTATGTACAGTACTGTATTTCTGTGTTTTGTTCTTTACTGTTTCAGTTATTGTAATTAAGTTTATTATCACTATCCCATACCCAACCTGGACGGTAGTCACCCATACCCATCCTGTGACGGTATCCCCCCATACCCATCCTTGGACGGTAGTCACCCCCTACCCCCTATGGTGGTAGTCACCCAATAACCCATCCAGTGGGTGGTAGTCACCCCATAACCCATGCCTGTGGACGGTAACAAAAGATTACAGAGTTACAATGATTGGTCCAGGGACTTGACCCCAAAGTTTTGATACTGAGCAAGTTTAACAGAGGTAATGATCTCACAATTTACAAAGGTAATGAATCACATTTGCAAAGGTAATGAAACTCACAATTGTACAAAGGAAATGAACTCAACATTTTACAAAGGTAAGGAACTCACAATTTACAATGGTAATGAACTCACAATTTACAAAGATAATGAACCTCCAGAGTCTAGTCACAATCATGACCATTACAATGGTATTAACAGATTACAGAGGTACATAATGAGCCAGGGACTGGTCCCCCATAGTCTTGATAGCTGGAACTATGTACAAAGGTATTGAAACTCACAAGTTACAAAGGTAATGAATCCCTGTAAGAATGGGTTACTTACGTTTATACAAGGGTAACATATCGACATGAACAAATTATAGAGTAATTTAGCAATTCACACTTCCCACACCCGGTCACAACTGTAATAGTTATTGTTTCTTACTGTGTTGTTCTGCACTGGTCTCCTGTGTTACTTACTGTAAATGGTATTGTGTGCATTGTACGTAAATGGTCCTTCCGTGTTATTGTACTGTACATGTTATTCTGTGTTTATGTATTGTACTGGACTTCTATGTTATTGTACAATATTTGGTCCTTGCTAGTTATTGTCATCCTGGTCTTCTGCGTTATTGAAGTGTACGGGTCTTCTGTGTTACTGTACTGTTATCGTCTCTGTGTTATTTGTATTGTACTGGTCTTCGCGATACTGAACTGTATGGTCCCCTTCGTATTCATGTACTGTACTTTGTATTCTCTGTTTATGAACTGTAACTGGTCATTTGAGTTATTGTATTTACGTGGTGTTCTTAGGTCACTGTACATCTCGTCTTCGTGTAACTGTACTTGTTACTGATCAGTATGTTACTGTACTGTACCAGATTCTGTGTATTGTACGAACTAATCTTCTGTGTTTATGTTCAGTACAGACTTTTGTGTTATAGTACTGTACAGGTCTTCTGTCTTACTGTGCTGTACTGGTTCTTTTACTGTGATATTGACTGTAACTGCTCTTATTGTGATATTGTACTGTACATGTCTTCCTGTGTTATTGTACTGTACAGGTCTTTCTGTGTTAAGTGCTGGTACTAGTCACTCTGTATTAATTTTAACTGTACCTGTCCTTCCTGTGTATTTTTCTGTATTGTCTCTGTGTTGTTATGTACTGGTCTTCTGTGTTACTGTAATGTCTGGGTCTTCTGTTTATTGTACACTACTGGTCTTCTGAGTTTTTGTGCTGTACTGGTTTTCTGTGTCACTGTACTGCACTGGTCTTCTCGTATATTGTTTTGTTTCTGGACTTCCTGGAATATTGTACTCTACTTTGTCTCCTGCGTTATTGTACTGAGGCCTCTGTGTTATATTTGTACGCTACTGGTCTTTCTGTGTTTTGTTAGCTATACTGGTCCTTTTGTGCATATTGTACTGTACTCTGTCTTCTGTTATTTTCTAAATGTACAGGTCTGTCCCGTTTTTTATTGTACTGTACTGGCTTCTGTGTAGTGTACTGTACTACTTAAAAGTTATTGAACGAGTGGTCCACTGTGTACCTGTACTGAACTGTTCCTGTGTGCTACTGTACTGTACTGGTATTAAGTGTTTTTGTACTGGTACTTGGTCTTCTGTTGTTAGGAACTAGTATTGCTAGTCCAACGTTATTGTTATGTACTGTTCTTGTGTTATATTCTTTGTACTAAGTCTACTGTGATATTGTACTGTACTGGTACTCTTGTTGAGTATTGTACTATTCTGTCTTCTTGCGTTATTCATTCTTACTGGCATTCGGTGTTATAGTACAAATTATGTACTAGAATTTGTATTTAATAAAGCCCACTGGATAACGACACATCTACATTAAAGGATACCTCCAGATCTTGCATGTGTGAGTATATTTTTCATCTTGTCCGTGTTGTATACCATTAACGTACAAAAATCTATGAGTATAAAGTTATATGTAAACCACGTACCAGTTTTATATAATTGAACGGAAATTACCTTAAACTAGGTCCTGGAAAGTAGCAGTAATGATAGTTTATCAAAATACCTAAAATATACTAAGCCATACTGCCTAACGAGCATCAACTAACAAGATGCAATATCATGTAATTTTAATGGTATCCATAATCAACAAATTATGAATAAGACTCCCTCATCTGAAACACTGGTTATCTTATTTTTGGTCGAAAGGTATCACCTGCACGGCAGGGCCTTCTCGGCAGAAATACATTCAAATATAACACGGGGGAAGAAGGAAGAAGCATGTTTATTAGATGATCATGTGTCATCTTGGTAAGGTGAGTCCCCCCTCCAGTCTACAACACACTCACACTTCACTCAAGGTGTCTGATTCATCAACAGAAGCCTTCTCACTTCCTACCGTTTCTAGTTTTCTCCATTCAGCAACAAAAAATATTAATTAATAGTCGCACACAAGAATAAAACTGAAAACTAAATATTAATCTAGTGTATCCATTGTGTGTTGCTCTCAAACTTACTTTAATGTTTTCCATTATATTACCTGGAGGTCCATTCTGGGGATCAACTGACCCCCGCAGCTAGGAGGATCAGGCCTAATCAACGAGGCTGTTACTGCCTGGCATGCACGTAGTACAACGTAGGAACCACAGCCCGGCTGAACTGCATCAATACTTCTCTGCGAGTCCTCCATCCACCTTTATATGCTACCAGTATTTTAGTATATGAAATTAGATGACTGACTAGAGACAAAAATGTAATAAAAGTAATTATAATTAAGGAAGAAGAAGAGCACAGAAGAACGACAACATCAGTCGTCGTTGTTACTTAACTTTAATATTTATACACTGACTCTGTTTTAATTATACTTTATTTTTCAGCCCATTGATTGTTGGTCTCTCTCTGGGCCATAGTTAATGTGTAGCTGTTGGACCATGGTGGCAGCAGTGACCAACTGGACCATGGTGGCAGCAGTGACCAACTGGACCATGGTGGCAGCAGTGGTCAACTGGACCATGGTGGCAGCAGTGCCAACTGGACCATGGTGGCAGCAGTGGTCAACTGGACCATGGTGGCAGCAGTGGCCAACTGGACCAGTGGGCAGTGCAAGCTGTGGCCGTCAATGGACCATGGTGGCAGCAGTGGCCAACTGGACCATGGTGGCAGCAGTGACCAACTGGACCATGGTGGCAGCAGTGACCAACTGGACCATGGTGGCAGCAGTGGCCAACTGGACCATGGTGGCAGCAGTGGTCAACTGGACCATGGTGGCAGCAGTGGTCAACTGGACCATGGTGGCAGCAGTGGCCAACTGGACCATGGTGGCAGCAGTGGTCAACTGGACCATGGTGGCAGCAGTGGTCAACTGGACCATGGACATGGCAATGGCATGTGGCAGCTGCAACTGGACCATGGTGGCAGCAGTGGTCAACTGGACCATGGTGGCAGCAGTGGCCAACTGGACCATGGTGGCAGCAGTGGTCAACTGGACCATGGTGGCAGCAGTGGTCAACTGGACCATGGTGGCAGCAGTGGTCAACTGGACCATGGTGGCAGCAGTGACAACTGGACCATGGTGGCAGCAGTGGTCAACTGGACCATGGTGGCAGCCGTGGTCAACTGGACCATGTGTGGCAGCATGGTCAAACTGGACCATGGTGGCAGCAGTGGTCACTGGACCATGTGGCAGCAGTGGACAACTGGAAACCATGGTGTCAGCAGTGGTCAACTGACCATGTGGCAGCAGTGGTCACCTGGACCATGTGGCAGCCGTGGTCAACTGGACCATGGTGGCACCAGTGGTCAACTGGGACCATGGGGCAGCATGACCAACTGGACCATGGAGCAGCAGTGGTCAACTTGACCAGGTGGCAGAGCATGGTCAAACTGGACTCATGGTGGCAGCAGAGACCAACTGGACCATGGTGGCAGCAGTGGACCAAACTGGACCATGGTGCCGCAGTGACCAACTGACCAGGGTGCAGCAGTGACCAACTGGACCAATGGTGGCAGCAGTGGTCCACTGGACCATGGTGGCAGCAGTGTCAACTGGACCATGGTGTCAGCAGTGGTTCAACTGACCATGGTGGCAGCAGTGGTTCAACTGGACCATGGTGCACAGTGACCAACTGTCCATGGTGGCAGCAGGTGTCAACTGGACCATTGGTGGCAGCAGTGACCAAACTGGAACAATGTAATTCCAAAGTCCGTCCCTGACACCTCGCTGTAGAATCAACGTTGTTTATTGGTCTGAGAAAAGACCAAAATATCTGAACAGGGATGTCACTTCAAACTATAGATACCTGAGTTTCTTATTCAGATTTTCTTAATACACAGCCAGAACATTGACAAAAATCCTGAGGTCAACCTACTCTATTACTATTTTTTTTTTCTAATAACGTTAAATTACAATCCTGGATATGAATTAGAATTACTGATTAACTATAGTTATTACGTTGTTATGAGAAAAGATATTTTTAAACTTGAAATGTAATTTACCTGTCGAATATGATTGTTTTGATTATATAAATTAATATATTGTTTCTATATTAGAATGAATATCATTTCTTGTTGAAAATCATTTCTCTGCAGATAATTATTACTATGTACGCTTATTTTCATCTCCCCCTCCCCCCCTGCGCCTCCCTCCTCACCCCCTTCTCCTCCCCTCCCTCTCTGTCTACCCTAAAATACAGTTAGAGTGACCAGGACCTAACTTCCACCACACACCATCAAAATACACAGGTTGTTGCAGGTAGTGTCGTGTCGTCTGACTCTCATCCCTGGTAACACTGTCATCCCTGGTAACACTGTCATCCCTGGTAACACTGTCATCCCTGGTAACACTGTCATCCCTGGTAACACTGTCATCCCTGGTAACACTGTCATCCCTGGTAACTCTGTCCATCCCTGTCACATCTGTACCCAACCCTGGTAACACTGTCATCCCTGGTAACACTGTCATCCCTGGTAACACTGTCATCCCTGGTAACACTGGATTGCCAGGAAAAATAAAATTTGATTTGAGAATACAAAACATTTATTTTGGATATAGAAATATTAAAGTTTCATATTTAAAAATAAATTTGTGTAAGTGAAGAAGAAGAGATGTGGATTGATTGAGGGGATAAACATCACCAATAGTTGAGGAGAAAACTCTGCTTTATATGTAGAACCTGGTTGAGGTAACGCTCACGGCTGCTTTTATTATTTATCTAATCTATTTAATATCTGCTGTGTTAGTATACATTACATTTGTGAAGCATTGCGAGTCAATGAAACTTTGATATTAAATCTTTAATATAAATTACTATAGACTAAAGCTAAATCAACCTGAGTAGTAGGAATCAACGAATATTTCATCTAACAGCAGTGCTGTGTTATATATTTGTAGACCAGCCCTTCCAAAGTTTGAAACAATATGGAGTTGAAGTCAAATCAAATCAAATCAAATAAGTTCAGGTAAGATCCCAATGGGATGAGCGAGGAAGACGGGACAGAAGAAGAATAGCTCTGTAGAGGAGTGTTCTTAGTCAAAGACATAGAGCCAGGAGCCGAGGGCTTAACCCCGTCAGCTAAGGCGATCGTGGGGCAGAGTAGAAAACAGGAATATCCATGGACTGTTTCTCAACTCTGCCCCACGATCGCCTTAGCTGCTGGGTTAAGCCCTGGCTCTATTTCTTTGACTAAGAACACTCCTCTCCAGAGCTATTCTTCATCTGTCCCGTCTTCCTCGCTCATCCCATTGGGATCTTACCTGAACTTATTTGATTTGGTTTGATTTGACTTCAACTCCATATTGTTTCAAACTTTGGAACAATGCTCTCCTCCAGACTGAGGGACTGACCACCTCAAAACTTTAAGGGTGTATGGACTGAATTACAATCGTCTTCAAGTCTCTTCTGCTTCTATCAACTTTTCTGTACTCGACTGAAGAAGCCTACTGTGTAGGCGAAACGTTTCGAAATAAAGATACCTAACTGTTGCATATGTGTCTTACCTAACAATCTGTCGGTATTTCATACCATTTTAATGTTCAAACTGTTTCTGTGGTTATCAGATGACTCATGCTGACATTCCAAGCTAGAAAGAGACAAAAGTTACACACTGCTTGAGAAATCACTCTCCATGATAAGTGTAAGGCACTTAAAAGAATGGTGATGATTTTAAAAAGCAAACCTGGAAAATCAAGTTTTTAGCATTGGTTTAAAAAGTGACTTTTAAACCAATAAAAGTCCACTAGAAAAGGAAACAGAGGCTTTTTATTTACAGTGTGCTGAGAGCTGTGAGTCAAGTGATTATCCATTTGGTCGGAGCCCCACACGTCACCTTTCCAGGTAGAGAAAAGGGGGAGGAGGATAGCGGGAGCTAGACACTGACCCTACCTTAATCCCACACCTACACATTTCCTCCCACATTCATAGTTTCACTCGCAAGTTTCCCACACTAATACCTTCTCTCGGTAACCCACATTCACATCCCACCAAAACGCATGTTCCATTCTCTAAAACATTCTTTCAGAAATCAAAATGTCTACATTCAGGAACGAGAGTCATTGAGAAAAAAATATTTCTTAATGTTTAAGCTAATCATTCAGTTAATACAAAGCTCGCATCGATCTAGTAAATAGATTATATATAATTTACGGTTTTTAAAGTAATTGGATGTCGAAATGTTTGAAAGGAGACCATTGAGTACATCTAGCTAACCATAAAAAGAGTAGGAGAGGGGTAATATAAAAATGACAAGCCCGAAATGCTGTATGCATAACAAGGGGCTTTTTCAATATAGCAAAATTCACTAACGTCAGCTAAGCCTATATATACCTTGTTACATGTAACATTGTAGTCAATAAGGATAATATAATTATTATTATTATTATTAATATATAATTATACTATCTTTCAACACTCCGGACCGTATCCCACCGAGGCCGGGGTGGCCCAAAAGGGAAAACGAAGTTTCTCCTTTTACATTTAGTAATATATACAGGAGAAAAGAGGTAACTAGCCCCTTTCTCCGGCATTTTAGTATGCCTCTACAACACGCATGGCTTACGGAGGAAGAAATTCTGTTTCCACATCCCCAGTGGAGATAAGAGGAAATAAACAAGGAATAAGAACTAGAAAGAAACTAGAAGAAAACCCAGAGGGTGTGAATAATGAGCTTGTACATGATTTGTAGTGTGACATAAGTGTTAAGTAGAAGTAAGCAAGACGTAGCCGGAAATCTTGCGCCGAGTTCTGAGACAGAAAACAGGACACCACAATCCTACCATCAAGTAAAACAATTAACAGGCTTTCGTTTTTACACTCACATGCAGGACGTAGTACCTCCTGGGCGGGTTTGCTGTCTACCAACCTACTACCTATTATTTTTATTATAATTAAAAATATTATTATTTATTATTATATTATTGTTAATAAATATTATTATTATTATTATTAAAATTATTATATTAATTATAATATTATAATAATTATTGTTATTATTATTATAATTACAAAATACTCGGATGAGTGGAAAAGGACAGATGTTTTGAGAGGGAGAGGAGCCAAGGATCATAAAATAAGAACTGAGAAAAAAGAACTTACTACATCAGGTCAATGCCTAAATTAGGCATGTCAATCTAAACTCAAATCCCACTAACAAGGGAGCCAGGGAACATAAATTGCAGCTAAAGTAAATGACCCACACAGGGACAATTGAAAGCATTTTTTTTCATCTTAGGTAACTGGTAATGCAACTAGACGAAAAAAATTGAGTAGGTAAGATCAAGTCTAGTAAAGGTCGTCGTTGTAGGAGGTCAAGAGGCAGCGCAGGAGCTGTGAACGACTCTTATAAATAATATACGGTGATCCATACACATATAGATAGTCGGATGTACCTTAGAGCACTGTTGGTATTTTTGCGTTTTTTTTTTTTTACTAGAAGTTCCCCTTTCTTATGTGACCCATATAGCAACATTGATTCAAATTTCCTCTTCGATGATTTAATCATTGCTAAAATTGTATTGCTTTCTTGCTTATCCGCTTCTTCTGTTTGCTGCTGTTCTCCACTATCTAAATTTTTTTCCTAAGATTTTGCACTCTATTCCTCTTCACTCTAGGTGAAACTAGTGACTGTCTATATATATTGTCATTACTTATCGGTTTTTTGGCACGACCAGTACAGTTTCATTTCCCATGCAACACAGCAGGCGAAAAATGGTTTCTTTAAACTTGTAATGAATTATCACAGAACCCGCACGTTGATTAAAGTTAGACACATGTGCAACTCTTGGTATCTTTCATTAAGGAAACGTTTTCGCCACACAGTGCTTTACATCCCAACAGAGGAAAACTTGAACCGGAGGAGAATGAGTGATGAGTCCCTCAACCATGAGATCGAATGTGGTCATTCCATTCAATCTTGAATAGAATACGGAAATGAGCGAGACGCTGCTTATAAAATCCGTAGCAGGAGAGGTGCAGCAATCGTAGGTGGTGTCCCATTTGTTCAAATGTGGAAGTAGGTCGTTGCCCAAGGTTAGGCAAGCGAAGAATCCCCAGTATTAAGATCCCAGAATGTTTGGACTGATAAGCACTGTGAGGACGAAACGTTTTCCTCAATAAAGAAACCCAGAGTATGGCACAAGTGGTCCAAATAATACCGTGTCGGTTCTGTGAACCATCAACACTACAATCCTGTCAGACCTGCAACTTTCTAGGGATCTTAATACTTGGAAATTCCCTTTCGCTTGCGCCAAACCCATGCAGACCAACTTCCACAATGTACAATATGACACCACCTACGACTGCTGTACATCTTAAACCAATAACATACTTTCCTGCTAAGTTGAAATCTTATCAGTGGACATATGATGTAAATAAAAAGAGTTTTTTGAATTTAAAGTTGGGTATTGTAGGGCTTTGAGTGTACGAGTAACACTAGCTCCTGAACCTCGTATGAGTCTCCTTATTAAGCGTACAGGCCCATTATTCTTTCTTCATCATACGAAAGGTATAATTTCTTGAAGGTTACTACCGACATCAGTGTTAACCATTCCAACCTCACCAGCCGTACAATGCTGGAAAGAGTTTCAAAGCTAGCTAGGTTTTAAAGCGATATTTATATGATTTATATTGATTTTTTTTATAATGGAGTATTGGGAAATTTTTTGTTTAGCCATTTCTGTGAGCCATTTTATTTTTTATTTATTCATTTTTTTAAGAGGACGTTTTGTTACCGCAGCACACAGTCGTACTGGCCAGGTTGTGGAAAAAGCATCGCAGGGTTTCGTACTGGCCAGGTTGTGGCAGCACACAGTCGTACTGGCCAGGTTGTGGCAACACACAGTCCTACTGGCCAGGTTGTGGCAGCACACAGTCGTACTGGCCAGGTTGTGGCAGCACACAGTCGTACTGGCCAGGTTGTGGCAGCACACAGTCGTACTGGCCAGGTTGTGGCAACACACAGTCGTACTGGCCAGGTTGTGGCAGCACACAGTCGTACTGGCCAGGTTGTGGCAGCACACAGTCGTACTGGCCAGGTTGTGGCAGCACACAGTCGTACTGGCCAGGTTGTGGCAACACACAGTCGTACTGGCCAGGTTGTGGCAGCAAACAGTCGTACTGGCCAGGTTGTGGCAACACACAGTCGTACTGGTCAGGTTGTGGCAGCACACAGTCGTACTGGCCAGGTTGTGGCAGCACACAGTCGTACTGGCCAGGTTGGCAGCACACAGTCGTACTGGCCAGGTTGTGGCAGCACACAGTCGTACTGGCCAGGTTGTGGCAACACACAGTCGTACTGGCCAGGTTGTGGCAACACACAGTCGTACTGGCCAGGTTGTGGCAACACACAGTCGTACTGGCCAGGTTGTGGCAACACAGTCGTACTGGCCAGGTTGTGGCAACACACAGTCGTACTGGTCAGGTTGTGGCAGCACACAGTCGTACTGGCCAGGTTGTGGCAACACACAGTCGTACTGGCCAGGTTGTGGCAGCACACAGTCGTACTGGCCAGGTTGTGGCAGCACACAGTCGTACTGGCCAGGTTGTGGCAACACACAGTCGTACTGGCCAGGTTGTGGCAACACAGTCGTACTGGCCAGGTTGTGGCAGCACACAGTCGTACTGGCCAGGTTGTGGCAACACACAGTCGTACTGGCCAGGTTGTCGGCAGCACACAGTCGTACTGGCCAGGTTGTGGCAGCACACAGTCGTACTGGCCAGGTGTGTGGCAGCACCAACAAAATTCTATTATCAGTTGAGGAATCAGCCAAGTTGCGTTTTTATTTCATCACCGAGTTTTTCTCCATCTACTGTGTTGAATATTTTTTATTTTATTAATACAGTGGTTAGAGAAGTGTTTATGTGAAAACTGAGAGAATTATTTAATAAATTATTCTAATTAAACTAAATGTTTATTAAGATGATTTATAGAATATCTTCTTTGTTTTATTACAAGTCTCTCAAGTTAGTCATTCTTCAATATTAACTCTTTTTCCAAAAATATTTCATCAAATATTTAAAATTATATGATAAAGAATTTTCTTAATTTCTTACACTATTTATATAGTATTTATTAATTTAAACAATGGTGTGGAAGATTATATATATATATATAAAAAAATATATATATATATATATATATATATATTAATTAATATATAATATTATATATATATATAATATATATATAAATATATATATATTATAAATATATATATAATATTATATATATATTATTGTGTTGTGTGTTGTTGCAATAAGATCACAGTAAACAGGTGATTTCGGAATATGCAAAACACCACTCTGAAAAAATAGAGAAATTCCAGCGCTTTCGCGACTACTCACATTATCAAGGAACTATGAAAGTAAAGCATACAAGGAAGCTATATAAGGGGTCAGGCCAGCACCTCACTATCAGATCTCACAACGGTTAAACACCTGACGCGCGCCGACCAACTTGGATAGGTCCTTTGCACAACTCACCCCACAAACTATTCTACCCAAGAAAATTTAAAAAATTATTTGTCCAGTGTATTATTAAATTCTTCCCAAATTCTATTAATTATAAATGGATCTAATTTATATAAACCAAAGGAAATATTCATATTACTGTCAAAACTGCTTTTTATGAAACAAGATTCAATTATATTCCTGTCGACCATGGACTTGCTTGATACTACTTTCTCAACTTTTTGAAAATCAATTGGATGGTTAAAATCTCTTACATGATAAATAGAGCATTGGAATCTTGTCCCAGTTCTAATGCTATATTTATGTTGCTTTAATTTTAGTTCGAGATTTTTACCAGTTTGACCGTAATAAACTTTATCGCAAATTTTACAAGGAATCTTATAGACACATCCATCAGCATTTTGGGGGGAATTCTTTATCAAAAGTTTTTTTACTGTATCAGATTTTTGAATACAACTTTAATATTAAAAGTCTTAAGAAGAGAAGGCATATCAACCAAGTTTTCATGGTAAGGGAGAACCAACATATTTTTAGTTGAATAAGGCTGGTTGTCCCTTTTTGGATTGTAAAAAGTATTTCTAGCAACTTTAAAAGATTTATCAATTACATTTCTTGGGTATTTTAAATCATATACTATTTCATAAATTTTGGATATTTCCTCATCTATGAACTCAGGACTACAAATTCGTAAAGCTCTCAGAAACATGATGAGAAAACAGACAGTTTGACTCTATCTTGATGCGAGGAATAATAGTGGACATAGGAACAGTTATTTGTAGGTTTTCTGTAAATTTTAAATTTGAATTCATTATTACCCTTAATAATTAAAACATCTAGAAAAGGCAATGAGTTATTTTCTTCAAACTCAACAGTAAAGTTTATAAAATGGGCTAAGCTATTTAATTTTCCAAGGAAATGGTGAATATCTACATTTTTGGGCATAAGACACAAAATATCATTCACATAGCTGAACCATTTAGCTCTATTAGGGAGGATTGTGTTAAGAAAACCTTGTTTAAAAAATTCCATGTATAGGTTACTAAGAACAGGTGAAAGAGGATTTCCCATTCCTTACCAAATTCTAGTGTAAAATTTATCATTAAATAAAAATTTTTGCATCAACAATGCAAAGTTTAATAATTTTAAATGATATGTGTGGGGGTGTGTGGTGTGTGTGTGTGTGTGTGTGGGGTTGGTGTGGTGTGTTTTGGTGGTGTATGTGTTTTTGTAGTGATGTGTTTTTGTATAATGAAAGTGTAAAGTAAACATCAGAAGAAAACTTATTAGAATACATTATAATTCACAATTTAAGAAGAGCACAGTTCCGTGGGGACAGCTGTCAGCCTGGCTGTCTCTGCTGTCAGCCTTACTCAGCCGGGCATCCTGGGTGACTCTGTCAGCCTAACTAACTCTGCTGTCAACAGAGTTACTCACTATAAAATTAAAAGAAGCCACAAGAAGGTTAAAACTGGGAAATTTAGAATGTATTACGAAATTTAAGTTTTTGACGCATTTTAATAAAGTACTGGAATAGTCATTGATTTGATCATAATCTTTATAGAAGAAGGTAAAAATTTTTTAAAGAATGTAATAATATGCAAGAAAGGCGGTAAAGATTTACCCCAAAAAACTGTCTTAGACAATGTTGTATGATGTCACCTGTGGTCTTAAAGACGTGTGATGTCACCTGTGGTCTTAAAGACGTGTGATGTCACCTGTGGTCTTAAAGACGTGTGATGTCACCTGTGGTCTTAAAGACGTGTGATGTCACCTGTGGTCTTAAAGACGTGTGATGTCACCTGTGGTCTTAAAGACGTGTGATATCACTGAACTTTGGTCAAAACACAATACATACAAAGTAAGCCATCACGTAGACCAGATGTCACAGCTTAATTAACATACTTTATTAAAACTCTGTACACACACAAAAAAACTCATTGAGACATTGTCAGTGATGTAAAAATGAGGGAAGTGAGACAGTGTTAGACATGTAAGAATGTAGGAAGTGAGACAGTGTTAGACATGTAAGAATGTGGGAAGCCTGAGACATTGTTAGTGATGCAAGAATGTGGAAAGAGAGACATTGTTAGTGATGTAAGAATGTGGGGTAAGTTGGAGAACATCTTTTTATGAGTAAGAATATGGGAAGGGAGACATTGTTAATTATGTAAGAATGTGGGAAGTGAGACATTGTTAGTGATGTAAGAATGAGGGAAGTGAGACATTGTTAATGATGTAAGAATGTGGGAAGTGAGACATTGTTAATGATGTAAGAATGGGGGTGCGAAGTGTAAAATCAATGGATTTAGTGATGTAAGAATGGGGGAAGTGAGACATTGTTAATGATGTAAGAATGTGGGAAGTGAGCCCATTGTTAGTGAAGTAAGAAGGGTGAGAAGCGAGAAAATTTGTTAATAATGTAAGAAAAGGGGAAGTGACACTTTGGGTCAGTGAGGGACAGGATGGGGAAGTCGGGAGAAAATTGTTAGTTTTGTAAGGTTTGTGGGAAGTGAGCCCTTTTTTAATGATGTAAAAAATGTCCCGAGTAAACTTTATTTAAGGGGGATGTAAGAATGGGGGAAAGTGAAAACATTGTTAGTGAAGAAAGGGAAATAGGGGAAAGGGAGACATTGCAGTGATTAAGATGGGGGGAAGTCTGGGGACATTTTTTAAAGTGATGTAAAAATGGGGGAAGTTTGAGACATTGTTAGCTTTGTAAAAATGTGGGAATCGAGACATTTTTAGTGACGACATGATGGGGGAAGTCAAAGGGATATTCTTAGTATGTAAGAATGGGGGGGTGAACTTTGGGTTAGTGTGTTAAGAATGGGGGAATGGGACATTGTTAGTGATTAAGAATGGGGAAAAGTGAGACTTTGGGTTAGTGATGTAAGAATGGGGGAAATGAGGCATTTTTTGGCTATGTAAGAAGTGGGAAGTGAGACTTTGTTTAGGGACGTAAAAATTTGGGGAAGGAGCCATTGTTAGTAAATGTAAAAAGGGGGGAAAAATCGGGAGACCCTGTTAGGATTAAGAATGGGGAAAAAATTTTGGGGAGAAAATTGTTAGTGATGTAAAAATGTGGGAATGGGGACATTGCTTGTGCGAAAAAATGAGGGAAAAGTGAACATTTTTTAGTGAGGGTAAGAATGTGGGAAGTGAGCCCATTTTTTGTGATGTAAGAAGGGAGGGAAGTCTAAAGACTTTTTAGTTACGTAAAAGGGGGAAGTGAGACATTTTAGTGTGAAAGAAGGGGGGGAAGTCTGAGAATTGTTGGTAACGTAAAAAAGTGGGAAGTCTCTTACATTGTTATTTAAATTTTAAAAATTTTGGGAAATCTAGACATTGTTAGTAAATGTAGGAATGTGGGGAAAGTCTGAGACATTGTTAGGGGATGTAAGAAGGGTGGGAAATTCTGAGAATTGTTAGTGATGTAAGAAGGGTGGGAAAAGCCCGGGGGGGGGGGAGACATTGTTTAGTGATGTAAAAATGTAAAAAAGTCTGGGGACATTGTTGTTAACGTAAAAATTGGGGGGAAGTCGAGACATTTTTTGTGATGAAAGGAATGTGGGAAGTTGGGGACATTGTTAGTGAGTAAGAATTTTGGAAGTCTGAGACTTTTTAGTGATGAAAGGGAATGGGGGAAAAGGTCGGAGACATTGTTAGTGTTTTTAAAATGTAGGAAGTTGAAAATTTGTTAGTGATGTAGGAATGTAGGAAGTCTGAACATTTTTTTAGTGATGTAAGAAGGGGGGGAAGCCCTGAGACTTTGGGTTAGTGTTGTAAAATGTAGGAAGTCTGAGAATTTTTAGTGATTTGGAATGTAGGAAGTCTGAGACTTTGTTAGTGATGTAAAAATGTGGGAAAAGCCCGAGAATTTTTTAGTGATGTGGGAAATGTAGGAAGTCTGAGACATTGTTATTTTGATTAAGAATGGGGGGAAGTCTGAGACATTGTTAGTGATGTGGGAAATGTGGGGAAGGGTTCTGGACATTTTTTGTGATTTAAGAATGTAGGAAGTCTGAAAACCATTTTTTATTGATGTGGGAAAATGTGGGGAATCTGAGACATTGTTGTATGTAAAAAATTGTAGGAAGTCGAGACTTTGGGTAGTAGGGTAAGAATTTTAGGAAGTTTTAGACTTGTTAGTGATGTAAGAATGTGGAAAGTCTGAGACATTTTTAAAATCACTTTTTCACATATTTACACTTTACTAAATAGATGTCTTTTAAATAATGAAATTTCCCAAAACAAATTTTCTTGAAAAAATTTAATTGCGAAATTTCAAAAAATTTTAAATTTCTTGGTGTGTGTTTTGTGTGTGTGTGTGTGTGTGTGTGGTGGGGTTGTTTTGTGTGTGTGTGTGTGTGTGTGTGTGTTGTGTGTATGTGAAAGTGCGTGTGTGCATGTGTGCACGTGTGTGTTTTGGTGGTGTGTGTGTGGTGTGTTTTGTTTGCCCTGTGTGTTGTGTGTGGGTTGGGATATGTGTGTGTGTGTAGGTGTGTGTGTGCATGTGTGTGTGTGTTTTGTGTGTGTGTGTTTTTTTTTCTGTTTTGTGTGTGTGTTTGTTTTGTGTGTGTTTGGAGGTGTGTGGGGTGTGTGTGTATGTGTGTTGTGTGAATAAGGGAATACGATGAAGAAGAAAACGGGGAAAAAGGGGGAAATTTAGCGCAAATGGGCTAAGGCAAACAGAGGGTTTTATCAAAGACCCCTCACAATTCCCTAGATGGTTTTACTCGTGGGCCCTTAACAGCTTCCTAAAGGGTTTAAACCAAAGGCCCCCTCACAACTTCCTAGATGGCTACTCGTAGGCCCCTTCACAGCTTCCTAAATGGTTACCCCAAAGGGCCCCTCACAATTTCCCTAGTTGGTACTCGAAAGGCCTTCACAGGGTTTTTTTTCACATTATTTTTGCACTATCGATTTGGGTTTTTTTTTTTTTTGGTTTTTTTTTGTTCAAATTTTAATTTTACAATTCAAAATTTTTTTCCCCAGCAGGTAGCTGAAATTTTGTCTTTGGGTGAAGACATAGGGTTAAAAAAGTTATCCAGGGGCCCCGTGTTTTTTAAAGGGCCCTAGTGTTTTCTTAGGTTCTAATTTTTATATAAGGCCCCTGTGTTATCTTTGGGCCATAGTGTTATCTAAGATCCATAGTGTTAAATTTTGGTTCAAAAAAACCGGGTTAAAAAATAAGGGCCGTGTTATCTTTGGACCAAAAGTGTTTCTTAAAATCCATAGTGTTATTTTAGGTTTTATAACGTTATTTAAGGTCCCTTTTTTTTTATTTTTAGGTAATTTTTTTTAAGATCCTTTGTGTAAACTTAGGTCCTTTGTATTATTTTGGTCCATGTTTTATCTTGTTAAATTTTTGGGGAAAAGTGTTATCATAGGTCCAATTTGGGTATCTTAGGTCCATAGTGTTATTTTCGTCCATAGTAATCTTAGGTCCACGTGTCATTTTTAGGACAATAGAGGGCAAACTTAGGTCCGTAATGTTATTAAGGTCAATATGTCATTTAGGTCCAAAAGTTTTTTTAAGTTTTATGTTTTATCTTAAGTTAAAAATTTTCCTTTAAATCCCCTAGTGTTAAATTTTTTTCCATAGTGTTGTTTAGGACCATAGTATTACCTTGGGGCCTTTTTTTTTACTTAGGGCCACAGGGTTTTTTCTTAGGTCAAATTGAGTCAACCTTTTTACTTTTCTTCCTTTTAAAACATACTTGTTTTTACAGAGACAGAATTTTTTAAAAAAACTTCGCCATGTGGGAAAATTTTAAAAAAACAAACATTGAAAAAATTTCAATGAATTTAAAAAACTGAACTTCGAAATTTGTAAAAATTTACCCGTTATTTTTATATGGAAACCAGAACAGAAAAAAAAAGAAACAAATAATTCTTAATATCCATCAAAAAAATGGGGGAGGCACCCTTTCCCTTTAAAATAAATAAAGAGAAGACTGTAGCCAACTGTGGGGACGATCTCCGGTGTTTCCCCTTCCCCCAGGTCCAAAAAACTTCACTCTCACCAGCCCACACTTTTCCCCCCACCACTCCACACTTCACTCTCACCAGGTCCCCCACTTCACTCTCACCAGCTCCCCACTTCACCCCTCACCAGCTCCACACTTTACTTCACCATCCCCACTTCACTCGCACCCGCTCCCACCTTCACTCTCACCACCCCACGCTTCCCCTCTCAACCACTCCACAACCCTTTACTCTTCCCCCACTCCACACTTTTAAATCTCACCGTCCACATTTCCCCCTTTTACCAAACTCCACTTCACTCTCACCAGCTCCACACTTCACTCTCACCAGCCCACACTTCACTCTCTTCATTCCTTTTTCTGTTTTTTTTTTAACTTAAAAAAATTTCTTTTTTTTTCTGTTTTTTTAACTGAAAGTCACCGAGATCATCCCATTTCCCGTATTTAAAAAAAAAAAAAAAAAAAAAAAAAACCCGAAATAATCTGGAGTTATAACAAGATGTTTGTAGTTTTTGGGGACGAACTGACTATTTACAGTTAAAAATGTTCCCTAACAGAATGTTTAAAGGAGGGAAAATCACAATTTTAAAAAAGATATCCCAAGGGAAAATACATAGATAGGATGCTAAAACATGACAGATGCAAACGTGGGGACAGATTTAGGGGACAGCCTCGCTCTCAAGACTGAAGGGAATGGGAAACCTGAAAGAAGTTTTTTACCTCAGTTAAAAAAACTCTTATGCTATTGTGGGCACTCAATGATAAATTTTCAAACATTTTGAGCTGATACGGATTCAGTTTTTAAAAATAACCCTTCAATTGTAAAAAAAAAAAATTAATGGCCCTAAAATTTTTTTACTGGTAGTATAAGTAAGTTTTCAATGTGAACAGTGTGGTAAAATTTATAAGGGATCATGTGTGAAAACCGTTATTTAAATTATGAAACAATACAAAATTTTTGAAAATTTTTTAAACCCAAATGAAAAAAAAATCAAGTTAACAGTTATTTATAAATGGAAGTTAACTTTTTAAAAACTTTGAAACAGAATTAAAATTCAGCTACGAGTTTTAAAAAATCACCTAAACATTTAAACCCCAAGTTTATTTTTAGCAAAACTTTTGGGGGCCCCGAAGAAATACCATTGTGTGGCACAACATTCTGGTATAATACTGCTAAAATTTTTAAAAATCTCAACCCCATTTCAACACATTTAAATTTTAAAATTTTGCTTGACATTCTCACATCACAGAACATTACAATAATAAAGTAAAAATTTTGGGCAGAGTCCCTATGTTCCCGGTTTGCAAAAACCCCCCCTTAATTCTAGTTTTTATATTTTCATTCCCATAAAGTTTTTTTTTAGTGTTTTTTGTGTTTGTGTGGGGTGTTTGTTTTGTTGGTTCCCACCAAAAATTTTTAAATCCCCCCCATTTGGGTTGCCCGGGGGTTTGAGTCCTACTCCTGGCCCCCCCTCTTCACCGGTTGCTACTAAGGGGCCCCCTCCCCTCCCCGCCCAATGAGCTTTTTTCCAAACCCCCCGTCTTTAAAAAGGGGTAGGTTCCTGCCCCCATAAAGTCATTTTCTAGGCCCATTCCAAAGCCTTCAACTCTATGACTGAAGAAATACTTCCAACTATCTCTCTGACTCATTTGTGTCTTCAACTTCCAATTGTGGCCTCATGTTTCTGTGTCCCCTCCCTGGAACATCCTGTCCTTGTCCACCTTGTCTTTTCCCACGCAGTATTTTATATGTCGTTATCATGTTCTCCCTGACCCTCCTGTCCTCCAGTGTCGTCAGGCCGATTTCCCTTAATCTTTCTTCATAGGACATTCCCTTAGCTCTGGACTAACCTTGTTGAAAACCCTTTGTACTTTCTCTAGTTTCTTGACGTGCTTTATCAAGTGCGGGTTCCAAACAGGTGCTATGGGCCTGACATACACGGTGTACAGTGTCTTGAATGATTCCTTACTAAGGTATCGGAATGCTGTTCTCAGGTTTTCCCGGCGCCTTATGCTGCAGGGAGTTATCTGATTGATGTGTGCTTCCGGAGACATGCTCGGTGTTATACTTTACCCAAGATCTTTCTCCTTGGTGGGTTTGCAGTCTTTGGCCACCTAGCCTATACTCTGTCTGTGGTCTTCTGTGCCCTTCCCCCATCTTCATGACTTTGCATTTGGCAGGATTAAATTCGAGAAGCCATTTGCTGGACCCGGTGTCCAGTCTGTCCAGGTCTCTTTGAAGTCCTGCCCGGTCCTCATCAGATTTAATTCTCCTCATTAAACTTACATCATCTGCAAACAGGGGACACTTCGAGTCTAACCCTTCCGTCTGTCGTTCACATATACCAATAATAGCACTGGTCCTAGGGACCGACCCTGTGGGACCCCGCTCGTCACAGGGCCCACTGTGATACTTTATTAGTACCATGATCGTTGTTTTCCTCCCTGTCAGGTATCTCTGATCCATTGCAGTGCCCCCTTTCCCGTTATATGCGCCTGATGCTCTAGCTTCTGCACTAATCTCTTGTGAGGAACTGTGTCAAAGGCCTTCTTGCAGTCCAAGAAGATGCAATTCAACCCCCCCCTCTCTCTCTTGTCTTACTTCTGTTATTTTATCATAAAACTCCAGAAGGTTTGTGACACAGGATTTGCCTTCCGTGAATCAGTGCTGGTTGGCATTTATACTCCTGTTCCGTTCCCGGTGCTCCACCACTCTCCTCCTGATAATCTTCTCCATAATTTTGCATACTAACACGTCAATGACACAGGTCTATAGTTTAGTGCCTCTTTTCTGTCTCCTTTTTTGAAAATGGGAACTACATTTGCCGTCTTCCATACCCCAGGTAGTTGCCCAGTTTCCAGGATGTGTTGAAGATTGTGGTAAGTGGTACGCAAACATATCTGCTCCTCTCTAAGGACCCCGGAGAGTGTTGTCCGGTCCATTGCCTTTGAGGTATCGATGTCCTTAGGAGTTTCTTTACCTCCCTCATTGTATGTATGTCGCCAACACTTTTTGGGGTATTCCCTTTTTGGTGTCCCCCTCTGGTCTGTCCCCAGAGTTTTCC
>NC_069472.1:7860135-7904922 GCF_026875155.1 Cherax quadricarinatus
AAATAAGACATGAGAAAAAAAGAACTCTACATCAGGCCTAATGGCCTAAATTAGGCAGGTCTTTCTTAAACTCAAATCCACTAACAAGGGAGCCAGGGAACATAAATGGCAGCTAAAGTCAATGAGCCACACGGACATTTGAAAGCATTTTTTCCATCTTAGGTTACTGGTATGCACTAGACGAAAAAATGGAGTAGGTAAAATCAAGTCTAGTAAAGTCGTCTTGTAGGAGTCAAGAGGCAGCGCAGGAGCTGTGAGTCGACTCTTATAAATAATAGAAGGTGAGTACATACACATAAAGAGAGTCGGATGTACCTTAGATGCACTGTGGTTTTTGCGTTTTTTTTTTTTTTACTGATGTCTTTCTTATGTGACCGTATAGCAACTCGAGCTCAAATTTCCTCTTCGATGATTTGTCATTCTAAAATTGTATTTGCTTCTTGCTTTTCCGCTTCTCTGTTTGCTGCTGTTCTTCACTTTCTATATTTTTTCCAAGCTTTTGCACTGTATTAGCCTCTTCACTTCCGGGTGAACTAGTGACTGTCTTTATTATTGTCATTACTTATTCGGTTTTTGGCACGACCAGTACCAGTTCCTTTTCCCAGTGCAACACAAGCAGCGAAAAATGGTTTCTTAAACTTTGTAGATGAATGGTTCACAGAACCGACACGTTGATAAATTAGACACATGTGCAACTCTTGGGTATCTTTATTAAGGAAACGTTTCGCCACACAGTGGCTTTATCAGTCCAAACACAGGAGAAACTTGAACAGGAGGAGAATGAGGTGATGAGTCCCTCAACCTTGAGTCGATGTGGTCAGCCCATCAATCTTGAATAGAATACGGCATATGAGCGGAGAAGCTGCTTATAAACCGTAGGCAGGAGAGGTGCAGCAGTCGTAGGTGGTGTCGCATTTGTTCAATGTGGAAGTAGGTCGTGCCCAAGGGTTAGGCAAGCGAAGAATTCCCAAGTATTAAGATCCCAAGAAGTGTTTGGACTGATGAAGCCACTGTGTGGCGAAACGTTTCCTCAATAAAGATACCCAAGAGTTGCACATGTGTCTAATTTATCAACGTGTCAGTTCTGTGAACCATTCATCTACAATCCTGTCAGACACTGCAACTTCTTGGGATCTTAATACTTGGGAATTCTTCGCTTGCCTAACCCTTGGGCACGACCTACTTCCACATTGAACAAATGTGACACCACCTACGACTGCTGCACTTCTTAAACCTTATAATATACTTTTCTGCTAAGTTGAAATCTTATCAGTGGACATATGTTGGAAGATAAAAAGAGTTTTTGATTTTAAAGTTGGTATTGTAGGGCTTTGAGGTGTACGAGTACTCAAGCTCCTGACCTCGTATGAGTCTCCTTTAACTACAGGCCATTATCTTTATTCACCATCACGAAAGGAATTATTCTTGAAGGTTACGACAGACATCACTGTTAACCATTCAACCTCACCATCCGGTACAATGCTGGAAAGAGTTTCAAAGCTAGCTAGGTTTTAAAGCGATATTTATATGATTTATATTGATTTTTTTTATAATGGAGTATTGGGAAATTTTTTGTTTAGCCATTTCTGTGAGTCATTTTATTTTTTATTTATTCATTTTTTAAGAGGACGTTTTGTTACCGTTCACAGGTATCTTGGACTACGTTAGCCATATCGTTCTCTTATATTATTTACTATGGGTTCCTTTGACTGAGAATCAGCTCCTGTTTCTTCAATAAACTGGTTTGCTTTAATTGCAAATGTATTTTCCAGAGCAAAACGGAAGGGGAACGACGATCCCTTTAGTTTTCATTTCGTCATAGTGATGAGACTCTAATGGAAGCCATTTTTAACTGAGTGGTTATAACAGTGCTGTTGGGGTGGAGGTGTGGCACGTGTGTTTTAATTACCTCTTTTGTGGCATCATACAGCAGATTTTTCATGATTATTTATCTGAGCAGGTGAGGCTGCTAGCACCATTCCATCTCGGGGTCTTAACCCATTAAATGCACTGGTGTTGAAATCTATTAAAAGGGTGTGGTATGTGGCGGTCATACTCGTTCGTAGCCACAGACAAGATCAGATCAGTGAGCTAGACCTCTGGTGTGCTCATTGATGCATAGGGAAACTGTCTGGTAAAACTTCTGGGTAGATTATATATACTGTAAATAGCATATATACAATTGAACCAGTGGAAGATCAATTTATTTTACGTTGTGGAATTTAATGAGTTATGAAATATTCTTACTTCGTGCGTGACCATGTGTCAAGAAATGAAAGCACTGTTTGACTAGTGATAAATGGATACTTAAGGTACTTGCTGGTTTTTGCTAAACACTCTAAAAGAGCCGATCGTAAAGAATTCTCCAATCAGAAATTTTGGAAGGTTTAATTCTTGCTCTAGCTGCGAAATGATAAAGAAAATGTTTTACTGTGTGACCCTGAACTTTGTTGTAAATGAATGCTATGTATTATCGGCAGGATATGAGCTACACACATGTGCTACATCTGACATTACCAGAAAGTGGTTAGATAGAGCTTTTGCACGTTCGAAATCATTATTGATCACAGGTCGGAAGAGTCCTCTGTAAAAATCTGCGACTTAATTTATACTATGTTATCCTTTCACTTTATTTCGAGAAAGCTAGTTTGAGAATTCCCTCCTCTAGATGGCCAGCTTGGCCATATGACTTGCTCATTAGATTCCATCACACTTTATACCAACACAAGGAAACCCTTCCCTCATGAACAGAGACACATTTACACACTTCGCGCGGCGGGAGATGCAGTCTTAAGTTCTAAGTCAGAGACATGAGGTGGACAGTCATCTCTGCTCATAATTGAGAACACTGTTAACGGGGGTTTGACCACTTAGAGAGAATTTTGCGAACACAAAATGGCAGAAGGGTATTTTCGGTAAACAGAGGATGGTGAGACGGGTCAGTAACGGATTTTAAGGGCGACCGAGGGACTGCACGTACGTTAAGAAGAGAGGGACAGTAACAGATGTTCCAGAAGGCAATGGAGGGGGAACAGTAACAGACGTCAGAAGCAAGAGAAAGATAGATGACAGACGGTCAAGGAACGAGGATTGGGAGGGCAGCAACTGATGTCAAGGAGCTAGAAAGGAAGTAACAGACGTCAGGAAGTGAGTCAGCAACAGACAGACGTTTAGGTATTAACTGAGTGGGAAAACATTTTTCCTCTGATCGTCCGTGTTGTCAAACAAACTCGAGCAATTGTATATTGCAAGGAGGGGGATTATCTCCTTCGTCCAGTTTAGTAGTCGACTATTCAGAAATGGTGTTTGACCACCAGAAGAGATAATATCTCAGGTCACTTTATAAAAATTACGTTCAAAAGTTTGCAAAAACTGATAAGAAGTGTGATGGATATTTTGATTTGAGCATTTTTAATGAGTAAAGTCAATATTATTTTACTAAAGAGTTAGTTATGGCGATGAAACTGTGATTAAAAGGCAGGATTTTTCCAGTGTAATATTATTCTTTGTGAAATGAGAAGTGCGGCTCTCAAGGCCCTGCGAGGGATCTTTGGAGAGGAACTGCCTTTGTCCTGCCTTCCATGGATCATTTTCTATTGCCTTCGATGCCATGGACGCTGCATAATCCGGATTTAAAATTTCCTACTTACTATAACAATAGTAATGTGATATGTAGACAATATATATAAGGAATAAGTACAATGATATATACACTTTGAAAAAAACTTTGTTGCTCTTAAGAGAAAATGTAAAAGGTATTTTACTGTATGGATTGTATTGTATGTCAACGACAGTGCCATAATAACAATCGACTGGCTAAAAGAAACTATGTATTTTTTTAAACAGTTACGAGATGTGGGTAAAGTAAATCGTATGTATGCTTTAAACAATTACTCATTTTGTGTGTTGAAACAACAACAACAAAAAATTTCTTTATAGATTATTTACTCATCCTTCCTAGGTCAAAGGTAACAACAATCAGCATTAGTCTATATCTTTTTAAACATAGTTAATTGCAAGTTTAAGGATCATTCTGTATTTAGCGACTCAAGCTTAGTTTACTTAATGAAACATATTAGCTGTTAGACCAGTGTAATTAATGCCAACAAAAATATAATATATACTGACTATATATGAGCTCGGGAAATGACTTTCACGTAGTTTACATTTCGGCATCGTAACGCTCTCGTACGGATAAAAAGCATTCAGAACAACAAAATATATCTTCACAAATTATAACGCAGCAAACATAGACGATGAGGTAAAAATGCTTAAAATAGACATAAGAGCACAAGTGTGGAGACAGGTAACGTACCTCTGACACACCTAAGAACAGTATCGAGGATTCTTATTTGTATCTTGACCGAGGCCTGGTTGACAATATACTGGTTCACTCAGGATATTGGATGCTTACGGCTGTTTAGACCAACATAAACATTACTACCAGGCTGATCAATTACCTGTAAGAATAAGTTGTCCAGTTTCCCCTACAAAATTTCTATTTTTCTTTCTGTAATAATTCTGGTATCTGCTGGTAACAGATTGAATATACACAAATAACCCGCACAGTGTTATCTAGTTGTGCCTCCAGGGCTTATGCTTTCCACTGAGATTATACGACACTTCTCCCATGTTGGTAACTCCAGAAAGATCATTAGTCATGTGTGCAGATTACGTATCAAGCCTTCTAGTAATCTCCTTTGATATATTATCAGATATCTCTCTCATATATTATCAAGTATCTCTCTCTCTTTCATATATTATCAAGTATCTCTCCTCTTTCATGTATTATCAAGTATCTCTCTCTTTTTCATATATTTACATGTATCTCTCTCTTTCACATATTATCAAGTAACTCTCTATTTCATATATTATCAAGATCTTTCTCTTTGATATATTACCAAAAGTATCCTTACACTCTCTCTCACATAATTATCTAGTATCTCTCTCTTTCATATATTATCAAGTAACTCTCTACTTCATATATTATCAAGTATCTACTCTCTTTGGTATATTATCAGTGTCTCTCCTTTCATAATATTATCAAAGTATCTCTCTCTTATTCCTATATTATTCAAAGTATTCCTCTCTCTTTCATACATTATCGGTATCTCTCTCTCTCAGTTGTTGTAGAGAAACAATGAAAAGTTTAAAAAGGAGTTTCCAGTAACCTAGAATGTTTTAAGTTTCTGTGAGGAGTAACGATCCCTCCTGTATATGTTCAGCTCCGTTATTTCTACTGCTTTAAAAGCCACAGTAATCACACAACAATTCCCCCCGAGCACAGAAGGCAAAGTGTTTTGAAATGTTTCCAATCATCGCGATTGTGTTTCTAGTTTTGTAGTGTCACATAATCCGCCCTGTTTATTTTTCTGGTCTTGACTACATTTACCCAATCATGTTCTCTAAATTAACAGATCACCTGTATTATTGTTCCTAAACCTTTTGCCTATTCCTTACGTTCTTGACGTAGCCTACCTATGCTTTGTGTTATTTCTATTCTGTTCTCGTTCTGAGTTCATCATTCTTCCCATATAATCACTAAGAGTTGAAATGTTGTTTAACCAATGTAACATAATGTTTGTCTAATTTCACCACTGAAAGCTTTTATTGAAAGTTTTAACTGTTCCGGTATTGAAGGATAGGATTGGACAACAGAAACATTCTTATAACTTTTGAAAACATAATTTTTAAAATACTTGATACATTTTGGGTTAGGTATCCCAGTTGACAACTCGTTTAAAATTAAGTCCTTTCTAAAATTTTCTCTAACGTTTAAAGATATATATTTTTTTATGTTAATAGAAAAATTAATAATTTTGTACCTAAAGTGCCTTAGAAAACTTATCTAACTTTATTATTGCTCCCACTGTGTTACCTTCCTCAATTTTTTTGCTAACCTGTGTGCGCAAATTTTCTCGTTCTCAGTAGGACTTTTCTTGGGTCTGCCTCTTTGATTCCTGCGATGATGGGGCAGAGGGACACAGTTATCCGTTCTTGGGTAGTTGCGCACTGCCTTGATACTGGACGTTGGTTAGCAGTTTGCTCGTACTTTCAGGAACTGCCCAAGGACAGACTTGCGAACAAGAGAAGGTTGCGCCATGCTTGGATGGGTGCCTCGGGCTTCTAAGTTGGTGGAACCTCCATTCACCCGCTTAAGAAGGTCTGTGAATTTCCCTGTCTGCATATGGGCGAGCTGCTTTAGGGGATGTGGGATAGTGTACTGCTAGCAGTGGATTTGAATGCCAGCAGAAGGTAATCGCAAGTGACGAGGTGGTTGCCATTGGAATTGTCAATCTGCCTGTGGAGGCTGTGGGGTGCTCTCTGTGGGGGCATATGTGATCCCGCACACATTGTGTGCACGAATACGGCCGTCCCTGTTGCGTGCTCGAAACTCCTCCACACACCTGGACATGTGACACTCGTTCTTTCATTGTTGGGTGCATTGTTTCCCTGGCTTGGTCGGCTGGTTGGCTTCAACCGTCTGCCATACCTCAAACTGTGTGATAAGCCCAAGCTGATGGGGGAAAATGGCGCATGGCACATTCCGCTTGTGGTTCATGGGTTGTGGTGGGGGGGGGAGGAGAGGGGTGTCAGTGCTTGTGGTGGGCGTGGAAGATGTGTGGCTGAGGCGGAGTAGGGCACTCACTCCCCCTCCCAGGACAAGTCACTATACACCACGATGCTTCAGTGACATGTTACTATACACCCACTATGCTAGTGCACTGCCCCACTATCAAAGACACGCCTATACACTTCACATGCGATGCGCATACCATCACATACTATGCACTTTTACACTATAGACTATATACACTCTATTAACACGCAGTGAAACAAAACACACATTGTTGTAACACGAGCACACGGTATATGCGCGCCTGTTTGGGGAAGGGGGGGGGACAGTTTTACCCCTCAACCTCCGCCTCCTCCTCCTCCATTAGGCCTCCCCTCACCGACCTCTCCTACCCATAGGTGACCGTTATGTTCCCTCACTGAATTCACATACACAGAACTTTTCTTGATTCTGACGGAATAGACGAAATGCGGAGTCTTCTGGCCCTTTCCAACACGACCAGCAGATATTCACACACCAGTCTGTTGATGATAGTCCTGGTAGGTGTTCTTGATTGGACGATATTGTGCCAAAATCACAGAGCGAGATGCCCACAGCCTCTCTCTGGCAGAGGTGCCGAATAGGCAGAACTTACGATCTTGGCTTAAATAGCAACGCTCATCTTGCCATATAGGACAAATGAAAATTTGTGTATGCAATAATTTCGCCAAAATCATTCTGAACCTAACGAAAAAAATACATTTCACTGCGTTTGTTTAATATTAAATTACTGTAAACAAATCTAAAATATATTCAGTTGGGTTAGGCTAAAATAAATTGCTCTTGTTATAATAATGTTAGGTAAGTTTTCTAAGTTCCTTTTGGTGCAAAATTATAATTTTTTACATTAACATTAATGAAAAAATGTATCTTTAAATGTATAAGAGAAAATTTTAGAAAGGACTTAATTTTAAATGAGTTCTTGCTAATTGACCAGTTTTACATATTCGGCACGACATATATATATATATATATATATATATATATATATATATATATATATATATATATATATATATATATATATATATATATATATATATATGGGATGGGAATAAGTCTGTTGAGTATACCTGGTAAATTGTATGGTAAAGTTATTATTGAAAGAATTAAAAGACAGAAAGCAGGATAGATGAACAAGGAGGCTTTAGGAAGAGTAGGGGGTGTGTAGACCAAGTGTTTACAGTAAAACATATAAGTGAACAGTAATCATATAAGGTCAGAGATTTTGTGTGTATTTATGGATTTGGAAAAGGCATATGACAGGGTGGATAGGGGTGCAATGTGGCAGATGTTGCAAATGTATGGAACATGAGGCAGGTTATTGGAAGCGGTGAAGAGTTTTTACGAGGATAGTATGTAGGAGAGAGGGAGATTATTTCCCAGTAAAAGTAGGCCTTAGACAAGGATGTGTGATGTCACCGTGGTTGTTCAATATATTCATAGATGGGGTTGTAGAAGTGAACACTCGGGTGTTGGCAAAAGGTGTGGGGTTAAAATAATAAGAATCTAACACAAAGTGGGAGTTGTCACAGTTGCTCTCTGCTGATGACACTGTAGTTTTGTGATATTCTGAAGAGAAGTTTTAGAGACTGGTGGATGAGTTTGCTAGGGAATATAATAGAAGAAAATTAAAAGTGAATATAGAAAAGAGTAAGGTGATGAGGATAACAAAACTATAGTTAACGAAAGATTGGATATCAGGTTGGAGGGAGAGAGTATGGAGGAGGTGAATGTATTCAGATATTTAGGAGTGGACGTGTCAGCTGATGGGTCTGTGAAAGATGAGGTGAATCATAGAATTGACGAAGGGAAAAGGGTGAGTGATGCACTAAGGAGTCTGTGGAAACGAAAAGATTTGTCCATGGAAGCAAAGAGGGGAATGTATGAGAGTATAGTTATACCAACGCTCTTATATGGGTGTGAAACATGGATGATAAATGTTGTAACAAGGATAGGGCCGGAGGCAGTAGAGATGTCGTGTCTGTGGGTAATGTGTGGTGTGAATATAATGCAGAGAATTCGTAGTTTGAAAATTAGGAAAAGGTGCAGGATTATCAAAACTGTTATCCAGAAGGCTGAAGAGGGTTTGTTCAGGAGGGTCTGACATGTAGAGAGGATGGAACAAATATAATGAATTCGAGAGTGTATGCATCTGTAGTGGATTTAAGGCGGGGTCGGGGTCGGCCTAGGAAAGAATGGAGTAAGGGGGTAAAGGAGATTTTATGTGCGAGGGGCTTGGACTTCCAGGAAGCATGCGTGAGCCTACTAATAGGAGCGAAGGAGAAAAAAAAAAAGTTATTGGCTTTTGGATTTGACGTGCTGATGGAGTGTGAGCAAGGTAACATTTATGACGGAATTCAGGAAACCCGGCAAGCTGGACTTGAGTCCTGGAGATGGAAGGCACAGTACCTGCACTCTGAAGCAGGAGGTAGTGTAATCGCTTCCCACTGCAAGATAGTGATGGAATTGAATGATTAAAGTTTTTGTTTTTTTGGGCCAACCTTAACCTTGATGGGAGAACGGCAAATGTATTAATACACACATGCACACACACACAAACACCTACACAAACACACACACACACACACACACACACACACACACACACACACACACACACACACACAGCACACACACACACGAGATTGGAGGGGTCACACACACACACATATATATATATATATATATTTATATATATATATATAATATATATATATAAAAATCATCTTTCAAAAACTGGCCGTATCCCACCGAGTAGTGGTGCCCAAAAAGGAAATATGAAAGTTTCTCTTAACTTTATAAATGTATAGAGGAAAGGGGTTACTAAGCCCCCGGAAGGGGGGGGGGGTCTGATTATTTTTATCGCCTCTTACAACACGCATAGCTACGGAGGAAGAATGCTTTTCCAGACTTCGCCATAAAAATATGAGAAAATAAAGAAGAACAATAACTATTAAGAAAATAGAAGAAAACCCAAATGTGTATAAATTAGCATAATGCTTTGTGCATGTATAATAGGTAACCTAAGTGTAAATAAAAGAAAGCAAAATATATTCTGCCAGTCTCCGCATGTCTAATGAGTTATAAAAGACACCACAATCCTACCATCATGTAAAACCAATTACAGGTTTCCATTTCACACTCATTTGACAGGACGTAGTACCTCCCAGGGTAGTTTGCTGTCTACACAACCAACTACCACAGTCGGTGTGGTTGGTGTGAATTGGGTCGTGGGTTTTGGATGGGGTGGAAACGGTAGTACCTCCCAGGTTAGTTGCTGTCTACCACCCCTACTACCACAGGACGGTAGTACCTCCCGGTGGTTGCTGTCTATCCAACCAAATACCACAGGACGGTAGTACCCTCCCTGGTATTTGCTGTCTACCACCCTACAACACAGACGGTAGTACCGTCCCTGGGTGTTTGCTGTCTACCAAACTACACTCACAGGATCGGTAGTACCACCCGGGGTAGTTCTTCCACAACTACTACCGACAGGACGGTAGTACCTCCCGGGTGGATGGCTGTCTACCAACCTAACAAACCACAGGAAGGTAGTACTCCCTGGGTGGTTGCTTGGCCACGCAAGTCTACTACACAGGAGGTAGACCTCGGATGGTTGTTAAGACACAAAGGCAACACTTAATCAACTTTATACGAAACGTTTTCGCCTACACAGTAGGCTCTTCAGTCGAGTACAGGAATCAGGCAGGAGCAGTAGAGATTTGACGACGATGTAATCAGACCATCACCCATAAAGTCGTAGTGATTTGAGTTGTCAGTCCCTCAGCCTGTAGAAGTCTGTCCAAAGTCTGGAACTCACTGAAGATTAAACGACAGTGTTGAGACTTAAATACTGTCGGAAAGAGAGGTGCAAGAGTAAAGTAGTAGTGAGGATTGTTAGCCACTTGAAAGGTCATGTCCCTCTCAGAACAGGCTGAGGGACTGACAACCTCAAATCTACGACTTTAAGGGTGATGGACTGATTACATCGTCTTCACAACTCTACTGCTCCTGCCTGCTCCTTTACTCGACAGAAGAAGCCATACTGAGTAGTCGAACGTTTTTTTTCGGAAAAAAGTTGCTTTGAAAAAAGGTTTCTCTTTGTGTCTTAACAACCATCCTGTCGGTATTGTATACCATTTTGATATTCACGGTAGTACCTCCTTGGGTGGTTGCTGTCTACCAACCTACTACCACAGGACGGTAGTACCTCGGTGGTTGTTAAGACACAAAGGCAACACTAAAATAAACTTAATTTCCGAAACGTTTCGCCTACACAGTAGGCTACTTCAGTCGAGTACAGGAAGCAGGCAGGAGCAGTAGAGATGTGAAGACGATGTAATCAGTCCATCACCCATAAAGTCCGAGATTTGAGTTGTCATCCTCAGCCTGGAGAAGTCAGTTCCAAAAGTCTGGAACTAACTGAAGATCAAGCGACAGAGTTGAGACTAAATACTGTCGGAAAGAGAGGTGCAGAGTAGTATAGTAGTGAGATAGTAGCCCACTTGAGAGTCATGTCCCTCTCAGAACAGCTGAGGGACTGACAACCTCAAACTACTACATTAAGGTTGAAGTAACGATTAACAACGTCTTCACAACCAATTCTCCAGCCTGCTTCTGTACTCGACTGAAGAAGCCTACTGTGTAGGCGAAACGTTTCGGAATAAAGTTGCTTAAGTGTTCTCTTTGTGTCTTAACAACCATCCTGTCGGTATTGTATACCATTTTGTTATCACGGAAGTATCCTCCATGTGGTGGTTGCCGTCTACCAACCTACTACCACAGACGGAAGTACCTCCCCGGGTGGTAGCTGTCTACCAACCTACTCTACCACAGGACGTAGTAGCCTCCCTGGGTGGTTGCTGTCAAACACCTACTACCACCGGACGGAAGTACCTCCCTGGTGGTTGCTGTCTACCAACCAACAACCACAGGACGGTAGTACTCCCGGTGTTTGCTGTCTAACAACTCTATACATAGGACAACATATATTTATTGGAAAAAAAATTGTCGGAAAAGTACAATATTCAATCAGTCTCGAGAAGAAACTTCATTAATTTTCTCTGAAGCATTTCTATTATTACCAAACTGTGGGTTACCACATATACACTTACACTAGAAACCTCGTTTTCATAATCCTAATTTTATTTAAGAGGGGTAACGATTGAACAACACGAAGTGGTTACAATCCGAACAAACATTCAGAATTGAAGGCGATCAAAACAGGTATTCTTCAAGTTATTGCGAAGTTAATACAGTAAACTAATTGCTATTCCAAAATAGTGGAATTGTCCACTTCACATATAATATTAACAAAATAGAATTTTCAGTAAGATAGAACAAAGTTAAAAGTTTGTTACTATGATTTTATTGTACGATTCAATGAATTTGAAAATTGGATGTAAAAGTACTGAAATAACAAATACAGAATCTGTCTGGATATAATTTTTCAGAGAGTGCACGAAAAATTTTATTTAGGTCCTGGGGAACCTTGATCATTTCTAACATACAGAGGTTGAAAGACATATAGAGGTGAGAGTGAGGTGTGAGAGACGCATGGTGACGCTGTAGAATGACATATAGGATGTAGAGGGTAAACGGTGAGATCGGTGACTCCTGTTTGCTGGGTAGGTGGTTCTTTGCCTGATTGAGTACCCATCACCTACCCAGCACACAGGAGTCACATGATCTCATCGTCTACAAGACCTCATCTCAACAAGGCATTCTTCAGTCACCATGCCGCACTCACACCTCACTCTCCGCCTGTATAGAATGTCTTTCAACCTCGGAAATGTTAAAAGTGATCAGGGTCTCAGACCGAAATATTTTCTAATCAGTAAGTCTTAGTGTTTTCGTTATTGTTTTTCAAATCCAAACTTCTTTTGCCCTAAACTTATATGCCATAACCTTCTTCTCCACTGTGAATTTGTCCGATGTGACGCCGTATACGACTGCATCACCTCCCTGTCTGCTGTATATAAGCTCCTTTTCGCGTATATGCAATTCTTATCAAAACTGATGGCTGATTACATCGAATCCAGGCTTAGGGAATAATCACTTAAAACTTTCTGATCTTTTCCATTATTTTGCACCGGACTTATGAAAGCCCACTGTCCTGGAAACACGTTTCCCACAATGAAATATGTTTAAGTGGGTAAACCTTAATCATTCAGTGATGAAATATGTGTTCGTCTTCTTATAATCCCTCAACCTGAAAATGAATCTACAAATACAGAGGACAGAGGCAAATATATAATGGCCATAACATAAACCTCCATTTTAATTATAAGTTTAATTAACGAGGAAAGTTACTAACTCAGCAGGGTTGATAAAGCCGTACTCTCCTACATCTGGAACAAACCCTGATCTCCTACACTCCTAATTTTGTTATTTTTTGTCCTGGCAATTGAACTGATGTAGCCCCGTGATGGACAAAAAAACGATTCCACAATAAGTTTACCTAACATTGGAATCATAATTGGTGCCACACATTAGTCAGAATTATATAAGATAATCTGAAACAAGAGAGTACCTGCTGGCGTCCAAGACAAGGAGGCTGCGTCCAAGACGGAAGAATCTTGAGTCCAAGACAGGAGTGGAGTGGTTTAATCCAAGACAGGAGAAGGAGATGGTAGATCAAGACAAGAATGGGGATGGAAGATCCAAGACAGGAGATGGAGATGGTAGATCCAGACAGGAGATACTGGGACCAATGTAAGTGATATTGAGGTCCAGCAGATATTGGTCCAGACATATGCTAAATTCAAAATAAGAGATGCAAGTTCCAAGACATGATAAACTGAGTTCTAGAATTAAGAGAGGCCGACCCAAGAAAGAAGAATGCTGATCTAAGACAGGAAGTGCTGGTTCCAAGCAGGAGACGGTAGTACATGGCATGAGTTGACAGGCCTCATGTCTTTGAGAAGTAAAAAGTTTTGGACACTAAAAAATGTTTTATGACGAAGAATATGACTCATAATAGGGTAAAAGAAGATATTACATGTATTTTTCAATAACAGTAGACAAAGAAGGGCCGATACATGTGATGACCCCTGTAAATATTACTATTATTTATAAACAAGATTTATCAAAGCAATAAGTGCTGGGGTAATAGGAGAGGCGTGAAAGTAAATGAAAATAAATCTAACATTAGTAGGAGCTGTCACAGATGCTCTTGATAACTACGTTTGAGATATTATGAAGAAAAGTTGCAGTGATTGTGGACGAGACTGGAAGAAGTGTAGCAGAAAGGGATAAAAATGTAAACAAAGAATACGAATAATGCGATGAGGATATCAGAATAGAAATAAGGAACAAGGTGAAAGTAAAAAGAGTTGGGGGCAGGATAAGACGTGTCGGCAAATGGACTCTTGAAACCAATGAACACTGAAGATTGAATAAAGGGAAAAAGTTTGGAGTAATATATGAGGGCTTTGAAAAAAGTATAAGTATGGAGAATAAATTTAGAAGATGACGTGGAGTTACGAAGGTATTACCATAGGTTCAAAGGAGGGCGAATTCAAAATGGTATACTAAACGACAGTTTGGTAGGTAAGACCCACATAGTGCAACAGTTAGGCAACTTATTCCGAAACGTTTCGCCTACACCGAAGTTTCGACCTAAGAAGCGTACTGTGTAGACGAAAGCGTTTCGGAATAAAGTTTCCCAAACTGTTGCCTATGTGTCTTACCTACCAAAGGAGGGGCTGTTGATGGTTAAGGTATTGTTGAGATGGTTTGAGTTGTTGTTGAAGTGGTTAGAGGTGATTGTTGAGATGGTTGTTGAGGTTGTTGTAGAGGTGGTTGCTGAGGTGGTTATTGAGTTGTTGAAGTTGGTTGTTGAGGTGGGTAGTTGAGACGTTGTTGAGGTGATTATAGAGGTGTGTTGTTGAGGGTGGTAGTTGAGGATGGTTGTTGAGGTGTTGATTGAGGTGGTTGTTGAGTGTTGGTTTGAGCATTTTGGGAAGAGAATATGATGACCCAAGAATCCATATATCCCTTTTAAATGAAAGAAAGGAAGAGGTATGGTAACTTTCAAAGAAAAGTGGAGAGAGAGAGTGTAGTAGTTTCAAAGTGGTATGGACTTAATTAAGCATCCATCTGGGATATATGATTGTATTAGATCGGGTTATGATTTGACGTCTTGTTGGAGGTGCAAGCAAGGCATATCTTGTATGAAGGAATCAGGTAAAATCGGCTATCAGATCCTGAATCCCTAGAGGCAGGACCACAGTGCATGCAACTAAAAGAGGATAGGTGAGGTTAAATTTCCGTGCGACATTTGGCGTGAGTCTGCACACCTTTGGCTATATAATGAGTTTCCCTACCTTGTGGGAGACGGCCCATGATTAAAAAAAATAGAAATATGAGATATCTGTTTCTCTGGATCTGTTTCAGTCGTTGTTGAGTTAGACGCCCCGAACAACACTGCCACGAGTTGCTTGAACTATAACTTGAATGAAAAGTGGCCGACCTTGGTTAGATTGGGAATACTGCCTGACCAAGCCCTTCGTTTTATTTTTAATTAAACCGCAGAGCTTTCATTATGAAAATTGCTCTTTGAAAGTTTTAAGCCTTTGAAGTTGCCGCCGTGATACATTTGGTTTTGTTCTCTCCATCACACTGAATCCCTCAACCATTTCTCTCTCTCTCTCTCTCTCCGTCTCTCTCTCACCCTCGGACTCTCTCTCTCTATCGACTCTCTCCTTCCCCTCTCCCTCCCCCTTCTCTCTTCTCACTCTCCTCTCTACTCTCTCACTCTTTCCTCCGACCTCTCCTCTCGTCATCTCTTCCTTCTCTCTCCTCTCACTCACGTCTCTCTCTGCTCTCTCTCTTCATATCTCTGAAATGCAGTAATATACATACCTAAATGTCAATTTTGTTAGAAGTGAGGCCGGTGAAGTTAACTTCCAGGAAAAGTTTTCGTTATTCCATACTGTAGTCTGGTTCACAGTGTTCACTTAATACCCATTATACTCCATATATAATATTTCTGTCTGTGTGGGAAAACTGTGAGAGCCACTGGCCCATTGGCTAACGCCACGGTCCTGGAGTTTTGAGAGTCTCTGATCGGGGTTCTAACCCCGCCGTGGTATGAATTTGCATTTTTATAATATGGAATATCCTGTTTGCTTTATATTTCTGTTGTCCAAAAGAAATGGAAACTAGCAGAATGATACACCAAATGTTCGGAAAAGGGAGATAAACTCACGGTCCCCAACTATCCGTCCATTAACTTAACGCTATTTTACTTTAGGCCATTGTGAGACTATCGTTATGGTCGAAGAATATTTTTTTCTTGAAAATAACAAAATATAACCTGACAAACCTACTCTAATTTTTACTAATAGTACACAAACTTGAGATGAAAATGCCCAATAAATATAGAATAACTCGATTTGAAAAAAAATTGATAAAAGTGAAGGGTATAGAAGACAAAATTTCTTGCCTATTTTATTAATGACTGCACACGAATAAAGAAACTCACAGATTTAATGCTGAAATTAATTATATTATTCACAAGTAGGAAAGAGAAATTAGTAGTAAACAGAGGTGTGTGTGGAGTAGTAGTATAAGGAGTGAGTTCCTTAAATATTGAGTCTTGGTTCAATCAATTCACAACGAACATATGTGATCTTGAGATAAGGTTTAACATCAAAGCAGGAAACTTTGGCGTAAGACAGAAAGCTGGTGGAAAAATGCATCCAAATCTGATTGAGTATTTTCTGTGACCTGAAAAGGTTTCGGTCGCTGGGGTCTGAGACCCGGCGATGGGCTGCATAGGGAAGAAAAGATCAAAATAATGTATTTGAAAATACCTATCTCATACGTGAATACAAAAAATTTGGAAATAAACTAAATGAAACCAGAAGAACAGAATCTTGGAGTAGATCATAAACTAAGGACCTCAAGAACCACCAAACAATACCTGTCCAAAACAAGGAAATAAACCTAGTTGGATTAATCTTGATAATCCAACTGGCAGCATGGTAAGTGGATTAACGAACAGCACCGCCTGAGAGTTTTCAGGACTCCCTTGGCCATTGTTCTAACCCCAACTGCTCCGTAGTTTGCTTGCAATCGTGTTATTACGATTTCATGACTCATAATGGCCCATCTGTGAACCAAGGAAGAACAACATAAAGCTAGGTATGATACCAGAATTATTAGAGTAAAAAATTACCAGAAATCCATTAAAGTCCCCTCTAGATACTCTTTTTAGATTGCATTTTGAATGTGCCGTCCAGTTTGACCCAAACTTCATAAAATAAACAAGGAATGGAGCAGGGAACAGTAACTAATCATAACCAAGATTAGAGAACCTAGATATCATGCTGGAGACACTGAAATCATGTTGACAACCAACGTTGTTGCATGGCGAACATGTTTGTTAAAAACGAGCCAACCAATAATAATATTAGGAGTGGTAGAAAAAAAACAATGGTGATGACAGTCATAACAGCGGAGCGCCTTTCACTACATTAAGTTGTGTAAGCTAACAAGTTTAGTTGTGGAGTTGCCATGAGCAGCTACGACAGTTGGTAGCCCATATACTCCATACACTTCTGTCCTCTCCAGAAAATGACGGTACAATCAGGATAATAAATGATAATCTGTACTCTTGATAAAAGTAGATATTATATGAAAATAAAGACAACGGGATTGAACCAGCTAAGTTCTTCTACTGTTTGTCTTTCCCTTGTACAGTAGTTGATCGGTCCGTCAGGTCCTCTTGGTCTCTATATCTCTGTTGTCTGTCTCTCTGTCTGTTTATCCTATCTTCTGTCTGTCTCTCTTTTTCTTACAACATGGTTTGACAAGTTAGGGTAAGGAACCCTAGCTTTATTGACAAGCTAAGAGCTGTTACTTACATCAACTCATTTGAAAGCATTTTTATAGTTATGCGGACAAAAAACAATAAAAAAGCTTTCAAATGAGCGATTATAAAGCTCTTTTTTGTAAATGAATTTAGAAACCCCTCTCCTCTTTCCTCTCTCTCTCTCTCCTCTCTCTCTCTCTCTCTCTCTTCTCTCCTCTCTCTCTCTCCTCTTCTCTCTCTCCTCCCTGGTTGTGCCAGGAAAAGAGATGAAAAACCCGTTAAAGTACATGTATAAACGTATTTTTCTTGAGCCGAGGCAAATTTCTGCGTGTAGGCCCTTTGCGCCCCAGGGTGTGATTACTCCCACATCAGGATAAAAACTCATCCGATACCGGTCTCGCAGCCAGGTTTCCCCACCACCCCTTTGGGGGGAGCATGATTAATTGGCGTTGGTGCTAACGGCATTTTAAATTTACAGAAACTGATTTACTGAATAGGGTTGCCAAAAAAAAAAAAAGGTTTTATTGCTCCTCCCACCCTCAATTTATGCTCTTGCATCGCAAAAAATAAAGAGGAAAAAGTCATCACTTTTTTGTCACACGGGCACTAAAAAGCATCGATTCCTCTCGTTTTCCGCCAGCGTTCCGAGTACACAAGGATGATCTACAGCATCTTCATTCAGCCCGCCCCTGCCTACTAGCTAGGGACACACACACACACACACACACACACGCACGCACACACACACACACACACAAAACACCCCACACACACACACACACCACACACAACACACTAAAAAATAAAAATGAAACCCTTTAAAAACTCGGTAATCTTTCAGACTTTAAATTTTCTCCTTTTCCATTCTCTTTCAGAGTTTGTTTTCTGTGTTGTGTTGTTTGTGTGTGGTGTGTGTGTGTGTGGTTTGTGTGTGTGTGTGTGTGTGTGTGTGTGTGTGTGTGTGTGTGTGTGTGGTGGTGTGTGTGTACTCACCTAGTTGTACTGGCCTAGTTGTGGTTTGCGGGTCGAGTCACAGCTCCTGGCCTCGCCTTTTCACTGGCCGCTACTAGGTTCACTCTTTCCTGCTCCATGAGCTTTTAAACATACCTCTTCTTGATGTGTGTGTGTCTCTGCTTCTCTCTCTGTATCTCTGTCCCTCTCTCTCCTGTATCTCTGTCCCTCTCTCTGTCTGTCTGTCTCTCTAATCTCTCTCTCCTCTCTCTCTCTCTCCTCAACACTCCTTCAGATTCTCCGTCTCTTTCCTCTCATCGCCTCTCATTCTCTCTGCATCCCTGCTCTCCTCCTCTGTAAGTCTCCTCCCCCCCCCCCCCCCCCACGTCTCATCTCTCTCTCTCTTCCCCCCTCATCCTCCTCTCTCCACTCTCTCTCTCTCTCCTCTCCCGCCTCCCTCTCCTCTCTTTCTCTCTCCTCTCTCTCGCTCTCTCTCTCCTCTCTTCTCTCTCCTCCTCTCTCTCTCTCCTCTCTCTCATCTCTCTCTCCTCTCTCTCCACTCTCCTCCGTCTCTCTCTTCTCTCTTCTCTCTCCTCTCCTCTCTCTCGTCTCTCTCTCCCCTCTCTCTCCCTCCGCCCTACTTACACTCACTTCCTTCTTACTCTTCTTGGACCTTGGAGCTAATTAATTATGCCTTTGTCAGCCGTCTGCGCCAACTAGCTCGCCTTCCGCCTATTACACTGCCTATTCGTCCATCACGATACCATTACCCCTCCTATCACCACCATGACAGCTAATAGCGCTGAAAAAAATGTCTTACCTTGTTGACTCTGACAAGCCAATAACATCTCATCCTAAGCGAAGAAGAGCTTTTATTATTACTTTTGTGTGTGTTTATGTCTGGCTCTGAATGGCGAGGTGTAATACTTAGTGCTGTCGCTGTTTTCCTCCTCTGTATTGACGTAATGAAGCTCTAAATACAATAGAGTTATGTATATATATTTTCAACATTGAAAGCTTATTCTGCAATGTTCTTCTCCATTCTTTCGTGTCTATACTTACCAAAAACACCAAAATTGTACGTCCATACTTAACCTTAGAAATAGAACCTTAACTTTATATTCATGTGTGTCCGTTGATGGCAGTAAAGCAATAAATCCAGAGGCAAAGGATTTTTTACTCTGATTATCCTAGAGGAATATTAATCCAGGATAACCGAGAAAGCTTGTTCATTTTGCCCTTTTGACCACTTTTCACCTTCCCAGGATGCATGTAACGCACACACTAACAACCAGGTACCCAGTTACTGCTTCCTACGCTTCCCAGAAAAGAGGGGGAATATATGTGTGGTAAGAAAGCAAACGTAAAGTCCTCTCCCTCCCCGAGGATCGAACTCAGGTCCTTCTGTTATGAACCAATGACGTTAAACACCGAACTGTCTCTGCCTGCCATAACAATGATTTGCCAGAGTGGAAGGTAATGCAGATTTTGTAATTATTATACCACGTTTCGCACTGTCGCCCTGACAAGGAGTGTGGTTTGAAATAAAACAAACCAGTTTTAAAACAACAGCCCAGTGCATTATATCCACTGTGCCATGCCCTGCCTAAAACAATACCCAAATTGTTGTTTTCAGGAAAACCCGCTAGGAGGGTTAGCACTGGCCCAGTCAGTGTGACCACAACTGCAGGTTTTAACAGACAAAATTGGCAGTAGCCCAAAATATGGCTGTTTCCGTGCTCTTAGATCAAGGCCGAGCCAAGCTGTAAACTTGACTGGCAAACCCTTCAACGACACACCACCCTAACCCTTCCTTCATTTCCTCTTCCTGTCTCTATCCTACTCCCCTTTCCTCTTCCTCATCATTCTGGTTTCTCCTACTTCCCCTATTCAATCCTGGTTTCCCTGCTTATCCTCTTTCGACCTGTTTTCTCATTTTCATTTTTCTCCCTCCTCACTCGACTTCTTCTCCTCCTCCTCCCTCCCCAGTTGAAGTCTGTCATTTACCAGCTTAGCTCTCACAAAAGGAGACAATAGCGGCTGGGACTGTAATGGTCTCCCCCTCCCTCTCCTCTTCCCTCTTCCGTCCTCACTCCTCCTCTTACTATACTTCCTCACATTTTAAATGGCATTCTTCTTTTTCATTTCTCGCCTGTTCTTGCTCTTCCTCCCCAATCTCATTCCATCCCGCTAACCTCTCTCCCACCTCAATCCCAATGCTTTTTCCCTACCCCATCCCTCCCTCAAACTCCCCCTTTTCCACTCTGGCCTTCATCCCACCCAAACCGAGCATCCTATCCACCTCATTCCTTCCATACACCCATAGACCATCACTCACACCCACACTCCATATCCTTACTCATCCTTTCCTTTACACCCATTCAACACCCTGTCCGTCCCTCTAACCACCCCCTTAGATTTTAGTAAGGCATTTGATAGAGTTTCCTCACCAAAACTGTTGAAGAAAGTACAGCTCATTGCATTAGGGGGAAGGGTGCTCTCGTGGATCGAATCATGGGCTCACAGACAGGAAGCAGAAAGTGTCCATAAAGTGGTTAAATCCGAGTGGGGATCGGTAACAAGTGGCGTTCCAGAGGATAGTCTTGGGCCCGCTTGTTGTTTATTAATATATATCAAAGGACCTTGAATGGAGGGAATTACTAGTGATATGAGCAAGTTCGCCGATGACAACGAAGATAGTTAGGATAAATTGATTCAAACGTAAATGATAGGGAACTCAAGTGAGGATTTAGCAAACCTCAACTCTTGTCAAAAAGTGGCCAATGCAGTTCAATGTAGATAAATGCAAGTTCTGAAATCTCGGGAGTTTCAATAACCCTAGCACTTATAAGTTAAATAATGTAGAACTTTAGCCATACAGATTGCGAAAATGACTTGGATTATGTAAGCAGCAACCATAAAAACGCAAGACCGCAATGCCTAAGCGTACGTAATAAGGCAAATATATTACTGGGATTTAATCAAGTAGTGAAGCAACAGCAAGTCAAGGTCAACTGCTAGCTTTATAACAATCATTGGTGAGGCCTCACCTAGAATCAGCTCAATTCTGTCGCCAGTGGTCTAATGGACCATAAATTCGTTAGAAAAAAACATTCAGCGTAGGAATGACTAAATTAATACATAGCATTAGAAATCTCCTTATGAAGAAAGAATTGAAGACTCTTAACGAAGTTACATTTTAATGTTAGACGAAGTATGAGGAGACCTGATCGAAGTGTATAAGTGGAAGATAGTATTAATAAAGGGGATATTAACAAAGATCTGAGGATATCTCTCCAAGAAGAACCGCAGTAAATGGATTTTAAATTAGATAAGTTTAGATTTAGAAAGGGACATAGAAGGTCATTTGGTTGGAAATAGGGTATTGATGAGTAGAAACGATCTACCTAGTTGGGTTTTATTAGGCTATGACTTTGGTAGTTTCAAAATTTAGGTTGGATAAGTACATGAGTGGGTGGGCATGTGTTTGAGTGGACTTGCCAGCATCAGGTGACGTGTACTTGCACAGTGGTGACGTTACTTAGCTCTGTGAAGACCTGTTTGTTGCTCTCTGTGAATCTGTACAGATGCCCTCTCTTGAAGCAACTTTATCAGCAGCCTGAGAAAGAGCTCAGACTTGCTAAGATGAGATACGGCGTTAAAACGGAGGAGAACAAGAGGATTCGTAGTAATAGTCCTACTGGTGTGAGTCCCCAGGTTAAGAGGAGCTTGGTCAGTGTCCGGGCAACAGGAACCAATCTGAAATTCAAGAAACGTTTGAGGAGGCAGAACCAAACGAGAACCCAGAAGAAAACCTTGGAAACTTCCAACTCATTCTTCGGTGCTACCTGACGAATTGAGTTGTTCTACTGGGAATGCCACAACGAGTAAGACATCCCAAGAAACCCACGAAGACATCGAGAACATCTTGACGAATTCTACAAGTGTGTGTAATCTACCTGGCGAATGTGAGTCGACTACTCGAGCATACCACGACCGACGACGCCAAGGAAGGTAAAAAACCTTGTTGTGTTAGGGTTAGCCAGATTAGTACATGGATAAGGGCCATTCTGCTTTGAAGGATAGGAGTAGGAGCAAGAGTGTGTTTTTCCTGGGGCTGGGATGGAAGGATATTGTTAGCCCGTCTGATGACATCATGAGAGGTAATGGAGCAATCCTATATCTGTCTCAGTGCCTGGAGCAACGATGTTGGCAGACGTAGGAAGTGAGGACCTGGATTACAGGTATAGGACAGCAATAGAGATAATTAGGAGGAAGGGTGGGAAACCTTCATATGTGCATTTTTGCCAAGGAAAGGAATTGGGCAACCGAATGGTTTGTCCAGAGCAATTGGTGTCAATGCTGCTGGACAAATAATGTAAAGGAAAAATGCGGTAATCAATTCATGCACAACTGGGACCTCTTCTATGGCAGAAAGAACATGTATGCCAGGGGATGGGTGCACTTACCTTCTAGTGTGTGTGGGAGCACTGGCCAACCAGTGGGGAGCTGTTAGGTCATTTTAAAAACTAGGAAATAGTAGTGTAATGGGTTTTGGCGGGAAAACTGTTGAGTCTGCTAGGGTAGTAACATGAGTACGAGTGAGAACTAGTTAATAGGGCAAAAGAGGTGGATATTGAAAGCCAGTGGCACTAATTGACAAGGACAGTATTAGGTTTATGGAATAACAGAAGGACAGGAAGGGTAAGAGAGAGGGAGGGTCCATTAAATATTTATTACACAAATAGTCAGCAGTGCTAGGAATAAGATGACGAGTTGAGACTAGTTGCTAGTGCAGGTAACATAGATGTATTTGCCATTACTGAGACGTGGTTTAATTCAAAAAGTCGGGATCATGCCTGCAAGAATGTCAATCATTCAGGGTTTTAAATTGTTCCAAGTAGATAGAAGTATCGGGAAGGGGGGTGGGGTGGCATTGTAATGTCCGAGATCGCTTGAAACTGTTGCATAAAAACGGTATTAAGTTCCTGAAGTAACTACATACAGTAGTCTGTTTGGGATAGAATTTTAAGAGGGCATGAAAAATTAATTTTTATGTGTGATATTTAAAACCGTCCCCCCAAATTTAGATAGGAACCAAGGGAGACTACTAGGGAGGAAATTGTTAGGGCCACAAGGCACGATAATGTGTAATTCTAAGGAGACTTTAACTTTAGTCATATTGATTGAATTTCTTGATTGGGAATTTAGAATCATAACATAACATTTCTTAGAAGTAGTTCATATTGGTTTTTTGAAAGCAGTTTGTTGACAGAACCCACAAGGGGAAAATAACCTGCTTGACTAGTTTTCTGGCAAACATGAATCCCATGTTAATAATTTAGAAGAAGTTTTCAGAGGAACCTGGGTGTAGCGACCACAAATCAATTACATTTAGGAATTGAATGGAAGTATGATAGAGGTATAACTCGTAACAGTCCCCAGATTTTCGCTTAGGCAGATTAACGATTGGGCTTAGAGAACACTTATCATCTGTTGACTGGGGTAACGAAGAGAGCTATCAATATGACAGTTTTCTGAACCAATACATGCTGCTCAAAGAACGTATATATTATATTCCCCTTATAAAGGAAATTTAATTCAAATAGAAATGACCCAAAATGGATGAATAATAGGCTGAAATATCTACTAGGGCATAAGAAAGGAATTTATAGGCGTATCAAAAGAGGTCGAGGGTCATCTTAAGAATCATAATAATGACGTTAATACGTACAATAAAAAGGGGATAAGAAAAGCTAAAAAGGGACTAATGAAATTAAATTTGCTAGGGATTCCTAAAACTAAACCAAAAAGTTTTTCCAGGTATATAGAACCAAAGTCATAGTTAAAGATAGTTCCCCTAAAAATAACTATGGGCATCTTACACTGACAAAGAGAATGAATGGCAGATGCAGTTAAGGTAGATAAAATGCAAGTTCTGAGCTCGGCGGCAGTGTCCATAAAAAAACCCTAGCACTATAAGTAAATAATGTAAACTTATCCCTAGTAACAGATTTTGCGAAAAGGACTTGGGGTTATGGTAAGCAGCAACCTTAAACCAAGACAGCAATGCCTAAGCGTACCGTAATAAGGCCAATAGATTACTGGATTTATATCTAAGAAGTGTAATAAAGTATATAGAACAAAAGTCAGAGGGAGAAGATAGGTCCCCTTAAAATAACTATGGGCATCTTACTGACAAAGAGAATGAAATGTGCTCGAATTTTAAATAATTATTTTCTCTCGTATTTATACACGGAAGACACTAATAATATTCCGGTATTAATTTTTATATAGTGGATCAAAGAAGATAATTATGTAACATCACAGTCACTAGTGAAATGGTTGTGAAGGCAGATAGACCGGGACTGAACAAAATAAGTCACCGGTCCCTGATGAGGTTTTTTTTCAAGGGTTCTAAGGAATGCAAAAATGGAAGTCTGTGAACCAGTTAACAAATATTTTTAATTTATTTCTCTTCTTCAAACAGGTGTAGTGTCGATATGTGGAAGATGGCTAATGTAATTCCTATTTTAAAACAGGGACAAGTCGTTACCGTCAAATTACCGGCCAATACCTGACCTCAATTGTAGGCAAGTTGCTAGAGGTCATTATAGCTGAGATTATAAGAAGCCATCTCGATAAGCATAGCTGAATTATGATACTCAGCCATGGATTCACAAGAGGTCGTCCTTGTCTAAACTAATTTATATAATCTACTTTCTTCAGTAAACTTTTGAGGCTGTTGACCACGATACAGAATTTGATATTGTTTTACTTAGATTTCAGAAGGCATTATGATAGAGTTTCCGCACCAAAGACTGTTGGAAGAAAGTAGCAGCTCATGGGCATTGGGGAAAGGGTGCTCTCTGTGATCGAGTCATGGCTCACAGACATGGAAGCAGAGAGTGTCCCATAAAAAAAAAAGGGTTAAATCCAGTGGGATCATAACAAGTTGGCGTACCACACAGGGATCTAGTCTTGGCCCGTTAGTTGTTTTTATAATATATATCATGATCCTTGATGAGGGAATTACTAGTGATATGAGCAAGTTCGCCGATGACACGAAGATAGGTAGGATAATTGATTCAAACGTAGATGTTAGGGAACTTCAGGAGGATTTAGACAAACTCTACTCTTGGTCAGAAAAGTGGCAGATGCAGTTCAATGTAGATAAATGCAAGGTTCTGAAGCTCGGGAGTGTCCATAACCCTAGCACTTATAAGTTAAATAATGTAGAACTTAGCCATACAGATTGCGAAAAGGACTTGGGGGTTATGGTAAGTAGCAACCTTAAACCAAGACAGCAATGCCTAAGCGTACGTAATAAGGCAAATAGATTACTGGGATTTATATCAAGAAGTGTAAGCAACAGAAGTCCAGAGGTCATACTGCAGCTTTATACATCATTGGTGAGGCCTCACCTAGATTATGCAGCTCAATTCTGGTCTCCATATTACAGAATGGACATAAATTCGTTAGAAAACATTCAGCGTAGGATGACTAAATTAATACATAGCATTAGAAATCTTCCTTATGAAGAAAGATTGAAGACTCTTAAGTTACATTCAATTGTTAGACGAAGAATGAGGGGAGACCTGATCGAAGTGTATAAGTGGAAGATAGGTATTAATAAAGGGGATATTAATAAGGTCTTGAGGATGTCTCTCCAAGAGAGAACACGCAGTAATGGATTTAAATTAGATAAGTTTAGATTTAGAAAGGACATAGGAAAGTATTGGTTTGGAAATAGGGTAGTTGATGAGTGGAACAGTCTACCTAGTTGGGTTATTGAGGCTAGGACTTTGGGTAGTTTCAAATTTAGGTTGGATAAGTACATGAGTGGGAGGGGATGGATTTGAGTGGGACTTGCACATCAGAGCTTATTTCTTGGGTAGCATTGAAAATTGGGTTGGTCAAATGTTTGTTAGTGGGATGAATTGTAAAGGACCTGCCTAGTATAGGCCAACAGGCCTGCTGCAGTGTTCCTCCTTTCTTATGTTCTTATGTTCTATGTTTTACTTTCCCATTATTACTCTTTATCCCACGTTTTGCCCCCCATCACATTTCCACTCCCTCCCGTCACTGACACTATACAGAAAACTTCATCTCATATTTTTCTCTTTCCTTCCCATCTTCTCCATCCCCCTGCATCCACCACCCCATCTCCATCTCCATCTCTCTCTCTCTCCTCCCTCACTGAACACCCCAACTTCCTTCCGTCCTCGGAGACATCTTTACAGTATGATTCACGATGTCATCTCGTCCTCTAAGTTACATAAACCTTTTTTTTACCGTCCTGGGTGTTAAGCCTTTTCTTCCCGGTGTTAAACATTAATAGCCTTTTCTTCCGCTGTAACTTCATGAGCTTTTCTTCCTGATTTGAAAGGTAATGAACTGTTCTAAAGCTCTTGGAAGGTATATAACCATCTCTTCCTCTCTGGAAAGGAACCGAATGTTTCTTATCGCCTTGAAGGACAGTATCCTTTCCAATCCCCTAGATACGTGGTTTTTTCTCTTCCTGAGAGAATTCTTTTCTTCTGGTCTTGGGTACATAACTTCTCTCACCCTTCTCTCTCTCTCTCTCTCTCTCTTCTCTCTCTCTCTATCTATCTATCTATCTGCTCTAGGAGAAGCATAATCTTTTTTCCTCACATTCTGGAAGGTAAGCGTAATCGTGGCTGTGCCGGATCGAACCCGGCCGGATGAAACTTAGGCGCGTATCCTTACACTTTCTACTAATAGAGAAATCTGATACCTGGGGTGTTAGCCGACTATTGTGGAGCCGCATCTTGGGGAGAATAAGTTGCCTTGAAATACTCTGCTATCAAGAATCTTTCTGTATCAGCTGTGGGCTATATCAATTGTATCATGTAACTGTAGAGATATTATTATTATTATTATTATTTTTTTTATAACCATCCGCCGATTCCGTCAAGACAGGGTGGCCCGAAAAAGAAAAATTTTCATCATCATTCACTCCATCACTTCTTGCCAGAGGGGTGCTTTACATACAGTTATAAAACTGCAACATTAACCCCTCCTTCAGAGTGCAGACCTGTACTTCCATCTCCAGGACTCAAGTCCGGCATGCCGGTTTCCCTGAATCCTTTATAAATGTTACTTTGTTCCACTCCAACGTACGTCAAGTATTCAAAACCTTTGTCTCCATTCACCCCTATCAATATACGCTCATGCATGCCATGCTGGAGTCCAAGCCCCGCACACAAACCACCTTTCCCCTTCCTCCAACCTTTCCTAGGCCGACCTCTACCCCGCCTTCCTCCACTAGAGATTTCTACACTCTCGAAGTCATTTTGTTTCGTTCCATTTCTCTAATGTCCGAACCACCTCAGAAATCAGTCCTCTCCCTCTGGATAACATTTTTCTAATCCCGTGCCTTCCTAATTTCCAAACACGAATTCTCTGCATTATATTCACACAACATTGCCCACAGCCATGATATCTCCACTGCCTCCAGCCTTCTCCTTGTTGCAACATTCATCACCCATGCTTCACACCCATATAAGAGCGTGGTAAAACTATACTCTTATACTTTCCCCTCTTTGCTTCCATGGACAAATTCTTTATCTCCACAGACTCTCAGTGCATCACTCAACCTTCTCCCCTCACAACTTTTTCCCTTTTTCAAACCCCCCGACCCCCCTTAAAAATGAATTTACCCTCCCTGTGCGGGAAAAATGAAAAGGAAATCGTAACATTCATTGACAACTGGGACCTCTTCTATGGCAGAAATGACATGTATGCCAGGGATGGGGTTCACTTATCTAGTGTGGGTGGGAGCACTGGCCAACGCAGTGGGGGAGCTGTTAGGTCTTTAAAACTAGGAATAGTTAGTGGTATGGGTTTTGCGTGGGGAAAACTGTTGAAGTCTGCAGGGTAGTAACTTGAGTACTAGGAGAACTAGTAATAGGCAAAATGCGGTGGATATTGAAAGCCAGTGGCACTAATTGACAAGGACAGTATTAGGTTTAGTGGAATAACAGAAGGAGCAGGAAGGGTAAAGAGAAGGAGGGTCCATTAATATTTTATTACACAATAGTCGCAGTGCTAGGAATAAGATGACGAGTTGAGACTAGTTGCTAGTGCAGGTAACATAGATGTATTTGCCATTACTGAGACGTGGTTTAATTCAAAAAGTCGGGACATGCCTGCAGAATGTCACATTCAGGGTTTTAAATTGTTCCAAGTAGATAGAAGTATCGGGAAGGGGGGGTGGGTGGCATTGTATGTCCGAGATCGCTTGAACTGTTGCATAAAAACGGGTATTAAGTCTGAAGTAACACATACAGAGTCTGTTTGGATAGAATTTTCAGAGGGCATGAAAAATTAATTTATGTGTGATATACCGTCCCCCAAATTTAGATAGGGACCAAGGGAGACTACTATGGGAGAAATTGTTAGGGCCACAAGGCACGATAATGTAGTAATTCTAGGAGACTTTAACTTTAGTCATATTGATTGGAATTTCTTGACTGGGGAATTTAGAATCATACGATCTTAGAAGTAGTTCAGGATTGTTTTTGAAGCAGTTTGTGACAGAACCCACAAGGGGAAATAACCTGCTTGACTTAGTTTGGCAAACAATGAATCCCTTGTTAATAATTAGAGATTTCAGAGGAACTGGGTGCTAGCGACCACAAATCAATTACATTTAGAATTGAATGGAAGTATGATAGTAGGATAACTCAGTAACAGTCCCAGATTTTCGCTTAGCAGATTACGATGGGCTTAGAGAACACTTATCATCTGTTGACTGGGGTAACGAAGAGAGCTATCAATATGACAGTTTTCTGACACAATACATGCTGCTCAAAGAACGTATTTATTCCCTTATAAGGAAATAGATCAAATAGAAATGACCCAAAATGGATTGAATAATAGGCTGAAATATCTACTAGGGCATAAGAAAGGAATTTATAGGCGTATCAAAAGAGGCGAGGGTCATCTTATGAATCAGTATATTGACGTTAAGAGGGACATTAAAAAGGGGATAAGAAAAGCTAAAAGGGACTATGAAATTAAAGTTGCTAGGGATTCTAAAACTAACCCAAAAAGTTTTTCCAGGTATATAGAACAAAAGTCAGAGATAAGATAGGTCCCCTTAAAAATAACTATGGGCATCTTACTGACAAAGAGAATGAAATGGCAGATGCAGTTTAATGTAGATAAATGCAAGGTTCTGAAGCTCGGCAGTGTCCATAACCCTAGCACTTATAAGTTAAATAATGTAGAACTTAGCCATACAGATTGCGAAAAGGACTTGGGGGTTATGGTAAGCAGCACCTTAAACCAAGACGCAATGCCTAAGGTAGATAATAGGGCCAATAGATTACTGGATTTATATCTAAGAAGTGAATAGAAGTATATAGAACAAAGTCAGAGAGTATTAGATAGGTCCCCTTAAAATAATATGGGCATCTTACTGACAAAGAGAATGGAAATGTGCTCGATTTTAAATAATTATTTTCTCTCGTTTTTTACCACAGGAAGCACTAATAATATTCGGTAATTAATTTATTTATAAGTGGTCAAAGAAGATAAATTATGTAACATCACAGTCATAGTGAAATGGTTGTGAAGCAGATAGACCGACTGAACAAAAAAAAAGTCACCGGTCTGATGACGGTTTTTTCAAGGGTTCTTAAGCGAATGCAAAATGGAATCTGTGAACATTAACTAATATTTTAAATTTATCCTCTTCAAAACAGGTGTAGTGTCTGATTATGTGGATAGATGGCTAATGTAATTCCTATTTAAAACCAGGGGACAAGTCGTTACCGTTCAAATTACCGGCCAATAACTGACCTCAATTGTAGGCAAGTTGTAGAGTCAATTATAGCTGAGATTATAAGAAGCCATCTCGATAAGCATAGCTTGATATGATACTCAGCATGGATTCACAAGAGGTCGGTCTTCGTCTAACTAATTTATCAACTTTTCTTCAGTAAAGCTTTTGAGGCTGTTGACCACGATAAAGAATTATGATATTGTTTACTTAGATTTTAGTAAGCATTTTGATAGAGTTCCGCACCAAAGACTGTTGAAGAAAGTAGCAGCTCATGGCTTGGGGAACGGGTTGCTTCGTGGATCGAGTCATGGCTCCAGCAGGAAGAGGAGTGTCCATAAATGGGGTTAAATCCGATATGGGGATCATAACAAGTGGCGCTTCACAAGTGATCAGTCTTGGCCCGTCTATTGTTTCTCTAATATTATCAATGATCCTTGATGAAGGAATTGCTAGTGATATAGCAAATTCGCCGATGACACGAAGATAGGAGATAATTGATTCAAGGTAGATGTTCAGGGAACTTCAGGAACATTTAGACACATCTACTCCTTGGTCAGAAAATGGCAGATCGAAGTTCAATTGTGGATAAATGCAAGGTTCAGAACTGGGGAGTGTCTATAAAAACCCTAGCACTTATAATTAATATAATGTAGAAACTTAGCCATACAGATGCGAAGGGACTTGGGGGTTATGGTAAGCAGCAACTTAAACCAAGACAGCAATGCCTAAGCGTACGTAAAAGGCAAATAATTACTGGGATTTATATCAAGAAGTGTAAGCAACAGAATCCAAGGTATACTGCAGCTTTATACATCATCAGTAAGGCCTCACCTATTATGAGCTCAATTTGGTCTCCATATTACAGAATGGACATAATTCGTTGAAAACATTCAGCGTAGGACTAAATTAATACATAGCATTAGAAATCTTCCTTATGAAGAAAGTTTGAAGACTCTTAAGTTACATTCCCCTTGTTAGACGAGAATGTGGGGAGACCTGATCGAAGTGTATAAGTGGAAGATAGTATTATAAAGGGGATATTAACAAGGTCTTGAGGATATCTCTTCCAAGAGAGAACCCGCAGTAATGGATTTAAATTAGATAGTTTAGATTTAAAAGGACATAGAAAGAATTTGTTTGAATAGGGTAGCTTGTGTAGTAGTTGAGTATGGAACATTGCTTATGCTATGAATTAAGAATCTTATAGTAACTGTCATGTTAACTCGGATTATAATTTCAGAAATTGTGTAAAAACAAAGTGAATAGCAAAAATGTGCATGAAAAAAAAACTATGATGGTATTTTATGATAACAGTCGAAGTGCAAGAAATAAAATTACTTATACGTTTTCACAATGTGCTGGGAACTTTGTATTATCATTATATGAAACGTGGATGATTTCAAAGCCGGGATATGTTCGATTGAAATTCGGGGATTAATTATCAATCTGTGAGTATTATCGTGGGGAAAGTGCATTTTTCTGGAAAATTTTAATTGTTGCTAAAAAACAGGTATAAACTAGATGGAGCAGATATATCTAGTTTGGGCCAGAGTTCGTGGAAGGCAAGAAAATATCTGTTGTAATACCGACCTCCAGGCTTGGATCAACGATAGAGGGAACTTCTTTGGGACAAATGTTAGGGCTTCTGGACACAGAAATCTTATAGGGGATTTTACTTTCAAGCCAATTGCTGATTCTTTGACAGGTAATCTAGATCCGTACTATGAGAAACAGTTCAGGCTTTTTCTAAACAGTGTAACTGAACCTACCTAGGGTATAATTTGCTAGACATAGTCTTGTCAAATAAGGAAACACTAGTGAATAATCTGGAGATCACTGAAGAGCTTGGCGCAAGTGATCAAAAATCCATCCCCTTTAGCATTATTGGGAAGCAAGATATGATAATACGTAAAATCCCGATTTTCGTTCTGCCGATTTATAATGGCTTAGGGACATCGTCTAATCTTATGGGTTTCAGCTAATTTTATTGACGTAATCAACTTTTAATGGGGTATCTCTTTTAATTTTTTAACTATAATGTCCCAGTGAAATGTATACATTCCCCAGAGAATTGTCTAATAATAACGATCCCAAATGGGTAAAGGATTTTAACACTATTAGGGAGTAAATAGGGAATATTATTGCAATAGGATGAGCAGAAAGTTAACCTTGATTAAATAGTTAAATTCAAATGGAACGATAAACTTAGAAATAAACGTGCTAGGGAATTAGATGTCGCAATCAATCAAGAGCTTTCCAAAGGTTTTCAAGTGCATAGGACAAGGTGAAGAAAATAGCCCAAAATCTGGGAATGGAACGCTGGTTTTTAAGAAAGTGGTTCCTTATACTGACTTTGCTCGATAGTTCATGAGATGAATAAATCGAATACAATATTTAGTTCTAATTTAAAGTAACTAATTTATCCAGGGACATGTTTAAAATAGACAAATTAAACAATAAGCCCGGACCAGGTTGGTTTTCAAGACTATTAAAGAATCAAAGATACTTGTCTTAACGAGTGTATTCAATTTCACCATGGAGTTTTAAAGATTTGAAAGATTTAAATGGTTCCTATATTCAAATCACGGGTAATCCTCTTCATTTATCCGTCCAATAAGGAACATGCTATTGGAAAGTTATTACAAGATCATAAATGAATTTCAAATCCTTGAAACCATAATTATTTGATTTTCAGTACGGGGTTTCTTGCATTAAACGTTTTTCATTAGTATTTAATATTTGAAGTAATTAATATAAATATATGTGTTATTGATTTTAGTAAACTTGATATAAAGGACTCTTAAGAAAAGTGGCAGCTCAGGGTAAAAGGGGGTAAATTCTGCATGATTAGGCTGGCTTACCAAAAAAAGCAAGAGTTACCTTTAATGGGGAAATTGAATGGGGATTATCATGGGGCGTTCCAAAGGGAAATCAGTTTTGGGCCCCCTCTCTTGTTCAAAATTTTACTTTAAATGACCTTGTAAAGGATTACTAGTGACATGAGAATTTTGTGATGATAAAAGATGGGCCGAAAATTCACTCTGAGGGGATATCAATGAACTCGGCGATTGAAAAAATTTAATGTTTTGGGTTTGAGAAATGGCAGATGAATTTTTAATGGGTAAGTGTAAGGTATTTGCCCTTGGTAATGAAAATAACCCTCAAAGCAAATCAGGTGAAGTAGGCTTGGTTTACGAATGTGAAAAGTTGGGAGTTGTAAGCAAAATTAAAGCCAAGACAGCAGTGCCTCAGTGTGCGCAAAAAGGGCCAACAGATTTTTGGGTTTTATCTCAAGAAGTATAAGTAACGAATTCCAAAAGTTTTTTTACACTCTATACATCACTGTGAGGCCTCATTTGATTTTGTGCCTTTTTGGGTCCCCTTACTCGGGTGGAATAGATATTAGAGAACATACAGAGAAAATGCAAAAAAGATTTCTGTGTAAGGAACCCCCCCGATGAAGAAGACTTAAAGCCTTAAATCTCCACTTCTGGAGAGGCGTAGAATGGGGGGAGATATCTTTGAAGTGTATAATGGATGAGGGCATAAACAAGGGAGACTTAATAAAGTACTGGGGTTTTTCGAACCGGGTAAGAACAGGAAAAATGGTTTTAATTTGGGATAAATTTAGATTTAGAAAGGACATGGGTAAGTACTGGTTTTCTAACGAGTTGTAGATGCGTGGAACAGTTTTCCCCAGGGGGGTGATAGAGGCTAGGACCTTGGGTGTTTTAAAAAGAAACTGGACAAATATGATGGGAGGGGCGGGGTTTGATTGGTGTTGGGGGGTGGGGATTTGTTTTTTTGAGTAGCTTTAGGTGATGTCGTTTTGATAAGGACCGCCTCGTAGGGCAGTGGGGCCTTATGCAGTGTTCCTACATTTTATGTTCTTATGTTTTTATGATGAGTGGAAAGTTCCCTGTTGGGTTATTGAGGCTGGGACGGGGGGTAGTTCAAATTTAGGTTGGTAAGTAATGGTGGGAGGGGTTGGTTTGGTGGGACTTGCACATCAGGCTTATTTCTTGGGGGTACATTGAAAATTGGGTTGGTCAAATGTTTGTTAGTGGATGAATTGAAAAAGGCCCTCCTATATGGGCCAACGGGCCCTGCTGCAGTGTTCCTCCTTTCTTATGTTTTATGTTTTTTTCTTGCTTCCATGGAAAAGTTCTTTTCTCCACGACCCTCAGTGCATCACTCACCTTTCTCCCCCTCAATTTTGATTCCCCTTTTTTTATGACCCCCCGCTGCACGTCCACTTTTAAAATTCTGAATACATTCACCCCCCCACACCTCTCCCCCCAAATTATTATTTTTATTATTAAAAACACAAAGGCACAATACCGTGACTAGAACTATAAAAAAGAACACTAAATAAAAGAAAAAGTTATGACGACGTTTTCGGACTTGCCCCACTGATTAGTTACAGATTACACCGAGGACCAATTTTTATATATATTTTATATATATATATATTAAAATTTTTTAATTTTAATAATAATATTTAAAAGGTTTTCGATCACCCAAGTCTGGAGTAAATCCTTGCGTTGGTTTTTGGGAAAAATTTTTAAACAACTTTCAAATTAATTTGTTGGAAAGGGTGTTACAAAAATTTCACTTTTAATAAAAAGCTTTTTGAAAAAAAAACCAAAACTTTTAATAATTTAAATTTTATTGACGGAATTATCGTTTAAACATTTTACCTAATATTAAAAAAAATGAAGGAAGAAAAAAGAAAAGGACTGACTTCTACCCAATAGAGAATTAAAATTTTCTAAAAAAATTTAAAGAAAATAAATTTCCCAAATCGGTTATTTTAAATGAAAATAAGAAGAACGGAACCCCGGGGGGAAGAATTTAACCCGGGAAAGTACTGAAGGCCTTTCTTTTTTTGCGCCCGTTCAAGAAATTAATGTTTTGGTCAATAAGCGATGCCGTTTGTCAGAACCAAGGCCCCGTGTAAGAATGGATGCGGTGTCACGAACTGGAATCCGCCCGAAGCGCCAACCCGTGGTGCACGTACGTACCCTCCGGAATAACCCAATGCGCCTCGTGTCCGAACCGCGTTGCCCCGGTGTCACGACGCCGAATGGCTGCCGCACTATGCCGAATCGGTTCAACTTGCGAGGGTGTGTAGTACTCCACCGCTTGCTGCAATCTCGAACGCTTTTTAAAAACGCAATGCCGCTGCTTAATACTCCTACCCTCCGTTCAATACTCCGTAATCCGCTTTGTAACTCTCGAAACCCCCGGTTAACTAACCGAATCCCGGTTTTAAGTACCCAATGTTTCCCCCTTGGGGGGTAAGGTAACCCTCGGAGAACTGGGGGTTTTTTAAAATGTAATGGTTGCTGGCACCCCAATGGTGCTTGAGAAAATGCCCCCTTTGGGAAGTCTGAAATGCCCCCTTGTGCAGTACTCCTAGGGTTTTTTGGGCCCCTTAGCGCTGTGGCAGGAACGCGTGGGGTTGAAACCGGTTAAGCCCTCGGTTTTCCGGTCGTTCGGTCACTAAGGTAAGCCCTCCTGTCACGAAGTATCCCTTTGGTAACCCGGTTTAATTTTTTTTAAAAAAACCCTTTTAAATAAGGGGAAAAATTTTTTTTTAAAAAATTTTTTTTTTAAAAACCATGCGCCTTGCTGTGTCAACGTTACTGCCGTAATGCCGCCTGTCCTGTGTCAACGTAACTGCCGTAATGCCGCTCTGCTGTGTCAACGTAAAACTGCGTAGGGCCCGCCTCTGCTGTGTCACGTAACTGCCGTAGCCCGCCTTGCATGTGTCAAACGTAACTGCCGTAATGCCGCCTCTGCTGTGTCAACGTAACTGCCGTAATGCCGCCTCTGCTGTGTCAACGTAACTGCCGTAGTGCCGCCTCTGCTGTGTCAACGTAACTGCCGTAATGCCGCCTGCTGTGTCAACGTAACTGCCGTAGCGTAGTGCCGCCTCTGCTGTGTCAACGTAACTGCCGTAATGCCGCCTCTGCTGTGTCAACGTAACTGCCGTAATGCCGCCTCTGCTGTGTCAACGTAACTGCCGTAGTGCCGCCTCTGCTGTGTCAACGTAACTGCCGTTAATGACGCCTCTGCTGTGGCAACGAAACTGCCCGTAATGCCGCCCGCTGTGTCAACGTAAACTGCCGTAATGCTCGCCTCTGCTGCTGGCAACGTAACTGCCGTAATGCGCTCTGCTGTGTCAACGTAACTGCCTAATGTCCTCCTCTTGCTGTGTTAACGTATCTGCCGTACGTAATGCCGCCTCTGCTGTGTCAACGTTACTGCCGTTAATGCCGCCTCTGCTGTGTAACGTAACTGCCGTTAAGGCCGCCTTGTGTGTCAACGTAACTGCCGTAAAGCGCCGGCTATGTCAACGTAACTGCGTAATGCGCCTGTGCTGTGTCAACGTAACTGCCGTAATGCCGCCTCTGCTGTGTCAACGTAACTGCCGTAATGCCGCCTCTGCTGTGTCAACGTAACTGCCGTAATGCCGCCTCTGCTGTGTCAACGTAACTGCCGTAATGCCGCCTGTGCTGTGTCAACGTAACTGCCGTAGTGCCGCCTCTGCGGTGTCAAACGTAACTGCCGCGTTGAATGCGCCTCTGCTGTGTTTCAACCGTAACTGCCGTAATGCCGCCTCTGCTGTGTCAACGTAACTGCCGTAATGCCGCCTCTGCTGTGTCAACGTAACTGCCGTAATGCCGCCTCTGCTGTGTCAACGTAACTGCGTAATGCCGGCCTCTGCCTGTTGTCAACGTATACTGCCGTTAGTGCCGCCTTGCTGTGTCAACGTAACTGCCGTAAATGCGCCTCTGCTGTGTCAACGTAACTTGCCGTAATGGCCGCTCTGCTGTGTCAACGTAATGCCGTAATGCCGCCTGTGGCTGTGTCAACGTAACTGCAGGTATGCCGCCTTGCGGTGTCCAACGTAACTGCAGTAATGCCGCCTCTGCTGTTGTCAACGTACTGCCGTAATGCCGCCTCTGCTGTTGTCAAAAATCGTAACTGCCGTTAATGCCGCTCTGCTGTGTCAACGTAACTGCGTTAATGCCGCCTGTGCTGTGTAACGTATCTGCAGTAATGCGCCTCTGCTGTGTCAACGTAACTGCCGTAATGCCGCCTCTGCTGTGTCAACGTAACTGCAGTAATGCCGCCTCTGCTGTGTCAACGTAACTGCAGTAATGCCGCCTCTGCTGTGTCAACGTAACTGCCGTAATGCCGCCTCTGCTGTGTCAACGTAACTGCCGTAGTGCCGCCTCTAGCTGTGTCAACGTAACTGCCGTAAATGCGCCTCTGCTGTTGTCAACGTAAAACTGGCCGTAATGCCGCCTCTGCTGTGTCAAAAGTTAACTGCAGTAATGCCGCCTATTGCTGTGTCAAACGTTACTGCAGTATTGCCGCCTCTGCTGTGTCAACGTAACTGCCGTAATGCCGCCTCTGCTGTGTCAACGTAACTGCAGTAATGCCGCCTCTGCTGTGTCAACGTAACTGCCGTATGCCGCCTCTGCTTGTGTCAACGTAATGCCGTTTAATGCGCGTTTCTGCTGTGTCAACGTAACGCAGTATGCGCCTCTGCTGTTGTCAATCGTAACTGCTAATGGCCGCCTTGCTGTGTCAACGTAACTGCCGTATTATGCCGCCTCTTGCTGTAGTCAAAACGTACTGCAGCCAATGCCGCCTCTGCTGTGTTCACGTAACTGCCGTAATGCCGCTCGCTGTGTCAACGTAACTGCCGTATTTACCGCCTCTGTGGTGTCAAGTAATGCAGTAATGCCGCCTCTGCTGTGTCAAACCGTCACTGGCAGTATATGCCGCTCTGCTGTGTCAACGTAACTGCCGTAATTGCCGCTCTGCTGTGTCAACGTAACTGCAAGTAATGCCGCCTTGCTGTGTCAACGCTAACTGCCGAACCGTAATGCCGCCTCTGTGTGTCAAACGGATTCAACTTAAGAAAAAACTAACACAGTGTGGAAAATTTTATAATAACAAAGTATTAGTGTCAGATTATGTTGATATTATTATGCGTTTTTCTTACGGTAGCTCCTGCAGTGCCTCCAGACTATCTGTTTTTATATAGGCTTCCATCCATCTGGCATGGGGATGATTTATATGTGTACTGGAAATTTATGTATGTCGTGCCGAATAGTGTAAATCTCGGTCAATGAGAGTGCTCATTTAAAATTAAGTCCTTGCTAAAAGAATTTTCTCTTATACGTTTTAAGTTTTTTTTTCATTTACGGGAACGTAAAAAAATTAATATTTTGTACCAAAGCACCTAGAAAACATTACTAACGTTATTATAAACTAAGCGCAATTTTATTTAGGCCTAATTCGACTAAATTAATTTTATGTTAGTTTGCAATCGTTAATAATAAACAAGCACAATTAAATTTATTTTGTCGCTAGTTTCAAGCATTATTTTACCGAAATTATGCATACACAAATTTTCGCTTGCTATATTCAGTTGAATAGCGTTGCTTAACAGCAAACGCTATTCTTGTCTATTCGCACGACATTATTTATATATATACTCCTTTATATATATATATTTTATATATATATATATTATATATATATTTTATATATATATATATATATTTATATATTATATATATATATATATATATGTCGTGCGAATAGCAGGAATTTGCGATCTTGGCTTAATAGCAACGTCATCTTGCCTTATAGGGACAAGTGAAAATTTGTGTATGCAATAATTTCGCCAAATCTTCTGAACCTAACGAAAAAAATATATTTTACTGTGTTTGTTTAGTATTAAATTTCTTTAAACAAATCTAACTATATTTAGTTGGGTTAGGCTAAAATAAATTGTTCTTGTTATATTTAGGTTAGCGTACGTGTTCTAAGATTCCTTTTGGTGTAAATTTAAAATTTTTTACATAACATTTATGAAAAATATATCTTTAAACGTATAGAGAAAATTTTTGAAAGAAAGGACTTAATTTTTAATGAGGTTCTTTGCTAATTGACCAGTTTTACATATTCGGCACGACATATATAATTATATTATATATATAATATATATATTATATATATATATATATATATCTTGGAATGTATTCTCAAATATTTCTTGAAAAAGAAAAGAACGGTTTCACTCTTAGTATATTACGAGTTTTTTCTCCGGTGCGAGATGAGGGAGTGCTGGGCGGACGCCCGTTGGCGTCGTTATTGGCATTATTACAGGTAATTCATGGTGTGAGGATGGTAGGGGGTTAGGAGGTGAGCATGAGATTGAGAATGAAATAAGAGAGGTTGGGAATGAGTTGGAAGGAAGGGTTGAGAGACTGAACGAAAGGGGTGATAAAATATAAGTAGGAGATGAGAGACTGAAGATAAGGATGATTGAGGACAGAAGTAAAGGAATGTGGTGTGAAAACGGGACGAAAGGAATGAGAAAGATGGGGGAAAATGAGGAAAGGCGTGACAGCAAGGGTTCTCTGCAGTTAGAAATGATAGGAAACGAAAATGGTGAGGAATGAGAGAAATAGGAGGTGGGAGAGGCTACAGAAATGGGATGGAAAAAATGTGAAGGTATATAGAACTTGATATGAGGGAGCAGAAAGTGGTAGAATATGGAAGTATTGTGAGTGGGAGATGATGGATGTGAAGTTTAGATAGTGCAGCTGAGACAATGCATATGAATGGAGGCACAGTAGCAACATGGGATGGATAAGACGTATTAAACTTCAGGAGACGAGATGGAGAAGGGAGAGTGAGAGAGAGAGAGAGAGAGAGATGAGAGAGATGAGAGAGAGAGAGGAGAGAGAGAGAGAGAGGAGCGAGAAAGAAAGAGAGAGAATTATACATCGTTTCGACACATAATTTACTCAGAGCTCTCGTAAATTTAAAAAAGTATATAAACCTACTATCCCTCCGAAAAATAATACTAAAATAACATGACTTTCTCACCGAAAAAAAAAATACACGATTAAGTAAAATTTTATGTCTCCGGAGATTTAAAAACTTCGTTTAGGGAAAAAAAAATATTAAATTGTTATCGTATAAATACGTCTTAAAATTTCTCGGAGGTCCAACCCATCATCTTAGTATTTTTGAAAACCACGACCTATACGAAAGAGTGATATACAATGGTAGCATGGTTAAAAATTTCAGTCAGCTCCATGCTTAAAGCAAATTGATAGGGATTGGGAGCGGAATTAGCTACAATCATATGTACGCGTAAGACGTGAGTAAATAATCTTGAAATCTGCAGGTAATCCTCTGATACTGGACGATGACTGTTACAGGGGGAACAGGTTAAGCGGAAGTCCTCAATAATGCACACCTTATATAGGCGTGATGATTAAGTACTGGGTCCGTCCGCTTCAAGAATCTGCTGCAGAATAGCTGAATAAGAAGCTATTGGGTCAGCATCGGCTCATTCATTTCTGAGATCCCGATATGTCCAGGATACAGAGAAACTCAACGTCCTTGAGCGTTGGGGGGAGGAGAGAGGGAGAGAGGGAGGGAGAGAGAGAGAGGCGAGGAGTGAGAGAGAGAGGAGAGAGATGGAGAGAGAGAGAGAGAGAGAGACGCTAGGAGGAGAGAGAGAGAGAGAGAGAGAGAAGAGAGAGAGAGAGAGAGATAATAGATCAGAAAACGGTGACAATTTACAAATTTAAGTTAAAGCGCGCCGCCATCAAACGTGAAGCAGCTCATTGAACATAGACCCATCTAAAGCTTGTAGATTAAATCATTTCTCGCCTGCTGTTTACGCTTACCTTAGGATGAACTGCGAAACGTTCAGGAGGCCTCACTATGTGTTGCTCAGCTTCATGCTTCACTTCCTCCTGACTGGACACCCCAATGATAGCGTGTATACTTAACCTGAGCAGGTTTTGTTAGACCTGTGACTCTCACTGTACAGAAATTCTAAACAACGTATCTTCTATACGGTATCCGCCGAGTTACTGAGTTACTGAGCTTTTACGGCCAGTCATTCCCAGAAGATATATCCAAGCACTCAGGGGCTTGGCTGACAAAGGAGATTGTAGAGAATGGTTCAAAGAACCGACATGTTTAAATTAGAACATGTGCAACTCTTGGGTATCTTTATTGAGGAAAATGTTTTCGCACACAGTGCTTCATCAGTCATTCGCCACTGTGTGGCGAAACGTTTCCTTCAAATAAAGATACCCACAGAGTGGCACATGTGTTTAATTTAATGACAAAGGAGTTGTTTGTTACTCAACACTGTCGACTACAATAATAAGTTCCTCAGTGATGTAACTCTTACTAATTTATTTTAAAATCACTGTTGCTACCAGAAAATTTCTTCAAAAGCTCGAAAATCTTAGCAAAATCAGATGAAGGCAAGAAACTATTAATTACTACTACCAAAACCAGCACGTTCTTTACGGCCTTCCTAAGCCGCATGTGATTGCATCTCACTACGTCCTTTCATTTCAGGCATAGTGAGCACAACACACAGATAATTAGCTACCACCTTGCCAAATACATATCAGCACATCTTGGCACTAATAGCCAGGCACACCTCAACCACCTTCTCTCTTACCATTTCCAACCCGAAGTCAAAAACAGGAGCATGGCTTCCTTCTATGTCACAGCTCTTCCTTTACTAACGTCCCTTACTGTTGCTGCCATAAATATTCAGAGACAGATCTCACCCGACCTCAATTACCTCTCTAAGTTTTCATCAGTCTAGCGGAATCTGTGAGTTAATTGTAACTTCTTCACGTATCAGGATAATTGCCTACAAAGTTTTGGGATGACATGGGCAGCCATCCCCCTCCCCCATCAGTCTGTGTCACCATCTTCTATGGAGATCCTAGAAATTAGAAATCCAGAACCTCATTTCCCAACACAGTTTCCTTGTTAAGATACGTTGACGCTATGCGATTTCTATCCAGACGTTTAAATATGCTGTGCCTCAAAACAAGACCAACGCTGTCGAGCATCAATAAATCTTTCGGTTTTCCTAAAACGAACACTGAAACGCCATGCAAACACCTTTAGCTTAAGGGATGGCAGAGTGGTTTTCAGTGAGTTAAAAAAAAATGAAAATTGTGGAAAAATATGTTTCTTACCGAAAAATAAAAACATAATACTGGCAACATGTTGATGTAATTAGCTGTTTCTATCATTATTCTAAGAATGTTTTTCAAATTTGATTTTTTGTTTGGCTCTTGCTGTTATCAAAATGACATGATTGCATTTCGTGTGGGTGTGTGTTTTTTTCCCCTCAAAAATTACAATTTTTATGATCGTTTTATTGTAAATACACTACATTGCTAAACTACTCTGAGGATTCCATTCAAATTCAGGAATCTTGATAATAGCTCAGTCGTTTGTGTTGTTGTCAACATGTGTTGAGGTGTGTAAACATACTGAAATGTGGCGTGCCATGACCGTAGAGTTTACAGAAAAGTAATGTTAATTATAAACTCAAGCATAAAGTTATTTTCCATTTTTGGCAAAAAGTATTTTAAAGGAGTGTCATGGATTTTGCAACGTTATTGAGGTAATGATGGTTTACTTGTATGTAAAGGGGATTTACGATTATTTTTTAACGCTTTGTTTTTATTGGTTTTCTTTTCCCCCAAAAATTCCTTAAAACATAATCATACTTCAAAATTTTTTAGTATGCAATCTATTGACATTTTGCTCAAATGGCGTTCGTTGGTACCAATATTATCTAGGCCCTTATCTTTCATCTGATGTCATCTAATTGTACATCTACGATTTTGTAGTATGGGAGTTTTATGCGCTATAGAATGTGGGCACTATTTATTTTTTCTTTTAAGGTAAAATATTACTGGAAACACAGTGTGTAGCTTCAAATGCTGCTTAAATCTCTAAAAAATAGCTTTTGATATTGGACCAAAAATAAAAAAAAAATGATTTGCTAGCCTGTGTCTCCACGGATCGCCACGGCACATTTGATGAACTGGAAGGGCCCGTAACTCGTCCTCACGGAACACGATCGTAGACGTAGATGTCTAGAATCCTTGCTAATCGCCGCACTTTAAAAAAACAAAACTGGCATTACATTATATTCGACCAGGCAAAGCAGCCTCTATCTAAACTCAGGATAAGGATTCATTATAATATGCTGTGCATCTCAAATTTGTCATTTTTTCAGGTCACTGTACTGTCACACCCTAAACTCTTCTGCCTATTATATGTTATTTTTTCTCTGCATGTTAGAAGTGATCATAAGTCTAAGGGACTGAAACGTTTTTTAATGATATGTCCAAGTGTTTGCTCATGCGTTTTTTTTTTTCAAACATATGGTCGGCATCAGTACTAAATTTATACCAATGCTATAAATTATTTCACACCGATAGGGTCAATGGGAAAGCCGTGGTGTGTAGTGGCGATAGTAGTGAGAAATTAACTGTTTGCATTTAGACAACATATATAGGTAAAAGCGATGCACGCTGTACTATTTTCAGTTCAGTTATCCTCAAGGGGACATAAAAAAAATTAATTCGGAAATGATTACTGGCCCCCCAACACCTTGACGGATACGTGGTAATCTTATTGGGACAAATATTCAAAAAGCATGTGGATAAAAAATGTTGTGTAATGGGAATATTTGACGTTTAGACAAATTTATTGGGTCAAATTTAATAGGAAAATCTCGAAGTCTTCGGTTCTTTCCCAAGAGAAATCACTAATTAATAATGATCAAGTTATAATGAGCTTGGGGAAAGCGATCACAAAGCACTGAGCTTCCATATATCAGTATATCAATATATGGAAGTCAATGTCTGACTTCTGGCTTGCCGGCTTTCATACGACTGAGAAATTACTGGTTGGGAGAAACTAATGTGATCTTACTGTGATTATCTGTGAGTCAGATAGGCTGTTGATGGTTGCCAATATGATAATTTTCAAAACACAGTTCAAGCCGCCAGGGTACTTATGTTCGGAAATAGATCAAGAAAAAAAGGACTCTAAAAAGGTATAAACAATAGGATTTAAAACATCTCATAGGTAATTACAGGGCATTAATAGACGAATCATAACAGCAGAGGAAACACTAGAAAATCAACTGAATTCAAGGGGGGGCTTTAAATGAATGCTAGGCAGGACTTATTATAAAGTGCCGATAAATGGAAACGGCAAAGGTGAATCTATCACAATGCAGGAGAAGTTCCGTATCTTAGAAAATATAGACCACTGTGGGAAACTGATGGAAAGCAATAGTTGTTGGGCTATTCAAAAACCACTTGAGAAAAAAATTGATCAACTGCTGTCTAACACGGTTTTCAAGGGGTGTTCGGTTTATTTACTTTTTTTTTACCAAGGTATTTGAGAGGAGGTAGATCATGGTTTATGAATATTATACTATGTATATGATACTTCAGTAAGGCTTTTAATAAAGTTGTCACATCGGAGGGATTGTTGAGGAAAGTAGGGACATATGGGAGAAAGTAGTGTGGAGACCGTCACAAGCATTGTTCCACAGGGAAGTGGTGGGCCCTTTGTTCACAACATACTTGTAACACATAGACGAGGGAATAAATAGGCAACATAAGCAATTTTGCCGATGTCACATAAAATTAGGTATAGTCCGATTTATTTTCTGACTAGAGACACTAGTGC
>NC_069472.1:7905422-7937808 GCF_026875155.1 Cherax quadricarinatus
TACCACCACTCCCACACCAACACCAAACCCCCACCAACCCCCATCACCACACCACCATCACCCCCCCACCCCACCCCACCCCCACCACATCACCACCATCACCACCACCACCAACACCATCACCCCATCACCACCACCCCACCCACCACCACCAGCATCAGAACCCACCACCTCACCACATCACCAAACCACCACCCACCAACCACCACCAACCACCACCCCCCCCATCACCATCACGACCACCACCCACAACACCAACCACCACCACCATCCACCACCATCACCAACCACCACACCACCATCACCACCACCCCAACCACCACCATCACCACCACCACCATCACCACCACACCACCACCATCACCACCACCACTCACCTCACCTCCACCGTCACCAACCACCACCACCGTAACACACCACCGCCACCATCACCACCTCCATCACCACCACCACACCACCACCACCACCACCACCACCATCACCCACCACCACCATCAACCACCAACACCACCACACCACCACCATCACCACCACCATCACCACCACACCACCACCACCACCACCACCATCACCACCACCACATACCACACCATCACCACCACCCACCATCACCACCACACACCACCACCACCACCATCACACAACCCCACCATCACCACCACCACCATCACCACCACCATCACCACCACCACCATCACCACCACCATCACCACCACCACCACCATCACCACCACCATCACCACCATCACCACCACCACCATCACCACTACCACCACCAACACCACCACCACCACCATCACCACCACCATCATCACCACACCACCACCATCACCACCATCATCACTACCACCCCCCACCACCACCATCACCACCACCACCACCATCACCACCACCACCATCACCAACACCACCACCATCACCACCACCACCACCACCATCACCACCACCATCACCACCACCACCACCACCATTCACCACCACCACCACCATCACCACCACCATCACACCACCACCACCACCACCATCACCACCACCACTACCACCATCACCACCACCACCATCACCACCACCACCACCACCACCACCATCACAACCCCACCATCACCACCACCACCATCACCACCACCATCACCACCACCACCATCACCACCACCGTCACCACCACCACCATCACCACCACCATCACCACCACCACCACCATCACCATCACCACCACCACCACCATCACCACCACCACCACCACCATCACCACCACCACCACCTCCACCATCACCATCACCACCATCACCATCACCCCTACCACCACCACCATTGCCACCACCACCACCATCACCATCACCATTGCCACCAACCACCACCATCACCATTGCCACAACCACCATCACCATCACCACCACCACCATCACCACCACCACTACCATCACCACCACCATCCACCACCACCACCATCACCACCATCACACCACCACCACCACCGTCACCATCACCATCCATCACCACACCACCACCACCATAACTACCACCACCACCACCAGCATCGCCAACCAACCATCCACCAACACACCACCACCACCATCACCATACCACCACCATCACCACCATCACCACCACCACACCACCACCACCATCCACCACCATCACCACACCACAACACCATCACCACTATCATCACCACCATCACCACCAATCACACACCACCACACCCACACCATCATCACCAACACAACCATCACCACCACACCACCATCACCACCACCACCATCACCACCATCACCACCACCACCATCACCATCCACCACCACCACCATCATCACCACCACCACCAACACCACAATCACCACGACCCACGACCATCCACCACCCACCACCACCACCATCAACCACCACCACCACCATCACCACCACCACCACCACCACCACCATCACCACACGATCACGACCACCACGCATCACCACCATCACCACCATCACCACCACCACCACCACCAACAACCACCACCAACCACCACCGTCACCACCATCACCATCACCACCATCACCACCACCAACACCATCACCACCACACCACCACCACCACCCACCACCACCATCAACTCACCCACCATCAAACACCACCACCACCACCACCACCATCACCACCATCATCACCACCAACACCAACATCACCACCATCTCACCCCATCACAACCATCACCATCCTCACACACCATGTTGTAAACCCCTGAATGTGTTACAATGATTATTATGTATATATAATGTATATTAACGCTTTACAATTAAATTTTATTTGCTATATTTGCGATAATAGCTAAATCGTCAATGTATGCATAATTATTATTTGACTGTTTATATTGTTATTTAGCTTATGTTGTTAGATGTATATAAAATGTGCTCAGATAGGTCTTGATTGTCAAACTACTACGTAATTATCGCTTGTCGCTCGTTATCCTGCCGCTTCAGAGCTGACATTTTCCACGTAGCTATCACGTGATCGAGGGGGGTGTCCTCACCTCTCGTGAAGTTTCAGACTGCTCTAGCCTCGCTTGGTGGTTGGACAGAATGGTCTGTCTCATTATTCTGTTAGTTCTGTAGAACTCTGTTCACGAACATTGTATAGACTTTGTGATTTTCGACGTTGTACTGAGGCTGTGTGTCGCTTAACCCTCTGAACATCTCAGGTCTTAGCATAGCTTCTGTCCCTAATTTTGTACCTGTTCCGTGTATTGTTCACGACACAGTTTTACCTATGCGAACATAGATTCATATTATGGAGTTTTGTAAACTTTTGTGAGGATTTGCAGATGGTCCCTACTTAGTTCTTATGTTATCTCCTTGTTCTGATTCTGTGTCACAGTCGCTGATATTGCATGCTATTGGGCTTTAGCAATTCTTTGTTTTCAAGGCAGACTGTTTGGGTTGCCCAGTCGGGGCAAGAAAAAAAAAAAAAAAAAGTTTAGTTTTTATAATTTGAGGACTTTGTCATCACTTGTTTAAGTCTTATTCGGCGTCCTTGAGACATAGCTTATTAAATGTTAATGTACCTGACGGTACTTAAGAATTATAAATGTGATATGTGCTTTCAGCACAATAATATTGAACTCGAGAGATTTGAATTATATTTGATTGCTGTAAAATTAATTTACTTTGATAATATAACCTCTGACATTCTCCCATCCTATTGTTACTATTCATCTAAGCTTAGAACGACACACCAGAAAATTTATGCCACTATTGATAAAGAGGCTCTAGCTCTTTGGTGTCCTGGAACATTTTGACGTGTATTTGGGGCCACTTCCCCATTTAAAAATAACGTTTTTTTTTTCTGACCACAATCCACTCACTTATATAAACACCATGAAGAGTAAAATGCTAGGATCATGAGGTGGGTCCTCAGAATCCAACCTTATTCTAATAGTATAAAACACATAAAGTGCATTTTGTAATGTAAATTGCTGACGCTCTGTCTCGTCCCTTAATAATTATCAGTTACATTAAATTAACTGCTTAATTTTATGCCCAAATACCTTTTATTTTACTTGCTATGTTCAAATTCAGTAAAAGTAACTTAATCGCCTCCAGCCCATATTAACTATAATACTCATGTCAGCTAATTATTATATTTATGTATTCACAGTATTGTTGTGTGGGAGGAACAAGCTGAGTGTTGAGTGAAGAAGGTGGTGCTGGTAAGTACTGCGTGACGCAACACTGCCTGTCGCAGACCCCCCCCCCCTCAGCTGTTTCAACTCAGATGTTCATACGCCTCGCATTCCACAACCACAACTTAGAGTTGAATGCAGTCCCTTACTATATCGAGCCTCAACGGTGCCCTCCTTGTCAGCGCAATCCGGTCTCTACCACTGATGTACTAACCAGCGAGTATGCAGAGATTCGATACTGTGTACCATGCCCTAGTACTAGGAGTCAATCCAGTGACAGGAACCCCCCGCTGTGAAATTGTAGAGGTGCTTGGCACAAGAGAGACTGATTAATATTTAAATTAAATTGTATTGATATGAGTAATCAGTAATAATGTAAAGGACATTAATGCAACTCTAGTGCGACCGTCCTGTCCGTGTGGGGGGGGGGGGTTTGTTTTGCAACCCCTGAATGGGTTACAATGATTATGTAATATATATAATGTATATTATCTTTTCATATATTTTTATATTGCTTATATTTAGCGATAATAGCTAAATCGTATATGTAAGACTTTATATTATTATTTGACTGTTATATGGTTATTTGACTTATGTTGTAGGATGTACATAATAATGTGCCAGTTCAAGTCTTGATTTTCAAACTATCTGTAATTATCGCTTGTTCCGCTCGTTATACTGCCTGGCTTCTGAGCTGTGCTGTCCAGCGGGCTTATCACGTGATCGAGGGGGGGTGTCCTGCACCTCTCGTGACAGCTTTTATCTGCTTTTGCTCTAGACTCGCTTGTGGTTGGACAGAATTGTCTGTCTCATTATTCTTGTTTAGTTCTGTAGTAACACTGTTCACAAACATTGTAGTAGACTTCGTGATTTTGATCGACTTGTACTGAGGAGGTTGTGTGTCACATAGACATCTGGGCATCTCAGTCCTTAGTATAGCTTCCGTGACCTAATTTGTATCTGGTTTCTTTCTGTGTATTGTCCACAGTCAGGTTTTTTCCCTATGCCTGAACTTAGATTTCGTAGTATTGGAAGCTTTTGTAACTTTGTGGAGGATCTGCTGATGGTCCCTACTTAGTGTCGTTATATTATCTCCTTGATCCTGATTGTGTCGCGGTTCGCTTGATATATGTATTGGGCTTAGCATTATTCATTGTCAAGCAGACTGTTCGGTTGCCAGTCTATCAAGAGTTAGTTTTTATGTGAGACTTTGTCCAGTCAACATAGTTTAAGTCCTAGTCGAGTCATGAGACATCGTGAACTACTTAGAGCAATTACCACATACACAAACTTACTTGTACATATGTGTAATATCTTATTAAATGTTAATGTACCAGACGGTACATAAGAATTATAAATGTGATATGTCTTTCCCAGCAAATAATAATTGAACTCGAGAGAATTGAATTTATTTTTGATTTGCTGTGATTAATTTAATTTTATAATATACCTCTAGAGCAACTTTATGATTAATAAATTTATTAAATTTTAATTTCTCTAGTTAGTAGCCTACGAGTTGTAATCCTGAAGCACTATTGAATACAGAATTCTTATGGATAATTGGATAAGGATACTGACTACTGTTACGAAAACACAGTAACGACGGTGCTGGATGCTAGAAGTGGGGCAGTCCTTTCTAGTATTCACTGGAGATCTCTAAGCTTTTAGAATCGCGTTTTTTGTAACACCACTGTGGAGAAAATTTTCAAAAAGACTTCTTAACAATGTCTATGATAAAGGACACAGTTGGCCTTATAGCAGTGAGACATCACAGCGAAATTTTCCCTTTAGGTTTGTCCATAACTCTTTTTTTTCACTCTTTTTCAAATCTCAGGCAACTCGCAATTGGTTTAGTTCTTCCTCTAGTGGCCTCTATTCTCACCCCATACAAGTGCATCTTTGACAGTGCGTGAGCTGATCAATTTAGATTCTATGGTCTCTTATGCCAATGTTTACTGTTCCAGTGAACACCAGTCCAGAATGTTACTATTCCATTGTAGCAACAGTCGCAATGTTACTGCTCCAGTGAAGCAATAATGGACAATGTTACTTGGTTTTCATTGTAGTAACAGTCAAAAACGCTACTGCATTTTCAGTTAGCCACAGTCCACAATGTTACTGTTTCACTGTATCAACAGTCACAATGTTACAATGTTTCAACATCTCACAGGGACAAATGGAAACCAGTACTCGTTTCAAATTCACCGTCAGAAGTACATACCCAGGGCCCAGAATAATCGCAGAAAGTCCAGCACAACATCACAAGGAACTTCCTAGCCCAGAATTTTTAACTTCACCCATCAGAATCTCCTGTCTTGTGTCGTGGTTTTTCGTTACTAATAAACTGCTTTTTGGAGGCCTGATTATTCAAATGGAAGTGATTGATATTTGCTTGACTTTTCCATTACCACGAGTGACCACGAAATCACAAACATTAGCTCTGCTGGAGTGCTGGTATAAATGTATATGTTATTGAAATAATCGAAAAAAAAGCAAACGAAATATGAATTTAAACATTAGATAATGGAACACGTACAAGTGAATGAGTCACTTTGGAGGAGGACCTGTCTACATAGATCAAAAGGCCTATTCCACAGTTCTTTCATATCGTTTTAAAAACAAAATTGGCAATCATTTTTGAGGCATTATTGATCCCTCAATTTTCATCTTAAGAGGTAACTTAATGATAATACAAAGTCTTTGATCCGAGGAACAAAGAAATCTTTCTCAACTCAATTATTGTATATTTGTGTATTCTTCTATAATCTTGTAAAGTCCATAAAACTAAACTGACGGTATTATTGTTCAATAACAAGAAGCTCATTAACTGAAAGGAAATTGGGACTGTTGCTACGACTGGACAAACATTGTGACTATTGCTACACTGGAACAGTAACATTGTTGACTGTTGCTACACTGAACAGAACAGTTGTGACTGTTGCACACAGGAACAGTAACATAGTTACTGTTTGCTACGCGTGGAACAGTTACATAGTGTCATTTGCAACACTGAACAGTAACTCGTGACTGTTGCTGCCAACGGAACAGTAACATTGTGACTGTTGCTACAGTGGAACAGTAACATTGTGTCCTGTTGCTACACATGGAACAGTAACATTGTGACTGTTGCTACACAGGAAACATAACATTGTGACTGTTGCTAACAATGGAACAGTAACATGTGACTGTTGCTACACGAGGCAATAACATTGGACTGTTGCTTCACAACTGGAACAATAACATTGTGACTGTTTTTGCTACACTGGAGGCAATAACATTGTGACATGTTGTACACCTGGTAACATAACATTGTGACTGTTGCTACACTGAGCAGCAGTAACAATAGTGACAGTTGCTAACACTGAAACAGTAACAATGTGACAGTTGCTACACTGGAACAGTAGCATTGTGACTGTTTCCTCAACTGGAAGAGTAACATTGTGGACATTTGCTACAGTGAAACAGAAACAGCGACTGTTTGTTACTGTGAAAGAGTAACACTGACTGTTTCCTAACAATATAACAGTAACATTCTGAACTGTTTATGCTGCTGCTCCACTGGAACTGTAACATTGCAATTTTGGTTTCTACAACTGGAACAGTAACATTGTGACTTTCAACAGTGACCACGTAACATTAGGACTATTGCTACACTGAATCAGTAAGCGAGCAGGACTTACTACAATGAAACATAACATTGTGACTGTTGCTACACTGGAACAATAACATTGTGACTGTTGCTACATAAAACAGTAACATTCTGACTCAATTAACCCCTCAATCGAAATTGGTTAATGCAACCACTCCAACCCCAGAGAGATGAACTCCATCCTTTGCATACATATCACTTTGCCATAGAATTTGTCCCGTTATCAATGAAGGGATTGCAAGTTCCAGTTCCTTGCAGTACTTTTCTTAGCTAAGCAATATATACCAATTGCCCTAGACATCCAATTCATTGCCCCACCCCTTTCTAGCAAGATGCTACATATGACTTAGGACTAGATCCCTCCCTAGCTCTGAGCTACTTCTATGGCTGACCTGTACTTACCAGCACTCTTGTCTCCTTGCCCCTTCCCCAATGTCATTGCCCACCCAGCACTAAAACAGATAATATGCTTGTACCCATGAGGAAGATTACAAGCGCGAAGCTTGATGACATTGGAGGACAAAGAACGAAGACGGGACATGATCATGATGTGTAAAAATTAAGAGAGGGATTGAAGAGAGATGGAAGAGAGAGATATGGAAACAGGGACAAGAAGAACAGCTGAAAGTTAGAAGCACACTATTTAAGGGATTTAGGAAAAAAAGCTCTATAACCTCAAGATGTTAGAAGTGCACGAGGGGAAAAAAAGTGCGGAGGCAGGATCATTCACACTTCACAACAAGTGATAGAGGGAGGATCACTCACAGCTCAACAACAGAGTTTTACACTGATAATGATGAGCGAAAGTAGCGAACAGAGGAGATCCTGACCAGAACAAGACTCTACCTTCAGCAAACCACATAAATATGTACATGTAGACACGCCACTACTTCATGTAGCATGGCAGCATGGTACATGGTAGCAAAGGCACAGGTTTAGAGCAGAGGCCGCCCTCAACTATACAAGTGCAAAAGCCCTGGGTCAGCTTGGGTTTAAGAGCAGGTCGCTCCTCAACTAAGGTGCAAAAGCCCAGGGCAGAGGTTAAGCAGGCCACTCCTCTACTGGATCAAATACAAATGTTGTTGTGGATACGGAACAAGGTGTATCTGCAGGTATGTGTTGTATGATACATAACTGTGTGGTATCTGGAATATGTGTTCTATGAATAGCACAATAATGTGGTAACCGAGTTGAAGGCTTACTTAAGCCTGTAAGATCTAAAGTTGGTCTTATCAAGGCTGGCTCCTCCTTAGGAATAATTATGAATAGAAAAAAGAAAACAATAACCTACAAATAAAAACAATTTTATTGTTAGAATTAAAAATATAAAACCATTGAAATATGAACGTTTAATACCTACTTGTAAGAAAAATGAAATGAAAAAAAAAATGACATTTGAATTCAACGCAAATATTACAGTTAAACTGGGGTGCCTGGTTGATGTTGTTGACACCGCGTCTTGTAGAAATTGTATCCGTTGCTGATGATGTGAGGGGGGGGGTGGTCACAGCTGTTGAGTGACAACCCAACGACTAGTTCCGTCCACAGGTGTCTCTGCCTTGAATAATTCATTAAGATGATAGGAACGCAGGTCTTTCATCACTGTACAAAGATTATGGGTATTGCCCTGGGTTGGCCCCCAACTTAGTATGTAATAAAAAAGTGGCGTCCCAGAACTCATTGAAGTTAGTCTTTCTTCAACCACTGTTTCTGTGGTTGCCAGATGCAACTCAAGCTGACATTCCAAGCTAGAAAGAGACAAAAGTTACACACTGCTTGAAAATCACTCTCATTGATAAGTGTAAGCACTTTAAAAGAATGGTGAGGATTTAAAAGCAAAACCTGGAATCAAAGCAGGAATGAACTAAGTTTTTAGCATTGGTTAAAAGTGAAGCTTTTAACCAATATATCCACTAGAATAGGAACAGAGGCTTTTACTTACAGTTGTGCTGAGAGCTGTGAGTCAAGTGATTATCCATTTGGTCGGAGCCCCACACGTCACCTTTCCAGGTGGAGAAAAGGGGGAGGAGGATAGCGGGAGCTAGACACTGACCACACCTTAATCCCACAACCTACACATATTTTCCTCCCACCTTCATATTTTCTTCTCTCGCCGTTTCCCCACACTAATACATTCTTCGGCAACCACATTCTCTCCCACCCAAACCATGTTCATTCTCTAACACATTCTTCAAAATCAAAATGTCTACATTCAGGAAAGAGAGTCATTTAGAAAAAATGACAGCTAAAGTAAATGAGCCACAGGGACATTTGGAAGCATTTTTTTTCATCTTAGGTTACTGGATGCACTGAGACAAAAAATGGAGTAGGAAATCAAGTCTAGTAAAGTCGTCTTGTAGAAGTCAAGAGGCAGCGCAGAAGCTGTGAGTCGACTCTTGTAAATAATAGAAGGTGAGTACAATACACATATAAGAGTCGGAATGTACCTTAGATCACTGTGGGTTTTTTTTGCGTTTTTTTTTTTTACTGATTCTTTCTTATGTGACGATAGCAACTTGAGTTACAAATTTCCCTCTTCGATGATTTGTCATTCTTCAAAAATTGTATTTGCCTTCTTGCTTTTCCGCTTCTCTGTTTGTGCTGTTCTCCACTTTCCTAAATTTTTTTCCAAGCTTTTGCACACTATTAGCCTCTTCACTTCTGGGTGAACTAGTGACGTCTTTATTAATTGTCATTACTTATTTCGGTTTTTGTCACTACTAGTAACCAGTTCCTTTTCCCAGTGCAACACAAAGCAGGCGAAAAATGGTTTTCTTGAACTTTGTGAGATGAATGGGTTCACAGAACCGACCCGGTTGATAAATTAGACACATGTGCAGCTCTTGGGTAACTTTATTAAAGGAAACGTTTTGGCCACACATGGCTTTATCAGTCCCCAAACAGGAGAAAACTTGAACAGGAGGAGAATGAGGTGATGATCCCTCAATCCTTGAGTCGATGTGGTCAGTCCCATCAATCTTGAATAGAATACGCATATAGCGGAGACGCTGCATATAAACCGTAGCAGGAGAGGTCAGAGCAGTCGTAGGTTGGTGTCACATTTAGTTCAATGTGGAAGTAGGTCGTGCCCCAAGGGTTTAGGCAAGCGAAGAATTCCCAAAGTATTACGATCCCAAGAAGAGTTTGGACTGATGAAGCCACTGTGTGGCGAAACGTTTTTCCCTCAATAAAGAGACCCAAGATTGCACATGTGTGTCTAATTTATCACCGTGTCGGTTCTGTAACCATTCATCTACATCCTGTCAACACTGGCACTTCCCACTGGGATCTTAATACTTGAAATCTTCGCTTAGCCTAACCCTTGGGCATGACGTACTTCCACATTGAACAAATGTGACACCACCTCCGACTTGCTGCACTTCTTAAAACCTTATAACATACTTTTCTGCTAAGTTGAAATCTTATCAAGGACATATGTTGAAGATAAAAAGAGTTTTTGATTTTTAAAGTTGGGTATTGTAGGGCTTTGAGGTGTAACGAGTATTCAAGCTCCTGGCCTCGTATGAGTCTCCTTTACTACATGCCATTACTTTCTCATCATCACGAAAGGAATTATTCTTGAAGGTTACGACAGACATCATTGTTATCCCCATTCAAACTCACCCTCCGTACAATGCTGGAAAAGTTTCAAAGCAGCTAGGTTTTATAGGCGATATTTATATGATTTATATTGATTTTTTTTTATAATGGAGAATTGGGAAATTTTTTGTTTAGCCATTTCTGTGAGCCATTTTATTTTTTATTTATTCATTTTTTTAAGAGGACGTTTTGTTACCGTTCACAGGTATCTTGGACTACGTTAGCATATCGTTCCTTATATTATTTACTATGGGTTCCTTTGACTGAGAATCAGCTCCTGTTTCTTCAATAAACTGGTTTGCTTTAATTGCAAATGTATTTTCCAGAGCAATGTTAACTTGAGCGAAAACGGAAGGGGAACGACGATCCCTTTAGTTTTCATTTCGGTCATAGTGATGAGACTCTCTAATGGAAGCCATTTTTAACTGAGTGGTATAACAGTGCTGTTGGGGTGGAGGTGTGGCACGTGTGTTTTAATTACCTCTTTTGTGGCATCATACAGCCAGATTTTTCATGATTATTTATCTGAGCAGGTGAGGCTGCTAGCACCATTCCATCTCGGGGTCTTAACCCATTAAATGCACTGGTGTTGAACTCTATTAAAGGGTGTGGTATGTGGCGGTCATACTCGTTCGTAGCCACAGACAAGATCAGATCAGTGAGCTAGACCTCTGGTGTGCTCATTGATGCATAGGGAAACTGTCTGGTAAAACTTCTGGGTAGATTATATATACTGTAAATAGCATATATACAATTGAACCAATGGAAGATCAATTTATTATACGTTGTGGAATTTATGAGTTAGAATTATTCTTACTTCGATGCGTGTGTTCAAGAAAATGAAGCACTGTTTGACTAGTGATAAATGGATACTTAAAGTCTTGCTGGTTTTTGCTAAACACACTAAAGAGCAGTCAAAAGAATTCTCCAATCAGAAATTTTGGAAGGTTTGTTCTTGCCACTAGCTGCGAAACTGAAAAAAATGTTTTATGTGTGACCCTGACTTTGTTGTAAATGAATGCTATGTAATATCGGCAGGATGAGCTACACACATGTGCTACATCTGACATTACCAGTAAGTGTAGATAGAGCTTTTGCACGTCGAAATCATTATTGATCACCAGGTCGGAAGAGTCCTCTGTAAAAATCTGCAGCTTAATTATACTATGTTATCCTTTCCACTTTATTCAAGAAGCTAGTTTGAGAATTCCTCTCTAGATGGCAGCTTGGCATACTGACTTGCCTCAGTTAGATTCCATCACACTTTATACCAACACAAGGAACCCCTTCCCTCCTGATACAGAGACACATTACACACTTCGCGCGGCGGGAGATGCAGTCTTAAGATCTAAGTCCAGAGACTTGAGGAGACAGTCATCTTGCTCATAATAGAGAACACTGTTAAGGGGGTTTGACCACTTAGAGAGAATTTTGCGAAACAAAATGGCAGAAGGGTATATACGGTAAACAGAGGATGGAGAGAGGGTCAGTAACGGATTTTAAGGGGCGACCGAGGGACTGCAACGTACGTTAAGAAGAGAGGGACAGTAACAGATGTCAGAAGGCAATGGAGGGAAGTAACAGACTTTAGTAAGCAAGAGAAGATAGTGACAGAACGTCAGGGAACGAGGAGGAAGGCAGCAACAGATGCAAGGAGCTAGAAAGGAAAGTAACAGACGTAGGAAGTGAGTCAGCAACAGACAGCACGTAGTGTATTAACTGAAAGGGAAAACATTTTCCTCCCTGCTCGTCCAGAGTTTTCAAACAAAACTCGAGCAATTGTATATGCATTGGGAGGGGATTTCTCCTTCGTCCAGAGTATTCGACATCAGAATTGTGTTTGACCTACATAAGAGTTAAATATCTCCAGGTTCACTATAAATTTACGTTAAACGTTGCAAACTGATAAGAAATGTGAATGGATATTTTGATTTGATCATTTTAATGAGTAAAGTCAACTATATTTTACTTAAAGAGTCTAGTTATTGTGATGAACTCTGATTAAAAGGCGCAGGATTTACCAAGTGTAATAATATTTCTTTTGTGAAATGAAGTCGGGGCCGCTTGCGCTGGCGAGGGAACTGGAGAGGAACTTGAATTTGTCGCCTTCGCATTCCATGGATCATTTTTATTGCCTTCTATTCCATGGACGCTGCATAATCCCGGATTTAAATTTTCCCACTTACTATAACAATAGTAATGTGATATGTAACAATATATATAAGGACTAGTAACACTGATATACACACTTTGAAAAACTTTGTGCTTAGGAGAAAAACGTAAAAGTTTTACTCTATGGATTATGTACTGTGCAACGGACAGACCCTTAATAACAATCGACTGGCTAAAAGAAATTGTATTTTTTAAACAGTTACGAGATGTTGGTAAAGTAAATCGTATGTATGTTTTAAACAATAACAAACAAAAAAAATTCCCTTTATACAGATTATTTAACCCTCCTCCCTTTCCAAGGTCAAAAGTAACAACAATCAGCATTAGTCCATATCTTATAAACATAGTTAAATTTGCAAAGTTAAGGGATAATTTCTGTATTTAGCGGACTCAAGCTAGTTACTAATAAAACATATAGCTGTAGACCATGTAATTAACCTGCCAATAACATATCATCTAATACTGACTAATATGAGCTCGGTGAAATGACTTTCACATTGTTTTACACTGGCATCGTCCAAACGATCTGAACGATAAAACACTTCAGAACACCACAAATATATCTTCACAAATTATAACGACCAGCAAACATAGAAGATATGTAAAAATGCTTAAAATAGACATAAGAGCACAAGTGGTGGAGACGGGTAACGTACCTCTGACACACCTAAGAACAGTATCGAGGATTCTTATTTTGTATCCCGACCGAGGCCTGGTTGACCAAAATCCTGGTTCACTCAGGACATGTGGTGCTAACGGCCTATTAGACTCAACATAACATTACTCCCAAGGCTGATCAATTACCTGTAAGAATAAGTTGTCCCAGTTTCCCCTTCTAAATTTCTATTTTCTTCTGTAATAATTCTGGTATCTGCTGGTAACAGGATGAATATGCTTATACAGCGGGTGTAAACACGGTGTTATCTAGTTGTGCCGTCCAGGGCTATGCTTTCCACTGAGATACACGACTCTTCTCCCCAAATGTTGGTAACTCCAGAAAGTCTTAAGTCATTGTGCAGGTGTGGATTACGTATCAAGCCTTCAATTAATCTCCTTTGATATATATGAGTATCACTCTCATATTATCAAGTATCTCTTCTCTTTCAAATATTATCAAGTATCTCTCCTATTTCAATATTATCAAGTAATCTCTTTCTCTTTCATATAATATCAAAGTAACTCTCCCTTTCATATATTATCAAGTATCTCCTTCTCTTTCATATATTATCAAGTATTCTTTCTCTTTCATAAATTATCAAGTATCTCTCCTCTTTCATATATTATCAAGTATCTCTCTCTTGTTCATATATTACATGTATCTCTCTCCTTTCATAATTATCAAGAACTCTCTATCTCATATATTATCAAGTATCTTTCTCTTTTATATATTACCAAGTATCTCTCTCTCTCACATATTATCTAGTATCTCTCTCTTTCATATATTGTCAAGTAACTCCTCTATTTCATATATTATGAATTATCTCCTCTTTGATATATTAACAAGTATCTATTCTTTCATAATATTATCAGTATCTCTCTCTCTTTCATATATATCAAGTATCTCTCTCTCTTCATATATTACAAGTATCTCTCTCTCTTTCATATATTATCAAGTATCTCTCTCTTTCATACATTATCGAGTTAAAAAGGAGTTTCCACTAACCTAGAAGTTTTAATGTTTTTGTGCAGCAGTAAAACGATCCCTTATAGTTCAGCTCCGTTATTTTCTCCTGCCTTTAAAAGCACAGTAATCACACAACAATACTCGAGTCAGAAGAGCAAAAGTGTTTTGAAATGTACCATCATCGCGATTGTTTTTCTAGTTTTTGTAGTGTCACATAATCCCCCTGTTAATTTTTCTGGTCTTTGCTACACATTACCAATCTAATATTCTCTAAATTACAGATCACCTGAGTATATCGTTTCACTAAACTTTTGCTTATTCCTTAACGTTCTATGACGTAGCCTACCTATGCTTTGTATTCTTCTATTCTGTTCTCGTTCTGAGTTCATCATTCTTCCCTATCAACACTAAGACGTTGAAAGTTGTTACCAATGAACATCAGTTAGACTAATTTCACCACTGAAAAACTTTTATTGAAAGTTTTAACAGTTGCTGGTATTGATAGATAGGATTGGGACAGCAGAAACATTCTTATAAATTTGAAAACGTAATTTTTAAAAAACGGATACATTGTGGGTTAGGTATCCCAGTTTAAAAATTAAGTCCCTTTCTAAAATTTTTTTTTTTTGTCTCTAACGTTTCAAGAGATTTAAATTTTTTATGTTAATAGAAATATTAATAATTTTGTACCTAAAGTCCCTTAGAAAAATTGATCTAACTTTATTATAACAAGCGCAATTTAAATAGCCTAACCAATGCTAAATATATTTCAAGATAAGTTTATACAATATTCAATAATAAACAAACACAATGAAATATATTTTTTTCGATAGGTTTCAGAATGATTTTTTGGAAATTCTTGCATAACACAAATTTTAGCTGCCTTATCCGCCAAAAATCCGCCAAAAATCGCAAGTTTTACTATTTTAGCATGATATATATATATATATATATATAATATATATATATATATATATATAATAATATATAATATATATATATATATATATATATATATATAAAAATATATTTATATATATATAATATATATATATACATATATATAATATATATATATATAATATATATATATATAAAATAATATTATATATATATATAAATATATATATTATAATATATAATGTCGTGCCAAATAGCATACCTTGCGATTCTTGGCTTAAATAGCAACGCTCATCTTGCATATAGGACAAGTGAAAATTTGTAGTACATCTCTATACAATAATTTTGCCAAAAATCATTCTGAACCTAACGAAAAAAATATATTTCCAACACTGGCGTTTGTTTAATATTATATTACTGTAAACAAATCTAAATATATTCAGTTGGTTAGCTAAAAAATAAATTGCTCTTGTTATAATAATGTTTAGGTAAGGTTTACTAGGATTCTTTTGGTGCAAAATGTAAAAATCTTTTTAACATATAACATTAATGAAAAAAATATATCTTTAAAGTAAAGAGAAAATTTAGAAAGACTTACTTTTAAATGAGTTCTTGCTAATTGACGCAATTTTACATATTCGGGCACGACATATATATATATATATATATATATAACATATATATATATATATACATATAATATAATAGTATATATATAGATATATGGGATGGTGAATAAGTCTTTGTGGTATACCTGTTAAATTGTATGGTAAAGTTATTATTGAAAGAATTAAAAGACAGAAAATGAGGATAGATGAACAAGGAGGCTTTAGGAAGGGTAGGGGGTTGTGGTGGACCCAAGTTTTAAAGTAAAACATATAGGTGAACAGTATTCATAAAGGCAAAGAGATTTTGTGTGTATTTATGGATTGGAAAAGACGTATAGAGGTGGATAGGGGGGCAATGTGATCGGGAATGGTTGGGAACTGAGGCAGGTATTCGAAGCGGTGAAGATTTTTTACAGATAGTGAGCTCATTTTTAGAGTATGTAGGGGAGAGAGGGAGATTATTTCCCAGTAAAAGTAGGCCTTAGACAATATGTGTGATGTCACGTGGTTGTTCAATATACGTATTTATAGATGGGGTTGTGGGGGGGGGGGGTAGAAGTGAAACTCGGGTGTTTGGCAAAAGGTGTGGGGTTAAAATAATTAGAAACTAACACAAAGTGGGAGTTGTCACAGTTGACTCTGCTGATACACTGTAGTTTTGTGATATTCTGAAGAGAAGTTTTAGAGACTGGTGGATGAGTTTGCTAGGGAATATAAATAGAAGAAAATTAAAAGTGAATATAGAAAAGAGTAAGGTGATGAGGATAAAACTATAGGTAACGAAAGATTGGATATCAGATTGGAGGGAGAGAGTATGGAGGAGGTGAATGTATTCAGATATTTAGGAGTGGACGTGTCAGCTGATGGGTCTGTGAAAGATGAGGTGAATCATAGAATGACGAAGGGAAAAGGGTGAGTGATGCACTAAGGAGTCTGTGGAAACAAAAAGCTTTGTCCATGGAAGCAAAGAGGGGAATGTATGAGAGTATAGTTATACCAACGCTCTTATGCGGGTGTGAAACATGGATGATAAATGTTGTAACAAGGATAGGGCTGGAGGCAGTGGAGATGTCGTGTCTGTGGGTAATGTGTGGTGTGAATATAATGCAGAGAATTCGTAGTTTGAAAATTAGGAAAAGGTGCAGGATTACCAAAACCGTTACCAGAAGCTGAAGAGGGTTTGTCCAGGAGGGTCGACATGTAAGAGAGGATGGAACAAATATAATGAATTCGAGAGTGTATGCATCTGTAGTGGATTTAAGGCGGGGTCGGGGTCGGCTTAGGAAAGAATGGAGTAAGGGGGTAAAGGAGATTTTATGTGCGAGGGGCTTGGACTTCCAGGAAGCATGCGTGAGCCTACTAGATAGGAGCGAAGGGAGAAAAATGGTTTTTAGGATTTGACGTGCTGTTGGAGTGTGAGCAAGGTAACATTTATGACGGGATTCAGGGATACCGGCAAGCTGGACTTGAGTCCTGGAGATGGGAAGCACAGTACCTGCACTCTGAAGCAGGGGGGTAATGTAAGCGCTCCTCTGGCAAGATAGTGATGGAATGAATGATTAAAGTTTTTGTGTTTTGGGCCACCTTACCTTGATGGGAAACGGCAAATGTATTAATACACACACACACACACACACACACACACACACACACACACACACGTGAAGCAGTATCGCTGAATAGTGCTCCCAGGATATAGCGTTCTAGTGGCTGTCCTAAGATATTATTAGCGGTCATCGTACGTGAGTGAATCAGTGAACATACCTACAAGAGTGCGAATAATGTGATAAGATCAAGAATTTTTACAATTTAAATTTGAATGAATGGTGAGTGAGGGAGGGTAGCAGTCAGCTGATCAGGCTGCTGGCTGCAGTGTTGACACAAAATATCCAAACAGTTAATTGGGTTAATGGTGTGATCTGAAATATTAACAAATACATATGTTAGTTGGTTATAACAACAGTTTAGTGATAAGGTCATAAAAGAGTGATTAAGTAAATACTGAAAGTAAGAAAAAATTAGTCAATCCCCAGCTGTTGATGTTGTGAATGTAGCTAACATCATCAGACTTGTTATGACCATAATACTGTACTAAAGAAAAAAGAGGAATACCAAGTCTTAAAAAAATAAGAAAATAAAAACTTGAATGCATGATAAAGTTCCTGAAGGAGTTACAAAATTGAAGGAGCTGATAGCAGCCGACCAGCAGGAACCTCCATTGTTGTGCAGACGACATCACTTGCCTATTTGCGGTTAATTTTGGTTAGTGCCTAAAGTCTCAATGTCTCGCCCTGCTGGTTGTAAGCTATACCATCACTCCTCTCCCTATTTCAGTACCAGAGATAGATAGTGGTAACCCTGATAATGTTTAGTAAATTATCTAAATATCTCCAGGTAAACTCCAGAAGAGTTGTGTAGCCTTGTGACCCCCCCCCCCCCGTTTTTCTGACAGCGGCAAGCTAGTAAACAAGTACGCACATACAAACACACGTGTGCACCCGTAATTATTATTATAATAAACATTAGTATATATTAATAAGGAATTGAGTGAGAAAAAATAATCCTATAATCTTCAAAAAGTAAAGTAGCCTAGTGTGCGGAGATCTGGGCCGGGAGAGTACCGGTGAACCAACAACAATAACAAGAACGACAAGCTAGTAAACACAGACACACACAAACACAAGTGTACACAATTAATATTATATAGTATATATTAGTGTATATTAATAAGGAATTGATTGTGAAAAAAAATTATAATCTTCAAAAGAGTAGCGTAGCCTAGTGTGCGCACGCACACCCACACACCCACACACCCACACACACCCACACACACCCACACACACCCACACACACCCACACACCCCACACACCCACACACCCACAACACACCCCACACACCCACACACACCCACACCCCCACACACACCCACACACACACCCACCCACACAACCACCCACACACCCACCCACACACCCACCCACACACCCACCCACACACACACTAGCGTGGGTCCGTGGGGTGAAGAAATGGGTAACAAGGCTCTGAGATCCTTAGCGTTGTATAGCGTGCAATAACAGTTAGCAGTAATCAGTGGTAGTGGAACGTCAGTGAACAATACTACGAGTGATAATTAAAGTTATTAGTTAAAGAAAGTGAGAGGAAAGCTGAAATCATAATATATCAAAGCGCAAACCGTTGGGGGTCTTAGGCGCTGTTGCCACATTGGTAGCGGTAGGCCTAAGAAGTGACGTCACGACAAGTTGTGTGCCATTATACATATAAAGTGAAGTGTATATAATGTGAAGTGTATACTATCATCAGTGAAGAGTGAAATCGCGTGAGGAAGCGGATGTAATGAGAATATATGGTTATAATCATCACGGGTGAAGGATCTCCAAAATAGGGATTTAAGGCCTACGACGACGACTTCGTCATCAGCAGCTGGCAACTGTCACCGCAAGTTCATTCGTCTATTTGTGGTTTGCATGTTGACGGCCCTGGCTGGCCTTGCATACTGTTTGATACTGGTCACTCACTCCTGCAAGCTATTACCAGAATTAGAATAGAAATAGCATAGACATAGAGAATATAGTGTGACGAGTGTGAGAAGGTAGGTGGGACAAGCTTTTAAGGGCAACATTGTAAGACGGTGCTAGGGTCAGGTCCCAGGAGGGTTGTGTCAGGTCACAAGAAGTTGCGGCCAGTCATTACACCGCACAAGATTCTCTCTCACACACACACACACACACACTAAACACACACACACATCACACACCAACACAGGCATTTTACTCCCGGGTAGTATTAGCAGTAAGAATACTTAGGAAGTCCTCTCTCAATGTGAACAAGGAAAATGATAATAACCAGCAACAATTAATACGTAAATCCAGAAAGGGCAATAAGTGGAGAGAGTAGATAATTGGGAAAGATAAATGAGACAAAATTTGTGCCTACACGATGGATCTTTCAACCACAAAACCTACCCCCCTAACCCTCCCTCCCTCACACAAAAGCACACACACACAAGGGTAGACACTCCACACACACACACACACACACACACACACATACATACACACACACATACACACACATACATACATGCATAAACACATACACACACACACACACACAAACAGAGTGGGCACCTGTGACCAGCGGGGTCCCGCAGGGGTCAGTCCTAGGACCAGTGCTGTTTCTGGTATTTGTGAACGACATGACGGAAGGAATAGACTCTGAGGTGTCCCTGTTTGCAGATGACGTGAAGTTGATGAGAAGAATACACTCGATCGAAGACCAGGCAGAACTACAAAGGGATCTGGACAGGCTGCAGACCTGGTCCAGCAATTGGCTCCTGGAGTTCAATCTCACCAAGTGCAAAGTCATGAAGATTGGGGAAGGGCAAAGAAGGCCGCAGACGGAGTACAGTCTAAGGGGTCAAGACTCAAACCTCACTCAAGGAAAAAGATCTTGGGGTGAGTATAACACCAGGGGACATCTCCTGAAGCGCACATCAACCAAATAACTGCTGCAGCATATGGCGCCTAGCAAACCCCAGAACAGCATTCCGACATTTAATAAGGAATCATTCAGGACCCTGTACACCGTGTATGTTAGGCCCATATTGGAGTATGCGGCACCAGTTTGGAACCCACACCTAGCCAAGCACGTGAAGAAACTAGAAAAGGCAAAGGTTTGCAAAAGACTAGTCCCAGAGCAAAAGGGGTATGTCCTCGGGGAAAGGGGTTTAAGGGAAATAACCTACACACGGGGACGGAAAAGGGGGGAGAATAACGTTTACAAAATACGAGGGAAATTGAAAGGGGGACAAAGAAGGATTTTTTCCCAGAAATTGGACACATAAAAGGGGACCATTTGGAAGCTGAAGCACAGATAATCACAGGGATGTTGGGAAAGTATTTCTTCAGCCACAGATAGTCGTAAGTGGAATTTTGGGGGAAGCGATGTAGTGGGGCGGATCCATAAATAGTTTTTAAGCAGAGGAATAAATCACGTCTCGGGGGAGAGGGACCAGTAGGATCTGAAGGGGGGGGCAGGAGTGGGACTCGACCCCGAAACCTCAACGGGTGAGTACACACACCACACCAACACACAAAACAATACACACACAACACCCAACTCACACGCACCAACACACCACACACCCACACACACCACCCCACAATACACACCCCACACACACACCCCCACACACACAAAACCCACACACCCCACCACACACACACCCCACACACACACACACACCCCACACACCCAAACACACCACACATACCCCCACACACACACACACACCAAAAACACCCACCACACCACCCCACACCCCCCACACACAAAACCACACCACACACACCACACACACACACGCACACACACACCACAACACACACACCCCCACACACACAACACACCACACCCACACAACACACACCACACACACACAACACACACACACACACACCCCCACCACTTGACACAAACATTTGAAAAACAAACACATACCCCCCTCCCTAACCACCTCCCCCTTCCCAACCACCTCACCTTAGCCACCAACCCCTCCCCCAAAACCAAACCCCTCCCCCAAACCGTCAACCCCCCCCCCCAAACCTCCCTCCCTCCAATAACCCCTCCTCCCCCCCCCCCAAAAAACCATCCACCCCCTCCCCCCCAAACCATCAAAACCCCCTTTCCCCCCCAACTATCTCTACCCCCCAAAAACCACCTCCCCCTCCCCCCCAACCATCCATCCCCTCCCAAACCATCTTTTCCCCCTCCCCCTAATCAGGATGAGGACAAGGGGCTCCAAGGACAAATCTGGGAGGGGGGGAAAAGGGGGAGGTAGAGCTCAAAAAAAAGGGGGGAAGACGGGGGAAAGGAGACTAGATGACGGGAAAGGAAGAGGGAAAGAGGGGTTAGCAGCAGAATGCAAAAGGTGGAAGAACAGGCCACGCAGCAAAATAAATAGAGAGTTTAGAAGAGGAGTGGACATCTAAACAGCACGAACAAAGAATTAACAGAAGTAGCATGGGAAAAAGGCACTCAAACACAGACAACGTCTAAAGGGAAGCAGGAAACTAAATTTTGCAAGGTCCGTAAAACCCACGGGGGCCAAAAAAAAAGACAGGGACCCTAGGACAGAATGAGGGTTGGAAAATTTTAAAGGGGAACTAGGCATGTCAAGGACCTTACTAGATACCTTGGGGCCAGGAGCGGTGAGCAGGAAGGGATAAACCAAAGAAGCAAGGGGCAAAAACTGGGGAAAGGGGACTAAAGGGAAGGAAAACCCAGGGGAAGGAACAAAAACACATAAAGGGGGATGCAAGGGGATCCAGGGGGAGGGGGAAAGGGAAAAAGATCCGTGTTTGTCTAGGGGCTAGACGAAGCAAAAGGGGGAAAACTTAGATGAAAGAAAGCGGAGGAGAAAAAACGATTGAAGATATCATAAGGTGATAGGCGGGGGGGGACATGACCCAGGTGGAAAATTTTGGGAGAATTGGGGGTTTCACAAAGAAAAGGAATCGGCCTCTCAATGTAATTTTTAAAGGCAGAATCAACCCAAACCCCTGATCCTGCAGGAGAAAGCACGGTGAAGGAAAGCGGGGATTTCCCGGAGTGTGTCCCTCACGAGACAGAAACAAGACGAAAGGAAGACAATGAAAGAGAGAGTTCAAAAACGAAAGGAAAAATGGAAGAAATAAAAAAGGAGAGAGAATAACCGGGATCAAAGGGAAAGGAAAAGCGCACCCCCCAAAACACCTGCAAAAGGACCCAGCCACGACACCCCCAAGGCAACTGAAAAATCCAAACCAACCATCACACACCGTCCCCGTTTCCACCCCCCTACCAAGTACAGTTTTAGAACAGAAGTTGAAGGTTTGGTACACAAATGCAGATGGATTAACAATAAACATGAGGAAGGGGCAAGAAAGAATCAAGAGAACCCCCCCCGACTCATAGCATTACAGAAACAAAACTCAGGAGCAATAACAGATGAAATTTTCCCCACCGGGAACCAGATCATGGGGAAAGATAAAAGGGGGCGGGGGGGGAGGGGGGGTTTGCTCTGCTCGAAAAAACAGAAAAATTTCGAGAAAAGGGAAAGGGAATAGATGAGAGGGGAGAAAGGACAACATAGCAGGTACACTTCAGTCGGGGAACACAAGTGGTCATTGCAGTGAGTAAAATCCCCCACAGAACTGCAGGAGGCCAAGAGAAAATGAAAGAGCAACAGAGCAAGGGGACACATTTGCTGAGGTGAAAAAGAAGAGCTCACCCAGCAGAAAAGTTCTGGTTATGGGGGATTTAAACCCACGGGGAGATTAGGGGAAAACCTGGAGCCACAGGGGGTCCCGAACATGGAGAGCCAGGAGTTGGACGTGGGCTGGGAAAACCTCATGCACCAACATTTTAAGGGGCACACCAAGGAGAGGGGAGGATGAACCACAAATTGGACCCTTTTGTTCACCCCGGCACTCCCGAATTGAGGGCATCAAGTATGAGGTCCCCTAGGGGCTAGCGACCAGTGGTTCTGTCTTTGAATAATAGTAAGCTGCAAGTGGAGAGATAACAGGGGTTGAATGGAAAAGCCTGCTATAAAAGAGGGGGCACATGGTTGAAGAAATTTCCTGCAGGAGGTCCAGTGGGACAGAGAACGGGAGGGAAAAACAAGAAATGAAATTGGAATATGTAACAACAAAATGCAAGGAGGGAGTGGGAAAATTTTTCCCAAGGGGAACGTAACAACGGGGGAAGACCAAAAGAGCCCCCCGGGTTTTTCCCCCCGGGGTAAGGAGGCAAAAACAAAATCAAAAGAGAATGGAAAAAACGAAGGCGAGAACACACGAAAATGGAGATCATCGCAGAGCCAGGGAATGAGTATGCACAGGTAAGGGGGAGGCCCCGACAGATGAAAATGAATAGACGAGAATCAAGACTGACCCAAACTGTTTTATGCCACATCAGGAGGAAACAAAAGTCAAAGACAAAGGGTTAGATTAAGGCAGAAGGGGAGAAATCACAAGAAATGATCAGGAGGTATATGAGGACTGACCAGGGATTTAAGGAAGTTTTTACAGTAAGACAGGAAGGGCTGTGGGAAGACAGCACGAAGGGGAAAAACAAAGGGAAATACCACAAAATGTTTGGGTGACATACGAACAACTGGGGGGGGGGGAAAGAAGCTTTAAGTGACCTTGACACCTCAAAAGGGGATGGGGACCGGACAACATCTCCCCATGGGGCCTTTAAAAGGAGCAGAGATGCTTGTGCCTCTAACCACAATCTTCAACACATCCCTTTAAACTGGGGGAACTACCAGGAAAAAGAAGACAGCTAATGTAGTCCCCTATTTAAGAAAGGAAACGAAAAAGGCACTAAACTACAGACCTGTTCTCTGACATGATTTTTGCAAAATCATGGAGAAGATTATCAGGAGGAAGTGGCGAAAACCTGGAAAGGAACATTATAAATGAAACCACATGGGGTTTATGGAAGGCAAATTGTTCACAAACCTCTTGGGTTTTATGACAAGGGAACAAAGTAAGCAGAGAGAGAGGGGTGGGGAGATTTCTTTTCCCAGACTGCAGGGAAGGCCCTTTGAAAACAGTTCCCCACAAAGATTAGTGCGAAGCGGGGGGTCAGGCGCAGAAAAGGGGTGGGGACTGCAATGCATAAAAGGGAAAACCTGACAGGGAGGAGCAAGGCGGGACTTAAGAGGTATCCAGTGGGGGGCCTGTTAAAGAGGGATCACACAGGGGCAGTTCTGGGGCCGTGCTATTTTTTATATATTTAACGCATGATGGAAAGGGAAAGACTCTGAAGTGTCCCTTTCGCAGATACGTAAGTTGATGAGAAGAAATTTAAAACGGGCGAGGATGGGGAGGATGCAAAGAGAACCCGGACAGGGTGGACATGTGGCCAGCAACTGGGTTTCGAATTCACTCCAGCCAAATGCAAAATCATGAAGATTGGGGGGGGGCAAAGAAGACCCCAGACAGAGTATAGGCTAGGTGGACAAAAAACTACAGACCTCACTCAGGAGAAAAACCTTGGGTGACCAAAAACACCCAGCACATCCCGAGGCACCTCAACCAAATAACCCCCTGCAGCTACAGGCCCTGGAACCCAAATGGTTCCCATACCTTAATAAGGAATCGTTCAAGACACGTACACGGTATGTTAGGCCCTACTGGGTATGCAGCACCCGTCCGAACCCACACCCGGGCAAGCAGCAAGAAGTTAAAAAAAAATACAAAATTTGCAACAAGGGTAGTCCCAGAGCTCAAGGAAAGTCGAAAAGAAAGGTAAGGGGAAATCGGCGGAAAGACAGAGGACAGAAGGGTCAGGGAGACATGATAACCACATACAAATACTGCGGGGGAAAAGACAAGGGGACAAGATGGGTGTTCCAGAGGGGGACACAGGGGCAAGGGGGACAACGGAACTGAAACTCAGACGAGTCACGGACTTAGGAAGTATTTCTTCGTCATAAGTTTTCACAAGTGGGAAACCAGCAAGGAAGTATGGAGGAGGAACCATACAAGTTTTTAAGAAGAGGGTTTACAAAGTCAGGAAGCGGAGAGAGAGGATCCAGTAGGACATGAAAGAGGCAGGGCCAGGACTGGTCTCGACCCCTGCAACTCAATTTGGTGAGTACAATTAGGTGAGACACACACACCACACACACACACACACACACCACACACACACACACATCACACTACACACACACCAACCCGACACACAAACCACACACACACGCAACACCACAAACACACACACACACCACCACACATTGCCACCCCAATACACTCCCCCCCTCCCCCCCAACATCTCACTCCTTCACCTGACCCTCCCCCCCCTCTTTCACCCCCCCCCCTTTCCCCCCTCTCCCTCCTTTCCCCCCTCCCCTTTTCCCCCCCACCCACTTGCGTTACTTTCCTTCCCACTCCCCCTTCCCACTACTCTCCCACATAGCCACAGTTCCTCCTCTACCTCCCCCACACTCTGACATACACAATACTAACCTAACATACAGAATTACATAGGTTTCCCACTCTCAGGCAATCAGGATAAAACAAAAATGGGTTGCCAGAGAGCAACAAGAAAAACCAAGGGACAGGAGGAGGAAACTGCAAAGGAAGATTGGGCAGCAGAGCTCACAAAAAGGGAACATGAATGGGAAAAGAAACTAGAAGAACTTAGCATGAGAATGGAAGAGAGGATAGACATGGAAAGCAGGAAATGGGAGGTGCAAGTCAAAGCAGCAGAGGCCAGGATACAGAGTTTAGAAGAGGAACTAAAAAATCTGAAACAGCCTAAAGAACTAAAGAACATTTTGGGATTGACAACAGAGACTGCTACCTCAGTCACAAATAAGGGGACTGTAGGGAAAGAAGGAGCAAAACAGCATGTAGAAGCTCAATCAGTGGAGAATGTAGTAAATGAAAGACCTAAGCTATATGTGGAGGCCCTAACAGACCACAGCAGAGCCCAGGGAAAGCCGAGAAGGGAAAATGACAGGCCACTGAGCCCAAGTACATTAGCTAGTGAAACTGAAGAAAGGAAAGCTGCAATGGAGGAAATCAAATTGAATGAGGGATATGCAGTGGGAGAATGAAAGGGTGAGGTCAGTCTTTGTGTATGGGCTCCAGGAAGTTGAAGGGGAAACATATGAAGCCAGAAAACAAGGGGAAAAAAAGCAATTGAAAGCATCATGAAAGCAATAGGAGAAGACGACATGACTCAGCTGGAAAATTTTCGGAGAATAGGGGGGTATGTAAAAAAAAGAACCCGGCCAGTGAAAGTGACTTTCAAGGCAGAATCGACTCGGAACAGGATCCTGCAGGAGAAAGCACGATTAAGTGACATGCCGGCATACAGGAAGGTGTATCTCGACCGCGACAGAACACAAGCAGAAAGGCAGAAACAGAGAGAGATGGTACAAAGGCGAAAGGAGGAAAGAGAGGGGATGGAGAAGACAGACAGGAGATCCCAGACACAAGAAGATCAAATACAGCCTCCCTCACAACTTCCTATAGATGTCTCCCAACCAGGTCGACCCCAGTGCAACCAAACACTCTAAACCAAAACACCCATGCCACATCCAATGCCCCCACCCACTGCATTACAAACTCCACCCCCACAGCAACCACCCATAGTTCCTTATCAGGTCTCCCACTTCCCTAGCCCCAATACACCTCCCAGACCACGATCTTAGAAAAGAAGTTGAAGGTGTGGTATACAAATACAGATGGAATAACAAATAAGTATGAGGAGTGGCACGAAAGAATCAAGGAGACATCCCCAGACACAATAGCACTCACAGAAACAAAACTCACCAGAATAATAACAGATTAAATCTTTCCAACCGGATATCAAATCATCAGGAAAGACAGAGGGAGGAGAGTGGGAGGAGGAGTTGCACTGCTCATTAAAAACCAGTGGGGGTTTGAGAAAATGGAAGGAATGGATGGCACGGGAGAAAGGGACTACTTAGTAGGAACAATCCAGTCTGAGGGACATAAGGTGATAATTGCAGTAATTTGGTTCCAGTTTCTGAAGGGACATAAAAAAAAATAATCTCGGAAATGATTTACTTGCCCCCCAAACCTTGAAGGGAAAACGCGGTAAGCTTATATGGGACAAAATTCGTAAAGCATGTGGATAAAATGTTGTGTAAAGGGAATATTTTTACGTTAGACAAATTTATTGGAGTAATTTAATAGGAAATCTCGAGTTTTGGTTCTTGCCAACGAGAAATCACTAATTAATAATGATCAAGTTAATAATGAGCTTGGGGAAAGCGATCACAAAGCACTGAGCTTCCATATATCAGTATATCAATATCATAGAAGTCAATGTCCCTGACTTCTGCTTGCCTGCTTTCATAAGACTGAGAAATTACCTGGTTGGGATGAACTAATGTGATCTTACTGGAGTCAGATATTAATCTGTGAGTCAGATAGGCTGTGATGGTTGCCAATATGATATTTTTCAAAACACAGTTCAAGCCGCCCAGGCTACTTATGTTCGAAATATATCAAGAAAAAAGGACTCTAAAAGGATAAACAATAGATTAAAACATCTCATAGGTCAAAACAGAGGCATTAATAGAAGAATCAAAACAGCAGAGGAACACTTAAGAAATCAATTGATTCAAGGGCTATAAATGAATGCTAGGAAGGACTTAGTAAATCATTGAATAGTCTTTTCAACGTTTCACTACACAGTGCCAGATAAATGGAAAACGGCAAAGGTGATATCTATCCACAAAGCAGGAGACAGTTCCTTATCTTAGAATTATAGACCACTGTGGGAAAACTGATGGAAGCAATAGTTGTTGAGGCTATTCAAAGCCAACTTGAAAAATAAATTGATCAACGAGTCTCAACACGGTTTTTCAAAGGGGTGTTCCTTTATTTACCTTTTTTTTTACCAAGGTATTTGAGGAGGTAGATCATGGTAATGAATATTATACAATGTATATGAACTTCAGTAAGGCTTTTAATAAAGTTTCACATCGGAGATTGTTGAGGAAAGTAGAGGCACAATGAGGAGAAATAGTTGTGGAACGTCACAAGCAGTGTTCCACAGGGGACAGTGGTGGGCCCTTTGTTCACAACATACTTGAACGACATAGACGAGGGAATAAATAGCAACATAAGCAAATTTGCCGATGTCACTAAAATAGGTAGTCCGATTAATTCTGACTAGGACACAAGTGCGCTACAGGAAGATAACATAAAAATGGAGGAACAACGAAAACAGATCTATTGGCCCATACTAGGCAGGTTTTTCTCAAACCCCAACCCAAACCTCTTTTCAATGCTACCCTAGGAATAGACTGATGCAGTGGTCATAGAAATGGCAAGCGCAGTTTTAATATAGACAAATGCAAAGTTCTAAGCCTTGGAAATGAAAATAACATTGATTCTTATGAACTAAATAATGTAAATCTTAATCACTCTGAATGCGAAAAAGATTAGGAGTTCTGGTTAGCAGTAATCTAAAACCCCAAAACAACAGTGCATAAGTGTTCGCAATACAGCGAATAGAATTCTTGGCTTCATATCGAGAAGTATAAATAACATGAGTCGTCAGGTTATTTAAGTCTATATATCGTTAGCATATATTTTTATTATGCTACACAGTTCTGGTCACCGTAAATTTGATAATGGGGATAATGCCTGGAAGATAGACGAAGAATTTATTCCCCCCTGTATCAGAAATCTTTCCTGCGAGGGTAGACTGAGGGCACTTAATCCTGCACTCTCTAGAAAGGAATAGAATTAGGGGGGATATGACTGATGTATATAAAATGGAAAAAAAATAATAAAAGGGATAAAAAAAAAACGTGCTGAAATATTTTAACCAAGACAATACTCGCAGTAATGGGTTCAAGTTAGAAAAAATTAGATTTAAAATGAGTGGATGGAACTCTCGAGTAGCTTCATTGAAACTAAAACCTGTGTAACTTTAAAATATTTTAGACAGTTATATAGTGGGCGAGTTAGATCTGCCTATCACAGGTCAGTAGACCTGCAGCAATGCCCTTCCTTCTTCAGTGGGTGTGAAAATGGACCTGCCTAGAATGGGGCCCCTTTGACCTGCTTTGGTACTCCATCTTGCTTATGTTCTTATGTAACTAGATGTTCGAACTCGACTAGAAACTCAGCAGCAGAACTTTTGATCTCTGAATTTGCTAAATAGGTCATCCATATTATCTGCAAAGTCCTGCCATAGCCCTCTGGTAAATGCCAGAAGGGTTTCTGCCCAGATGGGTCCTGCGAGCCAGCGTCGTGTTGGTTCAGTACACGATTTCAAGTAAAATAATCTCCAAATACAAAAATTTAGATAAAAAATAACAAAAATAGCACAATACCGCGACTGAAACAATAAACAAATTACCTGCTTTTGTTGACGTTTCGATCCCACCTGGCCCTTTAAAAGTCACACTAACACTCAAAGGTTCAGCTTCGTAGGTTTTTCCAGGGTGAGATCTGACCCAGGCCTTCTCCATGTGGTGACCCGAAAAGGGTCCCGAAAGAGTGTCGGAGTTTGTATAAGTGATATACCGTTTACAGCCCTATGGGAGAGGCAACGGGGTGCATTCATGCCAAGTGGAGTTCCGTTTACAGTCCTATGGAGTGGGCAGCCCTATGTCAAGGGCACGGTGAGTCTTATTCAAGTTAGGTGGAGTACAGTTTACAGCCCTATGACAAGGACCAAAAGTTGCACGTCGGGCGGGGGACTGTTCACAACCCTATGGCGGGGGACAGTCCTAAACAAGGGCATGCGAGTTTTCTTCAGCAAAAGTGGGGGAAACATTTTAACTTTAAAATCATCGTCAACTTCTGTACTGGGGTACAGCACATTTTGGTTCAAGGGGGTGTCGAGCTGGTGTTTTTGCCTCTGCTTCTAAAGTTCTGTTGCATTTAAGCCATTCCTGGCACTTGGGCCCCACTAAATTTAGTCCTGGTTTTGTCTCTGTAGATGCCACTTTCTCTTGGGCCGCCAAATCCCAAACTTCAGAAACATAAGAACATAAGAACTAAAATGTGGAACACGCAAAGGCCTACTGGCCCATACGAGGGGGGGTCCTTAAAAAAACGCATTACCTAAAGCACTCAAGAAAAAACCCCGCCCCCTTAACACCAAAAAACCCCAGCCCCTCCCACTCATATTTTGCCCCAGTCCTTTTTAAAGCTACCCAAGGTCCAGCCCTATCCCCCCACGGGGAAACTTTTCCACGCATCACAACCTTTAAAAACCGTACTTACCTATGTCCTTTTTAAAATCAAATTTAACCCAACTTAAATCCATTTTTCCCGGGTTTTTACCGGGGTTCGACACCCTCAGTACTTTATTAATGTCCCCCTTTTTTAAAATGCCCGTCTCCACCCATGACTGATCTTTTCTTCCCTCCTCCCCCTTTCCCTCTCTCCCCCTTTTTCCCCTTTCCTTTTTTTTCCTTTGATTTCCTTTTTGGGGGGTGCCCAGTGTTTCTGCCCTTCTCCCCCCCATCCCCCCCCCCGTGTTTTTGGTCCTATTCGTGGGCCATTTAATGCTCTCCTAGGCCCCCTTTGTCTTGTCCTTTGACTACTCCACTTCTACTATTATACTACTACTACTACACTACTATACTTTACACTACTTTTATCTCTTCTTTTTCCCTTTCTTTTTACCACACCCCAACTTACACTACCCTATACAACACTACTACTCCCACACTACTTTCCACTACTATTTCCCACTACTACTTCCACTACTATTCCCCACTACTAGCTTACCTCTCCGCTACTTCCCACTTCTTCTTTCTTCCCTTTTCTTTTTTCATCCTTGTCCCCTTCTTCTATATAACGGCTCCCTCACCCTTTTGATTTGCGTCTTTAAGTGGGCCAATTGGGCCCAAAAAGTCGCATAAGCTTCTCTCTCAATTACAGGTTATCTCTCTATTTTATCAACACTAACGCACTATTTTTTTTTTTTTTTTTTTTAAACAATACAAATTCAGGGAAGGGGGGGATGTGAAAACCCTGGCAAGGAGTCCTGGCTTGTGCGTTCACCACTTGACCAGTTGTTCTAATTAAGCAGCTGCCGGGGGTGGCCCAGTGGGTTACACTGGCCTTTTATTTCAGTATCACCTGCCATGGGTTTCCCCACCGTTTTCCCCGATGAGGACTCGAAACAGTGGAAGAAATTGCAAATTGAAACAGTGGAATAAAATTTCAAGGCAGAAAGGGGCCCCCGAAAAATGCAAAACAGAACGTAACACAATGAAATAAATTATTTTTAATGTTTTCGTAAGCGCAAAAACAAAAGACCGCTAAGAAGCATTTGATGATAAGCTTTAGCTAGCTACATGGGGTCCTAGTGGGGGTAAATCGGCCCCACCTTAATGCTCAATATATATAAATATATTTTGTATATATATATAATATAATATTATTTTATATTATATATATTTATATATATATATAAATATATATATATAAAAATAAATATATTTATATATATATAAAATATATATATTATATATAATATATATATAATATTTTAAATTTTGGAGAGAATATGGGGGGAATAAATGGATTAGGTCAGGGGGGTTTTAAATGAGTTAGCTAAAAAAGTAGCAATAAAGTTTAAAGGGTAAGC